>OY728140.1:1001662838-1002862838 GCA_963277665.1 Viscum album | reverse complement strand
TAATGGCCAGATTTGTAACGGTCATATAGGTTTTATACTTTCTAAAAATAACTCATATTTCATTGATTTTTATTCTATTGTATTATCACTGAAATTTATGGTTTATCATTATCAAAGTGAATATTGTATTTTTATTATCCATCTTCAATTATATAGTGTTATTTGTGTGTGTGATTATTCTAGTGTATTGAGAATCTCCAAATTTACCCATTATCATTATATTATTTATTATTTTTCATTTTGTAATACATTCAAATTTTATGGAAATATTATTTCCATAAATGTAATGTTTAAATATAATATTTATTTTACTTCATCTCATGGTTCATGTGATTTATACTATTTTTCTAAATAGAAATTACATATTGATATGATAATTTTCCATGATAAAATTATTGGTCATTACAATTAATACATTGGATTTAGTGAGTAATGGATGATGTCCAATATTAGAGAGCCCATAAATGTATCAAAAAGTCTCTTGAGAGAATCTAGCTTATATATTTGGTATATATATGACATTTTAATATATTAATTCATAGAATTAGACCTAGATGATTGGATTATGATGTACAAAATTATTTATTCTCTCAATATGAAATTAATTTTTTGTTATCCATGTGATTATTTTTGTTTTTATATCATAAATTCATATATTTCCTATTCATGATATTGGAAATATAGAATATTTGATTAATATTTATCTCTACCATATTTTTAATGTTTGATTTATTCTATGATAGCATTTGTTGTATGTTTTCCCTTAATGATTATCTAATATCACACATTATTATGTTTTCCATTCCCCATGATGTGAATAAGTGAACATTGTATGATTTCATGGATATACTAAATGATATAATAAAATTTTCCTTATCAATTTTATTTTTATTTCATGTTTTTGAATGTAATGTGTGAATCTTTTTGGTATCCAGTATCCGAAAAATACTAAAAAATTTGATCCTAGGAGATGTGATATATTGTATTATACTATAATATAATAAGGTAACCACAAGATGCTATTGATTAGATTCATGTTTTTATATTTGTTATTAGAGAATGCTTAGTGGAAACTTGGGTATTAAATCTAGAATTATATATTTGAACATTAGGATAATCCCCTAAGATGTTCAACAAATTAATCAATATTATTATATATAAATAATAACTTAATTTTATAATTAAATATACATGATTCTATGAGGTAATATATTATAATCCATTATTTAGATATGGTTCCTAGTAAAAAAATGAAAAACATTACCAACTCACCTAACCTATATAAGGATTTCCCACATAACCAAGTCAATGGAACCCAATAGAATAGTGCTGGATATTGGATGATTATAAATATATTAGGTTAATATAATTATGTCATGACAAAACAATGTCCCCAAATAGATTAACATGCTGACCCCTAAGATGGTAAAACATTGTTGGACCACTCCATGATATATAAACCTTCATAGTTAAATTGTAATTCTAATATTAAACATATTATTGATGGATCTAGACCCTAAAAATGTTATTTATCACTTAGGTAAATAGTGAAAAACATTATTTTTCAAAAAAAAATTATCATCTAATGGGTTGTGTTGGTCAATGGTGATTATTGATCCAGAACATTGAGGAGTGTGAGGAAATTGAGAGTATGGAATAAAATAGTTTTATGGATATAATAAGAAAAAAATAATTTTACCATGAGAAATGAGATGACATCACAAGTTAATTTTTCAAGATAAGGAAAAATGAAGAGGGAAACATTGTTGATTATGATGAAACCTTCACAAGTTTATCAAAACATGTTATAGTTTATATACATAATACAAGAGGTTTTATTGATTAATTCATTGGTGGGATAAAACTTATATACAAAAGGAAATTTGTCTCCCAAAATTTATTTATATATAAGGATATTGGATCAAGATTTAGTAATATAGAGAACAAACTCTATCTGTTTTAAGTTTACCATGAAAATAGAAAAAGGAAGTGGAAAGATAATCATTATATAAAAATAAATTGTGAAAAATGAATAAATAATGGAGGAATTTCCAACATGTAATAGTAATTAAAATAAACACCACAAAACATGATTGAAGGTAACCTGATTTCTCTTCATTTCTGGAGAGAAGGTCTTTAGACATATGATTTAAATGGAATTAAAGAAGCTTATAAGGTCTAATTCATCAATTGTAAGGATATGGGGAACTATTTGAATAAATTCCCAAATATTTAATGGAATATACCTCAATAAATAACAAAGGAGAAAATAAAATATTCTGTTATCATTATAGCTAAGGTTAAAGTCACAAATGAATTCATAATAAGTACTTGTATCCAATGCTCAATTTATTATCTACAAATATAAATTTGTTATTTTATGTCCACATTGATGAAGAATTGGGATTCCAAAGACCACAAAGTTTTACTGTTACTGAATGAACATACAAATTGATTAAATAAAAGGCTACGATTATTTGAATTAGAAAACCTATCAAATTCCTATTGATGTATACTTACCTGGATATTTGAGTCACTGTTTATTATCTCTTCAAAGTGGTTGGCCATTTTTTACCATGTCAGTATGAATTCCTATAAATTAATTTAATGTTTGTCGAAGCCTTGATCCATAACTTGTTCTTTTTTATTTATCTAAACCCTTTCTCCTCATTGGTATCAACTCGAATCATTCTCTCATAAAATATGTTGAAATAAAATCATATATAATTGATCTAGATGACTATTTCAAGCATCTATCCCTCATAATGAAGGATGGTCTCCAAAAAAACCCATTTTTCCTTTGAATACTCTTTATATAATATTTTGTTCCCCATTTTTTATTAATACATGTTCCAACATAATGGGGTTACATTCAAGTATTCTATTAATATCATTCTCGATCACCGCACCAAGATCTAAACTAACAACACCAAAAAATTTCAATGTAGGTATATCAATTTGTGCCCACCTTTCTTAGACTTACATGAGGATATGGATACAATGTTTTTGGTATGATTCATTAGTTTTTGAGAGGGCATGAATTTTTTATCCCTTTTGAACTGCAAAAAATCCCAAACTATATATTTAACTTCAAAACTTTCTCAATATAGATCCAATAGTCTTGTCACTATAGGGGTCCTGCTCATACCAAGTCTCTTGTTGAGAGTCACTGTCTTTATCACTCGCCTTGGTTTCTTCAATGGATCTTGATCTAGTATAATTTTTCCGAATAATATCCTTCCACCCACCATTTTATGAAACTTCAAGCACAATTGCAATAAAAATTTGAAATAGGTTTTAAATATAGATCCAACATAGTTACTTATAATGTCTAGAATATCCCCTTTCATGCGAAATGGTATCATTATAGTCTAGAGGTACCCGAGATAAAGAATTTAGACTTTAAACTTATGTAATGTTTTCATCATCCTTCAAAATAGTACCATGGAAAATCTCCTTCCCATTTTTCACACATCCTGGATTAATGGTCATAGAAATTAAAGGTGAAACCCTAGAGTGTGAAATTTTAGTTAATGTTTTATTTGATTCTATATTTATTCAATATTTTTTATCTTTTATGTTTTTTTGTAACAGTATGTTATCCCCAAACACTCTAATTAAAGGTTTTTCAATAAATATATGTATTATAAATCTTATTTTAAATATAATATATCAATCTCTATCTATTTTGATACATTTATATTACATAGTGGAAGACATGATTTTCATACTTATGAATGAATTTGATATAATCCATGATATTGTTTTTATTTTAAAGAATAATGAATGAATTTATTTCTAATATAAGTATATTTGAATTTTTAAGGGGGCATTGAATCCCATGTTTCTATAGAAATATCATTATTATATGAATCTCAGACAAATCCACTTATAGTATCTCACTTTATTGAAATTATGGGGAAGAGGAATACATACATTTATCATTAAATGGTGAATAAAATTTAAATATATCATATGTAGATATTATAAATGAATCTATTTATTTATTTCAAGAATAATTACCAAGACATCCACATGATCATGATATTTGTTATCTATTAAATTCATCTTGGATGAAAAATCTAATCCAGGACTCCCGGTTGAATAGAACTAGTGGATTTGGTAAAGTCAAGAAAAAATCTGAATATGTTTTTTGATAATGGATTTATATTCCCTAGTGTTCCACCTTTGGTATCCCCTACCATATTTTTGAAAAATATGGATAGGACTATGAGGATTTGAATCAACTACATGGATATAAAATACATTAATTGAAAGAATATATATCTATTTCCATGTATTCTTGACTTATATAATATATATCAAAGTGATATTTTTTTCTTCAAATACCATTCTTTTCTCTGATTATCATCAATTAATGGTAAAGAAGGATGATATACAGAATATGAAATTTGAAATATGTATGGAACTTATTATTTAAAAGTATTTACATTAGATTGACAAATTAACCTTGTGTTTTTACAAATATGATGTATAGATAATAAAAGGACTATATTGACAACATCATAGTGGTATTAATTAATTATATATTGATATACTCTAAATGTCAGATAGTGTATTAGAATCAATTGTGGATAATCATTTATACTCTTAGAGAAAATAAATTATGATGGAAATTCAGTAAGATTGAATTGTGCCAATAATAAATTTTTTTGGATATATTGTCCCAAGGATAGAATATATATTTATCATAAAAATACAAAGGTTTTCAAATAATTACATATAATTTATAATATAATAATTATAAAAAGTTTCATTGGTTTAATAGCTTACTATCATTTAATTTTTCAAATGTCTTCATGATTAAATAACACATTAACCTTGTTGATATGTAAAGGGATTAAATTTACATAGTCAATATAATGGGATGAAATTTTTTAAGATCCAATGCATATATTGGTTATTGAATTAGTATTGAATTTTCCATCCAAAAGGAAGTGTTTTTAATGTATATTGATGCATATAAGAAAATAATATGATGTTTCCTAATATAGAATGGTAGACTGGTTTGTTATGCATAAATTAAAATTAAAATCTGTGAAAAGAACTATCCAAGTCATAATCTTGAGTTAGAAGCTATAATGTTTTCCTTGAATTTGTGGAGGCAATGTCTCTATGGTAAAGTATGCAGCATATATATTGACCAAAAATATTTTTAAGTACATATTATATCATAAATAACTCAACAAAGGTAAATAATATGGTTATAAAAACTCAATAACTACAATTACTCAATACACTAAATCTCTATGAAAGATAATAATGTTGCTAATGCATTGAGTAGGTGGGACTATGGAGTTATAACTATGATGACGATTAACAAGGATCATATATTCATGGATTTTGTAATATTAGATATAATAATTTTTATTAAATGAAAAGCATCTTTACATTTCAATGAAATTTTCACGGCATTATAATCAGAATAGATATATAAGAAATGTTATGATGATGAGGATTTTTAAGAAATATAAATGAAGTGGACAATTGAAAATTGTAGGAATTTACATAAAATGATTGAATATTCTTATTTGTGGAGAGGTAATATGTTCTATCCATACCAAAGTTAAAAAGTGAGCTTCTAGATGAAGCACATTGCTCAAATTTCTATATACAATTTGATATCACAATGATCTATATGGATTTAATAAAAAAGTTCTTGTAACTCCCCGACCCCAGAATCCCAAAGTGAGTTCATTATTTTGTATCATTGGCATGATAACAAAATATCAGTTTTCGAAAGACCGATTAGTTTAGTAGCCCTAGAAGTAATAGATATATTCATAAGGTTTACACTACATCCTAAAGTGGAAAACTTCAACAACATCGTTTACATAGAAAACACTGAGATCTCGTCGACTATCCCTACATGACATTTGTAATAAACTTCTTTGCATCCTGGGAAAAATAAAACATAGAACGGGGAGAGATCAGATGTTCAGTAAGGATAACAATATAGTGGAAACGTTCATAAATAAGCATAATAATTTAAGGCAATGTATATGAATAAAAGAAAAGTTGTTTAAACTTGAACTTCAGCATAATATGGAAAAGTTAAAATCAAAATAATTACATTTACATACTCAAATGGATATTCTACTAGTTGAATAATCACATGAAATATCTATAGCCACTTTCATAATGATGGAATGCATAATGCAGACTTTCGTAACCACATAGTCAAGGCCTTGTTCCAAGACTACAAATAAGATTTTGTCAAGTCCATGTACCAAGACACATTTTTGTCTCATGAGACCTACCGATGCATCGAGAAGCTATAGCAGGCTCCAACAGTCACTTACTAAGTCTATTGCATTCCTCATATGAATAGGTTTGAACATAACATAAACATTCGTATTAAAAATAACATACAAAATGTCAATACGTTATCCATAAATCATGAATGGTGTAAAAATAAAACATCCAAAGTCAAACATATCAAAAAAATCTTCAATTTAAAATGGAAGTTTTGTATCATAATAAATCCTCTTTAAATAAACATAAAATCCATCAATGGATATTGATATATATAAAAACAAAACATTTTTAGAGAAACATCTATTTCTATTTTGAAGTCAAAAATCCATGTAATAATAGAAGAAAACATTTATTTTTGAAAATATTCTTATAATATTGTATGTAATGCCTCTACATTGTTATAACAGTGAAAAATAGTCGCACCCACCGTATAAGTTAAAAAAACATTCTTACCTTAATTTTTTGAAAATGGTCCAAAAGTACCTTGTTTGGAAAAGATGGAAATATTACTTTCAAAACATTTAAGGTCAAACAAGGGTATAAATGTATTTAACCCATAGTCTAAAAAATAGTAAAAATGATTTGATATACATTTTTAAGAAACATGGATGTGCCTGATAAAGAGGTTCTAGTAGATATTTAAGTATAAACAACCTCATATAATAAAGAGATTGTAGAATTAACCATTACCTTATACAATTCCTTGGTCAAAGGTATGATAACCTCCTATATAATGGTGAAATAATTGTTATTAAATTATACAAGAATCATATATGTTAATATGATATCATATTTTATTTTTTAACATTGCTTTGTCAATAATATCTAAGTATTATTGTCGTTTCGGTAGTTAACTGATTCATTTTCCTTTATATGCTTTGTTACATAAGTAATGTTTGTTATGGATAAGTTATTTATTATTCATATTAAAAATTATATTAAATCTTTAAACATTATTTTTAATCATCTAATGAAAATTAGACATGAACGGATCCGATGGGGAATGAATCTCATCGCATTCGTGGAGACGGTAATTTGTACGTACGCACGAGAAGAAATATATTTATTTTGATATCAAAATAACATATAATTGGATATTATATCATATAAAATTAATAATTATCATGTTATTTTTATTATTTACATCAATTACACATCATTATTACACCCATCCAAATAATAATGTATTGAATAACAATTACACCACTACGTGGAGACGGTAAGCAGTACGTACACAAGTATGGTGACATGTCATTCAAAGGATGGATAGAGTAATTAATATGGTTGTACAATTTTTATAATAACATAATAGTATATGGGAGATACTGGAGTTATTATTTTATAATGGAAACAACAAGGAAATAGTTAGTGGAAGAAGAAAGAAACTAAAAAGAGGTGATGAAATATTTATCTCTTTTTCGGGTTATTCATTTTGATTTGATCAAAAGGGATCCTTTGGTTGGATTTATGGGTAAAGGAAGGCCTCTATGATGAATGGAGGACAGTTGAGAGGGTATTTTGGTAGGTTTTGGATAGGCTTAATCTCATTGATGATGTGAATTAGAGATAAGGGGGAGTGCCCTTTTATAAGAGGGTTGAGGGGAACCTTAGGAAAAGGTAGAAATATATATTTATAATAAAATACTTTTCGGTTCCTAATGGCCCCAAAATAAGTTATTTAAAGGATAAGGTGGGGATGGGTATACAACCACTCAAACAATAGGTTTTATACAGTTTTTTGTCTCTATATTAACTTTATCATTTAGATTTAACTCTTAGTTAAATAGTTTTATATTTACCATGTCTCTTTGTATTTTTATATTATATGGTTAATAAACATACTATATATTTCCAACAGAACACCTAGTGGTTAATTAATGATAAAACTATCATTATGTAAGTATTTTGGCCAAACCATAGATTTTTAAGAATAGTATATCAATTAATAATATAATATTTATTTAAAAAACTCTTTTATGTCAATTTGAACACTATTTGTTATTTTGTTTTTTCTAAATTCATAACAGCAATATTACTTCATTAAAAATTCATCTATCCAACCATAAAATGTCATATTTAACTATAAAATTACTTTAATTAATTAAAAGTCTAAAATTACAATTATATGGATATTTATATTATCAATCATTTTAATATTTCATTAATTAGGAAATTACTACATCATCATTGTCTCATAAATAAATTAAAGTATATAATTTCTAAAAAATCTAAATAAAATAACATTATGTAGGAAATTGATTTATATTTATAATGAATATTTATAATCTAATTTATCTTATTTCTAACCCTATATTAAAAATGGTTTCGTTATTAAACCATTAATTTGACACTTTTAACTCTTCTTTGAATTAAATAATAATAAATGTCCTAATCTAATCCAAGTGGTCCTAAAGGATCAAATTCAATTTATATGGTTATTTTTGGTGGAGTTATATATTTCCAATAGAATTAGGTTATCTTTTTGGGTAACAAAATTATTATTTTTACCCTTAATTACCATATTTTCTTTTAATTGTGGTAAATAAAAGTAAAAAGTTACTATTCACCAAAAATTATTTTCATCTTATTGAACTAAATTTAACATTATGATAACAACCATGTCTCTTAGATTTTTTAAAGTCAACTAACCGAAGTGGTAAAATTATTTTCTATATAAATTTTCAAATACTCCTAGGAGGTGGGTAAAGGTAGGTAAAAATTCAATAAAATTTTAATATGTATAATATTATTATAAACTTACTCAAACGAATTATATTTAACTAAAATAGGTATTATGTATATATTTTTAAGTAAAATAAAATTTAATAAAATATATATTTATTTTGATAAAAACTCTCTTTTGAACTATAACTTAGTATTTTTCACTATTCAACAAAAATTTAATGTTTTTAGAAAAATACCAAAAATTCACCCTTGGCTAATTTTGAAATTCCGAATCGAAAAATAAAGTTAATTTAGAACGCTAAAATTGGTAAAATTTTAAAAAGTGGGTATTTCTATTCATAACGACTATTTTAATTGGTTGTGATGTGTTAGAGATCGAAGTTGCGTACAACAAACTATATTGTATTATTAATAGAGACGCGTATGGTGGAAACATGGGGTGTTGCATTCTCCCATCCTTCAAATAATTTCTTCCTCAAACTTTCTAGAATATTACTGCATAAAATACTCGGGTGGTTCTTCATCAAAAGTACCTCAGGTTCCCACATTGCCTCTTTCATCTTTTGGTTTCTCTATAGAACCATTACCAGATGAGTCATCCGGTTTCTCAGCACTTGTTCTCTTGTATCAAAATCCTTCCAGGCTCTTCTCAATAAGATCGATCGGGTTCCATTTCTAATTCCTCATAGGTGATTACATGCATTGGGTGAGGCATGTATTTTGTCAATAGTGATACATGGTATACAGCGTGAGCATTGGAGTGACTTGGAGACATTTCAAAATGGTATGCTACAACCCCAATTCGTTCTAGAATTTGAAAGGTCTGATGTACCTAGGATTCAATTTTCCCTTCTTACCAAAACATATAACACCCTTATGTGGAAATACCATAAAGAAAACATGATCTCCTACATGAAATTACAAATCCCTCTTTCGATTATCAGGATAGATCTTCTACCTTCTCTGAGCTGCTTTGTTGTGTGTTTGGATTACCTTTACATTTTCCATAGTTTTATCTACAAACATCATCCCAACATGTTGGTGTACGACATCTAATTACCTATAACGCTTCATATGGTGCCATCTAAATAATTGAATTGAATCTATTGTTATAGGAAAATTCTACCAGAGGTAAATATTGATCACATATACCTTGAATGTCATGTGATCAAGATATCAACATGTCTTCTATGGTTTTAATAGTCCATTCTGATTATCCATCAATTTGAGGGTGTTAGGCAGTGCTCAAATGATGTTCAGTATCCGTGGATTTCTAAAGTCTTTTCCGGAATCATGATATAAAATGAGGGTCACGATCATAAACAATCAATAGTGGTACTCCATGATGTCTTAAAACTTCATTAATATATAGTCTCCTAATAATTCAAGTGGTAAATCTTCTTTTATAGCAAGAAAATGTGCTGACTTGGTAAGATGACCAACAATGACCCATATTGAATCATTCCATCTTGGAGTCTTTGATAGTCCCCTGACGACTTCCATCGTAATATTATCCCATTTCTACCTAGGTATGGGAAGAGGTTACAAAAACCCTTCCAGGATATTTCCTTCCATCATTCACTTGATGACCAACCATACATCTTGACACAAAATCAGCAATCGCCCTCTTTATGTTGTCCCACAAAATAATGTTCCTTCAAATCTATATAAATTTTTGGTTTTACAAGTGTGTATAGTGAAATTGGACCTATGATCTTCATCTAACAATTCCCTTTTCAGATCAAGTATATTATGAACACAATGTCTCTTCCCAAATTTTAAAATTCTATATTCTTATACTAATTCACTCAATCTCCCATCATTCACAACATTAATCTTCTTCTGAAACTCGTCATCATAAACATGAAAACTTTTTATCCTTTCTAGTAAAGATGGTTTGAAAACTATTTGAAAAAGAATTGATGTTTCACCATCCATGGATATTCACATATCCATATTTACTAGATCCAAGAAAATAGGGTCCCTTTCAACTCTCATCTTGTTCAAAACATCAAGATATTTAATGCTCAATGCATCTGCCACCTTATTTGCATTTCCCAAGTGGAAGTGTATCATGAAATCGTAATCCTTGAGTAGTTCATGCCATATCCTTTGCCTCATGTTGAGTTATTTCTATGAGAAAATATACTTCAAACACTTGTGATCTATATATATCTCACAGTTTACTCCATAGAGATATTGTCTCTATATCATTAAAGAAAATATTGCAGTTGCTAACTGAAGATCAATATTATGATAGTTTTGATCATGATTTTTTAGCTATCATAATGTGTTGGGGTTGAAACTGGAAAACTCATCCCCAAAATTTTAAAGATCATTCCATACATAATCCAAGATCATAGCCCATTTTGCAAGCTTCGATTTGGTAGGTTGTAAGGTCCGAACGGAGTTACAGATTATGAGTTATGGACATTTGAAGGTGGGCTGGAAAACTTATTCGCGAAGCCCATTCGCGTAGCCCCATCCGCAATCGCAAAGCACCGCCACGAAGCAATGAGGTGGTAACACTCCACGAAGCCCTCTGATAATCCAATAGTCTTTTCTACATGACTCTAAATTGTAGTACTTATTATGTGACAATCATAGGATGCCTCTTACTCAATATAAGAGATTCCTTATGCTCCAAGAATCAGATTCCAATAGTCCTTCCTACAAGACTATTACCTATAGTACGCCATATGTTCCACAATAGGATGCCTCTTGCTCCAAACAATATATGACTTATGCTCCAAGAATGAGATGCCAACATTCCTCTCTATAAGACTATAAAATTTAGTAGGCCCTATATTTCAATCATAGGATGTCTCTTAGTCAATATAAGATTTTCCTTAGGCTCCAAGCATGAGATTCCAACAATCCTTCCTACATGACTATGAACTGCAGTACACCCTTTGTTCCACTAATAGGATTCCCCTTGCTCCAAAAAAAGGATGCCTTATTCCCCCATAATGAGATGCCAATAGTCCTATCTACAAGAATATAATCTATAGTACACCCTATGATCCAAACACAGGATGCCTCTTGCTCCAAACAATAGATTCCTTATTCTCCCAGCATAAGATGCCTTATGTGATGATTATAGTTGAATAATTTGAAGAGTGTTGGAATCTATTCAAACATTCCATCACTCCCCCTCAAGCTTTGTGTATCCTTAATTCAGATCTTCATCCACTTTCATGATTGATGGGACCCCCTAACGGTCTGGTCTCATGCCGCATCAGCTCACCTATCGTCCTAGGCCAACGCCCAGAAAGACATTGGACAACACTTTGAGTCAGGTCCTATGTTTTGAACATAGTCAAAAGTCAAACCTCATTTGTTTGTCCCCATATCAGGATAATGTGATATGGACGATGTGTTTCAAACATGGTCAATAGTTATCCTCCATCGCCACACCACCCTCATTGAATTCCAAATGTTGGGCATGTAATTCACACTCTTCATCTCCCTTTGATTGGGCTAATTCCAATGCCCCTTGGAATTATCCCTCTTGTGATCTAGTACATTGGTGAAGGCCTCAAACCACCATTGATTTGGGATTCCATCATGTCCCGACATGAGGATGACATTATGGGTAGCTTCCACGCATAAGCCCCATCCAACATTGTCGTGCCAAAGCAGCATCCGGGCAGCATCCTCGCAGAAGCCCCATTCACCATTGCGGGTCCATAGTGGCACACGGGTAGCTTCTTTGCATATTCCCCATCCACCATTGTCGCACCATAGCATCACACGAGAATCTTCCTTGCGTAAGACCCATCCACTATTGGCACTCCATAGCGACACCCAGGTAGCTTCCTTGTGTAAGCCCCATACACCATTACCGCTCTATAGTGGCACCCGGGTAGCCTTCTTGCGTAAGCCCCTTACACCATTGTCACTCCATAGCGACACATGGGAAAATTCCTTGCATAAGCCCCATACACCATTACCGCTCCATCGCGTCAAACATGTAGTTTCCTTTCATAAGACCCATTCAACATCTTTCATGGACGCACCTTTGCGCTGTGATCATCAGGTCCTTGCTGCCTATTGTTTCTCACACCAAGCATGACTCACGTGGGCTTAGAGTAGTAAGCATAAACCATGAAATCCCCTTCGGGCATCCTAGAGTGTATGCCCCCAACACATTCTGAACTACGAGGACTTTGATCCATGTCAGGGAAAGTTACGTAGGAAGCCTCCATGAGGTTCAAGCCCAACACTAGTCATTCCGACCATCATCACGATGGTTCACCAACACATTGGGTAGCCTAGAGTGTAAGCCCCCAAAAACATTCTGAACTATGAGGAAATTGATCCTTGTCAAGGTAAAGTACGTAAGAATTCTCCCTGAGGTTCATTCCCAACATCGGTCGTTCTAACCATCTTCACGTTGGTTCACCATCCAATCAGGCAGCCACAGATGTAATATCCAAATGCCCCATCTGAACTACTAGGAATTTTATCCCTGCCAAGGCAGGGTATGTAGGAAGCATCCACAATGTTTAAACCCAACAACCATTGGACCCCAGCTCCTCCTCCACGTCAGTTCGCTGACACCTAAGGCCACCTCTGAGGGTAATCCCCAAATGCCACCAGCTGAATTACAAGGAATTTGATCCCTGCCAAGGCAACATACGTAGGAAGCCTCCACGAGGTTCAATCCCAACAACCATTTGACCCTAGGTCCTCCTCCATGTCTATTTTCCGACACCTTGGGCCGCGTCAGAGCATAACCCCATATGACACCACCAGAACTATGAGTTCATCGAACCTTGCCATGGTAGGGTACGTAGGAATCCTCCATGAGGTTGAAGGACACCTTCCATCGGACCCCATGCCAGCCTTCATGAAGGTTCCATCCCCGACTTGTACTATAATGTCTTTCATCCTTACCAAGGATTGGTACGTAGGAAGCCAGCACGTGGTTCAATCCCAACACCCGGTTGTTCCAACCACCTACATGTCGGTTCACCAACACCTTAGGCAGCCTAGCATGTAAGCCCCATGCCACCACCCGAACAATGAGGAGTTTGATCCTTTCCAAGGCAGGGTATGTGAAAAGCCTCCACGAGGTTCAAGCCAAATAACCATTGGACCCCAGGTCTACCTTCATTTAGGTTCCCACAAACATAAACTAAATGGTCTATGATCCTTGCTTATCTAGGGTATGTATGAAGCCTCCTTGAGGTCCAATCCCACCAACCATTGGACCCCAGTTCCACCTTCACACCGGTTCCAACCCCAACCTGAACTACGTGGACTTTGATTCCATGCCACAAGGATATATAGGATGCATCCATGAGGTTCAATACCTTCACCCATGTATCATCCTGATTTATTCCTCGATCCCATGCATTCCAAGAAGATCATTACCCAACTCATATTTTCCACTTCCTCTAGGTCCCATCGATGCGTCCATTCTCATGGGCCTCCTCCTCAGGTGTCCTATCATCCCACCAAACTATGTGGACTTTGATTCCCTGCCTCGGGGATACGAAGGAAGTCTCTTCGAGGCTCAAGACCAACTCTACAGTCACCTTCACAATGGTCCCATTTAATTCCCACTCCACTCAATTCAATTCTCCATCATCCAACTTGATTCTTACCTGGGCCGCCACATCTCGGTGGGATCATGTCATCCACCCCCCACGTCTCCTAACAATACCCAGGCCGCAATCCATGTATAAGCCCCAACATGTCTCCAGGTCATTTTCCTTTGTGTACACCCCGGTTCATCACCCCTTCGAACTATGTGGGTTTTGATCCTTGTCGTCTACACAGGGTACGTAGGAAACCTCCCTGAGGTCCAATCCCAGCCAATGGAAAACCGAGGTGTCCCCCATTCTGGGGTGCACTCTCCCAGATCCACCCTCAATGGTGTTCATATCAGCCATTACGAAGTGACATCTCCCCTCCATGGGATGCACCACCTCGGATCCATCCCCATTGGGAATTTTGAACCATCCATCTTCCAGGTGTTCCCTCCTTAGGATGTACCAATCCGATCCATCTCTATGGGACGTTCTGATCTCTCTCATTCCAAATCTGCAAGACATTAAACTTGAGGCTTGCCTCGTGGTAAACATGAGATGTCTGAGGAAAACCTCGGAAGACATGGCTTTACTGTAGCAATCTTTTCTAGACTTTAAACTTGCAGCATACCCTATGTTAAACATGGGAATATGAGGAAAACCTCAGATACATGCCTATGGCATATGGTTCCCCACATTCAGCATGGGATGCATCAGGTTCTACACCCTTGAGATGCCCTATAATGAAGAAGAATACATGTTCCCCAATGTCCACACATCCCGAGATGCCGCGACATGCCTAATGATACCATCTACTCCAACCAAATGATGCTGACCTGACCAGACCCTTTGAATTGTTCTGATAGGAGATGTGTAATTAACTGGTTTCCGTGAACATATGGAACCAGGAATGAGATTCAAAAACTATGAATTAATATATGAGGGAAACCCAAAATAGGAGACGATTTCTAAGGAGGAGTCCACTGAAGGAAGAACCGACATCCCATCATCCCATTTCGATCAAGGAGAAAACATCCTTGAATAAGAAATGCATGTCGCTCGCCTTTGGAAAGTGGTAATGCAGGGCTACAACTGCGCGTCCTCACAGATGGATGTGTGCTCCCCGGTGAAAACGTCGAAAACAGTATGCAATAACCCTATCATTCCACATAAGGACCCTACCAAGTCCTTTATTTGATGTGTCACTATAAATAACAAACCCATCATTCCCCGATGACAGAATCAATATAGTAGATTTGACTAATCTTCTCTTCAGTTATTCAAAACATTTTTCACACTCTATTGTCCAAACAAATTTATCACCTCTATGTGTGAGCTTGGTTAATGGGTTAGTCAATCAGGGCAAAATTCTTGACGAAATGACGATAATAAACAGCTAAACTAATAAAACTGCGTACCTCAGTTATACTCATCGGTGTTGGCCATTCATGGATTGCTATTTTCATAGAAGGATCAAAAGATATCCCATCCTTAGAGACAATATGGCCAAGAAAAGAAATCTATTGATGAACGAATTCACACCTGCTAAGCATCCCATATAATTTATGTCTTCAAAGAGTTTTTAGGATAATGTGCAAGTGATTGTCATGATCTTCATAGCTTTTTTAATATACAAAGATATCATAAATAAATACAACTACAAAGTCATTGAGATATTCATTTAAAAATATATTCATTAGATCCATGAAGACATATGGTGCATTAGTCAATCCAAAAGGCATTACTATAAACTCATAATGCATGTACCTGGTTGGAAATGAAGTTTTCAGAATGTCTTCCTTCTTTACACACAACTGATGATATCTATGTTGAAGGCCAATCTTTGAACTGTATTGAGCTCCATGAACTTGGTCTAATAAATCATTAATGGGAGGTATGGTATACATGTTCATTATTGTTATATCATTGATCTCCCTATAGTTAATGCAAAACCTGATAGATCTATCTTTCTTCTTAACAAAAAGAACAGGGGCTCCCCAAGGAGAAACTCTAGGGTGAATAAATCCCTTATTACTCAATTTCACTAGTTGTCTATTTAGTTCCAATAATTCCAAAATGGCAATTCTATAAGGGGTATTCGATATGGGCCTTGAACCAAGAATTAAATCAATGGAAAAATCTATTTCTCATTCTGGAGGATGTCCAGGTAAATCCTCTAGAAATACATCAACACACATTTTCACAATAAGTACATCCTCTATTTGAACATTATTTTCCTCACCCATAGTTATTTCATTCTCTTCCCCCCCAATAATTTAATTTAGTTGTGCGTCTGGAGGTGGATCTAGGTAAGAATTAGGTGGTAGTGAATCTTCTTCTAAAAATAAGGTACTCCTTATCATCATCAAAAATTATAACCTCATTTTTCTTACAATAAATTTTTACATCATGGTCTGAAATCCAATCCATACTGAGGATTATATCAAATTATATCATGGGTATGATGATGAGATCATCTGATAAATAACATTGATATGCCTTAATGGGAACTGATTCCCAAAACATTGTTGTAATGATACTTCCCTTGGGAGTTTTGACTGACAACTCCCGTGTTAAATCAAATTGGAAATATCTAATTTTCATAGAAAAATGGAATGATGTGAAACAATGTGATGATCCAAAAATAAATAATTCTTTTTCTAAACTTGAGAAAACCATTAAATTACTGGCCACTATGTCTTTCATAGATTCATCATCAGCTGTAGTGATAGCATAATCTTGGCCGTGATCCCTTGGACATTTCTGAGGTATTTTCCCCTAACATTTTGGACATTCATTCACGTAATTCCACCTTTCTAATCAATTTTATCATTCATCATCGACAACCTCTTTCTTCCCCCTACAATCACGAGCATGGTGGCCTTTTTCACCACACTTGTAACAGACTCTATTTCTTTTCAGACATGTACTAGGTTGTTTCATCCTACATTTACTATAGGATATATTTCCTACTTTTTTATTCTTCACCTTAATTCGATTTCCAGAGAGTTCAACAAATCTCTTCTTCTCTTGCATTTCTTTAAAGTCGTAAGACTTAGAGAATTATTTTTCTTTCTTGATAGATCATGAGAAAAATATATTTGTATGACAAGAAGGATGGTGAGGCTAATACTCGATGTAGAAATGGTTTTAACCCATAAATGAAACGATCAATAATACTTCTTGGGTTACATATATAATTTGTAGAATGCATCACTAACCTTGTAAAGTTAACTTCATACTTTGAGACATGCTCATCCTCCTTTTTCCTCAGACTTAGAAATTGACTTTCCATATCCACTTGATGGTCATGAGGAACGTATTTTTCTATAGAAAATTATTTAAACTCCATCCATTCTATATTTTATACATCATCATCTTCCTTTGTGTTTTTAATCAAAGACCAATATTGATCAGCATCTCCATTGATGCGGTAAACTACCATGAAAACTTTTCCCTTTCGCTACTCCCAAGGCATGGAATATATTCTCTAAAGAATTTATCCATTGCTCAGCCACTAGTGGATTTTTACCCCCATCGAATGTCAGTGGTTGTTGCCTCTTGAAGAGATATAACATTGATACTCCATGATGCGGATCAGGGTGCTCCATATGGTTAAGGTTGTTATTCATAACCTGAGGGAGTTGTGCCATTATAGTGATAAGCTGATTAGAAATAGTTGAATCACCATCCCCACTATAATTATCATGAGCAGAAGGGAAATCCCTACCTGGAGTGTGTTCATTGATACAATTTCTATTCCTTCCGCTAGGCTCCATTTCTAAACAATGGCATAAAAAAGATTATTTTATGAATCAAAATACATAAATCCCAACTTATAAAACACTTCACATAAATTGAACAGTTTATGGATATAATCCATAATAATAAAAAATGTTTTCTTTGAGGAAGTATATACTCATAACCCCTTAATAATGGTTTGTAAATAAAATGATTATTATCCTAGGCATGTCCCTCAAGAGTGTCATAACCAAGACTGGAGCAAGGCCCGTTGTCATGCACCAGTTCCCATTCGAGTCTAGCTCAAAGTGGTGTTTTTGGGTTTTACCCTATGGTACGTATGTGCTAGAGCCACCTCTATCTGCTCGTATCTAGATATGGATGTATTTATATGAAAACATGACAAATCTCTACAATACCAGAATTCTAAAATGTTATTATATATTAATTCTCAAAGTCTATCTTATGGTAATGTGCACTAATCAGAGTTTTTCTATATCTAGATTCCATGTTTTATACTAAAATTCCTATGATAACAACTATAATGCCCCAAACCCAAAGGCCATGAGTCAGTGCATTATTACGTATCATTGGCATGATCACAAAAGATCAAGTCTGGAAAGACTGATTAGTTTAGTATCCATAGAAGTAATAGATACATTCATAAGGTTTACATTGCAGCATAAAATGGAAAACTACAATAACATCATTTCCATAGACAAAACTAAGATCCCATAGACTATCCCTATAAGTCATACATAATATACTTCTTCGCATCCTGGGAAAAATAAAAATTAGAAAGGGGTGAGCTCAGATGCTCAGTATGGATAACAATATAGCGGAAGCATTCATAAATGAGCATAAAAATTTAAGGAAATGTATAAGAATAAATAAAAGCATTTTAAACTTGAACTTCAACATAATATGGAAAAGGAAAAATCAAAATATCTCCATTTACTTACAAACATGGATATTCTAGTAGTCGAATAATCACAATCAATATCAATAGCCTTTTTCATAATGATGGAATGAATAATTCAAGACTTTAAAAACCACATAGTCAAGGCCTTATGCCAAGACTAACAATATGATTTTTTCAAGGCCTTGTTCCAAGAAACTAGTTTGTCTCATGAGACTAACCAATGCATCAATGACCTTTAGCAGGTTCCACTATTCACTTACTAATTCCAATTAATTCCACGTATGAAAAGGTTAAAAAATAACATAAACATTTGTATTTAAACTGGAATAAAAAATTTTAATAATTTATACATAATCTTTGAATTGTGTAAAAATAAAACATCCATGATCAAACATATCACAAAACCTTCAATACAATATGAATTTTCTGTATCATAATAAATCATCTTCAAATATGATTAAAATCCATCAAAGGATGTTAACATAGATGAAATCAAAACATTTTTGAGAAATATCTCTTACTATTATGAAATAAAAAAGTAATTCAATTATAATAGAAAACATTTATTTTTGAAAATATTCTTATAATATTATAAGGGAAGCTTCGACGTTGTTATAATGGCAAAAGATATCCACACCTGCCATATAAGTTAAAAAAACATTCTTGCCTTATTTTTGTCAATAAGGTCATAAATTTCCTTGTTTGAAAAAATACAGAAAAATTCCATTCAAAACATTGAAGATCAAACAATGGTATAAATGTCACTAATCCATAGTATAGGAAATAGTAAAAATGGTTTGAAATAAATTTTTATGAAACATGGAAGTGGATGATAAAGAGGCCCTAGTAGATAATTACGTATAAACAACCTCGGATAATAATGAGATTGAAGAATTAACCCTTACCTTGTACTTTTCCTTGGTTGAAGGTAGGTTAAACTCCTGTATAATGGTAAAATAATTTTTTTAATTATACAAGAATTATATAAATTAATATGATATCATATATGATCTTTTAACATTTCTTTGTAAATAATATCATAGTATTATCGTCGTTTCAGGTGTTAACTGATTTATTTTCCTTTATAAGATTTGTTTCATAAGTAATTATTGTTATGAATAGGATGTATCATATTCATATTCAGAATTATATTATGTATTTAAATATTATTTTTAATCATCTAATGAAAATTATTCTTGAATGGATATGATGGGGAATGAATCTATTGCGTTCGTGGAGACAGTAATCCATACATACGCACGAGCGACAATATTATTCTTATGATATTATAATAATATATAATTGGATGGTATATCATTTATATAGAATAATTATCATGTAATATTTATTATTTAAATCAATTACACATCATTATTAAGCACATCCAAAGAATAATGTATTGAATAACAATTACCCCACTGTGTGGAGATGGTAAGCCTTACGTACGCATGTATGGTGACATGTCATTCAATGGATGGATAGGATAATGAATATAGTTGTAACCAATTTATAATAACCTCACAGTGTATAAAATATACTAGAGTTATTTTTTTAGATTGGAAACAACAATTAAAGAGGAAGTGGGAGAAGAAAGGAACTTGAAAGAGATGATGAAATGTTTACCTCTTCTTCGGTTCTTCCATTTATTGGATCAAAACAGCTCCATAAGTTTACTTTTAGACTAAAGAAAGGCCTCTATGATGAATATATGACATTTGAAAGTGTATTTGGGTAGGGTTTGGTCGATCCAAATGGCTTTAAAGGTGTGAATTCGAGAGAAGGGTGAGTGCCCTTTTATAAGAGGGGTGAGGGGCACCTTAGGAAAAGCTAGAAATATAATTTTATAATTTGATATATTTCAATTCCTAATTTCTCCAAAATTAATTTTATAAAGGATAAGGTGGGGATGGGTCGAAAACCACTAAAAAAATAGGTTTTAGATAGGATTGGGTCACTATATTATCTTTATCTTTTAGATTTAACTCTTAGTTAAATAGTTTGACATTTACCATGTCTCTGTGCATTCTTATATTATATGGTTAATAAACATACAATAATAATCCAAGGGAACTCCAAATGGTTAATTAATGATAAAAATATCATTATAAATGTATTTTTTCTGAACCATTGTTTTCAAAGAATTAAATATCAATTAATAATATAATATTTATTTTAAATATTCTTTTATGTCAATTTTTCCAAATTTTGGTATTATGTTTCGTCTATATTTTTAACATCATTATTACTTAAGAAAAAATTCATATAACCAACCATAAAAAATAATATTAACCTATAAAATTAGTGTAATTCATAAAAAGTCTCAAATTACATTTATTTGGATATTTATAATATCAATTATTTTAATATTTCATTAATTAGGTAATTACTACATCATCATTGTGTCATAGATAAATTAGATTATATAATGTATAAAAACTATAAATAAAATACCATTATGTTGGAAATAGTTTTATCTTTCTAATGAATATTTATAGTCGAATTTATCTAATGTGTAACCCTGTATTAAAAATGGGTTAGTGATTAAACATTGAATTTTACACTTTTAACACATCATTGAATTAAATATTAATAAATGTCCTAATCTAATCCATGGGGACCTAAAGGATAATATTTTATTCCTAATGTTTTTTTGTCGAATTATAATTAGCTAATAGAATTAGGACATGTATTAGGGTAATAATAATATCATTTTTACCCTTAATTAACATATCTACTTTTAACAGTGGTAAATAAAATTAAAAAATTACTATTCACCAAACATTATTTTCATCTTATTGAACCACATTTTACTTACTGATATCAACCGTGTCTCTCAGATTTTTGAAATTCAACTCACAGAAGTGTTAAAATTATGTTTTATGTAAATATGCAATAACTCCTAGGAGGTAGGTAATAGACGGTAAAAAGTTCAATAAAATTTTTATGTATTTAAAATTATTATAAACTAGCACCAATGAATTATATTGAACTTATATAGGTATTACGTATATGTTTTGACATAAAATAAATTTATATAAAATAAATAATTATTTAAATAAAAATTCAGTTTTAAACTATAACATAGTGTTTTTCACTATTCATTAAAAATTGAAAGTTTTCAGAAACATACCAAAAATTCCACCTAGGCTAATTTTGATATTCTGAATCCAAAAATGTTGTCCATTTTAAAAGATAAGAATTTAAAAGAATTCAGAAATTGGGTATTACTATTCATATCAGCTAGTTTGATTGGATGTTGTGTGTTAGAACTCAAAGTTGGGTACAACACACACTATTGTATTATTAAAAGAGAATCGTACTGTGGAAGCTTTGGGTGTTACATTTCTAATTGGATAATATGAATTGGGGAATTTTAGAAAATATGTATTGATACATGGTGTGCCCACATGTAAAGGGTAAAGGAAAATACATAAAGGTATTCATAAGACCTAAGGAAATATCAATATAGAAGTGGTTCAATGTTATATTGGAATTTTTCACTAGACATCAGAAGAATCCATGGAAGAATAATGTGACATGGGTCCTTGTTGTTAGCCTTACCATGTATTGACATTTCTTAGAAATGAGTTATGATCTACCCCATGATATCATTTCTCAAATCTATTTTTTTTAGACATCATGGTGTGCCTCTATCAATTGTATCAGGTCAATACACTTCGTTAACATAAAAATGTTGAAGGAGTCTTCATGATTATTTCTATACTATGATATATTTGAGTATTAACAGTCATCCCCATACTAATGGGAAGTCTAAAAGGATATTTTCTAAATTAAAAGACATTATTAGATATTTCTCATAGGAATTTCATAGTATACGAGATCAATATCTACCCCAACTGGAATATCTAAATAGTAGTATATTTTGTTCAAGGGTCCATATGTCACCATATTAATTAATGTATGAGAATAGATGTCGTACTTCAACTTTTTGGGTATAATTTAGTGAAAGGAAACTAAAAGGACTTGAACCTATCAAGGATACACGTGTGAAAGTATGATCAATTCAAAATCAAATCAAGGAGACTCAAAGCAGTCAATAGAGTTCTGTTGATGTATGATACCAGTTTTTCATTGAGGTGTGAAATTAGTTATTTTCATTATAATTCATTATTTTATCTATATGTGAATTTTTTATTGAGTTCATGGATGTTTTGAGACTGTTCTAGATCTTCTAGGTGAGCAGTGTCACAATTTTTGGAGACATAGATAGAGGCTCGCAGTTGGTGCAGGGTTATTACAAACCATGCAGATGAACAATGTCGCCCAAAAGAAAATATCATGGTTAGTTTTACTATATGAGGGAGGCTACACACCGATTAAAGATATTAAATAAATTTTAGTAATAAGATGCAGTGTGTTCAAATGGTTAGTACTAAATGTGTTCCATGGTTGTATGTGGTTTGAACCTAGAATAGTTACAAACACACCGGTTTTCATTTGGTTTCTTTCTGTGTGCATGAACTTTATGAGGTATTAGTGTATAGAAAGTGTGATATTCATGGTTGGTTCATGGATTTGGAAAACTATGTGGCTAATCCATGATGCTTTTAAAAAGTATAAAATTTAAATTTTCCCTATTGATCCTTTAACCCTTCATTTGAATTTTTTTCCCTCAAACTCAAAGCAACCCTCCAACTTGAGGGATCTCCACAACCTCTTCCTATTATTTTGAATGACACCTAAATCTGATATCTCATTCAATAAACATTCATCTCATTGGATCACTATTAGTAATACTATCACTCATATTCCTTATTATATCCATTTCTCTCTACCATGTGAGCTCATATGCACAATTTTAAGGGTTTTTTATAGTTTCTATGATTTTTACTATTTTATCTAGAGTCTGAAACTAATACTGAATGAGGAGCCACCAAATGATCTTAGGAAGGTTCCCTTATACTTTTTCTTATTTTTATATTTTTTATATCATTTATCATTGTACCATATGATTGATTCCCACATGTTGACTCTAAAATTAATATATATTCATTTTTTAAACCCTAAATTAACATAGAATGGCATTAATACCCCAATAAATGGTTTTAAATTAATGAAAACAATAAAAATCACCCCATTGGTTAAATTAAATTATATTAATATAAGTCATCTCTTATGAATAAATTATAACCTTTGGGGTTATGGAATTCCCCTTGTAGGTGAGAGTGGTATTTAGAATAAATTAATTTTAGAATGGTATGTCTATGTAACATGGACCCTTTTTTTACTTGTCCATTTTCTTGAATTGACTATAGGGATTGAAATATCTTTTAAAGGAGACGGGTTTTCCATTATAATATTTAATCATATTAATAATAATACATTATTATAATTATTATACCTCAAAAATTGTGTGTTTTCAAATGGTTTAGTGATGTTATACATGATGATACCCATCATTTATTTAGTACAGTTATATATGATGCTCCTCGACAATTAATGGGAGAAGTTTTATATGAAAATCCACATCTTCTTGGTTATGCGATGTTTAACATGGCCCTCATCGTAATTTATTTATAACACTTGATCATGTAACTCCTCATAATTTGTTCGGAGTAGTTAGAAATGAATCACTAATCCCTCTTGGTTTAGGATGTTGTATATAATAATCCACATCATTGATAGGAATTGTCATGCATGACATTCTGTATTAGCAATTTTACCCCTTAGATCGATTCAGGGAATTTAAATTTGAGACCCTTGTAATTTAACGTTCATACATCCGGCTTAGGCCAATGTATTTATGGTCTTCTAAGATTCCCATGGAGAGCATGATCCAACCATGGTTTATTTTCATTGATATTTAAATTTATTATTCTGGTATGTTTTCATTAAAAATTACCATATTGAATAATATTAGATGTCGTTGACGGTGGCCTACATAGTTTTACTAAATCCTTCTTTGGTTTGTTGTTTAGTATGCACATTATTGATGTTGGTATGTATAAGGGGAAGTTACTAGCTATGACTACTTGATTTTATATACTAAGATGAAAAATAAAATTGTATGACTGAACTAGTGCTTGTCTTTATTCATTTTTATTTTGTATTTTTTTATAGAATGCACTATTATATTCATTCTTCTATGTTCCCCTATTTCTAATTTTTATATATTATCATTCCAATAATTTTTTATATTAAATTGTTCAGTGTTAGATCTATATTTATTATCAGGATGATTTATTTATACTATTTTCTTGTATTATTTCTCATATTAACTATTTATTGTTATTATTGTGCATCAATTCGAAATATGTGTTATAGTCTCCTGAAAATAACATCATAGAACCTCACTAAATGTCGCAATCCTATAGAATATTTGATGTCTTACTTTAGGCCATTTTTCTAATTAGTCTCAGTTATTCATGAGTAAACTATGTCAAGGATGTCACAACTAATAACCAAAATATAGATCAAGAATATAAAAAGGGGACTATGTTTTATTAAATTTTACCCCATGAAAATGTGTTATAATATTTTATAAAAATAAAATTTTCATCCCTAGGTACATAGGTCCTTTCAAAATTTCATAACAAATTAGACTTTTGGGATACTTATTGGTTAATCCACTATAATATACATGAGATCTTCTTTGTTTGTTTATTGAGGACATGTATAATAGATATTATTCATTAAATAACCTATGATATAATTAGGTTTTGAAATTATTTTTCTTATATTGAATATCTTATAAAAATTCTAGACATTAGAGAGTATGTGTATTGGAACTAGACAACTCATCTGGTGAATTTTCTTTGGATAACTTGCAAACCATAGGAGGCAACATGGGTTCATGAAAATTATATGATGATGGATTACCAAAATTAATTTCATAACTAATATATATAATAATTTAGGAGATCTAATTATTTAATTATGGAGAATGAAATAAAAAAATATCATCAAATAAAATCTAAACACTATATCCCTAGATTATTACATAATGCACATCATTTTATTTTAGAAACAGTTCTTATCTGTATTTAAAAAGAAAAATTTCTAAATATTATCAATTAAACTGGATAAAATGGATATCAATTTAAATTTTAGTATTTTTAAATTATCATTGGGTGGATTTTCATGATTTTTGAAAACTAGTTGATCATTTTGTGGATAGTAAAAATGTTAATTTTTGCATTAATGTCATTAAATGTCATTAAATAAAAAAAATTAAAAATTCAATTTACATTTTTTGTATTTTGTTTTAAGGTAAAATAAGATCAATTTTAAAAAAATATAATAATAAATTTTCCATAGTAATATCTATTGTATTTGATTTTTGTGTAATTACATTTATTATATGAAAAACACATTTTTCTAGAAAATGTTATTCATTGCATTTTTCACATATATATTAAATTATTTTTTACAACTTCAAAAAATTGAATATTTAAAGAAATATATAAAATTTTCAATCATTAGTTTCAATTTTAGTAATTACTTCAATATCATTTTTGTCATTATGAATAGTAACCTTGTTAAAAATGTAATCACTATCGAAAAGGGGTAAAACATGTTAATTAAGGTTAAAAATTACAATAAGGTTACAAAATATCATCTTAATTCCCATTATATAAGGGTAATTTGAACCTTATAACATTATCATAGAAATATGATTTTTTTTGTTCCACTTGAAACTTGGCTAAAATGCTTATAATATTTAAAAATTATGAAATAATAAAACCGTGTCAGTCCCCACACTTATAATGTTGAACATTCTCTCCTCACATATCAAAATCACATGGGAACTTTATCTTAATAAATATCATAAAAAATACCTCCCCTAACACCCTTATCTCGTCTTAGTGGTTTTGGTATCACCAAAAGTCCCTCCTCAGAGGCAGAAGATGTAATCCAAATATAGTTTTCCAAATAAGAGGAAAAAAACATATCTGTGTAAATTCAAGTTTATTTATTATTCTACCACCATGAAACATATAATAACAATTATGAAATTATAATATATCATCTGAAATATTACTGCTAAATCCTTTGGAAAATGATAACATTAGTCCTTTGTTTGTGTAGACTACCACCCAAATGAAGTGATGTGTTTTTTTTTCATTTTACGCTATGTACATTGTCCTAAAATTGAATATAATGAATAAATATAATATTAATTGTTTTATTATGACTCTTAAATATTAAATCATTATCTACATTATATCCATTCAACCCATTTGAAAAATGGAAATTTTGCATATACGCATATATGGACTGTCGTCTCCATAAAATGACGTATTTCATGGGTATTTTTAATGGATGGTCCTAAAAGTATATTGAATGTATAATCATGATAATTATAAAAATTTTAATATTCTAGATATAATAGAACAATGAACTATGTTGAAATACTGGAACCATAAAACCAAAAACTGTATGAGAAACAAGTCAGTAGACACTCAAATATTGATTTTAACATTATATTACTAATAAATGGTATAGGATGAATTATTAATTAATAATATCATGTAATATAATTCTAAATATATTTATTATATAGATTAATAATATGTATAAATTATTATATAGTATAATAGATCATTTCTAGCCATGTAGAAGATCAGGGTGAGGGTTTATTTTACAATCTAACTCTTATTTTGGGATTTTTTATTTTTAAGATTCAAATGGTTGTATTATAAGAAATTTACCTCTTAAACCCCATATATATTAGTATCCTCTTGTCATTTGTTTAATTTTAATTTGTTAATTCCATTTTTTATCTTTTGGTAATCAAAACAAATGAAATAATGTTTATAATAAAAGTTTCTAATATTTCATTGTTGGTCGGGAATTTTTATATTCCATGTCCATATTAATTATTTCACTTCAACTATGATTATTTATATACTTAAATTATTTAATAATAAGGGTTTAATTTAACCTTTTCGTTATATTACATTTTTATAACATAATATTTTAATCATGATCATTAAGGGTCATTTTTTATTTTTTATAAATATTGGAAATGGACGGATTCATAATGTTCAGCGCATAACTGCATTTTTACACAATCGAATTTGATATTCATTATCAATATTCATCTAAAATATTAAATGGGGGTTCATAGATAATATTATTTATATTATTCTTTTAATTTTAATTTTTATAATTATTTTAAAAAGTTATTTATTTTTATTTTAAAGATACATTCTAATTAAATTATAATGTTGTATTTAATCTATATCAACATTTTTTAAAAAACATACTTGACTAATGATATATTATAATAATACAATTCACCTTATATATCTTGATGGATTATGATCGTATTTTGTTATTTATTTACTTTAGAAAATAATGACATTTAATATTATAGATTTTTCAATATGAATATTTAGGTTAATTCAGTATTGTAATGTTTTTAAATATTTCAATATGATGAACACATTAAAATTAAAAAGTGGAAGATGAGTTCTGATATTAGATATCTTTTAGATTCATCGATAGGTCTCATAATACCTACCGACCTGGGTATTTAGCATATTCCAAAAAAGCTTCTATATGAAGTCTTTATTTGAGGCCTTCATCGTAAGATTATGATGTTTTTTATTATGAATTATATCATTATAAAACCAGTTATTTGATATCCATGAAATTTTATATGTTGTTATTTCATCCTTGGATATATTCCCATTCATGATATCAGTTATATGATATATTTTATTATTGATTACCTCAACAATATTATTCAGGTTTTGTTTATTATACGATACCTTCCATTTTATAGTTACCCTTACACAATATTTGAGCTCACCCTGATTATTTTTTCATTCCCACATTTTTCAAAAATTAGAACCGGGAATTATTTCATGTTTATACTGGATGTTTTTTTTAAAATTTTCAATATTATTTTATGTTATATTTCATGTTTTTAAATTTAATACAAATATAATATTTGTATCTAATCTCTCGAGAGTCATAGATTATTGAATCCAATGTTATAAAATATATTTTTTATAACTATGTATTATGGTAACCACCAGCTCTGAGTTACGAGAGTCTAATTGATATAATTTTCAACAAACACAAATGTATGAGATAAGCTATACTTGATTGATATATTCTATGTCTAGTGGTCACTCAAAGGCTTGTTAAAAATTTATTATATGTGTAAACATGAGATGTATTTAATACATCCTATCATACAAATGTTCATTTAGATATATGAGTTTTCTTATCAATATTCCACTAGACCCCTTAGTAGCTTCAATAGTAATGGTGTTTTTCTAGAGGCCCCTATCTCTTAAAATATTTAAATTATATAATTCAAATTTTATTTGTATTCTATAATGGGTTATTGGTTCATATAATTATGACATATAATATAATTAAAATACTGTACAAATTTATTCTCTAAATTGAAGATTTAATGATAAAACTATATCTAAAAGAGTTTGCATGGATTTATAAAGTGTTGTGATGTTTTCCACAATGTATTCATTGGATTTTACTACAAGTGTGAGATTATGGGATATTTAATAAAATGGTAAAATTATATTATATAATTAATCTATATCATAAGACTAAGTTTCATGTGATGTATATCACAATCTTCAATCTGCCTATGTATTATAAGGCATGGACATGCCAATTTCATATGGCATAAAAGTTATAAGAAATAGGAAATCAAATGCAAGGGCTATTGCCTTATATTATAAATGGTTTCCCTTATTTCTGAATCACTTAGTTAATTTATTGACATAATAAAAAATATGTTATAATCATTTGAATCATTGAAATGATTATATACTCTAATGTCCATTTATTTTCAGTAATACATGCTGGTTTCCATGCATTAGTAGTCGAGGATAATATTCCATTATTAAATGAATGAAGTAAATATAAAGGAATGGATTCACTTTTTGGGGTGTGTGCGTGTGTGTTTGTTTAATTGTATAGTTAAATCAAAACCTCAATTATCTTAAGTTTCCCTATTTATCTTCGAGGAGAAGGTTCTTGTACACCTTTGGAGTTAACAGGATCCTATTATGGTGTAAAAGGATTCTTGTTTCTGGTGTACTACAAATTGAAGTAAGATTAAATTGGTTTTTCTTTGTGATCTCCCTCAAATATACCCCATCAATATGAATCTTGTTGGAAATGAGGTGCAACTATTTATTTTTGTGTTCTCAATTGAATGTTCATTTGATGATTATAAATAATGAATTAAATTGTGTATCTTATGCTATTTTTCAAATTAGAGGATCTAATAAAAACCCTAATTATTTGGAATAAATTATACATTAATTAATTATAATTTATACTTATATATTATAAATAATATATATTTAATATATATTTAAAAAAAGATACATTATATTCTTAAATCCTATATATATATATTTACTGAAATATGAATTTTTTTCCTAAATAGGATGAATTTGAATATAAAATATAAGGATGTTAATCATAAGGAAAAATAGTAAGAGTATTAGGTTAAAGATTTTATCTTGTTTGCAATAGAGTGATTAAATGATCCTTCTCAAATCATTTATTCAGGTTAGATTTTGTTTTTATTCATGATGATTTATCCAATTGAGTAAAACAAAAACATGGCCTATTATTGAGTAGATTGATTTTAAAAATATTAGACTAAAATCATTGATGATGTTAATGAAGCTACAAAAATTGATAATACATCTATTTATATATTATTTGATATTTATAAAACTTTATAAGATAATATAGATTGCATTGATAAATGAAGACAAAAATGGAAGATGACCTTAATGATTGTGTAAATATATTAATGAAGATAAATAAATATTCAAAGATGTCACTATATGCCAGTTATTCAATATTTTTGATGTTATGATACATATTGAAATATTATAATTTAAAACATAAAGAAGATTGGGTGACCTATGATTTATATAATTACACACTCTGGAATTATTGGTTACAATAAGACAATTAGCTCCACATAGAAAATATTACGCATAATGATAATTTTATTAAATGTATATGACATATGAAAAAAATAAAATATTGTAAAAATTACTATATATTATTTTACAATCCCTATAAATCACTTATAATTTAACAAAGAGAGGTGGGTCTAAAGAAATGAAAAATGTATCAAGTACTTCCTAATCATTCTAATATATATAAAACTATACGGAAAGGAAGAGATGACAAGTCAAGTAACATGGAATGTAGATAAATTAATTATTTTTATTACTTGGAAACCACTCCTTAGTGGATGAAAATTTATCATTAGTATTCTAAATTTTAGAACAAGTTGAGAATCTGCCATCTCGTGTTGTCTGCATTTGAATTGATTACATATGGTGTACAATATTTTAATCATAGTACATGGCTATTTATAATGAATATTTTAATCACTCCACCATGGTTGTGAATGATTTAAAGTATTTTTTTTAAATTATTTCAATACCATAACATTCAGGTAATGTTATTTACCTTTATTTTTTTCCGTTGAATGATGATTATATATTGGAGTGGGATATGGGTGTTATGATCTTGGAAACACATAAAATAAATAGTTCACATTTATATAAATTTTATTATGGATGATAAATTGCTTTTATACTTTTATAAATTTCTAAGATTGAATAATTAAAATAATTTTGTGGTGCCGAAATTTTAATGAAGGTACACAGTTATTTAGGTTCAAACATTCTATGAAGTTAGTGTCTTGTGAACATTGTAAATTCTTTCCCAATGACAGAAATACCAATCTTAAAAAACAATATTATATGTGATTTTGAATGATTTAAGACACCTTTTCTATAAACATATGATGAGTTTAATAAACTAAATGAAATTTTTTCCATTTTGGGTGAACCTTTTGAAAACAAAAAATTGAATGCAAGAAAGAAAATGAAATCAATTTTTATTGAATTTATGTACTTGATTTTTCACATAAAATATTCTCTTGATTCAAGGTATAATAAAAAATATATATGATTGTGTAATTAACATGTTAAAAAAATCCATTAAGATGAATAAAATAAAGAATCATGTCTATAGTAGACATTATTTAAATGGGTATAAGGGAATATGTGGTTCCAGTGAAGGATATGACCCATTATTTTCATCATCCAGTGGATACCACTATCCAAAAATGATATAAATTAGTTTTGAAATATCATAAAGGTTATAATAGTTCCAAAAGTGTATTAATAAAATATAAATATTTTTTTATCAATTAATGAATTGAAATTAAAGGTCTTATGATCATTTGATCATCATATTTTATGTATGTTTTAGTAAATTTTTCAATATGTAACATTTTTTCTGAATATATATAACAAAAGAAAAAAATGTTTTCTTTATTTTCAAATAATTATCTAGAAAAATTATTGACCCAATGATTTTTACAACTACTGAAAATGAATGTGTTTTCAAATAATCTAAATTAGAGATGTTCTTCCAAATACAATTCTTTAATATAATGGTTTATTTATAGTTAATTTCATAAGAAAGATATGACTATATAGAATAGTGATTTTTATATATATATACTCTCGTTGAATGTAATTTAAATATTCTCAAAGGGTTCAGGAAAATTTGATGTCACCCTAAAGGTAATGTAATAGACTTACATATTTTTTTAAACCCCATTGAATTCAATACTAAATACATTAATAATGTGGATAGTAATGGACTCTAAAAATCTCATTTCAATTAGTTCTGTTATGGTGAATGAATTTTAGGAAAATAATTTATCATAATTACTATGACCTATCGAGAGTTGTCTCACCATTACGTTTTATATAATAGATTATAGTATGTTCTATATATTGAATCTTATAAAAAAATTATCATAAATTTTAATCCCTTGAGGATTGATATATGAATATCAAATATACATAATAAATAGCATATAAGTTTTTTTAAACACCAACTATAAAAATAAATACCTATAAATCTGAGTTCAATTTCATCAAACTACAATGGACAACCAGACGACAAAGTGTACTTATATTGTATTATAATTGTTATGAAATTAGTAGTTATACATTATATTTAAAGGGATTGTATGATGGAAGTATAATGAATAATTTTGGATCAGCTATTATGGTGGAAAAAATTCATGTATCTTGGCCATTAGAACAAATATAATTAATGTGAATCTTTCACACGATTTCAGTTGTTATGTTTTTAAATTTATGAATTATATCATAATCTATGGAAAAACATTCATGCATGAAGCTGTATTTTCATTATTAATTATAATTTTATTTAAAATAATTATTAATGATGTATATGTCTATATTATTCTAGTATAACATAGTTTTTTGATGGAAGATAAACTCAGATGTGAAAAGATAATTTATCACGAATTGGTGGAAATTTTAAATGATATTAGAATGTTTACGAACATCCTAAAAAGGTAATTTCCTATCTCATATTTAATTATTTTTATTTAACAATTTGGCTTCGTGATTTTTTTTAAATATTCTCCATATTTTTTCATTTAATTATATTTATACATTCATCCACATCACATTCATTATCGCGAAATAAGTAAATAAATTATATGAAAAATAATAAATAATAAAAAAATTAAGTATTCAAATGAAATTCCCCTTAGTTAATATATAATTAGGCATCAAGGAGCAATATTTTCAATTATTATTTTGTATAAATCCATCCCAAAAACACTGGGGAATTTTTTTGTATATTTAAATGAAAAGGTAAAAATTACAATATTAAGGATATATAATTTTAAAATAAAAAATATAATTTTCCTAAAATTATTTTCGGAAGGATTTATACAGAATGTCATATCAAACTATTAAGCATCCTTCAAATTATTTAATCATTAAAATAATGTTATTTGAATCATATATTACATGAATAAAAAAATAAACAATAAAAACAAATAATAAATGCTTGAATTTTCATAAATATCTAGTAACTAAATATTTCATTCATTTTGTAATGTAAGAATGAACCAAATCGAGTTCTGATGCACGGTGCATTTGAAATAACTAAAATTGTGTCTGTTGAGTTTAACTGTGACATTTTTGTTTGAATCATGTCTCACATACTCAAAATTGAGTTAGCACCCTATAATTTTCCCAAGAATATAAAAAAATTAATTATTATTTATTTATCAAAAATATGAGTGAAATTTATATCAATCCAATAGTTGGGGTGATCAAAATTAATGAAGGTTTTTTTAATTTTAAATTTTTGAATATTTCATGTATACTCATACAGAGTAATCACTATCAGATTATTGTAAAAAAACAGTGAAATGATCCTCGATTCAATTAAATGTGTAGGAATAAAAATGAAATAATTTTCACATGTGTAGTAATCAAAATGGATAAAAGTGGGGTTTTAAAATTAAAAATTACATTTGATTTTAAAATATACGTCACAAGATGAAAAAAACAAAAACATGTTTTAATCATTGTAGTGCTATAGAAAAATGATCTTTGAAACATTTTTAACATGTATAAATTAATTACACCTCATTTTGGTATGTGGATTTCCCAGAATGACTAAAATCTCATGTGTTCAAATTAAAAAAAAGTTTGTATATTAAAACAAGTGTCACATGCTCAAAATTTAGGGAAGACATTATTATTCTCATGAGACACTATGAAAATTATTATTGATTTATTTTTAACAATAATGAACAATATTTATATGATTGTGAAATGTGGTGTGCATGAAATTCATGAAACTATATTTTACCATTTTATTCATTTAGTTAGTACTAAATGCATATAATACTGAAAACAATGAAAATGTGCTCAAACTGTCATATAACTCTTGGAAAAGAAATTACTCATTTTTTATATGTGGGAATGAACCATGCTTAATTTTGTAATTTCATTATTCTTGGAGTGATTTAAATTTCATTTTTGCAATTTCAATGTGACATTTTAGTCTAAAACACATATCATATGTTGAAAACTAATAAAATTTGGACATATTTCCATATAAATCTAGAAAAATATTAGTTGAATCAAACATTATTGTAGGAATGAACAAAACATAATTATTAAACATTGTGTTATTAAAATTACTGTAATTGTGTGTTTCAAATTTAAAAGTGATATTTGAGTTCAAATTGAACTTCAATTACTAAAACATGAGCCAATGTGCATATTTTTTTTGAAACAGTAGTATAATGATATCTCGATTGTTATAACTTATAGGAATCAAAAAATCATTATTCTAATTCATAGTCTGTTCATAATAACTATAATATTGTGTTTTCATTTCAAAATGGACATTTTAGTTCAAAACTAATGTCAAATTACTAATACGTAGCAGACATGCTCAGATCATTAAGAAACTCAATAAAAATAATCATTGATTTATATGCCACATGTTAGTTTAAATAACATGAGGTTCCAATTCATATTGGTCTAAGATTGATTGATTTTTTTTGTTTTTAATTTAAATGTTCCACTTTAGTTAAAAATATGCATCATATGATCAAAATACAGAAAACATGCGTAGATTTTAATGAGAATCTAAGAAAACATTCAATGATATATTTATAACATGTACAATTAAAATACATAGAATTATGATATGCAATGTTCTTTAAATGTTGATACATTATTTTTTTAATTTATTAATATCTCAAATTGTTCTTCACATACTAAATACCAATCAACCATGAACATATTATCATAAAACTATAATAAGACAATCGATGAATTATTAACGATGTTATGTAATAAAATACATCTCATTATGACACATTGTACCACTATTATAGTTGTAAAAACCCTATTAATGTTAAAATAAATCATTTTCATGTATTATTAATATTAATTAATAATATTTTATAGGGTTATATTCAATATAATAACATAAATTAATTTTAAAATCAAATGAAAAAATGTTATTTCTAACCAGAATGGGTTTCTATTAATTATGTGGTTTTATTAAAAATATATATTTAAAAATTATAGAATTTGAACATGATAAAAAACCTTATTCTTAAATTTATTATATCAAAATTATTATATAATTAATTTTAATGAATTTTTTTGAAATGTTTTCTTTTTCAATTAATATTGGAAAGATCAAATTTTTACTGAAAACTACCTTTTCGTTTCAAGTATTTTCAAAGAAGTTTTTTTTTCAAATGGATACAACAAAAAATTATTTCAATTATATTTTCACTAATCCAATTATCTTGTTTGTAATGAATTGTATTCTAAAATTCGATGAGAAAACATATTTATGTATTTAAAAGATTTTTTATGAATTTTTTTATCACATTTAGGGAGTCTAATGTGAAATTATATTCTACCATTTATATGAATTGAAATTGATAAAATGGATTCCATATTAATAATTTTAATAGCTAATATTATGTAATTAGTTCAACATAATATTTTCTAATTATGAATAGTTAAAAAATTAGAAATATTTTATCACAGTTAATGTTAAAATAGATTTACTAGTTGGATAAACACAGTGATAAGGGTTAAAATGACCCCAAAAAATTTCTATACATTATTTTATGCCAATATTTTTACCGTATGTAATCCCAAATGTAGATATGGTCCATTGAAAAGAAATTTTATTCAGTAATACATTAATATCTTTTAATATTTTAAGAAATTCCATGTTTCCCCTCTCCCCCACTTGTAAAAGGACACCCCTCTCCGATTTTATACACAATTAAAAAGTCTTTTGGTTCATCAAATACCTACTCAAATACCTTCCATAAATCCCTACCAATTTTTATAAATGCCCTATTTTATAAAAAAAAATATCCGTAGAAGGATTTTTGTATAATGTTATAGTGGTTATTTGATGAAGATTTATAGTTCATAATCGGCTTGTTGATGAAGAAATACTCATTTTATTGGAATTATTAAAGATTTAATTCTTGATTTAGGGAAAATTAAATAAAATATATCCCCAAATTCTTCTAAGGGATCTATTTCAGGAAACATTCGCCTTCGTGAAAGGAAGAAGCGTTGGGAAGACCAAATCGCACAATGACCGAATGGTAATATCTTTGAATCTTCCATATGTAGCTATGGTTCTACATTATGATCATGATATGACTGGATGGTAACCTCTACACATCATCAATCATGTTTCACGGAGGGAATCATGGCCACATTGAGACATGACAGTAACTTCTACATAGTTATATTAGGGTTCAAATAACATGTATATTCACGAAGATCAAAGAGAATCATGACGACCACAAATCCTCTTGAAAACCACATTTTTATAAATTAGACCTAATTTATAACATTTAATGGGATGATGAAATTTATAATTCTAAAAATACATCCTTTTTCTCAAACCTTTAGTTCCTCGTGAATGAAAGATAAAATGGATTATCGAAGGTATCTTATCATCCTAGAACCTCCTAACTTGAGTTCTTGAGAGCCTCAACCCAACATGGAGATTCCTTATCCAAATTCACTGTTACTGTAAAAAGAATAATAATAACATCTAAGGAACATGAGGTTTCATGAATCATTGTTCCTTAACAATGTTACCCACTATGAATCATCTCTTCATACTAATACATGGTCACCCTATTTCATGAACCATACTCCTTCGTGAAGCCACTAAACTCTATGAGACTTACGATCTTCTTGAAGAACATATCTGTGAGGCCCCAAACATTGTGAAACCTCTCTATTGGTCTAGTCTATGGTTTCCCCCTTCAAATAACAACTCATCATGATGGTCGAGTTCCTAGAGCCACCATAACAAATCCATAACTGGTTCAATTTCACCTCGAATCCTACGTGGCCCATTTCACCCACTCTTAAGTATATCCACATCACATCAAGTGTGGACTAGGCTCCCAGTATACCTATTACCTCTAAGAATAGGTACCCTAATACTAGTTTCTTCTAATAATAGGGACCGTAACATCAACCTCATGATTGGACACTCCTCCATGGTAGTTCCATTGACATTACCTACCTAATGGTGCATGAGTGGTGGTCATGTAATCCCTAGAATAAATGAGTGAGTCATTCCACATCTATGGTGCATGATGTAAAATGGTATAGTTCTAAATCCATGATGTATGATATCAAAATGATCAACAATTACCTCATAATGTGATGTAAAACCGTATCCATACCATGTGGGATAAGAAAAGTATGTCATGTGTATGATCATCAGGGGATACCCCCTTCACCCCACGTATAGGATTAGAAACCCCTATTGGGAAGCGTTCACGCATAATTCCACTCTATCCTTCCTTTACACAGGATGTGACCCATATTTCGAGAATATTTCATATGTGAGAATGAAACCATCCCCCATTGATGGCAGTTTCATGAAACAATCATCCTTACTGCATAATATTAAACTACATGGATCAGTCCTATTACACAACCATAAATTATGGCATCAAATTACATGGGTTTTTATCTCTATAACATAAATAGGTTACACAGGATGCCTTCTTAAGGTTCCTTTTCAAAAATGGTAAACTAATCCGGTGTTCCCTACTATGGACGCACCTCCTAGATTTACATCCCATGGTTACTCTGATCCATTGGTAAACTTTCCAAGGGTTCCCTTCGAGGTAATAAACTCCTCGATCTAACTCTGGGAGGCATTCTAGTCTATTGGTAAACTATCTAGGTGTTCCCTCAAAGGGATTCACCTCCTTGATATGCCTCTATGGAGCATTCTGATCGATTGGAAAACAACTCAACAGTTCCCTATTAGGTAATATTTTCCTATATCAACCTCCACATGGCATATTGATCCATTAATAAACAACTAAGGTGTTCCATCATTGGGATGAACCTCCCAAAGCCACCTCCATTGAGCCATTGGACCCATTGGTAAACTATCCAGGGGTTCCCAACTAGAAAAACACCTCCCGGATCTTCCTCCATATGGAATTCTGATCCGTTGTTAAACTATCATTGTTTCCCCACCTAGGAATGAACATCCCAAATACGCCTCCATGGGGAATTCTGATACATCGATAAACTACTAAGTTGTTCCCTCCTAAGGAATCACATCCCAGATCACCCTCCATGGGGTAGTATGATCCTTAAGTAAACTACTCAGGTGTTCCATCATATATATATAGATGCAGGATGAGTCAAAACTCTCACGGGATGAGTTCCAGTAGCTTTTTTTTGAGTAGTTATTCCCCTCCTCCTTGCGCTCCATCAGGATTGAAGAGTTTTTTGAGCTGCACCAGGGAGCCAATACAGTTACTGTATACATAAATTGGTCTAAAGACCATACACACTACTCTATAAATATTATCTGTGAGAGTAACTTATGGGCATGGAATTTTTAGTTGTGTCTCCTTCACAAGTTCTCACTCCAGCACCATGTCATATGTAGGGATGTACAAGGTCACTACAGTAGCACATATCACTCCATGGGAAATTTTTATCAACCACTTTATCCCCACACGGCATCAACCTTGTTCCCTTATCCACAATAAATCAAACACATTCCCTGATTTGTCATACACCGACATCCTTATGGCACCCCTCTTTTTTATTACATACATTCTTTATACATTTCATAAAAAGAGGGACTTTAAAGGTTAGTGTCTTCGAAAAATTGTACCTAACACATGAATAAATAAAACATTATTCTTATAAACTTATAAGGATTCATCATATGTTCATGATTTTATTAATATTTTCATGACTTATTATATACCCCCTTTACTTATTTTATATGAATTGTGCATAATTTGTGTGAAATATAAATTTTTTAATACTATGTAAATTTTTTTTTATCATTTTTAGAAGTAGTCCAATTGAGTGAGTTTACAAATTTATTTCTAAATCTCCCACTTGGGATCCAAATTCTATGGTTCTAATTTTTTAGGATTCCAATTTCAATATAAAACATTTAATTTGAAGGGATCATGGGCCAATTCTACAATTTGAAGGATCACATGGACCACTCAAGATGACCCAAAGATATTGTGAAGAAACTAGACCATCATTGATGATTGAGTTACCGGTCTCTCTCCTGATGCCCAAATCTTATGAAACTATACCATATGTTCCTGATTGTCCAAAAGAAGCCCGAATAAAAATTTTAGGGGTCAAATCCAAAAACAAGGGGCCCAAATGAAGCTTTGAAATCTACCCACTATTCTGGATGGGAATTAAAATCCCAACACTATTCATAACATATATCATGATGTAATCATAAAATAGAGTTGAGATTTTGAATTGTGATAGAGGATATATAGGCAGCCGACTTTGTTGAAGATATCGCTCATCTTTGAAGGTATCTTTCTATTCAAAAACCCTTTCACATTTTCGACTTCAAAAATATTGTATTGAAATGGACATATTACATTTGTTTAATCAACCAGCTATAAGGATGGATCTATATGTCCAAATGACTCCAAATTTTTAGATAGGTTTTCCAACTTTATTATCTATAACCTTGAAGAAGGTGATATTATGATATTCATCTGTCTGAATATACAACATGGCGATACAAATGGAGGGACCAATTGGGAATGAAAACAGTCCACTTTTTTGGGAAATAAATGCATCCCCTCCTCTCCTTCAAAGGGGTTGGAATTTAAGAAGATAGGATCACATATTGGCATGACCAAAGCCTTGACAACGGTTTGTGAGGACCATCCATATTCATTTTTTAACTTGAGATACCCTTCCTCTCATTGTTTTCTTTCACTTTTGTGTTTTTCTTCATTTGTAATCTTTTAAGTTTCTGTTTGTAATTATGTTTTAATGAAAGTTTCTTCATAAATATATCTTATTATCATAAAAATTGTGTAGTTTAATATAAATTTTCTTAAAATAGTTTAAATATAGTTAAATCCCCTTCCCATATTTTTCGTTGTCATTAAATCAATAATTCATTTTTAATTATCTTCATTGTTCGTGTGTGTGTGTCGACACACCCCTCTTTTCTTATCCCTTTCTTTTTGTTCTCTTCTTAATTTATCATCTTAATAATTATATCCAGATTATTAAAAAACCAAATGGCTAAGTAAATATCTCATTTGGGTGAGTTATAATTTATGTATTTTAAGTGATTGAGAGCTTTTTCTCGATGAATATTCTTTGAATTAACATTGTGTATGTTGGACATAACATGTCATGGATTAATGACATGTTTTGTTTAACATGTGGTTTCAATGGGTTATTCGAACCATAAATACAACACCATCAGTAATCTCTGATTGAGATTATCACCTTAAGATAAGTTAAGGCTTTGACTAATGCCTTAAGACTATGAAATTCTAATCAACGTCATCCTGTGACATGGGGGATAATTTAATTCAATATAAAGCAAAGCTCAAGGATATCACAAACTTAACTAAATAATGATGAACTCACAAAAATATTTTTCAATTTTTAAATAAAAAATTATCCAATAATTATTTCATAAGCTCTAAAAAAACCCCAACCAGAAAACAATCAACTAAATAACAAATATTACAAAGTATCATCACCGAGGATTTGACCCGTGTGCAGCTATACACATTAGCAAAGCACCGGAATCTTGACCGGTCGATAGGTGATAATCAACCATGCATTTCAAATAGAGCTATTTTTGGGGATGGTTCTTTATGTATTCATTAGATTCTAGTTTTTTGTAAAAAATAAAATAAAAATTAAAAAAATTGAAAACAAAAACAAAGAAAAACACATCTTCTCAAAAAAATCTTAAACTGAAAAAAATAAAAAGAAAAACATGTCGTCCTCTTTCTTCCATGTTCTCTATAAATGCCCTATAGCCTTCAAAACAGTCCCTTGGATTTGTTTGACATTTAAATTGAGCGAACACTTCTTCAAATTAGGAGAAACATAAGAGATAATAAAATAATTCATGAACCAGTCCTTGTCCAGCCAATTGAATTAGATATAGAAAATCCTAGGGAACAAACACTTAATGAACTTGTTGCCCCTGATATGAATTACCAACCTATTGGTATTCAATATCCAAACATAGAGGATGAATTTGAACTCAAATCACATTTGATTCATCTTCACCCTCATTTACACGGGCTAGCCGGGGAGGATCCATGTCTCCACCTTAAATAGTTCCAAGTGGTGTTCTCTACCATGAAGCCTCAAGGGGTTTCTGACGAACAAATAAAACTCCGAGAAGTCCCTTTCTCCCTTGCTGAAACAACTAATCCATGGCATTACAACCTCCATCTTGGTTCCATAACCACATGGAATGACATAAAGGTACTTTTCATCGAAAAATTCATTCCAGCTTCTCGTACTTATTCTAACTGAAAGAAAATTAGGGGTATCCATAAATTCCAAAGTAAATCACTCCATGAGTACTGGGAGAGGTTAAAAAAGCTTGTTGTAACCTACCCATATCACCAAATTCCTGACCAACATTTGATCCAATTATTCTATGAGGGGTTATTGGATATGGAGAGAACTCTTATTGATGCCACGAGTGGTTGTGCTCTTATTGATAAAACTCCTATAGCTTCAAGAGATCTCATAAGTAACATGGCTGAAAACACACAACATTTACTTAGTCGAGCACATTCTCAAGTCAAAAAATCCTAAGATAATCAATCAATTGAGGAGAAAAAAGATGACTGAGTGGATAAGTGAACTTACAGGTCTTGTGCGACAACTAGATGTGGCTACAAAATCCCCAACCTCATCTTCTCTACAGTCAATGTTTCTTTGACCTATCAAAAACTGTGGAATATGAAACTCTTTATCTAATCCAACAGACACATTTCCACAACTTCTAGAGGATAAATTTGATTCCTCGGGACAAATGGAGCTCAATGCAGCATATTCTCAGTAGAACACTAACCCTCAACTATCAGGTCAGTTTGTTAAAAACTTCAACCAACCTCACTCTGAGCCCTTCTCTCCTTCTTATAACCAAGGACATAGGTATGGTAATCCCATATCTCATCCCACTCAATTACCTCCTCAAAAACCAAATCAGTTTCAATATAGTCAAGGTGTTGGTATCTTCCAACAACCTTATCCTCTTATTCCTCAACCTTAAAGGAACAATCCACCTACTGGATTCCATTATCCTAGTGAGCCATCCCAATTCCATAACCAGTACAATCGCTTTCCCAAAGAGCAAAATCTTGGTAATCCCAATCTGGGACAGGCCTCTTCTTCCAAGAAAACATGGTAAAGTGTAGTGGAAGATATTGCCTCCTTCACCCGTTCCAGACTTAAGAATAATGAAACCAAAATTTTTCAACTTTCATCCCACCTTAGTCAGCAGCAACCATCCAATTCATCCCAACATCCAGCTCAACCATTAACCAAACCCAAGGGTAATGTAAGTGTAATTTCACATAGATCAGGAAAAAAAATTATTATACCTCAAGATAAGTCATATAAACCATATTTAAATGTTGACCTAGAAATTGAAAATAAAATAATCCTGAAATGTAACATGAAACCATTCCATTACCTACTTCAATTCTACTTAGGAACCCAATTCCTATTCCTAAAGCCATTTCTAAGCCAAATAAGTCCTTTGAACCCGATCCAGAAATGATCAAAATTTTAACACGTGTTGAAGTCAACATTCCCCTATTAGATGCCATAAAACAAAGTCCTAAGTATGCAATGTTTCTTAAGGAATTGTGCACCAACAAGTGTCCACTTAGGACCTTTGAAAATGTTTCCACCTAGTAGTCTATTCCCATAAAGTGCATTGATCCAAGGACCTTTACGGTTCCATGACAAATTGGATGTTCCAACTTTTATGATTCACTCATAGACCTAGGAGCCTCAATTAATGTCATCACCAAATCCATATTCTCCAACCTTGTTCTAGGTCCCTTACATCCAATGGGTGTTGTGATTCAATTGTCCAATCAATGCACAATTAGTCTTGAGGGAATAATTGAGGTTTTCCTTGTCCAAGACAATGATTTTATCTTCCCTACCAATTCCCATGTCCTTGACATGGAAGGTGAGAAGAAATATTCTCGATCTCCCCTAATTCTTGGAATACCATTCCTCATGACTGTGAGAACCATGATTGATGTCCATTCAGCCATATAATCCATGGAATTCGGTGACCAAATGGTCAAGTTCAACATTTTCCAAGCCATATGATACCCATCTACAGATCACTCAGCATTCTCAATCCATGCTTCAGAGGACACTTCTAAGATTCAATCGAACCCAAATCCACTATGTTTTTCATGATCTAATGAAAAAAATCTTGTGAAATCTACACTATGATTAACAAAGTCTTAAATGGTGATGTTGATGTGGAACTTTCATTCATAGACACTATCAATCTAAAGGATCTTGAAAACACTCTTGAATCCCACATAAACTCTGATCTCTACTGCTCCACATTGGAATGTATTAATGAAAATGAATATGAATCAACTAAAGTCCCTTCTTCGATTCTAGAGTTTTCAAACCCAAAAAACAAATATGACACTGATCTAAAACTTCATCCTGAACACCTGAAATATGGATTCCATTTCAATGATCACTCTGATCCTATCATTATCTATTCTTCATCAACTGATACCGAAGAGTACAAACTTGTTCAGGTGTCAGAGAAAAGAAAAAATTCCATTGGTTGGACCATAGATGACATACTAGGATCAACCCTGCCCTTTGCATGCATCAAATCCATCCTGACGAGTCATCCAAACCAATTAGACAACCACAAAGAAGACTCAATACACTCATAAATGAGGTAGTTATGGAATTTATCACCAAGATTATTCATTATGGTATTATCTACAAAATTTCTGATAGTGAATGGGTTAGTCCAATTCACGTTGTATCTAAGAAGGGTGGGATAACTGTTGTCACAAATGAACATGGATAGGTACTACCAACTCGAGTGAAGAACAAATGGCGTGACTGCATCGACTATAAGAAATTGAATGGTGAATCAATAAAGGATCACTAACCTCTTCCATTCCTTGATCAAATGCTGGAACGATTAGCCAAAAATTCACACTATTGCTTTCTTGATGGATACACAGGCTACATACAAATCCCTATCACACCTCAAAACCATGAAAAGACTACTTTCACATGCCCCTTTGGAACATATGCATATACATGAATTCCTTTTGGTCTTTTCAATGCTCTGACAACATTTCATAAGTGTAGGATATGTATCTTATCCAAATTCAATGAACACTACAAGGATGTCTTCATGGATGATTTCACCATTTATGGAGAGTCATTTGAATCTTGTTTGAATTCACTCTCTATAGTCCTCCAAAAGTGGGCCAAGTGAAACCTTGTGTTAAATTTTGAAAAATGTCACTTCATGGTTGCAAATGGGATTGTTCTAGGGCACATAGTTTGAAAATATGGTATTTAAGTCGATCCTTCCAAAATTGAAGTGATCCAATCACTTCCTCAACCCACTTCTGTTTGAGACATCTATTCATTTCTCGATCATGTTGCTTTATATCAGAGATTCATACATAACATCAGTAGAATTTCCATCCCACTCACTCGGTTTCTCCAAAAGATGTCACTTTCCATTTATTTGAGGTTTTTATGAGAGCCTTTGTTGAACTCAAAACTGATCTAACATCTGCCACATTAATCCATCCCCCAGATTGGTCCTTACCCTATGAGTTTATGTGTGATGCTTCTGATAGAGCCTTTGGGGATGTTCTTGGTCAAAGAAGAGAATAGATTCCACATTTCATCTATTATGCCTCAAAAACATTGGATGAAACTCAATCTCACTACACTCCACTAAAATGGAACTTTTAGCAGTGGATTTTTCCTTAGATAAATTTCGGCCCTATCTCTTAGGTGCCAAAATCATCATCATCACAGACCATTCTGCTATGAATTTCTTACTCAAGAAAATTGATTCCACACCGAGGCTAATAATATGGATCGTAATTCTCTAAGAATTTGACCGTGAAATAATTGATATAATAGGAAATGAAAACCATGTGGCTGACCACTTGAGTAGAATTTATAATTCAACTCATTCTGAAATCATCAATCCTAAATTCCCCACTAATCACCTTACATCTCTCACTCCAAATATACCATGGTATGCCTATATTGTAAATTACTTGGTTTCCTGTGTTTTCCTGAAATTTTTTCAAAAGAACAAAAAAGGAAGTTGAAAAGTGATTCAAAATACTATTTTTGGGAAGAAAATAAACTTAGGGAAATTTGGGATGACATGGTAATAAAAAGTTATGTCGATGAAAATGAACATTCTTCCATACTAGGTTTATGTCCCTCAATGCCTGGTGGTGGCCACTTTGGACCACAAAGGACCTCTCGAAAGGTCCTAGACTCTGGATTCGTCTAGTCATCACTCTTCAAGGACTCACATGAGTTCTGTCAATCATGTCCCACTTGTAAAAAGTTTGGATCAATTTCCAAGAGAAATGAAATGCCTCAAAAGCCTTTAATTTTCTATGAGATTTTTGATATTTGGGGTATCGATTTGATGGGACCATTTCCCCCTTCCAATAGATTCTCATACATCCTTCTTGCGGTTGATTATCATTCTAGGTGGGTCGAGGAAAAACATACTTCAAACGATGATTCACATACTGTTAGTGAGTTCTTAAAGCCACACATCTTCCAAAGATTTGGCATGCCTCGTACCTTGATTAGTGACTTAGGAACAAATTTTTGTAATAGAACCATGGATCCTATTTTGAAAAAATGGGGTTATACATAAATCATCAACTACATATCACCCCCAAAAATGGGATAGCTGAACTTTCCAATAGAGAATTGAGAAGAGTGCTTGACAGAATTGTAAAACCCACCAGAAAAGGCAGGCCTGAAAGTCATGGTGAATCACGTTGGGATTATCGAACTACCTACAAAACACCCATTGGGATGTCTCTTTTTAGGCTAGTTTTTGGTAAAGCATGTCATCTACCAGTTGAAATCCATCATAAGACTTTTTGGGATGGGAAAACCAGTAGTTTTGATTGTGAAAAATCTAGTGAATAAATATTGTTGCAATTAGCTGAACTGGAGTTGGTTCAACTTGAATCCAATGATAAATACAATCTGTAAAAAGAAAAGGCTATGGTACTCCATAAAAAACACATCCTGATAAAGGTATTCCATGAAGTGGAAAAGGTAATGCTCTACAATTCTCAATTTCAGCTTCACCCAAGTAAGCTTAATTCTCATTGGGAAGGTCCTTTTTTAATTACAAATGTTTACCCATTTGGTGGAGTACAAGTCGAAGACCCCTGTTCCAATAGGACATTCACGGTTAATGGACATCGGTTAAATCATGACCATGAGAGGATGCACAATCCTTAGTCAACATCGACTTCCACTAGATCCCCAACTTATTTAGTCGAATTACCACTAGATGGGGATGAAAACTTGACAAATCCAAACCATGGGGCACCTCTTTCCCTTTAACTCCCTCTATATCTATTAAATTATCTTCCTCTTTCTTATTCTTTATCTCTCTTTCATTTTTTTACCACTTTCTTTATCAAAACCTTTATTTTTCAATTCTTGATTTTTTGGGTGTATATTTATGAGAAACTAAAAAAACATAAACAAAAACAAAACAAAAAAAAGCATCATACAAAAAAAATATAAACAAAATTATCAAGAGTTATGATTACTCACCTTCCAATTTTTAAATTTTGTCCAACCATTTTGGGCAGTTAATAGGCATGTTTTCACTTAAACCATTTTTTATTTTTATCATGACATTGGATAAAGAATTTTGTGTCAAAATCAACAAATTTTTAAAGCTGAATTTATTATTTGGAAAATTATTTTCCCAAACCTTGAGGAACAACATTTGATTTCACTCCAAGTCCACCTATGACCATCTTTCCAAAATGTGTGTTTCACCCCCATTTTTGAGTCTTGAGATTGTTGACCATAGAGCTGAATTTCTTAATTTAGTCTGTATTAATATGATAGAGGCATTTTCTAAACCACATGAGAATCAAAATAGAAAAATAGCTTCCCATTAACCATACATTAATCCTTTTTTTGAAACCCCCTTCATTCCTATGAAAACCTTTTCTTTGTTAGCCACATTACATGCTCGATACCTTATGCCATCGAATATTAACAAGTATTTTTCATTGAATCTTTTTTAATTTAATTGTGGGGGGGGGGTAGATTTCATTTTGGGTACCCTTTATTTTTTCAACATGTTATCATATGCTTGAGGGAAAGAATCCATTTCATTGTGGGGGAGAGGTTGTCATTCATTGTTTTTTGGGGAATGTAATGTACTTTCACTTATGTAATTTTTTAATTGGTATTGAAAAGTGTTCAAAAAATGTTTTTTCATTTCCTTCTATTTTTTATTTCAAAAAAAATGCGCATTAATTTTTATATGTTGTTGTTTTACCCCTCTTCTTCTCTCTCTTGAACATTATATTCCTACTATCCCATATCCATCGAAAAAACCCCTTAAAATACCTATAGATTCTTGTGCACATTGGATTGGAATTGGAAGCTGAGATCTATTACAAACTCTATGATTTTCACTTTGGGATGGTGAAAGAGTGAACCTCCATAAATGAATTTTATTATCTTGAGAGGTGTGAGTTTTGAGTTTCCACATTTTCCATTTTAAAATTTTATCTTGAAAAAATGAATTAGTTATGAATTTTTTTTCTATAAAAACTTGTGGTGGATTTAAAAATGGATGAGTGAAATATTCTAAACATCCCCTGATTAGAGAAAACAAAATTTTAATATCTGTTGGTGAGTGAAAAAGATTTGGTTATGTTTTTATATTTGTTTCACATGAGGAAATTTACAAGAATAAGTGTGGGTGTGGTTATGTTATTAATATTATAATGACTTATTATATACCACCATTACAGATTTTATATGAAATGTGCATAATTTGGGTGAAATATTAACATTTTAATACTAAGTATAATTTTTTGGAATTTTTATACGTAGTCCAATTGAGTGAGTTTACTATTTTATTTATAAATATACCCCTAATGATCCAAATTGTGTGGTTATTATTTTTTAGGATTCCTAGATCAATATAAAACATTTCATTAGAAGGTATCATGGGCTAATTATGCCACGTGAAGGATCACATGGACAACACAAGATGACCCAATGAATTTGGGAAGAAACTGGACCAGCCATGATGATTGGGTTTTTGGTCTAAATCTCGAAGGCCAAATATTATGAAACTCTACCATATGTTTGCAATTATAATCAAGAATAATGGATAAAAATTTCAGTGCCCAACTCTAAGATAATTAGGGCAAAATGAAGCATTGAAGTCTGTCCCACTATTTTGGCCGAGAATTAATATCCGGACATTATTCATCACATATCTCATGATGTAATCATCAAATAGAGATGATAGTTCTAAGTTTGAAAGAAGAGATATAAAAGGCCTAATTTATTGAATATATGATTCGGATTTTACGGCATATTCCTATTCAAAAACCATTTCACATTTTTGACTTCAATAAGACTAGATTGAAATGGAATGATTAAATACATTTAATAAACTGGCCATAATGTTGGCTTAATAGGTCCAAATGACTCCAAATTTTTAGAGAGGTCGGAAAACATTATTATCTACAACATTGAAGTAGGTGATATCTCAAGATTCGGCTGTCTGTATATCTAACATGGTGATACAAGTTGAGGGACAGGTTGGGAATGAAAAAAGTCCACATCCTTGGGCTATAAATGAATCACCCTCCTCTCCCTAAAAGGGGATGGAATTTCAGAAGAGAGGAGAAAGTATTGGCACAGCCAAAGCCTTTACAAGGGATTTATTAGACATACCATACTCATGTTTTAACTTTAGATACCCTTCCTCCTCTCTTTGTTTCCTTTCACTTTTTTGTAGTTCTTCATTTGTAATCTTGTAAGTTTGTGTTTGGTAATTCTTTTTTAATTCAAGTTTCTTCTTTAATATCTCTTATTCTCATCCACCTTCTATAGTTTAATATTAATTTTCATTCAATAGTTTAAATAAAAATGAAAACCATTCCCTTCTTTTGCTTTCTCATTCAATCGAAAGTTCATTTTTAGTTATCATTATTGTTGGTGTGTGTAGGTCGATGAACCACTCTTTTCTTATCCCTTTATTTTTCTTCTATTATTAATTTATCATCATCATAATTATAACCCGATTATTAAACACCCAAATTTCTGGGTAAATCTCTCCCTGGGATGAGTTATAATTTAGGGATGTTAAGTGATTGAGAGCTTTTCCTCGATGAATATTATTTGAATTAACATTGTGTATGTTGCACTTAACTTGTCATGGATTAATGACTTGTTTTGTTTAACATGTGGTTTCTATCAATTATTGGAACCATAAATACACCAACATCAATAATATATAATTGATATTAGAACCTTATGTTATGTTAAGGCTTGGATTAAATCCTTAACACTTAGGAACTCTAATCAACATCATCTTGTGACATTGGTGTTAATTTAATACAATATAAACAAAACGTCACAGATATCACAAGATTAACTACCGAATGATGAACTCAACCCAATAATTATCAATTTTTTAAATCAAACATCATCCATAAATTATTTAATAAACTCTGCAAACAAACCCTCCAATCAAGTTACAATCAACAAAAAAATGACTATTACAAATTACAATCTCTAAGGATTTGACCCGAGTGCTTCTATACACATTAGCAGAGCTCTGGAACCTTGACCGGTCGATAGGTGACAATTGGATGTGTTTTTCAGTTCACCCTATGTACAATTACAAAATCTCACATCTTGGAGGCATCCATCCATGTGATGGGTTAGTAGAAGGCCCAATAATTGAAAATAAGTGAAATAGTTTTTTTGGGAACTTATGCGATATCGATAATAACATTGAAAATATCATAATTACATGATAAATTGGGATAGCATAAAAATAATAACATATATCATAACTTTAATATGTGGCTAAAAAATTATTTTACACTGTAATAAACATATCACCAAGGTCTATCCAAAAGGTTTCATAAAATTTACCAAGGTTATTCACAAAGGTATCGTAAATATTTTCAACTCTAAGGATTTATTATAACGTTTGAAATTAGAAACTGACATTTATTTTACCATAATAATTCTCTATGAATTTGAAATTTAATATTTAATTAAAAAATCCTTAGATATTAAAAATAATAGAAGATAGAAAATGAATAGTGAAGTTGTATGGTTAAATTTCGTACACTTAAAAAAATTAATTTTATCATATACTTTTAAAAATGGGTGTTTTAATGAAAATATTTCATTAAAACAACAATTATTTTTAATTACATAATTTATTATATTAATTATATCACTTTTTATAAGTACAATTTCTGTCTGAAAATAAATTTATCAAATTTTTCTTTATTGAACATTTATTTTATTAAGAAAAATAATTCTAAAATGTGTATATCACGTTGATTTTCATAGATTTACAAATACAAATTTATGAATGATGTATGATATTCTTGTGAAATAAAAAGTCACTCTACGTTCTTCTATTGTAAAACATAATAAAAATATTTTTGGATGAAAGAGGTCCAAAAATAAAAGAAGTACATTTTTGGGTCATTACATTCTCTCCCTATATGAAATTTCATTCATGAAATTTTGAATTACTTAATATTTGTTACTATTAGTAATCTTATTATTCAAAAATACTTTCAAATCATAAAAAATCATGTTTAAGAAATATTATTCTTTGACAAAAATTAAATTATTTTTGAAAATCATTCATATTAATTATTAAAAATCATGTGATTAACCAAAAATATATCCCCAGAGATTCATAACAGGAGTGAATCAAGGATCATTGTCATGAACCAATTTACATTTGAGTCTTTCTCAAAGTGGTTTTTTCAGTTTTTACCCCTTGATATGTCTATGCCAAAGCCACATCAAATTATTTGTATCTGGACAAAGATTTATTTTTTTTGGAATCCACATACTTAATATTTCACCAAAATGTCGAGCAGTTTTCTTATCATTAATAATTTCCTTAGGGTTCTTGCTAAAGTTTCAAAGTCCAAATTTCCACAAATAACTAAACTATCATTTCATACAAATTATTGAATCCCACGTTTTTATTATATAACTTTTCAATACATTTCACAAAGAGAGGATCTTTAATGTTTAGTATCTTGTACAAAAGGTACATAATACATGAAAATATTAAACATTATTCTAATAAAATTGTAAGGATTCATCATAGGTTCATCATAAGAACAATTACAACATTTCATAATTTTAGGACATACACCAAAGGAAAGGGTGAAGAGAATGCATAATAAGGGAAAATAAGTTAAACATATTACAAGTGAACTTAAGAGATATCAATAAGAACAAGAGAAATATCATATATACATGATAAATAAGGATATAAGAAAAATAAAAACATGAAACATAACTTAATAATGTGGAAAAAATAATTTATTTGGTCATTTATAAGCATATGAATAAGGTCAATCCCTAAGGCTTCATAAAAATTACCAAGGTCATACACCAAGGTATCGTAAAAGTTGTCATATAAATATCTTAATTATTAAATTTGAAATTCAAAAATTATTTTTATTTTACCATAATAATTCACTAAGATTGAAAAATTTGCCTTTTAAATATAAAAATATTTACTTATTAAAAATAATGGAGGATATAAGTTGAATAGTGAAATTTCATATTAAAATTTATGACACTTCATAAAATTATTTTATCATTTACATTTAAAATGGGGTGTTTTAATCACAACATTTCCTTAATAAAATAATTATTCATAATATATTAATTTATTATAAAAAATATATCATTCTTGAAAAGTAAAATTTGTTTTCCAAAAGTTAATTTATGAAATCTGTCTCAGTGGAACATATATTTTATTTAGAAACACCATTCTTAAATGTGTGTATCTAATTGTTGTTCATAGTTGTACTAATCCAAATTTATGAATGATGTATGATGTTCTCATGAAACACATTTTCACTCTATGTTCTTTTATTTTTAAACATACAAAAAATTTATTGGGGGGAAATAAATTCATAAATAAATGAAGTACATTTTTTAGGATGTTACAATCCTGATCCATATCTACATTAAATATAACTAGTGACCCAACCCATAGGGCCTACTACTTAAAATTAATATGGGATACCTAAGCTAAATATTATTGAATTACACCCTTGGAATTAATTACCATGTGATCAATATGAAATACATTGGGATATGTGAAAATATGCCTCCTACGAGATGCACTCCAAAAGGAAGATTTATAGGCGACTGAAGTTCAAAATGCCCAGACATGCCTAAATATTCTCAATGTGACAACTATGCTAAATAAAGGATTCTTCCATTTCATGAAAGAATCCGTGTAATTAAAAATCATCCATATTGAGACAGAACCTGGAATGAGTTCTGTAAACATGACATAATCTTTGAGGGAGACCCTAACAATGAAAATTACTCGAATAAGGAATCCATGGAAGGAGGAAAAGACATTCTATCATCAAATATCAATAATGTTGTATGCATCACTAATGAAGGTGATGAAACTCACATGACTTTATAATGTGTGAATTTTGAGCAACATAAATATGCATCACTATGATGTTGTGTGCCCAAAATAAGGTTTTTGAAAAAGAAATAGTGAACCCAATGTGATTATATTATCCTTCAACAATAAAAAATAGTATATTTGGACACTTTATATAGGATTGGATTCAAATGTTTTGAATTTTAGGATCCACTAATAAATGGTGAAACTTACATGAAACTGTTCTCCTCCTCATGGGAACTCATAAAATTTAGAACATCATTAGATTTTCATGTCATCAGATTTAGTAATTCAGCACCAAGTCCAACCAAAGAAATGATGGGCCATGCATGAATCTCACCTGTGTATTTGGTTACATAGAATTGTAGAATTTTGGATCTATGACATTGTCAGCATAGATCCTTCACAACATAAAAATATTGGATTACTTTGAGGTATTTGGTATCTCTTTTCTTATACCTTTACTATTTTTTGAATCAACACTCCTCAGTGGAGTCAAGTTTATGGAGTCCAACAACCCCTCACCCATAGGCCCGGAGGAAGGATAATCATTGATGTGGTAGTCTTTCATAACTAAACATTTTCCGCAAATCCCACCATGACTTCTTCCATGGAATTGAATACAGAGCACCCCTGCCTCATATCACCCTTGGATATCATCTATAGAATGGTGATTGACACTATTGTATTCCAATACAAATAATATGGGGTCATTACAACTAGGGATATAGAACATCCTTATATAAAGAAATTAGTGCATCATCGGCACTCCGACACCCAATGGTCGTGCAAGGGGAAGCCACACCCTATTCATATTACGAATCGATTTGTGGGTCTTGCATTGAATAACTCTAATAAATTCCTCCCCTACACTGAGGTAGTGGGGGATTATTGAGTTTCATATAGAGATATAACCTCCTTAGAGATTCTCATTAGGGCTCCCATCAGATCTCATTAGCACCAGCACCAACCGATCAAAAAATCCATTGATTAGGTTGACTTCAACCCAACTCCTCGGGACCTAGATCATTGCACTTGACACCAACATCAGGGGTAGGCCCAAGATAGTTCTTGGAATGGGGAATATTCTATGTGTATCATAGCTCCAATCTATATCACTATATCCCTCTAGAATACTACAATATCAGAATAGGGATAGAATTTTCCCGAAAGGGATGAAGACCCCATCTACATCATAAGCAAGCCATGTTGTTTCCTTCAATCATTGGCACCGAAAACATCCCTTGTCGTCCACCCCCTAATGAAGAGAATTAGCACGAAGGCCCTCCTCATGTTCTAATTATCCATTATAGAGTACCTCTAAATACAATCAATGATCATTATATAGGTCCTCCCAACACCATCACTAACAAGAGTGAGGGTCCTACCATCTTTTTCATAAAATTTAATGGATTTCATACCCATATTCCCAACAATAAATTCATAGGTACTCTCATACTCCTACCATCAGAGTGGAGTCCCTCCTAAATCCTTCACTAAAGAACACATAGATCCTCCCCATTCCATCAAAAACTAGTGTGGAGGTCCTCCATAGGATAAATACATACCCTATACTCATGAACTATCATAGGGATAATGGTCTATCACTCATCATTGGATGAAAAATCATATGGATTTCCAAGTCTTTTTTTACCTCAATAACCTCTAGAATTTCAAGGATATGGACAAATATATGATGGACCCTCCTCTCCAGACATCAGTGTCATGGAAAGGAGAATAATACTTTTGACTCACAGTCCTAGATTCATAGGTCCATCGGATCCTCAGATCCCTCCATAGGTACTCTCCGGAAGAGGATTTTATAGATCCCTTCTAGGGGCTGTCAGTGCATCAATCCCAATCCCCATCAGTTTACCTCTTATCCACATCCACCTCTGAATTGGAAGAGATGTTGGGTACTGAGATGATGCCTTCCAATGGAGATAATTCCACTCATCCATAGATGAATACCACTTCCCTCGCCGACAGGGAATGGATGAACACTCCATCCTATTGGGATGCGATAATGAGCATTGAACCACATATGAGTGATATTAAAACAAATAATGGATGATTTTATAATGAATTAATCCCACTTCTGGTATACGAAATGAAAAATAGGTCAAAATTGGAGCCACCTACCATATATCAATCAACTCCAATAATTGAATGGATTTTTTAAGAGGGTGACCCTTCCTCCATGTAAGAGGGAATGTGAGAGTCTTTTCCCACTGATCAATTTTCCGTGGAGTTATAGACATGTAAAACAACAAAATTTTATATCCTAAATTCCTTTAATGAGGACTAGAACTTGTGTTTCCACTAGATCATTTGGTTGATGTTTCACCACCTCTTTGATCGTTATTTAACCTATCCAAAATATAATGAACACCTTGAAGACATTGACCCATTGTGTAAGAGGGTCAAGATCATGGTGCTCTCAATAGATCAGTTCCTCTCTTTGTATGGTTATCATCAAACTCTTCAATATAACTGCATCAAGAGACTCATAGTGCTCCACTATGTTATGAAAAAAGCATATCTATATATACAAATCAATTAACATGGAAAAATTTCATATCTCTATTTCAGTATATTTGGAATCATCCTGAACTATCCACTAATGATGAGGGTTCCCCTATAGCCACATATATTGTTATTATAGTTATATCAAATATACCAGATCATAAAAGGGACAGGGGAGTCCATGAATTCCTTTATAGGGAATATCCACCCCAAAGGATGTCACAATACATGAAATGACCTTCAATATGTGTCCTTAGCCATCAGTAGAGGCATAAAGTTTTCCTAGGAGACCCCTCTAATGATGTAATGTTTCATACATATCAATATCTCAAAAATTTAAAGGATAATTTCGATAACTATCATTAATTTTTTGTTACACCGAAAATAGATACAGAGCCAATGGTAGCTGCATTTATCACATAGCTCTAAAATCACAAGAACCTCATCCCTGATCTCATTGCTGATTAGTTCCCATATTATGGAAATTCATTAGGATACCCCATATCTCCACTAATTTGCAAAAAAGACCTCCTTTGATAGATTCCCTCAATAATTATTTGTGGAACCACAACCCCAGAAAATGTAGAGTATGAGGGTATGAAAATTGACTATGATACGACCCACTAGATCTTCTTGGGCAGTGTAATTATCCTCCTCAAGATCCAATACACTTTTCTCCTTGAATTGGTGAAATTTCCAATTAATTGTTTCCCAAATACCCTCACCAATATAGGAATCCCCATCAATATGACTTGATAGTTTCTCTCACCCCTCCCCTATAAGACATTGAATCCTGACAAGTGGTGATCCTACCCGATGAAAAGTCACACCTTGCATGGATGTACAATATCTAAGAATCCCCCATTATTTGGAAATCCTAGATTCTCCCCACTCAATGGGACGGGTGACCTAATGCAACACTGATCCCACATTATTTCATTGTATTCTCCTATTTCAAGAACCCCAAAGCAATCAGAGGCTACCAAGAATCTATTATTTATAGACACAGTAGAAGGAATGGTGTTTGATTAGTACAATGAGAATCCCAAAGGGTCCTTTTCTGGTTGTAATGACCATTGAATATATTTAATCTACTATTTTAACTCCACCATATATAATAAATGTATTTTTTAACTCATTAAGTTCACAAATGGGCCGGATGATTGGATCAAAATATTTTTTTCCCTGTTTAAATTACTCAGGTATTACTCGACATGTTTCTTTGTAAGGAGAATCTAATAACTACGTGCATGGGGAATGCTGAGGGTGAGATTCTCCCTTCCCTCATAACCTAGAACATTCCAATTAGATTATAGTAGTTTTCTAATAAATCCCAATGTTTGGAATAATCCTTATAATAGGGCAGAAAATAATAAGAACTGTTGCCTCTTCAATATCCTATGAGAGGGTCGGCCTAAGTAGAGACTATTGACTTTGTATAGGAAGAGTGCCTCATGTTTGTTGATTTGTTATCCCCTTTTCTCAAATCTCCTAACTGAGTGTAGTATCCTGGTCAGTAAATAACTCATTTTTCATAAAACCATCATGCTCCACCATGTCAAAAATTTCTTCCTTGATGAGGTAATTTGGCTTCAGTTCCTCATCTAAGCTAGGCTCCCAGATTTCCAATTCTAGACAGACAAAGTTATACCTATTCAATAAGGGATTCATAGGTACTAGTATTATTCATCTCTGACTTGGGACAAACCATCATGGAATGCTATGTGTTCAAATATTAGCTTAAGTACTAGGTGGATTATAGTTTTGTAATAATGGGTGGAATATCATCAAAGGTAACACTTGTATCTGTTAACCCTATTAATGACAGTTAAGGATCTAGTTAATGGATGCAAGATTCTATTCATGAGATTCGTAAATATGATGGTTGGTTGTCTCACAATGTAGTTTTGGATGTTCATGGTGTCATTCATTTCTATTTTGGAAAGCTATAATCATTGTTGGTTGTTTCACCCACTTTGGCCACAACCTCAGAATCCACGTCGAAGCCTTCCGTGTATTATAAAAATGGATCCAATTGAAAGAAATGAGATCAATGTCCACCGCCAATGCCAAAACCATCTCACACTCGCAAAATCTTCATAACCCAGGAGATGATATATAATCCTAGGTTTCTTTTATCACTAGATGGAATCACTAATGACGAGTAATATTATGCCTCTATTAATTCCCTCAAACTAGTGGACCATTTACTGATTCTCAATGGTATGGAATTTGATGAAAATCTCTTGGGTTTTTCCGTCCAACTCCATTAAAGAATAGTCCAATGAAATTAGAGCTGTTAGAATGCTTTGGCCAGCACCTCAAATTCGTCTTCACATGCAATTAAAACAAAGAATTAGGACTTTCACAGGGCTTAGGAAGCATTTTCATCTCATCCCTCATTATTAGGTATGCCTTTATAGCTGAATATGATAGTCATCCAAGAACATCATCCATTACCATGCCATGATTAGATACTTCCATCCATATCCAAACATCACCCAAAAGATAGATAATTGGTGGTAGTTTAGATAAGGTCAAATATTCCATAGTAGAATGTTTCTAGCACTAGTCCGAAACGAAAATTCTTTCAGTAGAACCTATTACACCCCCTTCCAAATAGTGACCCTCTATGGGTAAAAATATTTCCTTATCATGGATGCAAACCATGTTATAGAACCTCATTGGAATACCTAGAGTTATTTTTATCCCCAATGCCTATTTCATGTCTAAGGAAATGCTTGAGGGCCTCATGGAAGCATTTGAAAAACCCCTACAATTCGAAACTGAGGTAGCTGCTATAGATTCCTACTATGCCGAGAATGTTGAGAGACAGACTTTCTAGACATTATTTTGATTTCTGAGGTAGATTATGGCATTATCAGGTAGGGTCACACACACCCATTGTACATTATAGGATAGTTTGATGGCTTATAGATCTTCCACTTCCTTGTGTAAATTAGTTATGGGATCAAACTCATCCAAACAAGAATGATCCATAAGATGGGACTCACCAAAGTAGATATGAATCCATCCAACCATACAATTCAAGGTTTTGAGTGGAGTGAATAGAAATCATGTGGTCGGGTTTTTCAAAATACCATGTTTGTTTTCTTGATATAAAGTACCAAATTTATTATAGTCTCATAGGATACCACATACAACGTGTTAATGGGTAGGCCATGGCTCCATTTTCATGTACCAGTCCAATCCTCGTATCTTTAGTTCCTCAAGTACTATTTCATTAGTTCAGTATAGTTACACTAGGATGATGTGCCCCCTTTCTTCTATTCTATAAATTTCAATATGGATGGATTATAATATAAGAGGGATTTAAATTAAGTTCATACTAACATGGTTAAGAAAATAAATACACATTACCAAATGATAGCCACCACAGCCCATCCATGTAAACACTTGAATGATACATTCATCCACCTAATCCATTGTTTACAACACACAACATTGGACATAAAAAAATTATTATTTGCCTCTAATAATGATGTATTTTTCATTATTAAGAAAATGTAGAACCCCATGATAACCTCATAATCCTATAATGGATAGGACTAGGTGATATCAAAATCCACTACTCTAAATAAGTACAAAGAAGTTCTACTTATGGACACCATTTCTTGACCCTACTATTTTTTTCGAAGAGAAAGGATAAATGGAAGGAACCTGATTAACCACCATTACTTTGACATTAAGAATAGATCCCACAGTCATTAGCCTGATGGAATTGGCTTGGAAGCTTTGGTCACAAATGCTTCAACAGAATAGGAACCCCTCAGTGATGAATTTTCGTCATCCCAATTAGGTAGCAGGGTTTCCACGCAGTCAGAAAGAATATAAGAACTGACTCCTCCATCTGATTCTCCTACAATAGATGATAAAACTGATTTTGGGGTTACATCTCCAATATTTATAGAATTTTTATCCACTATTATTTATGAGTTAATCTAGGTAATCCATGTTACTAATGTCGATCAGTGGACGATGTTGAACAAGGTTTTCATGTATCCAGAGGAGTATTAGTAGTATGCGGCCTTCATGAAATATCATTATGATATATGAAACTGGTGCTATTGTTAGATTCCAAGGATAGACCTCCCAAGTTATCATCCACCATCTCAGTCTCCAAGTGAGTCATCATGGGTTCAAGCAACCTCCCTAAAAGATTCACCCCTCCCATGATTCTAGGGTTTAGACCAAGTTTGATTAATTTATGAAATATGGCTTGGCCATGGATGTCTAGTACCCTATATGGATAACAAATATCATCCCATTAGGGAAAAATAAACGTCAAATCAATTCCTGTATCGATGTTCAGGACCTAAACCTCCATTTCCTGAACGATTATTTTCCCCTTATAGTTACATCGTTATTGTTTGTTGTTACAGTTGGGTTACAAGTTCTCTTCTTCATGGATGTATACTCTAGGTACAACTAGATACTCATGGACCCCAAGGAGGATGAGTATACAACCTTCAAGGTTCCACAAGGATCCTTATCCTATCAGGTGATCCCCTTTGACTAGAAAACTACAATGGCCTCACATCAGTGAGTCGTGCATGAAATTTTTAAGACAATCCTTTGTACATTTGAGGAATAATATGTGGGTTACATTGTTGTAAAATAATTCTAGTTTTATGACCATCTTAATGATATTGAGAATGTTTTTGACTTCCTCTGATCCATAAATTTGTTGTTGATTCCCCTGATGTGTGAATTTGGGGATTCCACTAAGAAGATTCTCAAGATTGTCATTAGATACATAGACATTTAGATCTATGAAAATAAGATCAATGTCATTAGCCAAATGCCTCCCCAGAGAAACATATAGAAGCTTCAAGGCCTCCAAGGATACTTAGCCATATACACTGGTTTAACATGAACACAGATGGAATGTGAAATACCTTCTCAAGGATCATTGAAGAAAGGAACCATTTACCCATGCCTAGAGGAGTTTATTACCTCATTTGAGGACATAAAGTAGTATCATTTACAATATATAATTTAGAATCCACCTGTCTTGGGAATTCAATAGCACTTTATGTCACCACCCTAGAAAGGTCAAATGGTTCCCTTATTGACCTGGAAAAAAATTATTGTACGGAAAATTTTTTATTCTATATTTGCCTCAAGATCATTAACACAGAGACAAAATACTCCCTTATCCAGTGGATATGCCTCACGTTGGTTTTTAGTGTAGATGTTATGGAGTTATCTACAACATTAAATTATACAAATTGTGTCCTTCCTATACTCACTAAAGTATTCTCACAAGCATTCCTAGATAAATGTATAGTTGGAATATGAGGCAAAAATCCTCTAGCTATTTAACATCTAATTCATTCCATAGTTATTCCTTAAGGTTTAGGCCTTGGACATCATACCCAATAAGAACCATACTTGGTGGTTGATTTCCTATATGAGGCTATCCTCTCAGTGTATTTGGTTATTCTATATTGGAAGATAAATTATGATGGTGCCTCCTGATGCCCGACGGGTATAAGGATCATCTATCCCATGCTAAACAGAGTAGGTCTAGGGTTTATCTTCATCATTCTATAATAGGTCTTCATACAATAAATATTCTTATTGTTATAAAGATATACATACAATGATGATGAGTATGGAGATCTCATTAATAGTCTCAATGTGGACCCCAAAATGGTCTCCCACACCTTAATGTGATGTGATACTCTAATTTGGCCATCAAACAAATCAATTGTGACTAAATCAATATAATAAAAGAGCACGTTATCATTATGGAATGTACTTGTCAAGAAATATCCTAGCTTTATTCCCATTTGGAAGTGACCCATGTCCCTCAATCATAGAATGGTCAAATTAATTCCTTGGAAAGCCTGACTGTGTCTCTCACTGAACCTGACTACGATGACCTGATCATCCATGTGGCGCACTGGAGAGTTATCACCCCCACTGTTTCCGAAAACAATGACAACAAACAGGTAAAGCATATTGTTACTTATGATTCTTTGTTAGGACCCTCAGGTCCCCCCATAGTAGAAGATGCTCATTACTAGACAACACTCTTCATTCCATATTTTCAGTGTGGCATTCTCCCACCAAGCTCATCCATGCCTGAGAAATTATGCAGCTATATAGAACATTTTTCCCTCCAATGTAGGCCTAACCTTAATCAGAATATCTATATATGTTGATTTATTAGAATCCTCAATCTTTGAATACATGTAAATGAGCTCCATCTGGTTATATAGAAATTCCATGTTGAGACATATGGCATCCAATAGGAGTGACTAAATCACTCCCACCAGATTTGGAAATGAGACTACTTTTGTCTCTCCCTGGTCTATGACTACATTGAGTTCGACAAGAGGTGTCATTTGTGTTATATTCATGAAAACATTCCTCATCATCCACCAAATATCCTCCACAACACTGGGTATTTATATCACATTAAGGCATAGGGGATTGATGTTGTGGGACAATACTCACTAGAAACAGTTTACTAGTGCATTTTTCTTTTATACATGGTGGATTTATTCTCCAAGGGGGAGAACAAATCCCTGTTTTGAATGATAATGTCTGATCCTTGATTATGTTTTTCGGCTCCCACTTCATTCATCAATTAAGGGACCCTTATGATTTTATCATAGGCAATAGATCTATATTTTGGGATGTCAAGATGAAGAAATTGTACAAAAAGTATAATATATGGTCCAACCATATTTCTCACTACTATAAATATGAAAATGGATAGATTGAGGCATTTAATAAAAACCTCTATAACATTTGAAAAAATATAGCCCTCTAGATTAGGAAAATTTGGCCAGAAATCATCCCAATGCCCTTTGGTCTTATCATATAATAGCTTGTAATTCTTCCCATGGGAACCCATACTCCACAGTATATGGAACAAAAGTTGTCCAACCCATCGAGGGTCAGTTTCCATCACATAAAATATATTTCTATGAATATTCGATGCTAGAAAAAAAAGAAAAAGTATGTCTCGTTGAATTACAATCCCTCAAAGAGAAAAACATATTGAAATTGAATAATATACAGAGGCACTAAAACATTATATTGATGGAATTAAACAATAATGTTCACCTATGATACTTCCTCTACATTGAAATTCTACTAGCTCTTAGAACACCCTTGTTACCTAAAAAAGGCACCCAAAGTTGAATCCCATGAGTGAAGGACCTTACAACATTCATTTAGTATATTCGAATGGAGTATACTCTTAGATCACCATGGATGGAGAGAATATCACACCTCAATCCAATGAAAATCTTCCCATGAAGTACTTAATCTAAGGAGCCTCTATGGTCTAAGATATAACACCTCAAACTAATATTAGCTTCATGTTCTAGGATGTATGAACTTAAACTATTTGAAATTTGTCCAAACACTTTGACCATAATCATGGAGACTATATCATAAAATCATGATGCTAAACGATTTCCAAGACATCCTCAAGGATTTTCAATATGTCCAAATCATCATTGGCTTCAATCACATCAGTTCTTTCAGTCTTTCACTTTATACATACCCATTTCGGATACTCAAACCCTTTCATCCCAACTCTGGGACTGTAAAACTAATATTCATAGTCTAAGAAATAGTTCCTTAAATTTTTTTAAAATATATAACCATTATGACCTAAAAAAAATTGAATCCCCATTTTTTTGTTTTTAATTACATTAAACCAGAAAACCTGATGTCCATAGTGCATGATGTCAAACTATGATTTTATCCAATAAACAACAATAATTCCTCTTAATGAGAGATGATTTTATCCTGCATAAAACTGGGATTCCATGTACATTGAGAATGAGATGATACAAGAATTCATTCCAATATTTAACTAGGATTTCATATATGATAAGTATAAGATTGTCAAAAACTTTACCTCATTCCCTAATAATGGGATTCCCCTCCAAAGGACATGGGGTGGATCCACCCCTTTCCATATATGATTTCCAGCGACTACATCAATATCGTCCAACTCAATATTTTAGAAATATGTGTGTCTTGATTCCCATCCTCAGGGAATATGTAATTTTGTTTAAACAACTCTTCTCTAGGTCCAGGAAAAAAATTATTAACCCTTCATCCCCTTGTCCCTAGTTACCATCGCCACATCTTGACACTAAACTGCATACAGTTCATCTTAAGGTGTTCATGTGGTATGTGATCCTCATTGGATCCATTCACAATAGGTCTTATACCTACTTCACTAGAATGGAACCCATTAAACCAATATCACCCCAATCCATGTAGCGTGACATTTAACTAATTTAAACCATTTTATCGGTCTAAGTAGGTCATCCTTCAACAATGTCCATATTCTTCCTTATACTTGTGTAGTAAGTGATCATATTTTAGATCAATTCATGTTGAGTTATACCTCTTTCATTCCACACATATACTCCAATAACAAACATTCTCTCCACATTCCGATCATCGTTACTTTAAACCGATTTCCCATAGTCCAAGAATCATGAATTTAAACGGTTTACAATGGTCTTGATTATTTTACTATAAACTATGTGTAGTTGACTACAAGATTTCATTAAGTGGTGTGGTGCCTCATTTTCCCCATACATAGATAGTTTTAACACTTTTATCCATAAAATTTTCAATGTATAACCCATAGTCCATGTTTTATGAACTAAACTATTTAAAATTATTCCCAGATTTATAAGCTCAAACTAGGAGCCCTGTTCTAAGAACTGTGCTCCAAAAAATATAAGCATTCAATCCTCATTCACATGGTTTTCCTCATCCCTAATGTCCCGAAAAGAATTTTTCTCCATCCCTTTTTTGGAACTTTGGGTGGCTTGATTCCCATCCTCATCAAATATATAGTGATTCTAGATTTACCATCATCAGTCCCAAACAAATATTCACCATAAAAACTTTTGTTAAATGGGGTTTTATCATCCAAAAATTATAACATGAGCCTCCAGTATATATATTATAATCATTCATTTACGATGACCCCTCAGTGGAATGAGATTACCTCATACCATAATATGATAATGATAAGAATTGGAAGCTTCAATTCATAAGCCAGACACAATACATTCTCAATGTATGAAGATTAAAAGATTTTTTACCTCATATAAGACAGGGTAGCCTATAAATGATAGATTATTTTACCCTATATTATACTAGGATTCCTGTTATTAAATGTATTTATGAAAAAATATTCTTTTCAAAAAATGTTAAACTATGATTTCACCCCATACCTATCTTTATTCCTCATATATGAGCTTTATAAGAGTAAATATCATCATTATAAAGGGTATCCCCCTTCCAATGTCGGTCTCACACAACAAAATAATTTAAAACAATGTGTGTCATTATTACTGTTTTCATAGGATATGTAGTGATTCATGGATATTTCATATTTGAGTAATCAACTTCATCGAATTTCAATCGGGTCGTTCCTTCCCTAGTGTCATGAGGCTGACACGGGGTGTGGTTATTTGATTTTCATGTGATAGGGGGTTTCCTACGACCCACCTTTTTGATCGAGTTATCACTATTTAATTCGATTAAAACCTCTTTGGAACACCCATTCCTACTATTTGAATCTATGTTACCTTAAATCAGTGATGTATTGCAGAATTTTAGACCATCTTGGCACAATATTCAGGTTGTTTTGTGTCACTATAATTTTATTCATGTCTTTCTAGGAATTTCATGCCATGGGAATAATTCTGTGACCCTAAACTAAGAGTTAGTGGTCCTATTATCAAGACATTAAACTGTGTGCATTTTTTCAAAAGAAAATTTTGGTTTGCATTAGGTTGCTTCATAGGCCCCGCCATTCACATCATGTATCATTCCTTTGATTTCATATATGTTCTTTCGAGAGACTCCATGTTATAAAATACATGACCTTAAAATAAGATTCATGGTCAAGCCTCATGACCAAAAAATGTTTCAAACTTTCCCCTAACATTTTGTGTAGCATATGGCCTCCACTCCCCCAGTAAATGTTAGGATAGTACAACTTCATGTCTTGCCAAAAACATTAGAGTGCACATGGTCCAAACACTATGGCCATAAACAAGGAGCCAAGCCCGAGTGTTTTCATCATGAAATTTTACTAATTACCATGGTCCGAACTCTATGACTATAAACTGAATTCCAAGTCCATGAAACATAACATTAATCAATATTGAAGACAATCTGAGAATGTGGTTCATAGTGTCAGGTCCTCCTTTGCTCCATTCATATCTGGTTTTCATTTTCCCACACTACACATACCTCTTTGGGGATTCTCAACCTTTTATCAAAGCTCTATGACCTTAAAATAGGAGTCACAGTCTAGTACATAAAACCCTTAAACTATGTGAGACTTTTCTAATATTCCTTTTCTTCATAAAAGTTCATCTAACCTTCACATTCCATATAGTCCTCTATAGGTAGTTCTCCATTCATTTTACCCTCCTACACACTGTGCCATTGAAATTGGGTGGTTATTATTCAAATCATTTCAAACACATGAGCTATAAGATGTAAAAATAACCGGCTTTAGGTCCTGATCACCTGATGTTAAATTTTGTGATATATCATCCTTCACATAAGATGTTCTGCTGCATGTTCATCATCCCCACCTTACGATGTAAAATTCTGTGTCTATCTTCCCTACTACATGATGTAAAACTATTATACATGTTGGACCATCACACACAAGTCCTTTTCTTATATTGTTGTAAACATACCCCACCACTCATGTTTCACAACCATCATTTAGAATATGAGGTGACACATCCTGAGGAAGATGAATTTTACCTTTGTTCAGACTAATACGCCTACATAATGTTTTCTAGTTAATGGTGGCATATTTCTAGAGTGTTGGAATACATTTGAACATTACATAACATCATCTACATGTGTCACATATCCCATTATTTAGATCCTCAACCTACACATCTGAATTCCCCCACTAATGAAATGGTGTCTGTATAAACTAGCTCACCCAACATCATGGGTATAATTCTTGGATTTCTTTGGATGACATTTTGAGACATGTACCATAATTCGAACATGGTTAGTGGTTGAACATTATTTTTTCCAATTACATGGTAAACAATAATGATGCTGTGTTTTGAACATGGTTGATAATTATCCTACATCGTCACACCACTCCCATTGTGTTCTAGATGTGGGGAATTATGATTCACACTCTCCATCGAACTTTGTTTAGGTAGAAATAAATGCCTTGAGAGTTTTCCCCTTTATGCATTAGAACACATTTTATGATTATTTTTGTTAGTTATAGAGATTTTTTCTCTATCCATGACCCCTCTCGACCCAAACACCCCCGGTGGTCCCTATTCAAGTGAGGACCCCGACAGCTAGATGATTGTCTTTTACTCTTATATCAATGAGAAATGACACGGTCATCCCTTGTTTCTCACACTAATCATAACTCATGAGATCTTTGGGATTGGTTTTTTTATCTCAAGAATATGATTGATGTACAATAATGAAAGAAAAGAAATATATTCATGTATTTAAAATTTTCTATGGAAACCAAGAAAAGAGTCAATGTCTCATCCACATGTTTATCCTATACATTAAAATATAACATTAATGATAGACTTGTGTTACCTAGTGTTCATGCTCATCTACCCTCTTCTGTCTTGCATACGGGGTTTGATGTTGCTCCATCAAGATATAAACCTCTTTGATGTATTTGGTGGAAAACTTCTCGGTCCCTGATTCGCATTAGTTTCTATTTGGCCCATCACTCAGATACCAAGGATTCATCTTTCATTACCCTGACCTCGGCTTCAATGAATTGGTCCTTCATATTTTTAAAGATATCGTCTTGGAAAGTAGAGATGACAGAATGAACCTATGGATCCCTCCATGTTGTTAAATCCCCCTTTCATCCACCTGAACATGCTAAGAACCCTCAGATTTTTGTTTCTTTTGTAAAATTTGTAGAACTATCCATTTATAATGCATTCGCATAGAAAGCATGTCCCAGGATAGTACATAAAGGTTGTTGGAGTCCACTCCACCGGTCCCTAATTTGATAAGATAGTGGTAGAGAGATACCACCTGGTGCAATAGGTCAGCAATCAAGGTGTGGGCGATGATGTTCTATACATAACTACACACCATGCAACAACCAATATGATTCTCCTTTATCAAATCTGAGCTAGAATCCTTGTAGCCTTTCGTTGGTGTAGGCACATTTGGATGGAATATTTTCAATACATCTGAGCCTGGACTATCCATGAAAATGTCCCCATGTGTGAGAATATGGAAATGTATTCATAGGACTGAATCCTTGTCATCCCCTTCACCTATAGGAAAATCCACCACTTCCCCTTGTGTCACCATTAAGGATGATATAACATTCCCAAATTCCTTAGATTCCCCTTTTGGTGGTATGATTTCAACTTCATCTCATGTATCCTGCACTATTGGTATCTCTATGGTAGGAATATTAAATGTAGTATCTGCATTCACCCACGTTGATTGCACAACATCTATATACTACTTTAGGGATTCAGCTCCAACCTCCACCTCTTGTGGTACCACTACTGTAGGTTTTTCCACCATTTCTCTGTATAATACCTCAGTTGCTGGAACAATCTCATCCATATTCAACAATGAAATGCAATCAGTGGTCCCTTGAAATGGATCCTGCATGATTGGTCTCACTAACACAGATTCCCTAGTCATTTCCATCGATATAATAGCATCTTTGGTCACCACCCTACCATCTAGAACCACTGACTCATTGGTTAATGTGAAAATATATTCCCTGAACACCGTTTTAACATCTTTTTAGATACACATCATCTAAAAGATTAAAATTGAAATAATAAGAGACAAAAATTATGGTAAGAGGCTTATGTGAATTGTATAGTATGGTAATGAGCTGGGTTATATTCCTAATAAATATCCTTAAAAAGGGTTTTCTCTCTATAGCTACCTCCCCAGTCAAAGGCATTGCATCAAAAGATGGTTGTCCTCCCACAAACACAACATCACTGAGGGCCCCCACACATTTTTCTTCAACGGTTGAGGTTACCACTAACTACACTTTAGGTTCTTATGGTTCATCATGAACCTACCCATCCTCCATTATTGTTGATCCCTTCACAAGTGGATGTAGATTTAGAAAACACTCTTAGGGGTTTAGTAAATTTTATAGAACATGAGGTCAAGGTATTTACCATGTTGAAAAAAGGACATCAATTTGTGGGAGAGTCCTAGTAGGAATAAATTACATAGGATATGAATAATTCTTCAAAAAGATACGCACAAGAACCACAACCACTGGCCAAGAGATATTAGGAGGATTTCATCCCAAATACAAACTTCTCTCAGGTTGTCAGTATATGTTCCATGCTTCGATAGAGGACTAGATCCATAAAATATTAGATGTATAGAACAACAACCTCCGGATGCATGTGAAATTCATACTTCGAATAGCTCCCTCAGAACAATCCCAATGGGCTCACCATCTTCCTGTGACTACTTTCACTTAATATCCATGATTATTTACTCTAATATCTCTACAACTACTGTTATACCCACCAATCCAATGACGGAACCACGACAAGATCTGACCACTATTCTCCCCTGGACCCATAGTTGTGTGACCTCTACATCATATACCCTAGTGGTTTGGGGACTCACTGTCTATCTAAAATATACAATGTCCCAACTAAAATAATATTCATGAATGATCCCCTAGGTGGTAGTGGGTGTCAACTGCTTGTTCCTCCTTTATTTATCCTCACCATGACATGTGCCATATATGACTCAGGACTGAATTATGGAACTCATGGATCATCATTGTTTATACTATTAGGGGTTATCAACTAGAAACATATGAATTGCCTCACCAAAAATTTGAAGGTTGAATGGATCGTACATCATATTGCAGCCAACCCTCGCCACTATTACCCTACCTCAAAAGGCCAATAAGAATGAATGATGCTCGATGATCCACATACCATCATCGGTCAGTGCCCCCCTTAGAAGGGGAACTGGTGAAACATGAATCTCTATGATATCCTAGCTCTTTTCAATATATCCATAGGGAATTTCTATAGAGGGATACTATAATAAATGATCACCATCACTGGCTATAAGTTTTGTCTTGGATGATAGATGATATTTGGGTACTAATATCACTGCATGCGTGCAACCACGTATATTTAAAAAAAATGGAGGAGGCCACAAACAAGAAGTGGGGTCTTTCTCTGGATGATGTGTCAGATTACCTTATATATCATATCTAATACCAAGATATCCAATTTGATGTGCTCCCCCATCATCAACTTGGAATCCATAATGAATGTTGTTGATCACACCCCCATTTGTATGTCCCTCGATGGGAGAAACTAATCACAAATTAGCATGACAATGAACCTCTCCATCCAGGCCATGGATGATTTAGGATTTATATTGTAGACCAATAACTACAACTAGATCACCTCTAAAATCCTCCAGTAAGAGTTATCCTATCCCCACAAAAATTCCCCATGGAAAGTGTATAACCTCCCCAATATCTTTTTTACTAAAACACTTCCCTCGAGTAGCACCTTTACTTGTTAGTTTAGGAAATACCTAAACCACTTATTGAATGGGGTGCCCCTCATCCATATTTTATATTCAATGGTACCTTGTACCAAATCTAGTAGTTCCTTTTCTATGGCCAGACTCTAATCCTAGTCGTCCCACACATTCACTCTGGGAAGAAAATCATAATTAAATTCCCCCTAAATTAGGATCCTAGTGATCTATTCAAGATCTTGTAGGCTTACGCCAACATCCAAATGATATATATGGAATAAAATTTCCAAGAAGACCTATTTTGTTTTGTTCTGGAATTATATCCTGGTGGCTGTTAACATGAAGCTATGAGACTCAAGCTTCCTTCTAAATCCCGACATTATATAGCTTACCCTCAAATTTGATGCATGATGCGAACACCTAATAGGTTTATTCCCATTCATCAGCAAAGTAGCCACCCTTGCATAGGTCCCAACTGTACATCCATACTATGAGTGGATCCCATATTCCCACCTTGATAATTGTATCATTCTTTGGGGGGGATGAATCATACAACTTCATCTCCACACAAATGTTTGTGACATGGTTCTATAGAGTTTCAATTGTCTTTTTGATGTGGTCCTTCTAGTTGTGGCCCCTGACAGCCCTTCACCATATGTCTTGTCTTAGCATTCTTCTAAACTATTAGGTAGGTTCATCTCTTCTTTCCTCATATATTAATACATCATCACATATCCTGAATCTATATATTTGAAGTCTATTGGAATGTAGATACTCTTTCTGAACATCTGTTAATAGTGAAATGAGAGACTCATGGTCCGAGTTTCATTAAATTCTTACCCCAATTATTATATTCCAAACCAATTCTTACCAATGAGTGGATGTTGCATCACCTATAAGAGCGGCCATTTTGTTCAAGACATAGGATCTTTTATGTGTTGGGATCATAAAATAATTCTCATAAAGGTCGGTTCATGAATATCTTGTTTTTGTAGGTTGGTTTCTAATGGCATAATTCATGGTGCACTACTCATGGATAACTGTTCAAAAACCACAGGTCATGGAGAAGGTGAGTTTCACGAGCAATGGGGATCGAAATCACAAACCACTCACAATGGGAGTGAGATTTGTGAAAAGATATCACTTGATTTTCCCATAGAAAAATTTAGGTGTAACCACTATGGTGACCATCCACTATTTATAGAAGTATTCCCACCTTCCAATTTGTAATGGAATTTTCCAAGAAGGCATCATAAATGATCATTGTGACTGAGCATCATGAAAATGAGTTTATTTCCAATTATAAGAAATTATCCCTCATAATCTGAAACTCCTTTTCTTATTAAATCCCATTATATGGGGGGTCCATTTTTATAAAAAATTATGCATGTCACAAGAATTTTCAATGAAGGAATGGCCGATTCATGGAGAATTTGATCAAAATGGCCTAAAATCCCTCGAAGATTTCGGTTTTGTGATGCTCCCACCATTGAAAATAATAGAAACTTGCAAAGGAACCATTCAAAAAATTATGTGATAGTAATCTTAATAAAAATCCATCAAATGATTTTTAACTTTTTAAAAATTGGGTAAATGTTTTATGGTAACCTATATGTGCCGTGAAGGCTGAGTCGCAGCTCATGTAGTGACTGCACGAAGAGTTGATGGTAAGATTAGTGTAGTGAAATTCAAACTATTGGAGCCCATCCATTCATAAAGCTCATAAATATTTTCTATGGTCTCCAGTCATCTCAAAACACACATTTCTAAAAATACGCAGTTATGTTTGAAATTTAATGGGACAATGACCATTCAACTATCAAAAATCACTCCCAATTTGGGATCCACCATAGCTCTATGAATTAAGGTTAAAATTTATTACCCAATGTATCATATCATCATGAACCCTAATCCAACACTACTGGAAAATGGAACTATCCCCACGGTTTTGGAAAACCGTGGGTATAGGTCAATTTTCAAGACCTATACCCACGGTTTTCAAAAACCGTGGGCATTGGGGGGTCTATCCCCACGGTTTTCCAAAACAGTGGGGATAGGTCTTGAAAATTGACCTATACCCACGGTTTTCAAGAACCGTGGGAATAGGGGTACCTATCCCCACGGTTTTGAGGATAACTGTGGGGATAGGTCTAGGATAAAAAACCTATACCCACGGTTTTGAAAAACCGTGGGTATAGGTTTCCCATGTGTGCGCGGGAAAATTTATTTTTCCGCGGGAAAGATTTTTTTTGGCAGGAGTCCTATACCTACGGTTCATCCCTCTATACCCACGGTTTATATATCTATATTTAACTAAATATAAATATATATACACATAATTGATAGTAGGGTAGTGGTTAGATGCGGTACTTTGCAGTGAAGAGGTCGTGGGATCGAAACCCGCATGCAGGTTTATTTTAGGATCTATACCCACGGTTTTGAAACCGTAGGTAAAATCCATTGACACCGTGGCAATTGGGAATGTTTTGTAGACACGGTGGCAGAACACCTATACCCACGGTTTTGGAAAACCGTGGGTATAGGCTGGGGACCTATACCGACGGCGTTCCAGCCCACGGTTCCCAATACCGTGGGTATAGCCTATACCCACAGTTTTGGGGGCTATACCCACGGTTTTGAACCGTGGGTATAGGCCTTTTTTCCAGTAGTGCAATGTATTTTTGGGAGCCTAAACCAACTTGGAAATTAATTTTGTGAAATCAAATTCCCTTCACAGGAAAAGATGTCATTCCGAAGAACTTTACCCTTCATTAAGTATTCAGTCTTCATAAAGCTCTCCCTCTAATAATTAGCACTTCACACCAATGTTGGGGACCTTATTTCAAGAAGAATGATCCTTCATGAACCCTCTAACACCCATGATACATATTATCTCTGTGAAAAAACTCTCTATGAGTCCGAATTCTTTTCAAAATATCCCGCTTGATCTTAGATACCAATCCAAGACTAGTTCATTTTCACCTAATGTCCCTACCTGACATTTACCACCCAATCATGTGTCATCCCACTACACTCAAGTGTGACCTCGGCCCCCAGTATACATGTTTCTTCTACGAATAGGTACCATAATCCCTTTTTCTTCTATGTATAGGGACCCAAATGTTGGCCTCCTAGATGGAGACTCCACATTATTGAAAATTCTATGTCCCACCCAAATACTCAATAGTGGTGTTCATTTAATCTCTATGGGTTTGATGTGAGTCTTTTTATGATCAAGCTGCATGATGTAATCTTTTATATTTTCACGTCCAAGTCATATGATGTAAAAATACCTGAAAACAACTTCATAAATGACATAATAATATATCCTTACACTCTAAAAAGCTCAATATTCCCAATGTATGATTATCATGGGATTCAACCTTCAACCCATCAATAGTATGTGGCACCCACAATGAGAATCATTCATGTTTTAGCCCCACACCATCCTTCCTCATTAAAGGATGTGACCACCATTCTAGGAAGCCTTTATGTGTAATCCACAAACCATGCCTCATCAATTATATTTTCATGACATCATAATCCTTACCACATGATGTAAAACTACATGGATCAATCCATATAGAAAACCATAAACTATTGAATTGGAAAATATGGGTTCTGGTCACTCCATCCTAGACATGGTACATAAGAATCCTCCCTGAGGATTAATCCCAACAATGGAAAAACTACATAGGTGTTCCCTAATAGAGACACACTATATTTAACAAACTCTATATAGAATAATGATGTATTTGTAAATTATCTTGGTGTTCCCCTTTAGGGACATACCTCTCAGATCCAGCTTTATAGGGAATTCTAGTTCATTGGTAATCTATCCAGGTGTTCCCCCTAGGAATGCAGCACCGGGATCTGCCTCCATGGTGAATTCCGATTAATCAGTAAATTAACAAGGTGTTCCCTCTTGGGGATGCACCTCTTAGGTCTTCCACCATTATGAATCTTGATCCACTGGTTAACTTCATTCATTTTCTGTCCTAGGGACACACCTCTCTGATTTTCCTCTATAGGGAATTTTGATCCCTTGGTAAACAGTCCAAGTTTTTGTTACAAGTGATGAACAACTCGGATCTACCTCCATGGAGTAATTATAATACATTTTTAAACTATACAAGTGTTTCCTCATAGGGATGAACCTCCTATATACTCCTCCATGGGGTGTTCTAATCTATCGGAAAACTAATCAGGTGTTCCTTCATAGAGATACACCTCCCAGATCTACCTCCCTGGGGTGTTCTAACCCATTAGTAAACTACACAGGTGTTCCCTCATAGGGAATCACCTACTTGATCTACATAATTGGGATTTATAATGATCCACACTATCCCCAATATCCATTAATCTTTTTCATATCTCCATATAAAATTGAATTCATGCCTTTTTTTGTCTTACTAAGATGTCTTAATATGTTATTAGAGGAAATAAAACTTGTGACCAGACCTATAACACCAACCCCATAGAATAATTATGGGAACAGAGAGGTAAAAATCCATGGAATTCATAATCCACTTTTGTAAATTACATTGTGATAAACATGATATTATTTGGGTTCTGCAACTATGATTTATCCTATGTGATACTCTCCAAAGTTGTAGATTTACAAGTGACAGATCATCCTAATATCCATACATGACCATAGATTCCCAAAATCACCACTCTCTTAACCGGAGGTTACTACACTATCAATATGGAAAAAGATTAATTAATCAGTTTACACATTAATCTGACACCAGAAATGATATCCACAAAGATTACTTACTCTTTGAGAGATACCCATGCTATGAAACAATCTCCACGAAGGAATCAATATAATCAAGAACAATTGTCCCATAATACCATTTTGATCAAGGTGTATACATCTTCAATGAATGTGGTGAATGTAAATATCCTTTTGAATGTGGAAATTCATTACAAATAAACACATGTCACTATGATGATGTGTGCCCTAGAAAAAGCGTTGGAAACACATGTGTATTAAATTTTTTTATTTTTCTTCATCCGTCAAATAATTATAAAACCAGACTAAATAATACCACCAATATTTTATATATACTAAGAAGGTTTTATTTTAATTCCATAACATATATCAATATCCATCATCTATCAAATGGGAAATGTAACCTTCATTCATTTGAATGGTGGACTACTAACCTGGGAACCGATGTAATTAATTTTCCATCATTTCCTCAAACATCTGATATTAAGATGAATTTAATGTATGTATAAAATATATTCATGAAATATTTATACATATTGAAAGAAAATATATAATCCAATATCATTCTATTCGAACACATAAAAATTATTATTTTGTTCATGTGTACATATGGATTACCATCAATATAATGAAATGTGATACTTTTTTCATCAATACATGACATTGATGTTATATATAAATGAATTTAGTGATATAATATTATATATATTATATATCCGTAATTATATATTGTTAATATGATATTTTCCTTCCATCCATCTTGTTCATTGAAAATGTAACATTAATCATGTGTTTGTATGGCCTATCATCTCTATGATTTTAACATAATTAATTTCTCATAATAGTTTTTCATCATTATTTTTGAAATTATATTTATTATATAAAAATGATAATTATTACCTGAATATTTTTTATGGATGATAAAATAATTTCCTATTTGACCACATTCAACAAACCAAAATCATTTTTTACATATGAGATGAATGTTATGAAAACATCGAAAATAAACATTACTAATTATGTAACTCTATATAACATAGTAACAAATGAAATAAAAGGAATAATAAATTTGAAAAAGTTTCGTAAGAAAATAAATAATTAACATAATATATTTATTGTGGATGATAATGAAGGTTTGTGAATATTTGGACTCGAGTTAAATGAAACTATACATTAAAACCACCTCTCAAATGTTTAATATTTTACATTCTAAATCATTTTATTCAATTCCCATTTTCATAAAATTATTTTATGAGTTTATTTATATAGATATAGATGAATTTAATTTAATTTTTATGGAATTCATTCATATTTTTTTGAAGGAAAAGTTTTACATATTTTGAATGGAATGTTTTGTAAAAAAGGAGAAAGAATGTTCTATTTTAAATTATGAGACATTAACTAGTTTTCATGTTACTGTAAATATAATTTTATGTTTTTTTTCGGTAAAAAAGTTCTTTAAATAAAATCCATCCTTCGCTTTTTCAATGTATTTTCAAAAATTATTTTAAATAGAATGGATATTTTAATATCTGAACATATTTTTTTAGTGGAAAGAATATTCCTCTAAGATTAATTATTAAAATGCGTGCTTTATTGTCTTATAATTATGTTATTGTTATTGGTACTTTCTTATGTTGATAATAGAGCCAGATATTTCTCATTATATTGGTTGACCCCAATATTGATCATGATGACGGTTGAGCCCAATATAGATCATCGATGCTTTGGTTAAAGGGATAGAGTTAACAGCTGATGTTTCACCATAGAGATTACTCAAATATACCAATAAAGTTATTAAATTTATAATATTTATTATAATAGTGATATAGAAATGATGTCACATGTAATGAAAACAATTAATCATTTAATTATATGGGATTTTATTAAAATATTGTTATTTTAAATGATACGTTATTGAGCTTATATCTAATGGAACATATATGCTACTTATTAAAGATAATATATTTTTGGAAATGTCTTCATGATTTTTTAATGATTGAAAAGAAACCATTATGTGTTTTATTTTTTAAGAGTTTTTATGAATTGTTTATTCAAATATTTCCGCAATTAAATTTATTTATTGAGTATGAATTTGTTTATTTTTATATCACTGATTATTTTGAAAATGGAAAATTAGTAGGTGTAATCACTGACTAATGAGTTTATTTATTTATTTTCAGATGTCATTTAATTATTATTTTTTTCATATCCCTCATCTTAAAATGTTTTTTCATAGTTTTTTAATAATTAAAAGGGAAAATGATGATGTTAACATGAAAATTTCCATGATATTTACTAAAAATAAAAAAGGCTATATCTTAAAAAGTTTTTCATTGTGGTAAAATGGATACTAATTAGAGGTGTCCACATTGTAATGTTATATTTATTTATTCTACGAAGATAACATAAAGTTATTAAATTATTAACATAAAAGATCTACGATAATTCACTAAATTGCATTCAAATCAAAAGAATCATTTTAACAGATATTTTTAAGGTCATATCTTTATAAATAGTATCATAAGAAACTTTTATATTATATCAGAGATTAGGATAATGTAAGATAATTCCATTATTAGATTATAATTTATGGTTATAATAATCTATTATTTTAAAATTACCATGTTTCTACATCTAAAATATGGTTTTTTTTGAATCATTATCCCAAGAGGAAATAAGATTGTTGATGTTGGAAGGATCCAAGAGGGCAGTATCCTTCAAAATCAGTAAAATATAATTTTTATTATTTGATATTTTTAGTTTTTTATTGTGATGGATCAATAAAAATAGGATATAAAATGTGTTCTCATCAATGCTAAAGATCAATTAGACCCCTCATATAGAAACATATCGATAGTTGAGAATTTTTTGAGACCACTCCCTCCACCAATTGATGGATTTTTTTGAATTAATGATAAATAACGGATGGATTAAAATTCTAAAAAATATATTTTATTTTATTTTTGGTTCTATGTATCGGTAGTTATCACTTTACATTTACTGTTTTGAAGATGAATTTGGTCAATAGTGGTCAGTAGTTAAGAATTAGAGAGAAATAAAATCGATTTACATAATATAACATAAATAAATTTAAGAATATTATACTTGAGAAGTACTCTCTAAAGGTTTTATTAATTAGTATGGAAATTGAATTCTTGGAATTGGGGAAAAAGGATGAAAATTAAGTGTTAATTTATGAAACAGAATTCTACTGATTAGCATTTTACACACCAAATTGTATTCGGGATCATAATAGTAATGTAAATTGTTTTACCTAGGATTAAATCCAAGATATATAAGATAATTTTCCTTTAGATAATTTAAATGTTATGAGAAGCTTCTTAAATATTAAAAGAATGTGGAAATGGTTTTTTTTCTGATGATAAGGTATTTTAAAACCACAAGGAAAAAAAGTGTTCTTAATGTCAGATAAATAGAAAGATATAACAAAAAAAATCATAAATTCAGAGACTTTAATTTTAAGTTTTTGATAGGTGAAATGGAATGAACCTCTGGATTTGTTTATGAAAATTATTAAGTGATTTCAATGAGGTATGTTTGGGAATATGGTTCATTTTATGAAAAAATCCCTCATAATTGGTCTTTTTGGATGATTATGATTATTGACAAGGTTTGAGGTTGTTGATGAAGGCTAGTTATCAAAGAAGGCATTAAGACATTGCATTAAAGGCTGGTCTTGTAGGCATAGTGAATTTTTAATCTCACATAAAGTAAGATTGTTTGATCATATTTTGTATATGTGTTGATGTAATCTCACATTAAGATCACACACAACATTAATAGTTGTCTTTGAAACTCTTCATGGATAATGAAAAGTACTAGAAGACAACATCGCTAAAAATTGTAATATTGAATTTGGATCTCATGAAATACATAATTGGATTTGACCGTCACGATGGGATCTCACACAACAGTTATGATTGACTTTGAATATCAAGATAAGATGTCACACTATCCTCATGATTGTCTTTGGTTCTCTAAAAGGGATCACACGTCGGTCTCATGATTTTCAATAGATAACTCGCTCAAATATTTTGGAAAGGGAAAAAAAGACTTTCACAATGCACATATATGGACTAGGGACTTGAGAAAATCATGAATGCAGACTCGCACCAGTGTTCACACTAGGGGGCCATTCTCGGTTCCCATAAAGCATGTGATTATAATCATGTGGATGGGTTTCCATGAACTATGTAGTTAAGGTTGTTGGATTACACCTATAAATAATCCTAACTATTCCTTAAACATTGATGAAGTATTTATAAAATATTTATCAGAAGAATCATCCAGGAAGGATATTTGTGAATAGTACTCTCAAAAGAGGATTGTGGAGATGTATCCGAAAGGAGTATACATGATTGAAATTGCATAAGTGTTTCACTTGATCAGAACAAGGTCTCACTCAAAGAGGTCTCGCGCCATGGGTTTACAATAGGATTCTAAAACATAGTGTGAAATAAAACTTGTACAACAATCTCACACATATCCCAATAGCGGTATCGCACCATTGAGTCATGAAAAGGACAAATGTGGTCTCACTCCTAAAACTCATTATTTTATTGAAATTGGACTCCTGGAAGGATCTCATGATAATGTCTTTCAACAAGGTCTCACACCAAGATATCAAGCACGGTGTTATGTGCTAGGATATTGTGCAAGTGGTTACACATCAGGGATTCTCATAGGGGTATCAAACTAGAAGCTTTCACATAGAGATATGTTCCTACATTTTCCATTGAATACTACGATTATCATATCTGGATTCTAAAGGATAAAAATAATAAAAATAATCTAGACCATTTTAAAATACATGATGATAATGGTTATTCAATTTCAAATTTAGGGAAATAAATGTTCGAAATGGTATCTCTTGATGATAATTCTAAATAAGATGTAATTTAAATGTTTTTAGTAAACAAAAATATATTATAGTTGTCTGGAAAGTTGAAGTGTTACATCCAATAGTTTTCATATATGTTAAGGAGAATCCCATAAGGAACATAAATAAATCATCTACCTATAGATGATGATTCATTCATTAGAGATAATGAAGGTTCATTCATGTCTATATATTGTGGGTGAATCCCCTATAAGAGTAGTGAGAAAATGAAAAGGAAGAAGGTGATCCATTCCACCGATATTTATCCATCAAAAGAGAGTTAGAGAGTGAACATTGGGAAAGAAGTGATCTAACCATAAACATTGTGGAGGTAGTGATACAGAGAATAGAATTAATCTACCATTAAATTTTTATTTTTGTTGTGAGCTTTAAAGGATGTGGTACATAAAAACACTATAGTTGTATTCTTCTCAGAACTATCCCAGTGTGGTTGAACCAATTAAAATTTATGTGTCTTCTTATTTCATTTATTTCTGTTAATAAATTGTTGGGGGAAAGGGAATTAATATTTTTGTGTTTAGTTATGACAAAATATTTGAAGGGGTAGTTGTTTTAGTGTATCATACAATAATTCACACCCATAACTTCTCAAGATACTCATCCTAGTTGATCTAGAAATTTATATCATAGCTAAAGGTTGAATGTTAGTTGTTCCCTCTCAGTTGAAGAAATCAAGGTTTTCAATCACCAAGGAATTATGATATTCAACGGAAACAGTTTTCAATTATTGGTTAATCAGATGCAGAGTGACTTATAATATGTAGGAATGTTTGTTTTTGCAGTGGTGATGTATGGAATTTAATCCAATATTGACATTGGGTATTTATTAGAAGATGAACAAATTGATTTGGATGATGATGATAAAGAAATCAATGCTTTAGGGGGATCCCTATACAATTTTATCAATACAACGGTGATTTCATGTAAATAATCACATGAGTTGAGGGAAACGATGATAAATATTTATGAAGGTGACATTAAAATTATTGAAGAAAAGATGAAGGTTCTATGGAATGAGTATGAGGATCTCATAATGAACCCTAATGGGTTAATTGATGCATCTTTTTAGTAGGTAAATGTTAATATGGAAAACTTTAATGTTCATGGAGGAATTATTTAATATCTAAATATTTTCAAGTGTATATTTAGAAAACGTTAATGTCTGTTCATAATGAAAGTCTATGTTTTATAAGATAAAGATAAAAATGTGCTAACATTAGATAAAATACACAGTAATTGTGTTGCATACAATTTGATAAATGATGACAATGCGTATTTAGAAATGGGGAATTCTAAAGAATTGGAATATAAGTCCATGAAGAAGATGAATATTTAAGTGGGTAAGGATGTAGAAGAGATAGATAAATTCATTCCTTTCCTTTCATCAAACATACAATGAATAAAGGGAAAATTCAAAGGGAAACTCACACATTATTACTTTCGATGTGGAAATGATGAAAATATTGAAGAGAGGTGCCCTATGAAGATTCACAAAGATAATGAGTGTGAAGTCAGAATTCCAAGAATTATGTCAATCGCCAATGTCAATGTTATGGAAACGTTTATGAAAAAATTCTATAAAAACAATAATATTACTTCAATAGATGATTACAGTTCATAAGAATATGAGGCTAAATAGTTGGAAGAATGTATGGATATTGAAGTAGAAGTTATAGTGGCAGTTTTTAGTAGATCCCCAGTATGGGAATAAAGCAACACTGATAAATAATAAGTCGAAGGATGTATTGATATGCATACTAAATTAGAAGCCACACTTGAGTAAATAGATGATTAGAGAGCAGAAAAGAATTAATACATCAAAGTGGTTAGTGAATAAAAAATATATATTCACCAGTAAGAAGAAGATAAATCTGAGCTTAATGAATAAATTTAAATAATAAAGTCTTCAATACCAGAGATCTCAACAAATATTGTTGAGTACAAGATCAAAATTGATGAATAGAAAAAGAGAAATAGATATTTTGACAATCACTGGAAAAGTTCAAATCAAAAGTATCGAAGAACTTAGTGAGGAAGTCTCCAAATTGTGATGAAGTGATAAGGATCAAGAAATACTAGTGACTCACAATAATAAATTGGGAAGGAAAATCAATTATTAAATAGAAAAAATGAATGCTGAAATTAATGGTCTTATGAAATAGAAGAAATAGTCAAATCCAAATGATAAGGATGGTATACAAGATGATCTAAAATAGAATGCAGTAATGGATTAAAACAGAATACATGCACCAACAACGAAATTGAATATTTATTTGGGTATGAATCAAAACAATAAGATTTTGAAAAACCAAGGTAAAACTAGTAGTGAAATTCTGACATGTAGGAATTCACCCCACATTATATGTTATGGTTGTAGAAAAACTACACACTTAAAAAATGTTTATTCAATTTCCAATAGGTAATGAAGCGAACAAGACCAATAAAAGCTTCCATAAAATTCTAAAGATTATTTTTCATCATTTAATGTTAACTATTTCAGGTGTAGATTATTTGATCACATGGAAATATATTGATCATCATCAATGCATAAAAATGATATGAAACTGACTAAATGTAGTCAAAAGTAGCAACTCAATTCATCATAAAATGAGCTAAAAACAAAATATCAATTTGAAAAATTACTAGATGAAAGTTTTCAATCATTCTATAAGAATCATCAAGAATATTAGTCAATGACATGGATCAAAATGAAAAGAGATGAACATGCAGTGGTTGTAGAAATTTCATTCAATGAATCGAATCGTAGAGGAATATGGATCACTGATAGTGGATGAACCTCTCAAATGGTAAGAAATAAGAAACATGGGAAATGAATTAGATATGATAGGGAAGGTAATTTAATATTTGGTAATAATTAATTATTGAAAATTATTGGCTTAAAAAAATCCATGTTTGGGGGAAAATAAATGAGACGTGAAGATGTCTTGGTTGTTGAATGTCCCATCCACAATGTGTTAAGTGTATGTCTATTGTGGGACATAGGAAATATAACAATATTTATAAATAAATTATGTGTCATGAAGTAAAAATAGAGTGTTTTTGATTCATGGAATTTTTAGAAAGTTGATATCTACATCATCCGTAGAGAAGAAGATATTTTGTTTATGTATAAAGAAGAAGAAAATATGTTGTGGCATTAATGACTTGTCCACTTGAGCCAAATATCCTTTGACGATCTGGTGAAATATGATGTTACTCAAGACCATCCTATATTATCATTTAATCATACCCATATGTTTGATTATTTTCAACAAGGTAAGGTCATTCAAAATACATTTATTGAAATGGAGAAAAGGTCAAAAAAGTGATCGAGATTGTGCATACAGATTTGCACAAACCTATTTCACAGAGAACTATTGGTGGAAGGAGTTATTATTTTCTCCTAATTGATTATTTTTTTCAGAATGTAATGGGTTCCAATCATCACCCAAAAATCGTTGGTGTTCAGTATTATTGCAACTTTTCAAAGGGAGGTTTAAAAGATGTTAAGTTAAAGACTCCAAATGTTATGAATAGATAATAGAACAAAGTTCACAAATATCCATGTGTAGGATTATCTATAAGAACACGGGATAAGACACTAAGTATTATCATTAATAACTCTAAGGAAATATGAATTTGTTGAGATATTAAATCAAATTACAATCAACATTTTTAGAACAATTCTAATTGCAAATTATCTTATAGAAAAGATATATAGATGAAGGAGTGACGAAATCAATCTACACATAAAATTGTTTGTTATTATTTACAAAATAAAAGATGACTCCCTATGAGCTATATTATGTAAAGGATTCATCATTGAAGTACTTTAGAGTATTTAAAAGTATGAGTTTCATTATAAATAAAAATAAACACATAATGTTTTAATCTAATAGAGATGAAAGAATATTTCATGGACACACCATGAAGATATAATCAAATAAATTCTTCAATAACCAGTTGGGACATGTACTTAAAAAATATAATAGTAGTAGTGAATGAGTAGAACAATAAAAAAATATGATTAGTCTCTAGAGGATAGTAATAAATAGATAATATGATTAGGGTATGTTCTAGTTACAATGGATAACTCATAATAAGATTTAGATAATGTAAAGGATGATCACAAATATGTATCTACCCAAAAAATGAAATGACGTGGTGAAATTTATAAGCAGAAGATAATTTGTGATCAGAAAACACTTGTGTAGATCAGGAGGATGATGAATCTAAAACAATAATCATTATTATAACATGTATATCCAAAACGGTTTGAAGATGTCCCTCGATATGACGACATGGTCAAGATACTGAATGAATAGCTTGATTATATTGAGGAGAATCATATATTGAAATTGTTTCAAGGCCAATAAATAAGCATTTCTTAAATGAGTATTTTGCAATAATATGAATGAATATGGAATTCTGATTCTAAAATAATAATGGTTAGTGTCAAAAGGGAACTCTAAAATAGACAGTATTTATGTTGATGAAACATTTTCACATGTTTCAAAGTTAAAGACAATCAGAATATTCATCTACATAATAGTGAAAAGAGGGATAAAATTTTCCACATGGGTATCAATTTGGAATAAAGAAATTGGGTTCTTGAAGAAGAATATTATATTGAGTACCCATATGTTTCTATCACTCATTATTATTATAAAAGTGTTTTTCATCTAAAGAACGCACTATATGTATTGGAGCAAGAACAAAGAGCTTGGTATTCAAAGAAAGATATGTTGTCGAAGAATCATGACATTCAGCATGGTTGAGTTGATACCAATCCATATGTTAGAAATTGTAATAATAAATGGAAAATGGTGGTGTTATGTGTCAATGACATAATATTTGTGGTATCAGATGAAACATATTTCAATAAGTTCACAGAATTCATGAAAAGTGAGTTCGAAATATCAATGATTGGTGAAATGATGTTTTTCTATAGATTATAGGTGACATAAGTAATGAATGGAACATTAATATATCAAAATAAATTGTCTAAGGGTGTTTTGAGAATTTTTGGAATGGATAATTTAGAGGATATAATTACACATGTGGATATCCAAATAAAACTATCACGGGATGATGAAGGAAATGTAGTTAATGTCATAGAGTATAGGAAAATATTTGGTAGACTATTGTACATGATAGAAATATGACCTGATAGTGTTTTGGAACACTCCAAGAGTCACAATATCGATGAACACCCAGGGATACCCAATTTCTAGGAATGAAAATAATGCTTAGTTAATTCAAATAAATGGTGGATTTTAGTTTAATGTACAATGAAAACACTATGAAAAAGTTATTAGTCTATATAGATAAATATTGGGCTAGATCATCCAATAATGTACATTTAATTCCTGGTGGTGCATTATATCTTGGAATATTGTTTATTTCCTTCCCAATAATGAAACATCATTTCATTTCATTTAGAACCATAGAAGCAGAATATATTGCTACTGCTCAAGTGTGCATGTAGTTATTACGGATGAAACGACAACATGATGATATGGGAGTTGCATTAATGTCACATACATGAATTATTTTAAAGTTATTTTTCATATACCTTAGATTATTTCAATGTTTGTGGTGGTTACCCTGGCATATTTTGAGAAAAGGGGGGTTACATCAAGATTTTGGCCATACAGTGAGCACATTTACAGATTAAAAAATAGAATTTTTTTTCTTTTATATCCCCTTGATTTTTCAATATTTTTAACCCATTCCACTTCCCACATTGCATACCCTGACCAATTAAATCCAAATTACTATTTGGATCCCTTAGTAACTCATAATAATAGTGTATTTGGGTGACTAATTCATAAATTTCACCAACCCGTCAGGCCATTTCAACAATTAAGGAAATAATTTATTTCATTTATATATCATTCATTTTTTTTATCATTTTTAGGTCATTTACCATCTCACTATATCCCACAAACTCATGGCACAAACCCATTTTCCATTTTTCCTCGTTAGTACTCATCATAATTGTATATTAGGGCGAACTTCCTAATGGTTTCTCAAATCGTACATATTTGAAAAGGGAATTAGTTGCATTCAAAAATAATTAATTTTTTACACTTTTTCCCTTATTTTACTCCCAATAGGACCACCTCTAAGTAATTTGAACCTCCCATTAAATTATTACTTCTAGGAGATTAAAATGTTGGTGTATTTGTGGAGATTTCTTTAATGTTTCTCAGGTTAGTGAATTCCTCTCTTATTCCTTTTATTTATTTAGGGTTTCTCCCCTACTTCTTGAATTTCCAAATATCTTGTAATAAGGGATTTTTACCAAGTTTTTTTTTTGAAATTCATTGTCAAATATTGTGATTTTAGGTTTGTTTTCACTTCCTTTTGGTGCGCTGGTGTTGTGGTTGAAGTATCGCACAAAGATTTGAGATTTTTTTCAATTTTGGTAGCTGATTAAATGCGTAAGAATTATTGGATGAGTTTGAATGTCTGGATTCATATTTTTATCATGTACCTATTTATTTGTGTTTGGTTGAAAAACTATTTTCCATAGCATCCGTTAAGCGATTGAATTTTAAATGCCATTTTTTTGCGAAAATGATTGTTTTTATTGTCCATTCTATGTTGTTCAAATCAGTGTTATTTTATAATTCATGGAATTGTTTTATTAAAATGTTATATTGCTAAAAAATCTTGTATGGTGTAATATTGGTATGAATTTGTTTTTAAAATAGGGTTTTTAAATGGATTTCATGTGAAAATATTTTTTATACTTTGTGAAATTGTTTTATAGAAATTATAAGTTCTTAATTGAGTTATAAGAATCGTTAAAAGAAATTTTAGCTAGTATTTTGAGTGTGTATTACAAGAACTAATATTTTTATGTGTAAATAGAATTTTATAGCTTGTGGAACATGAATGATCCCAAATAGGGGAACCTGGGTATCTAGGTTGGAGGACGTGTACAAGTATGCTAGTGATCCAGAGTGGTTTGGTCCCTATATCACTTATCATTTTTTATGTTGAATGCACTAAAAAACTATAATGATGATGATTTGGTACAAATAGGTTATTTGTATGTTCCCTACAAGGGTCTCATGCATGATAAAAATATTTTTTATGAGTACTTTTATGCCGAGATACAAGGTACCTGGGGCCCATAGCTTGCTAGATCCTAGTGGTGTTCTAGTGACCATATATCATTTACTATTTCATATTTACCATTTGAATATTGTGTGTTTGGATATAGAATTAAGTATATTACATGTTTTATTTAAATTTATTCATTATTTATGGTTACCCCTTTGAAAACTATTTTCCTTCAAACGTTGCACTTTAGAAATTGTTGCTACTATTTCTTGTTTATAAGTAAACGTGAAATATTTTTATCATATAATGCATATCAAATGGAATCACTATATAGTATCCTATTGGGATCTGTCTCACACCCTACTTACACCTTTGAGTGTAAATAGACATGATTATTCCTGACGCAGGTAAGGTCATGGCCATTAGATATGGCGGTTCGGGTTGTTAGTTTCCTTCCATGGCGTGGTTTTGTGGAGACGACTCATTGGTGATGTCCCCTTATTATGTGGTGATATTTGGGCAGTTGTTTCAGCTAATTTTTTAGTTTTTTACCTCTTCTGTCTTTTCTTAAAATATTGTATTCTTTTCTGACTTTTATTTTAGGTGTGTTTTGCATGATTAATCAGATTTTGTTTATTTTTCATTATTGGTTTATTATTTACACAAACATGGGAAAATAATTCCAAATCCACTATTTATGATACCTAGGAACTTAATACAGACTATGGGGATATGGAATACCCTTCAAACAATGTCATGGGCTTGGTATGGTGTCAGTTTTTATGGTGACCATATTCGGTTTGTGATAATGGAGGTCTTAGATTGGAATCCATTTTGACAATTTGAGTGCTAAAATTCTAGGAATATATATTCCATCACTCTATGAATTTCTTTAAAATCAAGTATTGTTTTAACAATGAGAAGATGTATTAAGGGCTTATGATATTGGAGTATATGCCCACATAACTATAGTTTGGTGACATTCTGACAATGTCCTTTCCCAAAGAATTGATTGAGCATCATCGACTCACTCATGGAGTTTAGTTGACTCACAACACATGAAAAGGTGTGGATTTGGGACCACTATCCCTAAGGTGTGATTTTTTCCCTAATATTTTGATCTTTTTTATTTACCCTATTGCATATCGCAATGAAGTAAACTTCAGGATCATAGACAAAGGGCTTGAAATTGTTGCTATAAAAAGGGAGAAAATGAATTTATCAAGAAAAGGGAGAAGATGATGATACAATAAGTGATAAAGGGGGATATTTAAATCTAATGAGGCTAAACATGATCAATAAAAGGATATATATCATGATATATGGATTTTATGATGAAATTAGGTGAGTGTTTTTTGGAATGAAGTGGTTCATCGAGTACCATTGAATGCTACTCTGTTTTCTAACAACAAACATCCCTCATGTTTTCATAGAGTGTGTGTTTCGAAAATCTATTATATATATTGGAATCAAAAGAAGTAATTTTTTAGAAAAAAATGGTATATTATTTAATGTGGAAGAAAATAGCAAAGAGTTTTCAATATACCCATAGGTGGATATTAATAGTAAAAAATCACTCATGATGGTGATGTTTCATTGACTGTTATTATTGATAGAGTTTGAGGTTGTTGATGAATTCTGGTGGTCAATGAATGCTAGAAGTGTTAGAATAAATGTTTGATCTCATTGAAAGCATGAATGTCTCAATAAAAAAATATAGTGTAATCTTGTGGAGAAAAACTGTTGAACTGATCTTGAATTATGATTTTAAACAACACTAATAGGTGTCTTTTAAACTCATGAGGGATCACACAATGCACTAAAATACAACATCACTGATAATCACATGCCAAAATTGGAATATCATAAAACACATTTTTGTATTTAAGTCTCCTGATGGGATGTCACATAGTTCTTATGATTACCTTTGGATCTCATTACGGGATCTCATGCAGGGCTAATGATTTTCCTTGTATATCGGGAAGATATCTCATAGAGTTCTCATGATTATATAAATAGATCATGCTTGGATCTTGAGAAATTGGAAAACATGACTCATGGAATGTGATAATGTCGACCAGGGACTCACATAAAGAACAATTGCTGAGTCACGCCAAGATTCACACTAGTGGTTCATGACCTAATCTCCAAGAGTGCATGATTCTTATGAGGTGGATGGGTTTTCTCAAATCTAGGAGTCATGAGTGTGGGTTTATTCCTATAAATAACCCATAACCCATCCATTAATATTGAATAATTTATTCTTAAAAGATAGATCTAAAGCATCATCCAAGAATTATATCCACAGAGGGAACTCATGGAAGACATTCACAAATGTGTCTCATAAAGGATTATACATGATAGACATTGAAAAGGTGTTTCGATTGATCTTTATATGGTCTTGTGAAAAGTATTCTTGTCCCAAGGGTTCATGGTAAGAGTCTCATGCTTAGTGAAAAAATTGACTCACACCCAGATCATGTCGAATGAATCAAATTGGTCTCATACTAGGGACATGTGGAAAATTAAAAAGCGATATCACACTATGAACTCATGCTCAACATCAAATTGGGCCCATAAATGGGTTTCATGTCATGTTACATCACTAGAGTCTCATTCCAAGATCTCATACAATGTGTTACGCACCTGGATCTCACACAAGGGGTTTCATATTATGGAATCTCATAGGGGTATCACACTAGAATCTTGCACATGGAAATACCTGCCTACATTTCCCTATGAATATTATCATTATCATATCTAAATTGTGAAGGTGAAGAAGAATAATATAGACGGTCCACATTATTAAAAAAATACTAGTAGATGGAGTTTATTAACTCCAACCTTAAATTAAGTGAAATGATGAATTATAATCTCTTGAACATGTTTCCAATGAAGAGGAAATTGTTGTGTTTAGAGTAAATATATGCTTGTTCCAGTTTTATAGAATGTGAAAGTGTTGCATCTAATATTTCATACATAAATGAAGAAGGAGCCCAAAAATAATTCCATAAAGAATCTTATTATGATTTAGGATGCATTCATTAGTGATAATGAAGGGACATACATGTCCATAAATAGTGGGTGATTTCCTTCCAAGAGAAATGAGAAATGAAGGAGCAATAAAAAGTTATTTTCTATTTATAGTGACCCATCAAAAAAAGTGTTAAGGGGTGAATCATGGGAAGGAATTGAATTGAACATAATCATTATTAAGGTAGTGAGTCTAGGAATAGAATACAACTAGCCAGAACCTTGTATTTTGGCAGTGAGACATACTGGATATGGTACATAGGTACATTATCATTGTATTCTCCTTAGATGTAGCCCAGGGAGGGAGAACCAGGTAATATTATTTTGTCTCGTGCTTGATTTCATTTTTTTTCATAAATTACTATTTTAAATGGAGAGAAGAGTGTTTTTATCAATGAAACAATATCTGAAGGGGGTTCTTGTTTTAATCTCTCATACCCTGATTATCCAACCTTCATGTTACTTAACCTAGTTGGTCTAACAGATCGTGATTGCAATGAAAATGATCTTAGGAGTGGTGATTCAAATTTTTATAAGTATGAAGTAATGTGATTAAAATGTTATTATATGTGTCATTATGTATATTTATTTGGTAAGAAGACCAAGAATTAAGGGATGTAGCAAGACTATATGTGTAAGGGTGTTGTGAAATCATTTTCAAATACTATGGAAAATTTTGGTCTGTCAAATTAACTGGTAATAGATCTAGGTACCTTAGTGTTTTTAATATATGTGTCTTATGTCTAGATAAAATTAGATGAAGGTGAAATAGTATGACATAACTAATATAGTGTTTAATAATAGGTATTGGCATTATGAGTTTTTGGTTATTCAATTTGGGTTTAATAATTCTCGAGCTATATTCATGCATCTTATAAATATATTTTTACATGAGTATTTCGATAAATTAATGGTTTTCATTATTTGACATATTTTTTTTCAAACAATTATGAGGATGATGAAAAACATATAGGGAATTTTTTTCAAACCATGAAAAAAATAAGTTATATGAAAAATTTATTAAATCTATTTCCTCATTACAAAATAATTCATTCCATCGGCTTATTATATATAAAAATGAATGAAATATTTATCTGACTAAAACTAATGTTTTTGGCGAATGGAAAATACCTTAAATTGTTATTGAGATTCATATTTTACCTGGATTATCAAACTACTACAAGTTGTTTTTTGAAAACATTTCATGATTATCCAACCCACTGTCCAAGTAAACATGAAAATGAGTTATGTTTATTCAGATAAAGGAATCTTAAGAATGTTTCTAGTAATTGAAATGAAGATTAGTGCATGATCGATTTTTGGCCCAAAAATCCTGAAATTGTGACTTTGTTATCTATAGTAATGCTTCATTTAAAGGATTAGGTTTTGTATTATTTATTTATAGTCAAGTATTTCCTTTTTATTCAAGTCAATTAAAACCTCATAAGAGAATTTATCATACAAAAGACCATGAACAAAAATATTTAGTGTTTACTTGATTAAATTGTAAACAACCTTTATATAGTGTAAAGTGTAAAATATATACTAATTTTAAAATTATTAAGTATACATTCACTTATATATATATGAACATGGGATAGGGGAGATGGCTACAATTTATTAATGGTTATGACTACACAATTCTTATAATCCATGAAAAGATATAATAGTAGTTGATGCTTTGATTCAAAAAGATAATTCATCATTAACTATCATATGTCTCTAACATTATCCTTCAGTTTATGATTTTTTGAATTTTGAATGAGAAAATTTTAATTAATAAACTTCCTCTAATTTGTTTCACATTTTATTATAAAATAATAGTTCATATATGATTATGATATTTTTGAGAAGAGACCATGAATTAAATGTTTGAATTTTCAATAGGTTAAATCCAAATGAAAATTACCAAAGGTGATACAAAAAGGATTTCATGGATATATTAATAAAGATATATCCATGTAATAATGAGAATTGGGTAACTATTTGTGGATTAACTAAAAATTCTCATTTTCATCCCATTAAACATAATATATATTTGTAAAAAAACATCTATAATTTATGTTAGTGATAATTAGATTACCTAGATCTACTCATTTCATTAAATCAAATTGTGATAAAAAATTTACTTATAAATTATTGAAACAACATCATATGTTATATGATAATGAATTAAATTTCATTGCATCCTTTCATATTCAATATGATGGATATTCAAAGTAAATGATTTAGACTGTGGAAAATATGCTTCAAACATGTTAAGTATTTTATCAAGGATTTGGGGATCAATATCTCTCTTTGTTTTAATTTTATTATAAAAATAGTTTTCATTGTAACAAATTGATTGAACATTTTAGAGAATTATATGGAATTAGTGCATGACATTAGATTATTGGGATGATGTCATGGAAACGATGTTGTTGGGACCAAAATTGATAGATGAAATGGTTGAGAATTTATAGATGGTTTAGCAACACTAGAGGATGGAGTAGTGTTCGAAAAAACGTTATCCTGATAATCTCAGGAATGATCATTCTGTCACAGTAAGATATTATAATTTAATAAAGATGTCTCCATGGTAAAGTGTAATGAATTTTTCTAAAAAGGAAAAATGTAGTCCATGTTTTATTGGGAAACATGAAATTATAGGGAATATTAGTTCATTATCTTACTAATTGGTCTTTCCTAAGAGTTTATATTAGGTACATTACATATTTAATGGTTTTTTAAGACACAATATTTTCGATGCATGCCATGATTGGGAAAAAAAGTAGTCCAACCATTCTTCGGATGAACAACTAATAAATATTACTGACTATACATAGATTGTGTAGTAGGATATAGTGGTTTACTAGGTTAAGGATTCTTATACAATTATTATGATCAAAAAGAAATATGGAAATCATAAAATGATATAAAATAAAAATATCCCCACTAGATTATGCAATGAATAATATTATGAAGACACAATTTCCAAAAGGGAGGATGAATGTTACAGCCAATGGAATTTTAATATATATAATATTTAAATATTTTTAATATTTATTGATTATATATTATATATTTTTAATAATTATAATATTATTTGTAAATATTTAATTCAATAGTAAAAAATCATTATTTTAACTAAATTGGGGTTTAATGCAATATATAGTTTTTAAAGCCTAATTTTCATATAATAGAATTTTAATTGGGAAAAATTAACTTCAACTTTAAAATCATTATTTTAAATTTATCACAGTATTAATTTTTAGAATTTTTCTAAAAAGTTTGATTTTTCAATGAAGAGTGAAAAATACAAATTATTATTGAAAAATATATTTTCATTTAAAATAATTGAAATTTTAAATTTTATTATAAAATGGTTTCAAAGAAAAATTAATTGAAATATTTTACTAATAAACCAATTATGGTCTTTAGAAATAATATTATATTATATTCTGGTATAAACACATCTTTATACTTACAATGCCATTTAAAAAAAACCCATTTTCATACCATTTTTAGAGTTTAAATTTAAATTCAATTCAACCTATTTGTTAAATTTAAATTTATAAAAAGGATTCCATAATTTCAATTATAAATATTTTTATTAATTAAAATGCTCAACATAATTCTTTGCAATATTAAATAGAAAAAAAAGTAAAAATTGGTTACCATGGTTAAAGTTAATACATGTTTTTCGGGGACTAAACATAAGTAATAAGGCCTATAAAAACCAATAAAATTAAGTAAATTATATTTCTGTTAATATTTGAACCATATATCATCTCAAATTCTTGCATTATCTATTTGGTATCCATTTTTCATGATTAATAAATTAATATGTTTTAATTATTTTAAAAATTCCATGTCTATCCTCTCCCCCGCTTATAATGGGACACCCCTCTCCTCTTTTCACAACACATGAATAGACTTTTTATTTATCCAACACATACAAAACTATCATCCTTACATACACACCCATTTCCTAGAGTGCCTCTTCTGATTAAAATCCCAACCTAGGAAGGGTATAACATTAAACCAAAAGAGGTTGTCCAAAGAAGAGGTAAAATTCCTAACTGAGCGTTTTCATTTTATTTCTTATTCAAATTCCTTCAAATATTATAAAAATATTATGTAATAGTAACCCAAGTATCTTCCATATTAATTTATAAATTTTAATATCATAACTTATATCCATATGCTTCGTCCGTCAAAAGGGAAATGAAACCATCCATCGTGGGTACGATGGATTACCGCCTTGCAAACAAATGTAATTCATTTTGAATCACCATATCACATGGATGGTTTTAATTATGTATTTAAATTGAATATATTATATTCATGACATATTTATAATTTTTTAATATATTATATCATCAAATTTATAAATTTTTTATCCATTTAAAAATGATAACATCGTTCGTGCGTACATGTAGATTACCGTCTCCACAACGTGATGTGATTCCTTTTTATAACCTCAACATATGGTTGGTGTATATATAAAGTTATTTAAATATATAATATGATATTTATTATAATATAATATTTTTTTTAAATTAAAATTATACTTACCTACATTCCTTCAATTTTGTTGAAAAATAGAACCATCACTAATGCATATATACAACCTATCGCCATATTGATTGTAACATAATTTATTTTTCATAATAATACTTCATTAATAGTTTTTAAATTATAATTATTTTTCATAAATTATAATTATTTGATTATTATTCATTAAATAATGTTATAGTTACAAGTTTGGCCAAATTCGACTTACCAAATTCATTTCAGACATATGTGATAAATATCATCAAAACATGCAACATGAATGTAGTTGATTATCTATTTGTTTATAACATAGAATTACATAAAATAAATTTAGTAATAATCATTAAAATGGGTTTTAATTAGGTAAGTAATTTTCATAATTCTATTATTTTGGAATATGAAAAACATTCACTGTGAGTCTGACATTAGGTAAGAAAAACTACCTTAAAAACCACATTATAAATTTTTTAAATATTTATACTCTAAATATATTTCTTCCATATCAATATTCATTAAAACATTTTATAAATTTATTTATATATACAAAAATGAATTATAAATTAAATTAAATTATTTTTTTAAATGTTTTAAATTAAATATTTTTACATATTTTCTATAGAATGTTTAAATAAAAATGAAAAATGAATAATTTATTTTAATATATACAACATCAATGGGTTTTCTAAAAATTATAATAGTTAATTTATGTTTTGATTCCACGAAAATATCGCATGGTTTTTTAAAATAAAAAACCATCATTCCCTTATTTTGGGTATTTTCAATTTGAATGTTAAATGAAATGGATATTTAGGTATCTATAAATGTTGTCCTTATAGATGATATAAATATTATTATGAGTGTGATGATGAAAATGAAATATTTCAGGTCTTATGATTATTTTACGGTTCATGATAAATTTTTAAGAAGACTAGGGATCTTGATATTTCTCATGATGAAGGATGAGCCTAGTATAGCTCATGATGATGGGTGATCCATATGTAAATTTATAATGAAAACATTAAAATGATAGTGTAAATAAACTTGGTTTATCATATGAGATTATTGTAATTTATCAGTTAAGTTATTCTATTTGTAAGAGTGCTTTAAATAGTTATATAAATATAGTGTCTCTAGTTACCTACCTGATTTATCTACGCTTTCTATGTGGTTTTATAGAAATATTTTGATTTCACATGGTATGCTAATTAGAATATGGATAAAGTAATGCATGTGTTAATTCATTAGGGTAAAATGTATAACTTTTTAAAAATGATTATAAAGATTTTTCATGATTATAAAGAATCAATTTTTTTTAATTTTTCAATTACTAATTCTTATGAATTTTTAAGAAAATATTTTTTAATAGAAGTCGATTTATTAGGTAAGAAAATGTTGATTTTGAGGTCTATGTTTGTTCTTCAAAAGTATAATTTTTATGTGTACTCACGGACAAATTGGATTCTTGATTTCCTTTTACATTTACTTTCCTTTTTTAATTAATCCCATTTTTCTAAAAATATCATATGGTTTTAAGGATGAGTAAGGGAAATGATGAATTCAACATAAAAATTGGGATGAAATATCAGGAAAATAAAATTTAGTTATATCATATAATTTTTGTATTGTGAAAAAATAGATATTGGGTGGAGGTGTCTACATAGTGATGTCATGTTTATTTATGTCTGAAATATGAACTATTTCTCTAAATCTTTAACCATAAAATAACGATATGAATTAAAATTAATTATTGTATAATGAATCAGTTTTAAGGATTTTATAATGTTTGGGTCCTTATATTTGGTATCATAGAAAAGGTTTAGATATTTTTAGGGGTTCAGATAATATAATTAAATTCATTTATGATATTCTAATTTATGGTTAAAATGATATAGAATTTTTAGATTACCCTATTTCTACATCTAAAAAATATATATTCAATATGGGTTTTAAAGAGGAAATGGGGTTTCTGAATTAGTAAGGCACATTGAATAATATATCCTTCAATGTAATCAAACATGAATGGATTTAAATTGAACTACATTGTTTTTTCCATGAAGGATCAATTGAAATGAGCTATAAATGGTGGTGGAATCCATGATAGAGAGAATCTAGATCTACGTACCATGTATATAATAGATAATTTTATGAGAGAATACCATATAGAATTCTACAGTTCTTTCTACTCAGTGGCAGCTGAGGGATAAATTAACACTATATGAAATATATTTGAAGCCATAGGTTGTCTATATAATTTTAAAGAAACTATTACTATGATAGTATTCCATGAGATGTATTTTCATATGAAAGTTAGTCTTATGATGGAAAATAAATTATATGAATTGATGAAAAAATAGGAAGATTCAGTGATCTTGTACAAAGAAAACATAAAACAATTTGAACAATACACACTAAATTTTTTCAGAGTTATAGATATTAATGTCTATTGGATATACTCATGATTAAATTTAAGATACATAAGATATTTTCCTCTTTTTCATTTAAAATGTATTATAAGAATGTTTTGTGTTTTTTGAATGTGGAAAACACTTGATAATAAACACATGATAATAAACAAACTATATTAAACACATGATAATAAACAAACTATATTTCCATATTCACAAAACACAAAACAATATTATAATAAATTTTAAATGAACAAGAGGAAAAAGTGCTTATGTATCATGAATTTAATCATGAGTATATCCAATAGACATTAATATCTATAACTCTGATCAAATTTGGTGTTTATTTTTCCAATTGGGTTACGTTTTCTTTGAACATGACCACTGAATCATACAATTTTTTCCTCAATTCATAGAATTTATTTTCCATCATAAGACTAACTTTCATATGTAAATATATCTCAGGGAATATTTTCATAGGAATAGTTTCTTTTATATTATATGAACAACCTATGGCTTCAAATATATATCCTAGAGTATTAATTTATCCCACAACTACCACTTAGTCGAAATAACAGTAGAATTCTATATGGTATTTTATCATAAAAATATATATTATGGACATGGTAGATCCGGATTCTCTCTAGAATGGATTCCACTACCATTTATAGTTCATTTCAATTGATCCTTCATTGAAATGTTCAAATTAAATATATTCATGTTTGATTACATTGAAGGATATTTTCTTCACGGTGCATTACTAATTCAGAATCCCCATTTCCTGTTTAAAAACCATTTTTAATAGAAATTGTTTATCTGTAGAAATTGGGTAATATAAAACTTCTATATCATGTTAACCATAAATTAGAATATCATAAATGAATTTAAATATATTATCTGAACCCCTAAAAATATCTAAACCTTTTCTATGATACCAAATATAAGGACCCAAACAAAATAAAACCATTAAAACTGATTCATTATATAAGAATTAATTTTGTTTCCTATAATTATATTATGGTTATAGATTTAGTGAAATATTTCATATTTCATACATAAATAAATATGAAATCACAATGTAGACACAACCACCCAATATCTATTTTTTTCACAATACAAAACTAATAAGATATAACTAAATTTATTTTCATAAAATATCATCCCAATTTATATGTTGAATTCATCATTTCCCTTACACATCCTTAAAATGTATGATATTTTTAGAAAGAATGGGATTAATTAAAAACGGAAATGAAATATAAAAGGAAATTAAGTAACCAATTTTTCTATGTGTACACATAAAAATTAAACTTTTGGAGAACAAACGTTGACCTCAAAATCAATATTTTCTTACCTAATAAATAGAATTCTATTAAAAAATATTTTCTAAAAAATTTATAAGAATTAGAAATTGATAAATTAAAAAAAAATTGATTCATCGTAATCATGGAAAAACATTGTAATCATTTTTAAAAAGTTATACATTTTACCCTCAGGAATTATCACATACATTACTTTAACCATATTTTAAATAACATACCCTTTGAAATAAAAATATTTCTATAAAAACACATAGAAAGCGTAGATAAATCAGGTAGGTAACTATAGACACAATTTTAATATAACTATTGAATGAACTCTTACAAATAGAATAACATAACTGATAAATTTTAATAATCTCATATGATAAACCTATTTGGTTTACTCTATCATTTTAATGTTTTCATTATAAATTTATATCAGGATAACCTATTATCATGAGATATACTAGGTGCATCCTTCATCATGAGAAATATCAGGATCACTTGTCATCTTAAAAAATTATAAAGAACCGTAATATAATCATAAGACTTGAAATATTTCATTTTCATCATCACACTCATAAAAATATTTTTCTCATCTATAATGACAACATGTATAGATACCTAAATATCCATTCCATTTAACATTCAATTTGAAAATACCCAAAATAAGGGAATGATGGTTTTTTATTTGAAAAAACCATGAGATATTGTAATGGAATCAAAACATAAATTAACTTTTTTAATTTTTAGAAAACACATTGATGTTGTATCTATTAAAATAAATTTATCATTTATCATTTCTATAAAAACATTCCACATAAAATATATAAAAATATTTAATTTTAAACATTTAAAAAATTTAATTTAATTTAATTTATAATTCATTTTTGTATATATAAATAAATTTATAAAATAATTTTAATAATATTGATATGGATGAAGTATCATTAGAATATAAATCATTTAGAAATTTAAAATGTGGTTTTTAATGTAGTGTTCCTTACATAATGTCTGAATCACAATGAATGTTTTTCATATTCCATAATAATAGAATTATAAAAATTATTTACCAAATTAAATCCCATTTTAATGTTTATTATTAAATTTAATTTACCTAATACAATTCTCTAAATAAATACATAATCAACTATGTTCATGTTCAATTTTTTGATGATATTTATCACATATGTCCGAAATGAATTCGGTAAGTCGAATTTGGAAAAACATGTAACTATAACATAATTTAATTAATAAAAATAAAATAATTATAATTTATGAAAAATAATTATAATTTAAAAACTATTAATGAAATATTATTATGAAAAATAAATTAAGTTACAATTATTAAGACGATAGGTTGTATATATGCATTAGTAATGGTTCTATTTTTCAACAAAATTGAAGGAATGTAGGTAAGTATGATTTTATATTTAAAAAAATATTATAATATAATAAATATCATATTATATATTTAAATAACTTTATATATACAAACCACATGATGTGGTTATCAAAAAATATTCAGATTGCGTCGTGGAGATGGTAATCTACATGTACGCACAAACGATGTTATCATTTTTAAATGGATGAAAATTTTATTAATTTGATTATATAATATATTAAAAAATTATATATATTTCATGAATATCAGATATTCAATTTAAAAACATAATTAAAACCATCCATGTGAGATGGTGATTCAAAAAAAATTACATTGGTTTGCGAAGTGGTAATCCATTGTACCCATGAAAGATGGTTTCATTTCCCATTTGACGGAAGAAACATATGGATATAAGTAATGATATTAAAATTTATAAATTTATATGGAAGATACTTGGGTTATTATTTCATAATATTTTTATATTATTTGAAGGATTTTGAATAAGAAATAAAATGAAAATGCTCAGTAATGAATTGTACCTCTTCTATGGACAACCTCTTTAGGTTTAATAATATACCCTTTCTAGGTTGGGATTTTAATCTGAAGAGTGACTCTAGGAAATGGGTGTGTATGTAAGGATGATATGTTTGTATGTGTTGGATAAATAAAAAGTCTATTCATGTGTTGTAAAAAAAGGAGAGGGTAGTCCCATTATAAGCGGGGGAGACGACACACATGGAATTTTAAAAAGAATTAAAACATATTAATTTATTAATCATGGAAAACGGATCCAAAATGTATCATGCAAGAATTTGAGATGATATATGGTTCAAATATCAATAGAAATATAATTTATTTAATTTTAATGGTTTTTAGGCATCATTATATATGTTTAGTCCCCGATGAACTACTTTCAACTTTAACCATGGTAACCAATTTTTACTATTTTTTCTATTTAATATTTCCAAGAATTATGTTTAACATTTTAACTAATAAAAATATTTATAATTAAAATTATGGAATCCATTTTATAAAATAAAATTTAAAAATTATGTTGAATTGAATATATATTGAAACATTAAAAATGGGATGAAAATGGGTTTTTAAAAAAATTCCCTTTATAAGTATAAAGATATTTTTATACCAAAATATAATATAAAATTCATTCTAAAGACCATAATTGGTTTATTAGAAAAATATTTGTAATAATTTTACTCTGAAACCATTTTATAACAAAATTTATAATTTCAATTGTTTTAAACTAAAATATATTTTTCAATAATAATTTGTATTTTTCAGTCTTTATTGAAAAATCAAACTTTTTGGAAAAATTCTAAAAATTAATCGTATGATATATTTAAAATAAATAATTTTAAGATTAAGTTAATTTTATCCAATTAAAAATATATTATATAAAAATTAGGCTTTAAAAAACTATTTATTTCATCAAACCACAATTTAGTTAAAATAATGATTTTTACTATTGAATTAAAAATTGACAAATAATATTATAATTATTATTAATCAATAATATATTATCAATAAATATTAAAAATATTTGAATATTATATATATATTAATATTTTATTTCCTATAACATTCTTCATCCATTTTTGAAATTGTGTCATCATAATTTTATTCATTGCATAATCTAATGGGGATATTTTTATTTTATATCATTTTATGATTCCCATGTTTCATTTTGATCTTAATTATTTTATAAGAAACCTTAACCTAGTAAAACACTATATTAAACTACACATTCTATATATGTTCAGTAATATTTAGAAGTTGTTCCTCATAATAACGGTTGAACTACATTAGGTCCCAAACATGGCATGAATCCATAATATTGTGTCTTAAAAACAAAAAATTAAATATGTAATGTACATAATATAAAATCTTAGGAAAGTCCAATTTGTTAGAAAATGAACAAATATTCTCTATAATTTCATATTTCCCAATAATCAATGGACTACATTTTTTCTTTTTATAAAAATTCACAACACTTTACCATGGTGACACGTTCATTAAATTATAATCTCTTACTTTGACTGAATGATCATTCTTGCGATTATCAGGATAACGTTTTTTTCCAACATTACTCCATAATATTGTGTTGGTAAACCATCCAAAAATTCTCAACCATTTCATCTATCAATTTTGGTCCCAACAACATCATTTCCATGAATTCATCCCAATAAGCTAATGTCATACACTGATTCCATATAATGCTCTAAAATGTTTAATCAATTTGTTAAAATGAAAACTATTTTTATAAAAAAACTAAAACAAAGAGATATATTGCTCCCCAAATCCTTGATAAACTACTAAACATGTTTGAATCATATCATCCACAGTCTAAATCATTGACATTGACTATCCATTATATTGAATATGAAAGGATGTAATGAAATTTAATTCATTATTGTATAATGTATGATGTTGTTTCAATAATTTAGAAGTGAATTCATTATCACAATTTGATATAATGGAAAGAGTAAATCCATTTAATCTAATTATCTCTAACATAAATTATAGATGTTTTTTCCCAAATATATATTATATAGAATGGGATGAAAATGATAATTTTTAGTTAATAAATAAATATTTACCCAATTCTCATTATTACATGGAAATAACTTTATTAATATATCCATGAAATCCATTATATATCCCCTTTGGTAATTTTCATTTGGATTTAACCTATTGAAAATTCACACATTTAATTCATGGTCTTTTTTTCGAATATTTCATAATCCTATATGACAAATTATTTTATAATCAAATGTAAAACAATTTAGAGGGAGTTTATTAATTAAAAATTTCTGTTTAAAAATTCAAAAAAAAAACATATACTGAACGATAATGTAATAGACATAGAATAAATATTGATGAATTATATTTTTGAATCAATGAATTAACTACTATGTTTTATTTTCTTGGATTGTATGAATTGTGTAGTCATAACCATTAGTCAATTGTAGCCATCTCCCCTAATATGGTTATTGGTGTAGCAAAAAATAAAAATTCAGAATGTCTTATAAAAAATATTTTGGGCTTATAATCTAGTAAGTATAGGCATATGGCACATGACTGCAAATGAAAATATCTTATTAGTGTTAATAAAAAAATAAGTAGTAGGTTATGAGGTTTTTTAAATTAAATGAGATGGGTCATTTTGAATATTTGTGTCTAAAGAAGACTTAAAATTATGGGATGTATAAGAACTATAAGTTTAAGAGCATGGTGAAATCATTTGCAAGGGTTTTCAAATTATGTGATAATAGCTATAGGGAGCTAAGTATTTTTAATGGTTGATATTAGGTCCAAGTAATATTGGTTTATGGTGAAATATGATAATATCACTAATGTTATTTTTTGTAGAAGGTATAATAAATATGTGTTTCTGGTTATTCCCTAATGGTTGAAGAATTATCCATCAATATTTATGGGTACTTTATAATGATTTCTCAATATATATTTGGATGATTTTTTTGTGGTGTTAAATGATAATATTTTGGTTTATTCAAAACTTAAAAGGATCATGAATAACCTATAACTATTTTTCTACAAACATTGAATGAAAATAATTTATACATAATTTTTAGTAAATACTAATTCTTGTTACAATAGATTTCATTACATAGAAATATCATAAATAAATATTTCACAATTGTTGATTCTGTTAATACTAAAATGGTCAATGAATGGATAAGAATTATAAATGTTAATAAGATTTATATTTTTCTTGGATTAGTAGGCTATTATAAACTAATTTTTTAATACTCTATTTGGTAATATAACCCACTAACCATGTTAACAAGAAATGAATTTGGGTTTATCAAGATAATGAGATGTGTTGAATGTTTTCAATAATTGAAAAGAATATTACTTAATGCTTCAGTTTTATCCCAGTCATCCAAAAAAGGTGAGTTTTCAATAAATAGTGACGCATAATTTAATTTTTTATATTGTTTTTTAATGTATAATTATTGTGTAATATATTATTTTTCAATTAAACTAAAACCTCGTGTGAAAAATTAACCAACACATAACCTTTAACTGGTGGATGTAGTGTTCATTTCAAAATATTTGGAGATATCATTTATATGGATTAACATGTCAAATATATATTGATCATAAAATATTGATGTATATATTCACTAAAAAATCATTGAACATGAGATAATAGAGATAGATGTAATTGGTAAATGATTATAGCTACACATTTCATTACCATCCATTAAAGGAAAATAATGTATTTGATGCCTTGAGCCATAAAGATAATGCATCATTAACTATGATACATCGTGAACATAATCTTTTGGTTAATGATTAAATGAATGTGGTGCTACTAATTATGCTTACCTAAACTCCCAATATTATTATTCATTTGTTAATATAGTCATTTTTTCGATATGATTATGTATGCTTATAAGGAATAACATGAGTTACATGATAAGATATAATTGGTTAAGAAAGGTAAGATTATTGTATATAGTATTGACAAAGAATGTGTTTTTAGATTTAGAAATGAATTATTGATATCATGTGACCCCCATCCAAAGAAATAATTGTTGAGTAAGAATCATATCACTCCATTTACAAATCATCATTGAATCCCAAATATATATATATATGATTGGGAATATTTTTTATGTTATGTAATAAAGAAATATATTTGTAATATTATTATTAAATGATTGAAATCTAAAATGTTTTTGTTTAAGAAAAAAATTTCAATGTGGATGTCTCAAAATTTTTTAGTTTAATATATGAATTAGTAGAATATATCAACAGATTTCATGGTGATATTAACAAAAAAATCACGAGGTAGTAATAGAATTTGGGTAATTGTTGGTATAATAAATAAATATATTCATTTTATTGTCTTTCAAGATAATATGACTAATAAATAATATATAATATAAAATATATAATAAATAATGAATAATACATATTAAATAATAAATAATATGAATAATACATATTTAATAATATGAATAATAAATAATATATAATAAATAATGAATAATACATATTAAATAATAAATAGTAAATAGTAAATAAAAAATAAAAAATAAATAAATATAAATAATATATAATATATAATATATAATAAATAAATATAAATACAAATAATAAATAATAAATAATAAATAAATATAAATAATAAATAAATATAAATAATAAATAAATATAAATAATAAATAATAAATAAATATCAATAATAAATAAATATAAATAATAAATAAATATAAATAATAAAAAAATATAAATAATAAATAATAAATAATAAGTAATAAATAATAAATAACAAATAATAACTAATAAATAAATATAAATAATAAATAATAAATAATAAATAAACAAAAATAATTAATAAATATAAATAATAAATAATAAATAATAAATAATAAATAATAAATAATAAATAATAATTAAAAAATAAGAAATAAGAAATAAGAAATAAGAAATAAGAAATAATAAATAAATAATAGATATAAATAATAAATAATAAATAATAAATAATGAATAATAAATAAATAATAGATATAAATAATAAATAATAAATAATAAATAATAAATAATAAATAAAAAATAAAAAATAATAAATAATACGTAATACGTAATACATAATAAATAATAAATAATAAATAATGACTAATAAATATTAAATAATACATAATACATAATACATAATACATAATACATAATAAATAAATAAATATAAATAATAAATAATAAATAATAAATAATAAATAATAAAAAAATATAAATAATAAATAATAAATAGTAAATACTAAATAATAATTAATAAATAAATCTAAATAATAAATAATAAATAAAAAATAATAAATGAATATAAAGAATAAATAATAAATAATAAGTAAATATAAATAATAAATAAATATAAATAATAAATAATAAATAAATATAAATAAAAAATAAAAAATATAAATAAAAAATAATAAGTAAATATAAATAATAAATAAATATAAATAATAAATAATAAATAATAAATAAATATTAAATATTAAATATTAATAATAAATATTAATAATAAATAATTAATAATAAATAATAAATAATAAATAATAAATAATAAATAATAAATTATAAATAATAAATAATAAATAACAAATAACAAATATTATTATTATTAATAATATTTTATTACTAGTAATAATAATTAATAATTAATAATTAATAATTAATAATTAATAATTTATAATTAATAATTAAATATAAATAATAAATAAATAATAATTAATAAATAATAAATAAATATACATAATAAATAATAAATAAATATAAATAATAAATAAATATAAATAATAAATAATAAATAATAAATAAATATAAATAATAAATAAATATAAGTAATAAATAAATATAAGTAATAAATAATAAATAATAAATTAATAATAAATAAATAATAAATATAAATAATAAATATTAATAATATATAATAATAGTAAATAATAAATAATAAATAATAAATAATAAATAATAAGTAATAAGTAAATATAAATAATTGATAATAAATAATAAATAATAAATAAATATAAATAATAAATATTAAATAATAAATAATAAATAATAAATAATAAATAATAAATAACCAGTTACAAATAATAGATAATAAATAAATTAATGTATATTATAAATAATCAATAATAAAATATAAATAATAAAGGAAACACATGAAAAAGTATGAAAATACGTGATAAGGGATTAAAAATCATGAAAACACATGAAAAAGGATGGAGAAGCATATGAAGAATGAGGCATTAGAAAGAATGAGAACGCATGAAAACTCGTGACAACTCTGGAAAACTCCTTAATAATTCAACATAATCATAAAAATAACCCACAAAAAACCATTGATAAAGATAACAAGTCATGCAAACCCAAATAAACAGCAATAAATGGAGCAACCGTTAAAACCCGACAAAACGGTCATAAGGAGACAAATACATTGGACTCACATTAACAGAGATAACTTATTATCTGAGAGTCCGTTTTAGATCCGCGACCTGTCAAATCAAAGATCCTGAAATGATCTTTGACCTAAAAGTTGAAAGTATCTGAATGGATAGGTGGATCGGAAGTTACGACCATTTAAAAAAAGCTGACAGGGAACGGGTGCTAGAAACGAGGCATTGAAAAACATAACAAACCCGATACCCAATAAAAGGCCATAACATATGATCTAAGAGTGCATGTGGGCACCGCGACTAGTCAAACTGAAGCTCATGGAACGAGCTAGGATCTAGAAGGTGGAGGAGGCCGAACTGACACGCGGATCGAAAGTTAGGTCCATTTGAAGACAAGTTCGAAGGGACACAGGTGACGGAAACAGGGTTTTGGAGGAATTAGGAGGGGGTTTTGGGGTCATAAAACACGACAGAAGCATTATTGTGTCAAATTAGTGCGTAAATATATTCGCTGGCTTCGATTTGATATGTGGTAGAGCCCAAACAGACACCCGGAGCGAAAGTTATGTCCGTTTGAAATTGGAGAACTTTTTTCAACTTATTTGTAACTCTAATATCTTCTGCATCTTAGATCTTCTCATAGTTTTGATTATATGTACCTCTAGATCTCTTTATGATCTTCTATTTGATTGGTTGTGGTGCTTCAATGGACCCCCGGATCAAAAGTTATGGTCGTTTTAGTGATTTCATGGTTTCTCATGTTTTTTTATTTTTTCTTTTCATTTCGCGGCGGTTTTTTAAAAAACTGCCACTAATCCTCGAATAAAAATAAAGAAAAATAAATAAATAATTTTTTTTGGCATTTCGCAGCGGTTTTTTCGCGGCGGTTTGTAAACCGCCGCGAAATGGTGCCCCGAAATGCATTTGGCGGCGGTTTTAAAAACCGCCGTGAAAAAACCGCCGCTAAGCGGCCGTTTTCTTGTAGTGATTTTTACTTGGTTCACCCTCACTGGGCTACATCCAAGGCGAATACAAGAAAAATGTTCCAATGTAAAAAATACACTAATGATCACTAAAAAATATTGGTTTGGTATATAACACTTTTATACTCATGCTCACTGCATTTAAAATATTCGGTGTAGATTCATTGTCCCTTATGGTTTACAAACAATCATAATTTTAAATCTCACCACTCTCTCAACCGAAATGTGGACATTTATCCTTCTTATGATTTCAATTTGATCTCTTAGAGCAGTCTATTTTACACTTAATTTATTGTGTCATTAAGTTAAACTTTCATCAACATGAGGAATACCCATTTACCACAGAATTATTGGACATCTTCTATCTTCCACACTACCTTCGGATAACATTCGTGCAATACTAATACTTTGTGTGCAAAATTTGAGTTTAGGTGTAGAACTCCCATCCTCCATGAACTATTGTGGAACAACCTCTTTCACAAAAATATTATCCTTTTTTTGAAAATCTAATTACATGCAACTACCTTCTCAGGAAATTCATACATGATTTAGTGCCCAAATATTCTTTAAGGGTTGAGCTACTGAAATGAGGGGTTTTCCATCAATTTATAAACGCTGTGTAAAAAGACCTTATATTACCTCAACTATACAACAAACTTTTATAGTCGCATGGAAGTGTATAATTGATGCCACATTTGGTGTGTAACTATCTTTCTTTAAGTTTACTTCATATTTATTTCAGTGGTGTGTGCAACTCAACATTTTTTTTGAACAAACTTATCCTTCGCATATATTCAAATATTTAATGAACTTCATTACTTGTCCATATTTATATGTCATGATCCAAAATCATGACTTGATAAAAATATTTAGATTCACCTTGAATATTTTGTTTAATATCCTTTTCCAAAAACTCCTTTCTCCATTCTCAATGTTTTAGACCCCATGAATTTTCGAAACACTTGGAAATAAGGCGACCTTGTAAATGGATATTTCTGTAACACCACTGGTGCATCAATTCATTTGTATTTTATCTTTCTCAAAAAACATTTTCAACAATATATCTAGAACTCAATAACTTTATAGAGACCCGAAGCCTGACGTACATGGACATTACATTACTTTTGCGGAATACTTAGTACAAAACAAAAATACACACACAAGGATCGTAATAGTTTAGTGTCTTTGGAAGCTTGGAATAAAATCTTCTAATCGTGGTGAAAGATCTTCAACATCTCCCATAAAGATCTTCTTTTTTTTACCTAAAACTTACTTTATATCCTGGTGAAAAGAAAACATAAAATGGTGAGCTCAAATGCTCAGTAAGGGTAAACAAAAGAAATATCAATCAAATCATATTCATAAGAACATAACATTTTGGAAATCTTAACCTTCAGAAGAGAGCATAATTTCATAACATGGGATAAATCATGGCAGTGAAATGTTATCACAATAATCATGACATAAAACATGAAACTTTATGGCATTCACACATAATCATAGAGAATCATTTCTTGTTAGTCAAGACTCATTTCCAAGACTATCTTAGAGGACAAAGTCCCTTTCCTAACCGAGTCACCCTCGTTTCAGTCCTGTTTCACTGAACCGGTATAACCTACCGTTCCAGCCATGTCTATCTCATGAGATATAAAATATTTACCCAATGAATTGGAGGGAGATATAGGTCCCACCCATCTTATAATGAATCCTTTCTTATGTGTGCCACATAATCATAAATCATACATCATCCCATAACACATGTAACAAAAATGGGATTCTTGAAACATCATGACATCATAAAACAAATCATATAAGGTAAATGACTTCATAAAAATAATTTCCTCAAAACATAATCAAATCAATGTAAAAATAAGGATAAAAACAGAACCCTATATTATCTTAGATGGAAAATAATTTTTATAAAACATTTGAACTCCATTCCTGAGGAAAATATCCTTTCTACTTCAAAAACAATTTTCTTTTCATAACATGTCATACAATTATAAACTAAAAGAAGTTGATTAAAAATAAACTTGAAAACTTGTAAAGGAACTTTCTTGTAAATAATGTTTTAAAAATCCATTCATGCCGTATAAGTTAAAAAAAACATTCTTCGTACTTTTGTCGGAAAATTCAAAAAATACCTCGTACGAAAAACGCCAAAAGATTCCTTTCATATCTTTTACTAAAATCTCACCGAAGGGTAAAATTTGATATAAACTATTGTAGAAGGATATAAATATTACATATTGGGGAAAAATGGATGTGGAAGATAAAATACACCCCAGTAAATACCAAAGCATAAACAATCTCGGATAAAATGAGATTGTGATATTTCCCTTACCTTAAGTCTGATTTGCTTCGTAAGTGTCCGAACCTCCTCTTCTTTTAAACGCCTCTTTGAATCCTCCACATAGGGAACTAAGATTGGTCTTTGAAGAAGACCAATACCTCTAGGATTATTCTAGGGAATTGGAGAAGGGATTTTGGAAGGGTTTGGCCGAGCTTGAGTTCTCAAATTGGTGTGAGGAGGAGGGGGAGGAGGTGCCCTTTTATAAGGTAGGAGAGGGGCACCTTAGGAATATCTCAAAATATTATTTTATATTAAAGTCAAAATCGGTTTATAATGGTTCCAAAGGGTCTTATTTCGAAAATAAAGTGGGGATGGGTCGAAATCCTATCAGCCAATAGGATTTAGACAAGTTTAGGTTATTATTTTAACCTTATCAATTAGATTTAACTCTAAGTTAAATAATTTAACTTTTATCGTGTCTTTTTTGTTTTCATACACCATATGGTTAACACACTTACTATAACATGCCAAACGAACCCCAAATTGTTTATTATTAATATATATATCCTTATCTAAGTCATTTGTCCGAACCTTAGATTTTTAAGAAGAAAATAACAATTAATAATATAATATTTGTTTTAAAAACTATTTTGTTTCAATTTTGACACTATTTGATATATGATTTTTGTGAAAGTCATAAAAGAATTATATGTTCAAACCGAGTTGATTAAATAAACACTAATATATCATAGTAACCTAGAAAATTAGTGGAATTCATAAAAAGTCTAAATTACATTTATTTGAGCATTTATAACATCAATTATGTTAACATTTCCTTAAAAGGGTAATTACTGCATCATCTTTGTGTCATAAATTAATTAATTTATATAATGTCTAAAAATTACAAATAAAATATCATTATGTAGTAAATATTTTTATATTTCTAATGAATATTTATAGTCGAATTTATCTTATGTATAACCCCATATTAAAAATGTTTTAGTTATTAAACTTTGATTTTAACTATTTTAACTATTCATTAAATAAAATAATATTAAATGTCATAATCTAATCCAAGTGGACCTAAATGGTCATATTATATTTATAAGGTTGTTTTTGGTCGAATTACACTTATACAATAGAATTAGGAAATGTGTTAGGGTAATAGTAATATCATATTTACCCTTAGTTACCCTATTTACTATTAACCGCGGTAAAAAAAAGTAAAAAGTTACTATTCACCAAAAAATTATTTTTATCTCATTGAACCACATTTTAGTTACTGACATCAACCGTGTCTCTCGGATTTTTGAAATTCCACTCACAGAAGCTGTAAAATTAATTTTTATGAAAAATTCAGTTTTTTTAACTACCACTTAGTGGTTTCACTATTCATCAAAAATTGAAAGTTTCCAAAAAAATACCAAAAATTAGGCGTAAGATATATTTGATATTATGTACTAAAAAATTATTTCTATTTTACCAAATTCAAAACATATCAGTTGCATTAATTAATTTAAAAATTAATTCCCGTCGTCAAAACAAATAGTGTGTTCTTAAGAGATAATAACTATCAAAAGATTGACACTTGTTTATGTCGAGTTTAAATGTGAAATTACATCCAATGACCAACATTGTATTAAATTGTAAAAATATATTCTAAATATACTTTAAAACCAGTAAAATTAATAATTTATCACTATTAATTATTTCGATTGAAAAAGTTGTTTTTAATTAAAATTTAGTAATTTTCACTATTCATCAAAATATGAAGGTTATCCAAATATCACCAAAATTTCACCCTATGCTAATTTCTATATTATGAATCCAAAAATGAATTCCATTTTGAAAAATAAAATTTAAAAAATTTTAAAAAGTGGTTATTACTATTCGTAACGGCTAGTTTTAATAATATTTTAATAGCATATTGTTGTTTAGTGAAACTCGTTATTGCGTACTACACATGCTATCGAGGAAGGCCGTGATTGCGTGAAATGAACGGAAAGTCAAGGATGCATGTTGTGCAAGCTCCTTTTGGTGTAGCGTACAACAGAAGACATTAATGAAATTAAAAAGAATATTTTTCATAAAATCTCAGGGTGTTACAAATTTACCATGGAATCTATCTTTCATAGAATATTCAATCATCCCAAAAACAATACAATTTTATGTTGGGGGTTTCATTCTAAATAGTCCCTCCCCCCTTTGGGTTTTTGACAACTCTTCATATTGTTACACCATGTTAATGATTATTCCATATTATACAGATACTCACATATTGAAAATTAGATAGTGATCAATGATTTTTTCAACAAACTCTCTAATCCCAAATGATCCATGGTTCGCAAGAGAAATGAAGTGGCATGAAATGTTTATTAATGAAACACTTAATTCCTAAAACCAATAAACTTCATGCATCACAAAATCAATTTTTCATGATATATATCATTTGATCGATCAACTATAGCATCGTTGTATTTAAAAATCTCTATATCAGGTTCTCCCCTATATTTATTAAGATATTTTATTTTCTTATAAATCCACAACATTCTCCCCCTTTGTCAACAAACACATATGTTAGACTGTTATGGTTTGCAATAAGTTAAAGAAAATAGATTAACATCTTAAAGAAAAACACACCATACCTCAGGGGGAGTCGGTCCCACATCCATACTTTTTCACGTGTGGGGAGTCATGTAATCTCCTATAGTTATTTGATTCCTTTTATACTCTTATTTGGTTAAGGTCTACATTAAAATGTCTGCAACCTATAGTTCGACAGGAACATACTCCTACTATAAAAGCCCATGATCCACCTTCTCCTTGATAAAATGATATTCAACATCAATGTTCATTTTCCATGAGTGATTTTCTATATTTTTTATAAGCTTTATAGAACTTGAATTATCATAATGTATTTCAATTGGAGACGTCACATGATCTCCCATATCATCAAGTTGTTGCTTCATCAAAAATAACTTCGTGCACGATTGAGTGGTAAAAATATATTTAGCTTCATTAGTTCCAAATGAATTGAAATATTTTTTATTTCCCAGGCATGAAATATACAATCCAACATGTTATAATGATCCAACTAACATTGATTTTCTTTTATCTATTGATCGATCCAAACCTGGATCTGTATATCCAAATATATTATACTGACATTTATCATTATACAGAGAACCAAAATGGAATATTCCCTTGATATACATCAATATTTATTTCACTAAAATAAAATATATTTCATTGGGATTGCTTGGTTATCATACTACTTATCTTGTGGGAAAACATTTGGTTGTTTCCCAATTATGTATAATAAACTTCCAATAATATGCTCGTATTCTACGAAATTGACATATTTTCCTTTAATATCTCGTGATAGTGTCATCTAGGTAGCCGGTATAGTTATTATCTTCATTGAATCATCCATTCTAAAACACTGAAAACCAAATTTCCATATTTTGATAGAGAAATGAATGTTTCCTCCTTTCCCTATGTCAAATGTAAATAAAGGAATAAATATCAGTTTACCAATCATTGGAATTTAAAATTTACTTTTCATTAATTCTTTAAAATTTATTTACTCTACTTCATCTAACCCACCAAATATTATTTCCTCTACATACACCGTCTCCATCTTCCATTTATTACTATTATTTTTGACATTTAGATTTTAATCAACTCCACTATGCTGAAAATGGATCTTATTTAGAACCTGATAATGTGATGAAAACCATGTTCTTGGTGATTTATTTAACCCATATAGTTATTTATTTAGCCAAAATAATCTTTTCTTATCTTCATGAATGGGAAAAACATCTTTATTCCAACTATAAACTTCATCTTCTAGAACCCCATTCATAAAAACAGACATGAATTCCATATGGAAAACATTAAACAATCTTGGAATTTTTATGGACAATAATAATCTGATTGAATCAAACCTTGAAATAGAAGAACATGTTTCATAAAAATCAGTACCATATATCTAGGAGTACCCTTTTAACACTAATTTTTCTGTTTTCAAGTCACTCTTACATCTTCAATCATCTTATTGTGAATCACCCATTTGGTCCTAATGACATCATTATTTATTGGCTGTGAAACAAAATCACATGTATGATTCTTCTCAATTTGTTTAACCTCTATATTAATTACATGAACCCAGTTTTCATCTTGACCTACTTCGTCAAGACATTTAGGCACTACCTATGATAAGAAAGATAGTTGTTAAAGATACTTTATTCTTCATTTTTTAACTGGTACGTCCGATCAACAATGATGTTATATCTATCCATTTTAGATTCAATCTTTATATTTCCAATTGATATAGATTTTTCTTCCTCCTATTCATCATTAATAAATTTTTATAAATCATAACTTCCACTTCAACTAAACCAGAGATTCTTACCTTTTCATCACATTCATTGTGAAACTGGTCAATATGTTGGTGAATATTATATTCATTATCTACTATAGTGGCAAAAGTAGTTTAATTTTTTTTCTATACCTCTTATTAAAACATTTATAAGCCTTACGTATTCTTTAATATCATATAAATATCCCCTGAGCTCTATGTGATTAAAATTTCATTTGTCTCTCCTTATTAAGAATGAAACATCTAATTCCAAATACGTGAAACTATTTTAGTGTTAGATTCATTCCATACCACATCTCATATGGATTCCATTCATCCTTGGGACACAACAGATACTTGTAAGATATTTAGTCCGGTGTTAATATTTCATCCTTCTAAAATATTATTGGAAGGACTTTTTCAATAATAATGGTTTTAGACATACTGTTGATAATACTATTTCTCTATTCAACCATTCCTTTTTTAGGATTTCTCACAGCTAAAACATTATTCCATATCCCATGTTTCTCAAGATTATCCTCCACCTAGATTCGTTAAATGATTGATTCATTATCTATAAAAAAATTCATAATATTTTTCCAATAATTCTTTCTAATTCCCTCTGATATTTATTTATGAGAATAAACATATCAATATTGTGGGAAATTAAAAATACCCATGATAACCAGGATAAATAAATAATGAGAATAATTTAATACCTCTTTTTTTCATAGGATTTTGTTGATATGAGTTCACATAAATCCTCATGCAGCAACAAAAGAACTAAGGTTGACTTTTTTTCTTCTTTTTCCTAGTACATCTTTCTAATGATCTTCTATTGTTGATAAAAATTACACATATGGGTTTGATCAAAAGATTACATAGGGAGGCCTAGAGCTACATTACATTCGACCATATCATCTAGGAATATTTTGAGAAGATTTCCATGTCTTTTATGCCTCATCCTCTTTTCTCGCTCTCTTGATAAAAAGAACATATCTTTTCCTCCACAGACATGGTAGTGATTCCAATTTCATCTTTTATTAAAATAGAAAAGCCCCATCATCTATTACATTAACGATACAGATCATCTAGGTAAATATTATAGTATTCCAACATTGTCATAGTTTAATAACACTAAGTAATTTTTTACTAAGACCATCAACTACTATGACAACCGCACGTCTCATTTCTTGCCCACCAAAATTTGATTTTCTTAATGCAATAATCTTAAAGAATTCATCGTTTAAAAATTTGAAAACTCCATCCTTGTCATTTTTTTTGCCTTTAAATTGATCCTTATTACATATCATGTGGGATGTGAATCAAATATTTAGCATTCATACACAAAAAACGTTTGGATGCTTTAAGAGAAATTTCCACATCCACTACCATCTCATCACTTTTCGTTTTGATCCATGTATTTTAATTCATAGATGGTATAGAGTGAAAGTATTTATCCTTCCCAATGTATGAAGGACGATTATAATATTATAGATCTGAAAATCTATTTTTCATTTTTACCTCACTAGATGATTCGTTGAGTTGTTTATTATAACCAATTTGGTTCTAATTCGGCACATTCCTCTGCATGGATGGTGTAAAATATCTATCCATGTGTCCAAACCCCCCAAACCAAAAATATATTATCGTTGAATTATATCCTAGAGTATGAAGATATGTTTGGATAACTATATTGTTATTTTTCCCTTTGGTATCTCTTGGATATGGAATACACATTTTTTGATTTTTCCATCTTTCCATAGAAAAAACACCTGATGTAGGGTGCATTCCAGCGTGTCACTTATACACCAATAGTTTTCCCTTGGGTTCATTGAATCCTCTGGATCTACATTGTCCCCAAATTAATGTTCTAATCTTAGAGCGAGTTCTTTCGGTCTGATATCAGTCACCACAACTATTGTTTTTTTGGACATGCCCTATATGGGCATCGTCATTTGAACTTGATTGTTTCTTCTTTTATGAAGAATATCGATGTTGTACATCAATCATTTAATCAGCCTAAATTATCTATTTTTCTGATTCCATATTGGGATTCAAGAATTTTTCTTGATCCTTAACAATTCTTAGTAGGCTGAGAGCTTCCTCTTCGTGTTTTTCAATATGTTTGATTTGATCTTTCATTGTGTTATTCAAATCATCAATTACACTTTTTTTCCCTCAAGTTTGAGCTTTTACTCTCCATCCTTATCTAATATCTCTATAATTTAATATTGTATCTTTTAAATTTCATCCATCTATTCATACATGTCTTCTTCAAGGTGCTACATATAGAGAATGGTGTTATGTACCACTTGGTTGGATTTTATTATTTTGGATCTCCAAACATCTATCTCTTCAAGATTTTCTTATAATTCAGCCTAAAAGTCATGTCTTAATTTAAATTATTATTTATTATTTCCTATTTATATCCTTTTTTGGTAACTACTAAAAACAACCACCAAATAATTTTCACTATGATCTTTCCAGTTACCCATCTCTTCAATCTTATATTCCTTTGAAAAATCATTTTCATGTGAATGAATATTCTATTTTTTGAAGAAAATTCAATTGATATTTTTCTTACCGTTCACGTAGGCTGAATACTTCTTCATAGGAATTTCAGCTTCATCCTCATTATATTCACTGAAAATTTTTGATTCTCACTTCTACAAGATTTCAAACCATTCATCATTAAATGAATGAAATTGTGTGTTTTCTTTTGAACTAACTGTTTCTTATTTGTAAATTTGGGGAAAGGAATGGAATCATATCAACTGTCTCATCTTCTTTATTCTCATCTATAATAGTGAGCATCTTTCTGGCATTAAATTCCAACACATTTAAATATCTTTTTCTAATGACCCATTATCATCATTTTTCATTTCTAATTAAACATGAGTACTATGTATTCTATCCAATGTAATCTCTTATGGATATTTATATTTTAATAAAGAAACATTCATATTTAAGTGAGGTGGAAGTCTTCTCAAAGTGAACTTAAAAATACATATATCGGAAATAATTTATTTGATAACATTGATGTATTCCATAACAACATTAACCCTATCATATAATTCATCAACAGACTAATTTGGGTGAATTTTGAGATCCTCAAACTTGTTCCACAATACCAGTAGCTTTCCTTCTTTGAAATTTGAGTCTCCCTAATAAATATTTAGAAATTTTTCCAATATAGCATGTGATTTTTACACGAACTGACCATTGTGTTTATTTCATTGTATATAGTTCCCAATAAATTGTTGATTTATTTGGAATCAACATCCAATTTCCTTCGTTCAACCTCTAATAAAGAACTACAGTCAATAATGGATGAAATTACATTCATTTTTACTATAAAGACATGCATTGATAAATATATAAAGTATTGTTTTATAAAATTCATCCATAACTAAAAACTATTCCCATCAAATATTGGAATCCAGTTGTGATTGAAATCCTATATTGAAACCCTTGAGATAGAAATACTGGTATTTTCATTTGTCTTTGATACAAACTGTTAGAACAATCGTGTTAAATACCCTGAGAGGGAGATGAATCTGTTTATGATAGATTAAAAAAACTAACCTTTTGGATCATGATTCATTGTTAGAAAAAAAAATCATCTCTCACAATCCCATAGAGGTGTATGAATTGAAATGAAAGCATGCACATGACACATTGATTTTACTTGGTTCACCCTCACTGGAATACGTCCAAGGGGAATTCAATGACATTGTTATGATTTGTAAAATCCAATAAGGCTTTCTTCTAAAATGAGGATAAATCTGGATAACATCTATGCCACGACTCACTAACTTTAAAAAGGTTGGAGCAGACCCACTGTCCCTCCCGGTTTACAACCAATCACAATATGAAAGATCCCCTCTCTCTCAACTAAAGTGTGATCAGTACTCCATCAGAATAATCCTTTTGTTCTATGAAATTATAATTATTTACGCCTATATTTGTGTATCATTATGTTCAAATTTCATATAATTTATGAATACCCATTTACCACATAATTCCAAGGAAACATATATCTTTGATGAAACATTTGGATGTCTTGAGTCGAACATTAACACTTTGCACAAAGCCTTTGAGTTTAGGTGAATAAATACCAACCACTATGCACTATATTTGAATAACCTCTTGTATGAAAACATTATGATTTTTGAGAAATTATATTTACAAACAACTTCCTTTGTTTGAAACTTTTACGTAATTTAATGGACATCTTTTCTATAAGGGTTGATCTATTGAAATGAGGGTCTAGCAATCAATTTATAGACTGGGATGACCATGTGTGTAAAATCCTAAAGTGAACTACATTTTTTCACAAATATTATGTTTTTGAGGAAGTAAATAATTGATATCGCATTTAGCATAGAACTCCCTTTTTCACAACAATCTTCTCCTTTATTTCACAGGTATATGCAACTTTTATTTTGACAGACAAAATCATATCTCACGACGATTTAAATCTTTTATGTAGTTCTTTACATAGACATATTTAGATGCAATTATCCTAAATTTTGACTTGCATGAATGATTTTTTTTAAAAAACATGAAATATCACACATCGATAATTATAGGGGTGATGGGTGTGATATAAAAGCCCCAACCATATCCCCTCCCATCCCAAGGACTTTTCAAAAGGGTATTCCAATGCGACACCATGGTGGGCAGTGATCCCTACAGAATAAAAAACACATAAGGTAGTGAACTGAAGCAGAAAATATTGTGTTCTAGGGTACTACATCCCCGATTTAGATCCTATAATTGGAATTATAGCTACGCTAGAAAACCTCTGATACATCGGGAAAGAACTAGGTGGATTTCTAGAATCCCATGTGAATATAGTGCAGGGCCTATCCCACATAAGAAAATGGAAGAGTGTATGTAATGATATATAATCCATAGCCATTACACCTCCCATCACAATGCCTTTTTCGATGCGATATGATAATGAGCCACCCAGGTGTGCTGTGATCCCAACTGAATAACCATCCAAAGAGGAAGTGAACCAAAGTGGTCAATATTATGATGTAGAGAAATGTAGCCCCAATATAGATCATACAATTATTTCATGATCTGTATTGTTGTTTCATGAACCTACATCACAAGACATTCTAATTATGTTCCCAAACTCTTGGGTTTGTCATTGAATAGGTCTCACTGTCGTCCCCCTTCTGAAAAAGACATTTGATGGGAAGGGTATGGACATGAACTACCCTAGTGAGTCGTGATCCATTTTATAGAACAAAACCATGAGATATTAATCCAATGAGAAAAATATTATGATATAGGACCCTATAGTCCCAATGTATAACCTACAATTTGTTTTAGGGTAGAAAGGAACACCTTTTATTCCTTGTGAAAGCACTAGGGTTTTTGTTGGAATACCAAATGAATGAGGTGCACTCCTATATGTCATGGTTGATGGTTGTATGGGTTTCACACCATGGAACCAATTTCCCTATACCACATTAGATAATCGAGGATTTTTGAGAATGAAATATAAGCCACTTCCATCCCCCTCCCATTATAATGCCTTTTCATAAGGGGGATGACACTGAGAGACCTTCATGGGCAGTGATCCTTGTTGAAGAAAAAAAACATGAGGTAGCGAACCAAATAAGAAAATATTGTGATGTATGGTCATAATACACCAATATTTATCCCTCTAAGATCAACATCATACTTTGATTGGGTTTTCTTATAATAACATTTTTCATTCAAATACAGAGATGACACCTTATGTATCCTTATATGGAAGTGGTGTCAGACAGTATATTAGTGGAATGTTGTTAGGGAAGGAAAGTTGTTGGGGATTTAATAGGTAGATGAAATGATTGAGAATGGGAATATGATTTAGCATAACCTGATAATTTTTTAGATCATGTATTTAATATATATAGGGAACTAGATGGAAGAACTTTCTTTCAAGGTATATGGACTTGTTTTTATTAACGTGTCTTCATAGAAAAGTGTTATAATTTTACTAAAAAATGAAATTTTAGTGTATAGTTCATTGAACCATAAGAAATTATATACACAATCAGATTGATATATTACAAAGTGGCATTTCCACTGAGATAATCTTAGGTTTAGGGAATATTTTATATTTCATTATTAATAAAATATTTGTTGGATGCATGTCATATTTTGAGCCCTGAAGTAGTTCATTTGGAGGAAACACATTTTTTAGGAAAAAATAGTACATATTATTAACCATATAGGAAATATTTTGTGGACTAAAGTGACTTACTAGGTAATGGTTTTGGAAAACATAACAAAGGGTTTATGAAGAAACTTGGGAATTAGAAAATGTTTGGGAAAAAATGTCTCCATATATTTGAGTTGTGAGTAAAATTATGAGGACACAATATTCAAAAGGGTGAATAATTTAACAACTATGGTAATGTTAGGATAAAAAAATTTCATACATTATTAAAAATAACTAATTAAATTTTATAGATTTAAATTCAAAGTAAGATATTGGGTAATTTTTCTTTTAAATAGAAAACTGTTATAGTTCTAAAAAAAATTGGTTTTTCTGTATTATATGATATTATTTAAAATATTTATTACAAAATTATAGAATTTTAATTTCAAAAAATTAGCATCTATTTATAATTCATCATGTAAAAATTATCATAGGATTAATTTTTTTTGATTTTTATAAAAAAAAATTATTTTTCAAGAAATCATGAAATATAAGTATTTTTATTGAGAACGTACTTTTCATTTCCATAATTTAAAAAATAGACAATATGTTTTTAAAAATATTAAAAGTAGTATTAATTATATTATATTTTTAATAATTTTACTATGGTATTTGTAAAGAATTATATACTTTAATTTGGTATAAAAAATATTTATAATTAAAAGGCATTTGTTTGAAATTTTTTTTCTTATCACATTTTATAAGAATATTTTTAAATTAAATTCTGACACATTTGTGAATTGAAATTGATATAATGTGGTCTATATTTATAATAATAATTATTATTAATAGTTAATAAATTAAAATTATTTTTCGGACATAATGAATAGTATAAATTTTAAAAATCGGTTACCACATTTATTGTTAAAACAAATTTATTAAGGGTAAATCTTAAGTAATAATGGTTAAAATGACATATAAACATGTATAATTTATATTTTATAACCATATGTTGACCCTATCTCATACCATCTTAATATATTGTACATTTGGGAGCCATTTTTCTTGAGTAATACATTATTATATTTTAATCTTTTTTAAAAATCAATGTTTTTCCTCTCCCCCAATAATAAAAGAAAAGCCTATATCCACTTATATTTATACAAGAAAAGCCTTTTAGTTTGACAAATACCTACAAAAACATCTTCAAAAAATCCGAATCCACATCCTAATTTCCTTATTTTTATCATAAATAAAACCTAGGAAGGAATTATCTACACACCTAAATAGGTTGTCCAAAGAAAATGTATAGTTTTTAGCCGAGCGATTTCATTTTTTTTTTCTTAAAACGTCTCTAAATAATATTAAAACAATACAAAAAAATAATTATAACATATTTAATATAATTATATGTTGTTTTCATAATTAAATAACTTATATCCATATTCTTATTCCACCAAATGTGAAATAGAACCATCATTCATGTGTACGGAAGACTACCGCCTCTGAAACCAATCTAATTCATTTTTCATCACTATCTCTCACTGATGGTTATAATGATGGATTTAATGTACGTATATTATATTCATTACATTTTATTACTCTGAAAAGATAAAAAATCTTCTACTTACATATCTTTCCATCCATTGAAAAATGAAAATTTTGTTCGTGCATACGTGTGGATGACCATATCCACAAAGCCATGTGATTCATTTTTCACCATCACATCACATGGATGGTATATATAAATGTATTTAATGATATAATATTATATTTATTATATAATATTCATTCTATAATGATACAATTATACTTACCTTCATTTCATCACATTCGTTGAACAATAGAAATGTTACTCATGTGTATGTATGACATATCATCTCCATGATTTTAACATGATTTATTTTTCATAATAACAATTATGGATTAGTTATATAGTTATAATTAATTTATAAAAGCATTAATTATCTCATTATTTTTATTATTCTAGATATGACAGAATAATTACCACTTAATCCACAATCAACTTATCAAATTCATTTTTGACAAATGAACCGAATATCAAAAAAAACATACAATGTGTTATCAAATGATTAAGTAATATTATAAGTCATGGTAATAAATAAAATAAATTGAATTATAAATAAGAAAAAGGTTCTTAATTTGGTAAATAATTTAAATAAGTATTATTTTCATAGGCCATAACCTACTTATTTTAATGATCTCAAATTATGTTTATCATGTTATTAATAATTTTCTTGCTTTCTATTAGAATGTGATTTTCTAGAAATAATTTCAATAAAATGATATGTATGGAGCTCACTATGCCACCATAACATGTGATGTTAAAGTGATCCTATCACAGTAATCCATGTAATACTTCACCATTTCTAATGAATAACTATTTATCATCAGTATAAGGACCTCTCATGAAACATTTACTTATCTTGAGTTATAAGTCACAAATCCATTATTTTAAATTTGTGAATATTTTCAGGTTTATAGTTTTGGATAATTTTCCATAAATTTTTTATAACATGACCATGTAATATAATGTGCACACATCTAATGATTTTGATTTTTTTTCATAATATGAATCTTTTAAGATAAAAAATTATGTCAATTCATGAGAACTCTTCACAACCATAAACATGAAATCATCCTTATAATTAATAATACATAAAACATATGAAAAATATATTAAAAAGGTGTCATAAGAACATTAATATCGTTATGGTATATAAAAAGAAACAAAACAATTAGGATATGGGAAGATTAAAAAACCAAATAAAAAATTACACTTTTAACAGTATTCATTAATCAAAAGAAATAAATTGTTTTGACATGAAAAAAAACACAATTTTTCCTAGATAAAATAATTAAATCACATAATAAGAATATATAAATCATATAGGTATTTTGGTACATCATTTTTATAATGTCTTGGTCCTAGATTCCACTGAATAATGCCCCTAGCTCGATTGGCCATATGGCCTCAAGATTATCTCCCTGAATGTTAGAGGGTACCAAATTGAATCAAGGACCTAGGTTGTGACCATGGGGAGACTATTACCTCATTACCAGAGTGTAACATAGTAGTATCAATCACACATATCAAAAGTGGAAGCGATTAAATAATAGGACAATAGATAAACATCCAATTCAAGAATATATAAACAATTCCAGAAGTAATTTCATATAAAAAATTAGGATTATACATGCCATGTATCTAGAAATAAAAAAAATAGATATACATATAGATTGTAAAATACTTGTATAAAAATACCAAAAAGACAAATAAGAGTTATCTTGGGGAGAATCATGACCCTCAGCTCGACCCTATGCTCCCTTGCTCTTAGGCATGGCAGAATGTCAAATATCAGATGATGGGTTTTTTCCACAGATCCTACCTGTATCAATATAGTCTATTTTTCCATCTAAGGATAGATCTAATAAGTTATGTGATATTATCCTAGTAGTTCACCACCCAATGTTTCTATAACAATTCTTGGTGGTGAAATACAAGATAAAGTAGTATGTAGTCTATATCACAAGTACATTCGTAATAAAAGTAAGGTGTCTACGGAATAAGTAACAAGAGTGACAGATAATTCATATCTGATCAAGGATCCATAGAAAAAAATTCATTCCCCTATAACAATTCATCAATAAAGAATAATTAAGCATACACTGTGACTATTTTTTACACACAATATGTCATACCATCCATCGTAGCACCGTATAACCTGTGATCTCATAACAACCACATGAATGTCATATAACCAATAATAACATGTTCACCATGTGAAATATTTTTAATCAGAAGTGTTAGTACCCATAAGGCCAGATCTATGGTATAACAAACCAGACATCATCATCGAGTCCTAGGAATATCTCATTGAAAACTCAGTTATACTTCAATAGGGGTCCAAGGAGATTGTCAGTGGTCCATTTCCACTTCTAGGAAAAACAAGAATCATGAAAGAGGTAGCAAGTCCCAAGGAATCCCAAGGATTCAATACCTATTTATCAAAATCATACAATGAATCCATTACTGCTATCATGACCCATGGTGTTGCACTACCATGGCTTCATATGCAATCTTTAATCAATCAACACAATATTCATTTCATGCCATCACATTTCAGAAGTTATTCCACTCACATAACATTTGACATTCAATTACATTCAATGTGTTTACCCACTCATATGACATTTAAAATTTAATAAGATTAAATATTCATCGTTATGTATCACATGGAAATAGAGGAAGAACATCTCCAAGTCAACCAATTCCTTTTAATTCATTTATAATAGGGATTCCTTTAACTATTCAAGCTCAAATGAACACACCACAAGGGTGGTATAATAATGTAAAATTACAAATATACACCACATGGATGACCTTGGATGGGAAAAAAACACCAACGTATCTCAAAAATATAGTAAGAATCCCTAACAGATTTCAATACATTCAATTTAAATATTAAATTAATTTTTGAGTAGAAGTCATAAATTATTGTGTGCTTCACAATGGAATCTAGATCAATGAATCACCAAACAACTCCTGAAAAGTATAGACCTCCTATCATAGGTTCATAAAATATTACTCATCCAATATCATGTTCTGATTTGACTCAGATCAAGAGAAAAATGATGAACATATGAAGAACCTAAAAATATGGAATATGGTATTGCACATAAATAACTCCATCGATACCAAGAATAAGTAATAATGGAAAAATAGGAATTGAGTGCCCATTTGTGTGAATCCAACGAGACAAATGGTTCTCTATTCCAAGATCAAATAGGTAATCGGTGGAAAATACTTCCCTTTTACCTTCAAAGGAGCTCCCACGCTTTATTGTTGTCCAAAAAAAGATAATGGAAAGGATAAAAATTATGTTTTAAATATTGGTTTATGGAATTTGGTCATTTTTTCCCAAAAATACTGGGCTCCATAGTTTGGATGCATGGTTGGTCAAACTATGGATCAAATGTGTACCCTCATTTTCTTTAAGGGGGCACGTGCACATTCACTATGCATGGTTTTCCCAAACATGTAAAAACATGTATTTTTGATCTGGTAATAACTGTAGGTTCCCATGTATGGTTGTGTTCCTTTATATACATTGCTTACTAAGACTATTCTATCCATTTCTCCTGGTACCCAGGCCTCGAATGGTTATTAATGCAATGCATCATTTCCCATGTGGTTTCTTCTAACTATGCAGACAATATGACTTTTCAAAAAGGTTTGATTCCAGACTCCAAACAAGCCCCAATCACCCCAGACACCCCCGTGACCATAGATGATGCTCAAATTATTTCAAAAACATGTTTTTAAATTAAAATTATAGAGATACAATACCCATTAGAATATAATAGATCTTACAATAATATCCCTTAAAGCAATCAATCCCTGAATTTCTCTCTCAGAGGTGGTGAATAATCACATGAGAATAAGTCTGGCTAGTATGATCATATTTTTACATCCTACTCCCATGTATCATTATGTAATTTGTTTGGTTGTTGTAGAAAACATACTAAATGATCCGTCCAGCCTTTGAGATCATTTTTACTCATTTCAACAATACAAATCAGATGCTCCTCAAAGGATGCATCTACCAATAACTACACCTCCTAAGTATATAGAGTGTGACATGGGTCTGAGTGATAATAGAACAAATGATATACATGGAAGATGTCATGTATATATCAATAAATCTAAGGTAACTAAATCTTATATGATACTATCCCGACTCTCTCTATAATTTTAAACTACCCCACATATCTTAGTGAAAGTTAACCCTATCTCCTGATCATTCTATGTCCCATCATTAGATAGATATGAATAAATATTTTCTACCCCACCTTGAACATTATAGGTCATTTGTGGTGATAATTATATTATTTATATCATGAATGTGAAATATCCATCCACATTCTAATCAAATAGTCCAACTAAGAAGTTTCCTAAATAGGACGTGGTTCTAGTAAAGATTCCCCACCTACAACTAATGAAGAGAATGTAGATTAGCATGTCTTACTATAAAAATACTCATCAGGTGACATATGTATCACCTCATAATGACTATTATTATTGTAAAAATAAACTTGGGGTATATTCTTCTCCCAATATACCAAATAACCTTGGAATCATGATTGCACCATGCACTCTAGAACCAGTATTAGATTTTCTCACTAGTCATTAGTCTATGGGTGGTATGTCATGCTTAGAACGCATGTATACCCAATTCATTATGAAAACTCTACCAGAAACATGACGTAAATATATCATCCCTATCTTATACTATAGTGTGAGTTACACCATGAAGTGATAATATAACATTAATATAAAAACATCCAAGCTCATCCAAACTAATGGTCTCCTTGATCGAGAGGAAAGGTCAAACCTTCATGATCCAGTCCACAAAAACCGACACAACATCACTACCTTGAGGTGAACATGGAAAATTAATCATGAAATTTACCATGAAATTATCCCATATCCACTCAATAATATGAAAATGTTGAAAATGGTATGTTTTTCACTGATGTTCTTCTTTAACCTACTGATAGGTGGAAAACCACGTACCATAACAAGAAACCTCATATTTCTTCTCCGACCACCAGTACTGGAAACATAAATCATGTTATGTATTTTTAACACTAGGATTTACTACCCAAAATAGTGAAAGAAAATCCGACATCATATCCACTCGTATTTCCACTGAAACCCAAACGTGGCTATGTATATGCATAATATATTCCTTTTATAGGGTCCACCTAGGAAGCGGGTCCTCTCCTACCACACAATCCCATATAACTATGCCTTCAAATCAGATATATGCCACATCCTCAGTCTAACTAGTAGGGTAGATGTTAGAGACAATGATGTAATATAATACTTACACATCTGTCCTGAACCTCCATGTATATCTCATAAAGAAAATCAATAATCTTCCACTCGATACTAGCCTCTTGAACTACCTATATCAGAATACTCATGCTCAGTGAATTGGATACAACATTTACATTTATAGGAATATAATCAAGCGTTATGTCATAATATTGTATATTCTTAACCCACCTCCATTGCCTCAGATTCATATCACACTATTTAAATAAATACTTGTGTCTTTTTTAGTCAGTGTAGACCACCAAACAATCTCATTGTAAATAGTGTCTCCATCCCTGTAAAGCATGAACTACTTCAACTAACTCTAGATCATGAATTAGGTAATTACCCTTGTGTGGACTCAGCTATCGAGAACATTCCACCACATATATATCATGTTACATCAAAGCATCTCTAAGACCAATACCTGATGTGTCACAATACATAGTGTAACTTGCACCCATCTCTGGAAGAATCAACACTAACATTGATGTCTATCAACCCTTTAGCTCAAAAAAGACTTTCTCACAGTTATCGGTCTATAAAAACTTTAAACTCTTCTTCATCAAGAACATTAGTGGTTCTATTAAGTGTGATAAATCCAATATCAAAAACTTGTAAAATCCATCTAGCCACATAAAACTCTATACCTCAAATATATTCTTGGACTTCCCCATGGAAGCTATGTAACGACCCAAAGTTTCATTAATGGAAATTTCTCTTGATCCAGTTAAATGTTTCTTTATGAAAAATGTTTTTATAAGATGTCAAATTCTTTAGTTAAGATTTTTGACCATTACTTTTATAGCCATTGAACAGTGATCATCTGAGTAGTATAAATATAAGGCTTTAACGAACCCATTTCTACTCAGACAAAGGAAGTGATGGCCTTATCCATTAGAATTGCCCCTTACGAAGCCCATTTGTCAGAGCTCGGAAAAGAGGTGGCGTCTTTGGGCTTCGCCCTTGACCAAGACCAAGCTGAGCTTCATTATGGAAAGCATTAATGGGACCGTCTACGGGAAAAGTGGAAGTTGATAGAGATTACCACTCGAGCGATGTTGTCCGAGCCACCCCAAGAGTCTGTCACCATCGCACACCTTACCCTTAGGTCCTATGCGCCTATTTTAAGGGGTTATGTAACAAATAAGTAGCACTATGTTCATGTACATTATTTTTGTATATAATAATAAATATAATTTCTAGTCATTTTTTATACATTATAATTAGTTTTTAAAGTACAAATGCTGTTTTTAGTTATTATTTAATTAAGAATTATATTTTATTAAATTAAAAGATTTTTGGAATTAAATAATATTTTAATAAAATATTATTATTAATATTAAATTAATTTTTAGTAAATATAATGATCTTATAATTTTATGAATGCAATTACAATTTTTATTAAGGTTTGAAAGCCATTTCTGTCAAAACCTGTGAATTTTTGATAAATGTCGGTTTTTATTTTAAATGTGAAAATTCACATATTTAGTAAATTATTTAGATAAAATAAATATTATTTTTGGAATCATAATGTCGAAATTATCCAACGGTGAAATTTTTATAATTTTCTGAGACAGTCAAAATTTTGTGTAAAAATTAAATACCATTTAAATATATTATGTGTTTTATGACATCATAATGACCCAATGGTGATATAATAAAATACCATAATCCTTAGGTTCGGCCAATATGTGTTTTATCATTAAAATAATGAGCTTTGGGTTTGTTTGACTTACTTTTCAAAGCATTAATGGAGCCCTGAAGACTTATTCAACACTTTGCCTTTTTAAATCAATTTCCATGGGAGTGTGACTCACCTCCACATAAGCAACCTTAATTTTTTAATACGTTCGGACCATGGACCTGTAAAATATTGTTTTCCTCTTTCCTTTTCCAGAAACCATGGGCAAATACCATGGGATGGTTTGTGGTTTAAATTATTTTAATATAAGGGGTCCCAAACCTAAATTATAAATAATTGCCTCACCTTTCCTATATAAACCCACCCAAGCTCCCACTTACTCCTCACTCAAAGCCCTTGAAGTTCGTCCAACCTCTGCCCTACTCTCTCTATAATCCCCGCAAGGTGCCCCAAGCTCCCAAGAAGCCTCTCACAAGCCTCTCTCGAGCCTTTGGAAGCACATTTCCATGTAAGGGTTTTTTCGTTCTCATTTTTGTCAATTTTCTTTAAGTTGTATTGCCCTTTTAATTTCAATTATGAATGTTGGGGTATGGTTTAGAACCTCCCCCATACTGCCCTCTTATTGTTTGAATGATGGGAGACCCCTTTCTCTCTCATTAAATTCCTCCCATGTACACCCGTTACTATGCCGAAATTCAGAAAGGAACTTTTTTCTCCTCTTTTATATTCAAGCAATATTTTTGTATCATGAATCTAAATTCCTTTTCAATTTTTGGGACATGTATCTATATGACCACTTTACTGTCCATTACATGTAAATATGATGATGAACCCATTTCTCTCTCATCAACCATTTTTTTGAATTCTTATGTCACGCCGTTACGCTGCCGAAATCACACCGATTTTCTAAGCCAATATCATTGTGTAGTTAATACCATGCTCATTTCTCCATCAAGGGTATTCAACTTTATTCACATTTACTTATTGATTATAAAGTTTCATGTATTAATTCCACATTCCTTTATCGTGGAATAAATTATTATGTTTTATGAATCCATGTTTTATGATCCATGTGGCACACTTATGCATGAAATGAAATGTTTATTAAGGGTGCACCCTTATAGCGCTCCAATGCATTGGGTAAAGTATATTATCATGATAAGTCATGTGAAGTGATTGTTGACTAATGCTAATTCAAGTCCAACGAGGGTTTACTCGTGGTTCAAGTGCAATGAGGGTTTACTCATGCTCTATGTGCAATGAGCCTTGGCTCATGCTAATTCAATGTTATGTGTTGTTGCCACATTTCCATGTTATGATTATCATGCTTTATCATGCCTTTATGTTCATGTTACTCTTATGCTCTATTGATGTTCCTATTTCCTAACATGTATTGTACTCCTCATGTTATTCATTGTGTACTCCCTTACTGGGCTTTATAGCTCACCCTTTTCTTATGCATGTTCTCAGGTTATCCCATGAAATGATAACTACGAAGGAATGTAGTGGTCATGTAAAGGAAGTTTTCAATAAAGATGTTGTATTTCAAGTTTAAAGTATTTATATAATGATCCTAATCCCCAAAGAAACTAAACCTCTCGATCTTCTTTGTTGTATCAAGTGATGTTATATGTAATAAAGCATGATTAAGTTGAAATAAAAATAAGGGTTGTCATAATTGGTATCAGAGGATAGGTGTAGTTATTTTTTGGGATTAGGAAACCCTAGTAAAGCCTTAGATACAAGAATAAATATAATAAAAACATCCCTATGTTTTGGTAAATACTAATTAAGTTGTTTATCAAAGAAATACATCCCTGTCTGGATACGAGCAGGTAGAGGCGGATCTGGCACAGACGTATCCTAGGGGTAAAACCCAAAAACACCGCTTTGAGCTAGACTCGAACAGGAACTGGTGCACGACAACGAGCCTTGCTGCACTCTCTTTTACGACACTCCTGGGGGATATGTTTTGATAAATTCACAATCTTAGTAAGAACCCTTATTAAGGGAAAATGGCCCCTAAGAATATATGTCATAAGGAAGATCATGAAAAGCCTGGATTGAATCCTATAGACACATGAGTTAAAGAGATTAAAGTTTATTTATAAGTCATCAACTTTTGTTTTTGGATTACCATTTATGTGTTACCCCTAACTTTCCTTTTATTCCCGCCAATGGCCGGTAATAGGAGAACTCAGGCTAACAACCGTTGTGAAGATCAGTGTGATGATTGTACTTATGAGATGCCCAATCCAATGGGAGCGGGAATCGTGAACTTTGTCATGCTTCTCTCTCAGCTAACTCAAGTTTTGAATAGAAACACTGGTCAAGAGGAACGTTCAAACCCCCCTAAGAAAGAACAAGTCGCTATTGAAAGCTTCATGAGACAAAGGCCTCGTACATTTAGTGGATCATCCAATCCCACGATCGCTGAACAATGGATCAACTCCATTGAAAAGATATTCTCCATCCTCCAATACTCTGAAAAAGAGAAGGTTCTCCTGGAGACTTATCGTATGGAGGGTGAAGCTGATCAATGGTGGATGTTGATCAAAAATACGAAGCCTGAGGAGGAGATCGAGGCTTTGGAATGAAAGGAATTCCGGAAGATGTTTTTTGATAAATATTTTCCACGCACCCTCCATCTTAAGATGGAAAGGGACTTCCTTTCACTCAAATAGAATGATGAAGAATTTGTGGGAGCGTACGAGGCAAACTTCACAAGGCTTACACGATACGCTTCTGGCTTTGTTGTTACCCCTGAATGCAAGTTTGACCGCTTCTTTGGTGGGCTGAAGCCTAGCTTGCGGAAAGCATTAGCGATCCGTGACTTCGACAGCTATGAAGAAATTGTCTGATGTGTCCCCAAGGTTGAAATGGAGATCGGAGAATCACAGGGGTATCATGGGGAAAAGAAGCGTAAGGTGGACTTCAATGCTGGTGGTCTGATGGATAAGTCCAACGACGCTAAGAAGTTATAGCACCCCACTTGCCAAAAGTGTGGAAAGAAGCACCCTGGAAATTGCCTTAGGGGGACAAGAAAATGCTTCAAGTGTGGAAGAGAAGGGCACCAAGCTGTTAACTGTCAGCAAGAAGGACCCGCGGCTGCGACAGAGGAGAGGAATTCTCTGTTCGAACCTCAACGCATTGTTCAATGCTACAAATGCAAAGAACCGGGTCATTTTTCATATCAGTTCCCTAATCCAAGGGTTATTGGAGGCAACCACCAAACTCCAAGACAGCAAGGAAGAACTTTTCCATCACTTCTGCCGAAGTGAACACCGACAATAAAGTGGTGACAGGTACGCTAGTTATTCATTCAAGAATAGCGAATGTACTTTTTGATTCAGGTTCTATGCATTATTTTATATCTCAAAAGATTAGTAGAACAATCCCTGCACCACCACAAATCATGGAAGTAAAGAGGTCGGTGAGTACGAAAAATGGGGCAATCATTGCATCCCATGAGTATAAGTCCTCCCCTATTAGAATCTGTGGATTGAATTTACCGGCGAACCTCATCATACGCCCTTTGGTGGAATTTGATGCAATTCATGTCATGGATTGGCTTTCCTTATATAGAGCCAACATAAATTGTCGGGAGAGGGAAATCACACTCCATATGGAGAATCGACCCCCGATTCTTTACAAGTGTCAGGAGGAAGATGAATCTCCTTTAGCTCCATCATCTCAAGAATGGATATTACTGCCTTATGAGCATGCATATTTGGCTTAGATTATTGAGTCCAAGGAAGAAACCACCATTGAAGAAATGCCTTTTGTGAGGGTATTCGCTGAAGTATTTCCTGAGGAACTTCTTGGTCTCCCTCCAAGAAGAGATGTTGAGTTCTCAATTGAACTTATACCTGGGGTGCTACCAATATCCAAGACTCCATATAGACTGGATGTTGTTGAGCTTGAAGAGCTGAAGAAACAACTACAAGAGAATCTAGATAAAGGGTTTTTACGCCCAAGTGCATCACCATGGGGTGCACCAGTCCTCTTCGTCAAGAAGAAGGATGGGTCAATGCGGCTTTGCATCGATTATCGTGAACTTAACAAAATCTCTATAAAGAAAAGTATCCTCTCCCAAGAATCGATGACTTGTTTGATCAGCTGCGTGGAGCACAATACTTCTCCAAGGTGGACTTGCGGTCAGGATATTATCAAGTAAGGGTGAAGAAGGAAGATATCCCCAAGATTGCTTTTCGTACAAGGTACGGGCACTATGAATTCATAGTAATGCCTTTCGGACTCACCAGTGCTCCAGAAATATTCATGGACATGATGAATAGAGTCATTAGAGATTACCTAGACAAATTTGTGGTAGTCTTTATAGATGATATTCTAATATACTCGAAAACCAAGGAGGACCATGAGGAGCATTTCAGAACTGTACTGGAGACTTTGCGCAAGGAGACGCTCTATGCCAAGTACAACGAGTGTGAGTTTTGGATGAAGGAGGTCTCATTCTTGGGCCATATCATCACAAGCAATGGGATATCTGTGGACCCCTCCAAAAAAGATGCAATTGAGGGATGCCCAAGGCCAACATCGGTAATTGATATCCGTAGATTCTTGGGGATAGCTGGATATTATCGACGATTTGTGAGAAATTTCTCACGATTGTCCAACCCTCTTACCAAGATAACTCGAAAGGGAGTAAAGATTTCATGGAGTGATGAATGCGAAGAAAGCTTCAAGGAGTTGAAAAGGAGGCTTATCACTACACCCGTGCTAACTTTACCCACAAGTGGGGAGATTTTTGTGGTATTCAGTGATGCTTCAAAGAAGGGCTTAGGATGTGTGCTGATGCAGAATGATAAAGTGATATCCTATGCATCAAGGCAGTTGAAAATCCATGAGCGAAACTATCTAACGCATTATCTGGAGTTGGCGGCGGTGATCTTTGCCTTGAAAATCTGGAAGCATTATCTCGATGGAGAGATATGTGAGATATATACTGACCACAAGAGTCTTAAATATATATTCACAGAGAAAGAGCTTAATACGCGCCAGAGAAGATGGATAGAGCTAATCAAGGATTATGATTGTTCAATACATTACCACCTTGGGAAAGAGAACAAGGTGGCGGATGCCCTAAGTAGAAAGGATCCAGCTATTCTATCAATGATGAGAATTGAGAAGGATCCAATCTTCATAGACTTGATGAAGATGGATGTGGGAATCATAAAGAAGGGAACATCATCAATCCTTTCACAAATTATTTCTCAACCATCTCTTTTGGAAAGGATAAAGGATGCTCAAAAGGATGATACGGGAATCCATGAAAAAGTGGAAGCTATCAAAATGGGAAAATCCTCAGAGTTTAATGTTAATGAAGAAGGAATTGTGCGGTTTGGGAAAAGACTATGTGTTCCATCATGTTTGGAGCTGAAGAAGGAACTTTTGGATGATGCACATAGTTCAAATATCTCTATTCTCCCAGGGAGCACAATGATGTATCGAGATCTCCGAGAAAAATTTTGGTGGGATAATATGAAGAAGGAGATCTCTGAATATACATCAAAGTGCCTGGTGTGTCAGCAAGTGAAGGCAGAGAGGCAGAAGTGTAAAGGGATGATGCAACCATTACCCATACTATAATGGAAATGGGAGAACATCACCATGGACTTTGTCACCGGACTTCCAAGGACATCCAAAGGCAACAATGCAATTTGGGTTGTTTTGGATCCTCTTACAAAGTCTGCACACTTCATTGCTATTCGAGAGGATTTCTCTTTGGATCAACTGGCACAGATATATATCAAGGAAGTGGTATGGTTGCATGGAGTACCACTATTTATTATGTCTGACCGAGATCCAAGATTTAACTCTGTGTTTTTGAAGAGTCTTCAACATGCTTTGAATACTGAACTGAACTTCAGTACGGCCTATCATCCTTAAACTGATGGCCAATCTGAGCGGACTATCCAAACACTTGAGGATATGTTGAGAGCGTGCTCAATGAACTTTAAAGGAGGATGGGATCAACATCTTACTCTGGTTGAATTCCCTTATAATAATAGTTTCCACTCGAGCATCCAAATGGCACCATACGAAGCCTTGTATGGGAAAAGGTGTAGAACACCGACATGTTGGGATGAGGTCGGTGAACGTAAGCTGCTTGGACCAGAAATGGTCGACGAAATGGTGGAGAAGGTGAAAACCATTCATAAGTATATCAAGGCAGCCCAAAGTCGACAGAAGAGTTATGCAGATAATCGTCGACGAGACCTTGAGTTTAAAGTTGGAGACATGGTATTTTTAAGCATATCTCCGTGGAAGAAGGTCATGAGGTTTGGAAAGAAAGGGATGTTATGTCCGAGGTACATCGGCCCCTTCGAGATTCTTGATCGTGTTGGGGTTGTGGCCTATCGACTAGCACTTCCACCTACTATGGCCAAGGTGCATGATGTCTTTCATGTATCACTCTTAAGGAAGTACATACCAGTCCCTCCACATGTACTCTCTTCCAAGGTGGTACAATTGGAAGATGATCATTCTTATGAGGAGCAACCAGTAAAGATCTTAGATCGTAGAGAAAAAGTTCTACGAACTACGACAATACCCCTCGTCAAGGTGTTGTGGAGAAACCACAAGTTTGAAGAAGCAACTTGGGAGTCGGAGGATATAATGAAGCTGAGTTACCCACATTTGTTTTAGTGTGGGAAAAGGAAAATCTCGAGGGTGAAATTTCTTAAGGGGGGAATATTGTAACAACCCAAAGTTTCATTAATGGAAAATCCCTCTTGATCCAGTTAAATGTTTCTTTATGAAAAAAGTTTTTATAAGATGTCAACTTCTTTAGTTACGATTTGTGACTGTTACTTTTATAGCTGTTGAACAGTGATCATCTGAGTAGTATAAATATAAGGCCTTAACGAACCCATTTCTACTCAGACAAAGGAAGCGATGGCCTCATCCAGTAGAATTGCCCCTTACGAAGCCCATTTTTTAGAGTTTGGAAAAGAGGTGGAGTCTTTGGGCTTCTCCCTTGACCAAGCCTAAGCTGAGCTTCATTATGTCAAGCATGAACGGGACCGTCTACGGGAAAAGTGGAAGTTTATATAGATTACCACTCGAGCGATGTTGTCTGAGCCGCTCCAAGAGTCTGTCACCATCGCACACCTTACCCTTAGGTCATATGCGGCTATTTTAAGGGGTTATGTAACAAATATGTAGCACCATGTTCATGTACATTATTTTTGTATATAACAATGAATATAATTTCTAGTCATTTTTGATACATTATAATTAGTTTTTAAAGTACAAATAGTGTTTTTAGTTATTATTTAATTAATAATTATATTTTATTAAATTAAAGGATTTTTTGAATTAAATAATATTTTAATAAAATATTATTATTAATATTAAATAAATTTTTATTAAATATAATGATCTTATAATTTTATGAATGCAATTAAAATTTTTATTAAGGTTTGAAAGCCATTTCTGTCAAAACCGGTGAATTTTTGATAAATGTCGGTTTTTTTAAAGTGAAAATTCAAATATTTAGAAAATTATTTAGAAAAAATAAATATTATTTTTGGAATTAGAATGTCGAAATTATCCAACAGTGAAATTTTTATAATTTTCTGAGACAGTCAAAATTTTGGGTAAAAATTAAATACCATTTAAATATATAATGTGTTTTATGACATCATAATGACCCAATGGTGATGTTATAAAATACCATAATCCTTATGTTAGGACACTATGTGTTTTATCATTAAAATAATGAGGTTTTGGGTTTGTTTGAATTACTTTTCAAAGCATTAATGGAGCCCTCAAGACTTATTCAACACTTTGCCTTTTAAAATCAATTTCCATGGGAGTGTGACTCACCTCCACATAAGCAACCCTAATTTTTTAATAAGTTCGGACCATGGCCTTGTAAAATATTGTTTTCCTCTTTCCTTTTACTGAAACCATGGGCAAATACCATGGGATGGATTGTGGTTTGGATTATTTTAATATAAGGGGTCCCAAACCTAAATAATAAAGAATTCCCTCAACTTTCCTATATAAACCCACCCAAGCTCCCACTTCCTCCTCACTCAAAGCCCTTGAAGTTCATCCAACCTCTTCCCTAATCTCTCTATAATCCTCTCAAGGTGGCCCAAGCTCCCAAGAAGCCTCTCACAAGCCTCTCTCTAGCCTTTGGAAGCACACTTCCATGTAAGGGTTTTTTATTCCTTTCTCATTTTTGTCTATTTTCTTTAAGTTGTATTGCCCTTTTAATTTCAATAATGAATGTTGGGGTATGGTTTCACACCTCCCCCCATACTGCCCGCTTATTGTTTGAATGATGGGAGACCCCTTTCTCTCTCATTAAATGCCTCCCATGTACACCCGTTACTATGCCGAAATTCCAAAAGGAACTTTTTTCTCCTCTTTTATATTCAAGCAATACTTTTGTATCATGAATCTAAATTCCATTTCAATTGTTGGGAAATGAATCTATATGACCTCCTTAATATCCATTACATGTAAATATGATGTGGAACCCCTTTCTCTCTCATCAACCATTTTTATGAATTTTTATGTCACACCGTTACACTGCCGAAATCAAACCGATTTTCTAAGCCAATATCATTTTGTAGTGAATACCATGCCCAATTCTCCATCAAGGGTATTCACCTTTATGCACAATTACTTATTTATTATAATGTTTCATGTATGAATTCCACATTCCTTTATCGTGGAATAAATTATTATGTTTTATGAATCCATGTTTTATGATCCATGTGGCACACTTATGCATGAAATGAAATGTTTAATAAGGGTGTGCCCTTATAGCGCTCCAATGCATTGGGTAAAGTATAGTATCATGATACGTCATGTGCAATGAGTGTTGAATCATGTTAATTCAACTGAAACGAGGGTTTACACATGCTTCAAGTGCAATGAGGGTTTACTCATGCTCCATGTGCAATGAGCCTTGGCTCATGCTAATTCAATGTTAAGTGTTGTTGCCACATTTCCATGTTATGATTATCATGCTTTATCATGCCTTTATGTTCATGTTACTCTTATGCTCTATTGATGTTTCTATTGCCTAAAATTTATTGTACTCCTCATGTTATTCATTGTGTACTCCCTTACTGGGCATTATAGCTCACCCTTTTCTTATGCATGTCCTCAGGTTATCCCATGCAATGCTAAGTACGAAGGAATGTAATGGTCATGTAAAGGAAGTTTTCAATAATGATGTTGTATTTCATGTTTAAAATTTTTATGTAATGATCCTAAGCCCCAGAGACACTAAACCTCTCGATCTTCTTTGTTGTGTAAAGTGATGTTATATGTACTAAAGCATGTTTAAGTTGTAATAAAAATCATGGTTGTCATAAGCTACATCAATCACCTTCTGTAGGATAATTTATAGTCATGTCTCTAAGATAATATGACCTTGTAATTGAATCTTATCCATCTAGAAGTATCACATTGTGAAATTATTATACAACTGATGATCTATTAGAGTATTGAAAACAATCCCAAGGTGTTTGTAATATCAATGTCGATTGGGAGTATACACCCAGATATTTCCAAAAATACCACCACAAAAGAATCAAAATAAGGTTTAAAAAATAATTTTTCAAAACCATGAAAACTATTGGGATGTTTGTGAGACCAAAATACATACCCATATACTTTTTCACGCTATTCCTTCTAAAAAATGTCATACAATTTATGTCAAAAGGTCAAACACACACCTGATAATATCTGGATCACAAATAATTTTTCAGGAACACCCATTCTCTTCAAAGAAGGTAAAAAATATTTTCATTAGATGGTATGTGATACAATTTCTTAAATATTAGTTGTTTCAATTTTTAGTAATCTACCCATACCCTAAGGTTATTGTCCTCCTTTTTCATAAAAGAAACTATGAACTGTATGAATACGTATTAGGTTGCATAAAGCCATTTTACTCCAAATATTCTTTCCTCTACATGAGATCCTTCAACTCCATCAAGCCATCCTATAAGGTGTAATGGATATTGGTGTAGCCCCAGGAACTAGATCGATATAGAACATCACCTCTATCAAGGAGGTAAAATAGAAAATTAATATATGAATACATCCCAAAAATGATCGACCACTGGATGAAATCCACTTGACATGATCCATGATCATCCAAATATAAACTAGAAATATGGTTGATCATCCTGACCATCCCATGATGATTCTAACCAGCTCGGATTTCTAGGAAATCCTATTCACCCATTTGAGTATAAAAGGTTCCCTCTTTGGAGGTGAAATTCACCCTCTGATGAAAACAGTCAATGTTTGTTCGATGAGATACATGGAAGTCCATTCCGAGTATGAAATCATAATCGGTCATCTAGTGGAAAAAAAGATTATAGATTATGTAAAGCACACCAATAACAATGTCTAACTCCCTCCACTGAAAAACATCCTTCATTTTGATCCCTAACAAAGTGTTATGAATCTGAACACCATCTAAAAACTGACGAATGAGCCCAAGTATTTCCACCATAGGTAGTGATAAAAAACAATGTGATGCACATATATCAAAGAGAGAAGATGCAAGAGTATATGATACAAAAGATAATACATCTCACCATTGATGGTCTGGAACCCTTCACTAATGGGGTAGGCTATAAAAAATAATATTTATCCTGAATTTCTAGTTTTGGACTCAACCTCACTACCCAAAGCATGCCTAATCTAATGTCTCAGAAGAACTAGTGAATGCCTTCCTTGGACAAGAACAACACCACTACCTCATCTGAATGAATGTTACACATCTAGCTCGTAACCTAGCCTAGAGCTATGAAACCCACTCTTAGACCTATTGTCAGAGCTATCCAGTTAACACTCACTGCTGAAGGGATGGTCCTGCAGAAATGTTTCATGTGTCCATTCATACTGCAATCTTGAAAATAAACAAGGTACCTATTGAAATAATTTCTCATGTGTCCCCATATTCCATGAGGATGATATAAATATATATTGTAAAAAAAACTCATGTATGGTACTCATCTCATTGGAAACTTCGAAAAATAGCATCTTCCCAATGGAAGTCAAAATTCTAGGATGAGAGACTATATTACTATGCTCTGCATGCCCATATTCTATTAGTTACTGAACTGTGATTAGAAGATAATTTATAATTTAAATAATCATCATCAACCTGAACATGTGGACTTGAGAACAAACATCATGTCAGAGTCCTTCCACAATGATTTTTTTCCTCATTTTCTCATCAACAAGGTATGTCAGTGCAAAACTCTACATCTATTTAAAGTGTGTTTAATACTCCACAACAATCATAGAGGCCTTGTCCAGATGCCTGAAATTATTTTACTACTATTCTCTCAGAGTCTGTAAAAAAGTAAAGATAGATCATAGTTTGAACTCAACCCAAACCATATCTCCTAGTTTGTCATCCTAGTTCAAAACATCACACCGACGATTTGTGATCCTCAAAGAAAATAATTCATGTGCTTCACTCTCCTCTTAGGAGGTGTCTCTAGATTCATAAAGACTGAAAGTGTATTATCGATACATAGCTCCAAAATTATATATTTACATCCCATGAAAATGTGGGAGGATGTTGCGGCAAGAACACATGTGTTAACTCATCCATAGTGAGCCAGGTAGTGGTTCTATTTAGAATGTATTGATATAAAGTAAAATACACTCTTATAACTAAACCTCAGTAACAAGGCCCTATAAAACTACTGGTGTCACACCATTCACTAGAAGGGTGTCCATGAGTAGCCCATGGACCAATGCCTATAGTGCATGGTAATTGAAACCCTCGTAGCGTAAGACTGGAGGTTATCTTGGTGGCATATCCTAATAATTCCAAACACACACATCAATAAATATCGATATAACTATTCATAGGTAAAATCATATGATATGTAAAAACCTACCAATAACTAGGTCATACCACATATCCAACTCCTAATGCCAATAATGGGTAAAAAGAAATAGTCACAAACATCACTAGATACACTATCTACTTCCCACTCTTGTATTGAGTCTATGTCAAGTATGTATTTCATTGTTTAAATTTCATTTGAATCGATTTTAATTTAACATTTCACATTTATAATGTTAATGAAATGATGTGTCACTTACAATACATAATGTCCCATACACCTCATGAATCAAAATATGGATGCCACTTAATTGATACCATATTATGTTCCAGTCCATGGGGATCATTCTCCATGACTCAATATGCCACAATTGGATGTTTGTCATTTTTATTATAGCCTAATATGGAAAAAACTACTTATGTTATTGAAGGAACTCTAAGTACTAACCATTTTTCTCAGTTACCTTTGTTGAATATATATCAAAACATCAATTATATCATAAAAGGAACATATAAAAAATTCTTGTAGTAAAGTGATACACCTTATATGGAAAGGAATAATGCAAGGAAATAGAATTCTTACTAGTGTCTACAAGGATGCATGAGATTTCATATAGTCACCTCATTAGGTTGCAATAAAATAGAACCCTCAACTATAGAAATAATCACATAATAATTCAATTGAATCACCCAATAGTGAAATCTAAATCAACTGTAATAGGAAAAATACATATAATATAAAATTCTGTTTTATGTAGGTTGAATTTTTCCCATATGTGGGTTACCTACTCCTAGTCATAGCTCATTACCAAATTCAAACTCTTTATATTCCAATGAATATTATCGAAAAATAGTAATGAAAAAAATAAAAATCATTTAATACTACCTGGGAAAATCGTAAACATGGATTCCACTGAATGGTGCCCAAATATCAGTTGGTCGCATGGAATCATGCACATCTCCCCAAAATACAGTGGCTCATGGCTAGCACCGAGGGCATTGGGTGTGTGTATGGGAAGACTATGTGCCCATTACCAGAGTGTAACATAGTAGTATCAATCATAAAGATCAATAGAGATAGTTGTTAAATAACCATACATAAGACAAATATCGATGAAAATAATATATAAAAAATCCTAGAAGTAATATCATGAAGAAAATGATGATGATATATTTCATGTTTCTAGAAAGCCTCCAACATAGGTATATAGACAACATGTATAATACATGTATAAAATACCAAAATTTGATTTCACAGCATGCATCACAAACCTCAGCTTGGTGATATGGTCCTCTTATCCTATGTGTGGAACAATGTAATGTATCGAACTGTTGGTGCTTTCCCAAGTCCCTACCTGCATCCATACAGTCTATCTGAGTATCCAACAGCTTCCCAAATAGGGTGTTAGATACAATTCCACTTGGTCACCACCAATGGTGTCTATAACAAGTCCTAGCTATGAAATACTTGATTTAGTATTTTTTTGAATATATCCCATGAATATCAGTACATTATGTAATGTGTCCAGTTCATAGGTGACAAAAATATATGATACTTCATAGAACAACAAGGCTCCCTAAAAACAATTGTTAAGATATTAAATCATAGTAGTAGTAAAGAAAAATAATGTAAACACCATGACCATTATATATGAAAAATATCTCAAACCATCCATGGATATATCGTATTACCTATAATTTCAAAACTACCATGTCCATTTCATGAACCAAGCATAACACATATACAATGACTAAGCTTTATACTCAAAATTTTATACACAATGATGCTAGATCGAATGTATAGTGAACCAAGGAATTTTCTTCAAGTCCTAAGATCATCTTAATGGAATCTCAGTTAGAATTTAATTGGGATCCAATGGACATGTCAATAGTTCATGTCCACTACGATCCCAAACAAGCGATATCCAAAGTGTAGAAAGGCCCAAGATATCCGATGGAATCAAGAACTAAAGAGAAATCTCATCCAATGAAACCGCTACATCTATTATAAGTCATAGAGTAACACACCCCTGGCATCCTATGTAATGATTCATCATTTAATTAAGTAATACATGGATTTCCCCTAACAAGGAAATCTCAAAAACACACACCCCATTGGTTTTATAACAATATAAAATTACAAAGGCACACCCCATTGGTGACCGTGGTTTGAAAAAAAATCTCCAATGAGTTTCAGGGAACGTTTTTTGCATCCCTAATATGTTATAATACGTTAAATTTAATAATTATATTCATTTTAGTGGTGACAAAAGAAGTCCATGAATGTTGAACAATGGAAAATAAATTTGTAGAGCACCAAACCACATGATAAAAGTATATACCATCCACCATAGGTCATTAGTAGAGTGTTCATTCAGTATTATCTTCTAATTCAACTTATATTGAGAGAAAAATGAAAAAAAAATCATGGAAATAGGTAATATAGTATAACATGTAAATGACTTCATTGATAAAAATAAAATCAACTAATGTCAGAAAAGGAATGAGGTACTCACTGGTGTGAATCTGATGAGATTGACGACACTTGATTCCAAGATCAGATGGAGAATTTGTGGAAAATCCAACCCTTTGGTCTTCAAAGGAGATCTCAGGCCTCATTACAGTCATATATAGATGAATGGACGTGAAAAAATGATGATTTACATATTTTAAGGTAAAATTGGTCATTCTAACCAAAAATAATTGGGCCCTTGGTTTCTATGTATGGTTTGTAAAATTGGGTGCAATCGTGCACACTCATTTGTGCTAAGGGGGCACCCAAAATATTACTAGGCATGGTTTTACCAGCCATGTGAAAACTACTCTTTATGAATATGTTAAAAACAATATGTCCCTTGAAAAGGCATGCATGTCTATCAGCATGGTTTACCCAAACCCTGTAGTCTCCATCAGCCGAATACCCAAGCCTCACACGGTTAGTCAAACCCTGTGGCATGTCCCACACGGTATCTATAACTGTGTGGACTATTTTATTTTTTCAAAAAAATTGATTCGGTAATATAAAAACATCTTAAACCACTTGATACCTCCCATGACCTCAAAGGGTACTCACATTAGAACCTAAAAAGAATTTAAATAGAAATTAATGAGATCCATACCTCATAGGAAATCTCGTGATCGTACAATTATCCATATCAGTCTTATAAATTCAATAACCATATGGTCAACTTCCATACCCAATGAATTGGTGGGATTCCATAGACCCACACATCCCTGTTTTATAAAGTAACCAACCATAATTGGTTTGTACCCTAACCACCCATATTTATATTATAACATAACCACCTGTCCGTGGTTTATAATGTAACCACTCATCAAAATATATAATATCCAAAAACTATAACATAATCATAACATATAAAATATTACCATTTTCAACATCATAGTCATAAAATTTTCTCTTCACCCATATGAAAATATTTTTAGATATTTAAATATCCATCTATTTTATGAACAAACTTTTCTATACCAAAATAATCAAAATGGAATTGATTGTTTTTAATTGAATAAAATATTAAATCTTGTAAGTGAAGCCCAATATAAAATAATGGTTATTTAGGCTGAAATTTCATTACCACTATGTAAGTTAAAATAGAGAGTTCCTTTTTACAATCTTCAATAATGTAGAAAATTCAATACAATGATTCCCTTTAAAAAAATGAAATATATACCAAAATCCCTTTTATAAAACTCTCATTTCCAAAATAATATTATTTTGAAAACATTGACATGGAATAAAAATAAGGTTAGGAGGAAATCCTTAAAAGATAATTTATTATAATGAAAACTCATTTATCACTTTGGAAACATTTCAATCATACCCACCATGAAAGGATAACTTTAAAATGAACAGTAAATACCATGATAATAGATAAATTCATGTTATCTAATTTCAAAAGGATTGTATGGACACCTAAAAAATGAAGATAGGTGCATAAAATCAAAATATCACTCAATGAAAAGAGATTTAGATGAAGACCCCATCCTCTGGAATTATTTATTTATTACATTTATTTTCATGTTTAATGTTACATTTATTTCACTTATTACAATGTTTTATATTATTACTCAATCAATCAGGTCAACATGAGATATTTTGACTATATGCGGCATATAATTCAAAAATGTTTTTATAGGTTCTCTATTGAAAAAGTTATCATTATTTAAACATATCCAGAAAAATAATCATGCAATAAATATCATTTTTATACATCAATTTCACTTTTATGGCCAATCATGGAATATGGTTATAATAATTATCAATGTTACGATAATGGAGACGTTAGGTCGTGCGTACGCATGAGCAGCACTTCCATTTTTCAGTGATCATTATCAAAAGAAGAAAATTAATATTTTATCTTTCAATAATAATGTTAATATCATATTTATCATATTATTTATTTAAATATACTTATATATATATTCCATATGGTCTGTTGTTTAAAATAGATTAACATCACCTAATGATGGCAGTATCCTACACATACATGAACGACGTTATCATTTTTCTATTAGTTAAAGGGTAACAAAATGTATTTGTATATTTTTTGTTTCTTAATAATAAATATACATTTATAACTCATATATTCAATTAAATTGTCCTTATTACCTTCCATTTAAACAATTAGTGAAAAATGAATCACATCGCATTGTAATGATTTAGTATGTCATACACACAAGCGACATTATTATATCACATAACGATTAGAAGGAAACAAGGTATATATGGTATAATGAATCAAAAGGTATAATTACATTATGATAATTATATATATTGTATATCCCCAACCATATATAGTCATGATTTCTGTTGATTGAAAATGTTTCACATCAGTTCGTGAGGCAGTAGTCTTCCGTACACACGAGAGATATCGTTGTCTCCATTTGAGGGAATATGAGATAGATATAGTTCATTAACATAACATAATAAAATATCAGTATAATGGAGATATAAATACTTTTTAATAATAATAACATAAGAATATATGACGGAGGTGGAAGAAGAAACATAACAAAAAGGCATTGTCAGATATATTTCCTCTTCTCGAACCTCTAATTTTGGATTATACCTAATGTATTGCAAGAATATATTTCTAGAATTAAAAATTATTATATTATGAAGGGATGGAATTTGGTATGTTATTTGTGTAGGGTGTGGCCAATCCAAAATGATTTTATGTTGTCAATAAGAGAGGATATGGTGGCCTTTTTATGTGATGTGAGTGTCACACTTCAAATTGTCAAAAATAAAAATGTATAACCACGTTTTTAAAACACCAAAAGTGTATAAAAAGAAATATTATATATCCTTAGGAATTATGAGTTCTAAATTTTACTATAATTTTTTTAGACATGTTTTTAGTTCATTTATCTCTTATATTTTCAAGAAGATTATTTTTCCAGAAAAAATTGATTTTACATTAACATTGTGATTAGAAATAATCAGGTAGAAATATAAATTTATATTTATTGATATGTAATATGTAAATTTAGTATAAAACATTCATATTCATGTGCAATTATGACAAATTAAAATTGGGAAACAATACACTATTTAAAACAGTATTTGGAGAAACTTGTTTATAATACTAGAAACAAACCTATTCTAAAATTCAGTATAAAATTTATTCAAATGTTATTAATATGGTTAAATATAACTAAATGAAACATAGCTTACATTAAATCATATTCCAAACATTATTGGGTTTTTAAATTACTAAATTTATTTAAACGAAATGACTTTTTTTATAAAAATCGATATTTTTTAATATTCACTCAAAAATCATTATTTTCCTGAAAAATTACAAAATATCAAAAAAAAATTAATATGATGATTCAAAGTAGGAAATTCATTTTTTTATTTAAAAATTTAAAATTTTGAGACTAAATTTTAAATAAATATTTATAAGAAATGTTTTTAGATAAAACATTTTCTTTTTTATTTAAAAATTACTTAATATCTTTATGATGAAAAATGTTTTATTCTATAATTACCTAGGCTGTTACATTCTTACCTCCATTTTAAAATTGTAACCTCGGAAAATTAATTACTTGTTAAACATGTGGGGATATCTTTCCATCATAAAAGATTCATATTCCCATGTTTCCTCATCAACCATATGGCTTTTTCATAAAACCATATCATGACATATAACCTTATTCAGAAAAAATTTCTCTCTGTAGTCATGAATCCAAAATGTATATTCCTCATAAGAAAGATTTTCTTCCAACTAAACTACTTGATGGCTCAAAATATGACATAAAACTGAAACATATTTTCTTAACATCAAAATATGAGATATATTGTGTACCTCAGAAATACGTGGAGGAAAATACACTTAGTAGGAAAAGTTTCCAACATACTCTAGGATTTCATATGGTCCAAATATTTACGGACTTATCATTAATTTTTTTAAGAAAATCGATAATAGTTATCCATGTAGATACATTAAGAAATACATGAACACCTACATTAAAGTAAATATACCTCTTATGGTTATCATCTTAACCTTTATAACAACTCTGATACATCATCATATTTTTTTAAATTAACTGCACCTTATTATGCATTTCTTATAATAATGTTAGCCCCATAAACTTCCTTTGCCTTGATTTGTCCCTATACCTTGTTGTTTGGATACTCTTTCCCTATAATGTTTCATATGGTGCCATATGTATACTACAATGAAAACTTTTATTATAAAAAAACTTGACCAAATAAATATGTTGGTCCTAACTTCCTAGTAAATCCATCGAACAAGAAAGAATCATATATTTCATGGTCTAAATCACCCACAATGACTAGCCATAAGATTGTGGATGATTTTTTTTCTGAAATTTAATTCAACGCCCAATGAATTATGAATTAAATTCAACAAATTACATGTAAAACTAGGATCACAGTCCGATACAATAGAGTGAGGAACTCCATAAAACCTGAAAATCAATTTTCGATAATGTCATGAAATATGTTCTAAAGAAATTGTATCTTGAATGGGATGTAAATGTGAAGATTTAGTTAATTGATCTATAATAACAAAAATTTCATTGTCAACTCAGGGAGTCTATGGTAATGGCACCATAAAATACATTGATATATTTTCCCATTTTCACTCTGACATTATAAAGGATTAGCGAATTATTTTCGATAATTATCATTCTTCATTAATCATATGAGAACTATAACAATTCATGGTAAAGTCAACAATATCTCTATTCATAACATCCCACCAGTAATACTCTTAATGGTCTCTATACACATCATTGATTCCTAGATGAATGTAAAATGGAGAAATAGAAGTGTAACACATTATCTTTTTCTTTAAATTGGAATCACACAACATGAATAATCTATATCCCTATCATAATACACATTATTCACAAAAAATAAAATCTTTAAACATTCCATTTTTAATGAATCCATCCATTTACAACAAATATTTATCATCCTTTTGAAATTTCATAATTCTTTCTGAAAAAATATACTAAACTAGAACGTGAAACAAAGTAGAGGATGTAGATCCATCCACAAATTCTAAGATAAAATTCATCAAATAATTAACCAAATGCTAATTTTCCAATTATCATATTTCAAATAGAATTATTTTTCTGACTCAAATAATCAGCCACCTAGTTTTCTTTTCATGGATGGTAATGAATCGTGAAATCATAATCCTTGATAAGTTCCATCTATATTCTCTATATCATGTTATGTTTTTCTTGATTAAATATATACTTCATTTTTTTATCAATATGTATGGCACACTTTACTTAATAAAAATGATGCCTCTAAATTTTTAAATCAAAAACCACTCTGTCTAATTATATATCATTTTTAGGGTAATTTAACTCAAGAGGATTCAAATAAAAGGACTCATTAGCAATTACGATATTATTATTTATTAGAAAACACCCATTTACATTCAATGAAGCATTAATGTTGATGAAAATTTATTCATTTATATAAGACAAGTCCAAAAAAGTTTATTAACCAATTTAATATTTATTTTCTAATAAGAGCATCACATTCTTTTATCTAGATGAATTTAACTCCTTTTTTAGTTTGCGTAGACAGTGGGCTGTATTACCAAGAAATGTTATTAGAAAAACATTGGTAGTGACCTTTTAATTTAAGAAAACTATAAATCTTCATTATATTTCGTGGGTCATGGCCATTCTTAAAAAAAATATTATTTCATAGTGTCAATATGTTGGAACTAATGTTGTTCTCCCCTGAAAATAAAGTATGGTTTTGTGTTTGTTTTCAATACTCACATAGATGATCAAGAAGTTTACAAGGAAATGGATATTATAGTTCATGATGACTACAATATTGAATGTTTTGTCGTTTCCCATTGTTTCCCATATTTTCAGTGTCTAAATTTTAGAGTATGGATTTAATTTTAATAAGTGTTTTTTTTCTCCAAGGAATTATGAATATATGGAAAAGGCATGAGTTTCACAAAGATGGGATACCCATGTTGTGTTTCACTAAGGATTAATGAATTCTGTCAATTTGCTTCATGAATATGATGGGAATCATGAATAGTTATATTGTTCCTTGAAATTAAAATAATTGTAACATCATTAATAGTGAAAGAAAGATCTGAAATTATGATGAGCCTCACAGAGGGTTTATATGGAAAGCTCTACCGTTATGAAGATAATCACAATCAACTTATTTCCATGAAGCTTCAAGACAAAATGATTTATGTGAAGATGTTTTTAAAAGAACAGAAAACCTGTAAAGAGGAGGTTGAGATTTTTGAACAGTCAAGACTATAAATATGAGGCTACCCCTCTTCAAATAACATGAAAATTTCCAAGTAAAATATGAAAACTCTCTAATTTCATAAATCTAAGGTTGATTAATAAATTTGGCATTCAATTATAGCATGAGTATCATGAATAGACTACATTAGTCTTGACTGATTATAAGACATTTATGTAAAAGGTGCATTACGATGAAAGAGTGTTCTGAATTTTTGTACTGAGCTTCGCAGAGATAGTTAGTTTTGTGATGGTCGGGTGGTTCATGATGTTAGAGAGATTTGGGAAGAAGATTCACAGAATGTAGTTTTGAACATTAGTTTTTAAATTAAAAGTGCTTCAGACAGCATCCATTCATGTCTATGGTGAAAATAGAGTCTCTTTCTAGATACGGACAACAGATTTAATTAAAAGTCATTTAAGTTACCATCAAATTGATAAAATGAATGAGATGTCTCAAAAGGCCGTGAGGTAGGGGGAGTCGATGGAGTGTGTTGTGGGTCACACTGTGTTATCACTAGAATTTGTATAGGTAGTGTTCTTGGAATAGAGTGAATATGTCTAAAATTGATTACTCGACAACTAGGTATGATTAGTGGATTTTGGTAGTACCAATATATTATAAATGTATTCTCCTTAGAGTAGCCCTTATTGGTGAACCAAGTAAAATTGTTGTGTTATCTCATATCGTGAGATTCCTTGATATTTTTAATTGGTTTTGGCTAACATGGGAACCAAATCCTTCTCATTTGAAGAAAATGTTAACTCCCAGATTCACTCATATCCTATCAGGGGGATCCATGGTCCTTATAAATACTTATTACATATTTAAAAACCAAATGAAAAATGAATTATATTTTTTGAAAGGAAAATGCACACTTACTAAATTTCTAATATAGTTTTTTCATTAATGGATTTAAGAAAAAATCTTTATGTATGTTTCTTCTTCCTCCCAACATTTATTATATTACAAAAATGTCATCCATAAACCAAACCACAAACCTATCTAAGAACAGATGAAAAAGTATATTAATAAGGCCTATAAATAGAGTAGGTTCATTGGAAATCCCAAAGGGCATAACTATGAACTCAAATTGCCCATATCTTGTATGAAATGCATTATTCTGAATGTCTTCCACAAGATTATGGTACATGGGCCGTAGTTCAACCTAATTTTTTTTCCCTATAGCTGATTAAAAAATCATCGATAAGAGGAAAATGACACATTTTCTTAACAGATGTCTCATTAAAGGATCTATAATCAATGAAAAGTCTTATTTAACAATCATTATTTTTAACAAACAAAATAGTATCACCATACAGTAAATTTCTTGGTGGAATGAAACATTTATCTAGTAACATTGCAATTTTGTTTTTCGTTTCAAAAATCCGCACTTGTGCCATTCGATAAGGGGGATTATAAATAGTATAATAATCATGCACAAATTTAATAGTAAACTCATCCTCCCAATCAAGAATAAATCCTCAAAAATCATAATGAAATAAATCTTGGGCCTACGGGTCATGTATTGGGCATGGAATTCCTCTAGGCCTTCGGGTCATGTATTACGGGTAATGTCAGGTCTTGTAACTTGGGCCTACAGGTCATGTACGGGTTCCCCTTCAACCCTTAAAAGGGGGATTATCTATAATAAAATAAAAGGAAGGCATTCGGTCCATTCGGGAAAAGTCTTTATTAACTCTGAAATCTATCATAGAATTATAATATGAAATCCAATACATACCCAAAATGTTATCAAACTATACTATGACAATTTAAAAAATATTCTCAAGAAAGACGATTCTATTTATAATAACAATAATATCCCTCTAAATCCTAGTTACTTTAATACTTACACATGGAGTTTTCACCAAAATTTTGACATTACATTCTTAAAGCGTTATTCCTAATTTACATGAAAATTTCATAAAATGAAATATTATAAAGATCAATAGTAAAACATGGTTTTTGTATAATTATAATACACAAGTAACATTCCTATCTCCATGATATTTATTGTCCCAACATCAACCGTATTAGTAAAAAAATATTTTTCGACACCCTTTTTATTCCAATATTGACTAATTTCATCTTGAGTTACTATCATTGAGAACAAATTTCCAAAATGACCCCACACATTGAAGCTAAAACACCTCATCTTGGGAGGTTATTTCTTACACCATTCATTGATTCTTCAAGATTCTTTTCATTACCATCAAGAGTCATATGGTAAATATTTTCACATATATAAAACTTCTGATATTTCATAAGACATTCGACAATGTTATTTTTTCCACACTTGCCTCGTTATGGGAAATTCTTCTTATTACCTTCGTATTTCTAGTTTTTATATTTTACCATAATCATAAATCTATTATACTTCTTATATTCATCATCATGAGGCACATAAGTTTTGGAAAACTCTATCTAAATATTTTCATCACAATAATCAAATTTCTACTAGATTTTACATTTTTATGTCACCCATTCCCTCCATACACTTGATTTTAATCTTGAGTAAAATATATTAATTCTAGTATCAATGAACCAAAAAATCTATTATGTAATTAGCTTGTATTCAAAAATTATCCTCATAAATGGCTATATAGTCTTCATATTTTTTCCTCAATTACATGATTTTTTACTACCAGTAATCAAAAAACAATAGGGAAATATTTATCTAGAAAAAATCATTAAATATATTACATTCAATGGAATATAAATAAATTTTCTCTCACATATTCTTAACAAAATTCTATCATTGATAAACTTCACCTTCAAATAAATAAATATAAATAATTAATTTTTGGATGATATGATCATCGCATGAAATCAAATATATATTCTAGGGATTTCATCCATCCTTCAGCTATAATGGGTTAAGATAATCCATTGGATAATGAAAGTGTTGTCTCATTAAATGATCCACTATTGTGATGTTCATATATAGAGATACAAATTCTCCCTTGAATGGATTCCACCACCATTTATAGCTTATGTCAACTAATCCTCACTATGAAAAAATCTTTTGTTATAATTCCATCTATATTGGAATATTGATTTGGAAGGATATTTTCCTCGTAGTGTCTTCCTGTTATATCTTCCCTATTTTCCCTTCAGAAAAACATTCAAAACAGATAATGTTGAGATAAAGTGGCATGGTAATAATTTAATTTTATGACATTTCAACTTAACCATATTGTAAAATAATTCAATGGTTTTATATTATCATTGTACCAAAACTCTAATGTTAGTTACACTCACCTGTAATACAAACTATAAGGTCCTACCCTTAAACATTACCTAATATAGATATTCATATCAATAGTCCCTTACCATATATTTTTGGATAATTTTAGTTTTATTTTTTTAGATTATTAGACCATAACTCAAACATTACATAACCATATAATACAATGTAGACAGTTCTGATTAGTATCCAGTTTTTAACAATATGAAACTGTTATGATAAAACATAAATTATTTTCAAGAAAATTCATCCTGAATTTGAACATGACTTATTCAATTCCTTTACCATTCCTTAAACACTATTAAAATAATATTAAAAATATTATATGATAACAAAAATCATACTGAGTAATATTAAAATAATGAAGAACATTAGACCAGTTAAAAAACCCATGAAATGTTTACTATTATTAATGTTCTTTATGCTATAGAAATAAATCATCCCCACATGAGAAAAACACACTTCTTTCTCAAAAAAATCCTTAAAACAAAATAATCATAGGTAAATCATATAAGTATCATGGGAAATCATTATCCCTACCAGTCTAATGAATGGAAAAACTATATGGTCGACTTCTATACCCAATGCATTGGAGGCCTATTATAGACCAATCCATCCTTGGTAAATAACATAACAAATATTCCTTGGTTTATAGTGTAACCAAACATATTTGTTTATAATGTATCCACCCAACATTGGAATATAATAAAACCACCCATCAAAAAATATAATTTCCATGAACCATAGAATAGTCATAACACATAAAATCATTTAATTTTCAACATCCCAATCATAAAATATTCTCTTCTCCCATAACCAAACGTTTTCATATATTAAAATCTCCATCAATTTTGAAACCCCATTTTTCAATACCAAAATAACCAAAAAATGGAATGAGGTTTTTTATTTGAATAAAAAAAGAATAATTATAAATTAATCTAAACAGTAAATAATGGTTATGGTGGCATAAAAGTTAGTGTAATCATATACGTTAAAATAGAACATCAATTTTTTCCATTTGTAATGAAATTCAAACCTTCTGTTCAATGTTTAAATTTTTAGAAAAATTAAAACTAAGGCCAAATTTATCATATAAAAATATAATTTTCATAATATAATTATTTTAAATAAATGGACATAGAAAATATAGAGTTAGAATTAAAACATTAATACTGATTTTTTTTAAGGAAATTCAATTATTGCTTAAAAAATATATGAATAATAAGCACTATGAAATTATAAAATTAATAAAAACATTAAATATCATGATAAAAGAGAAAATAAATATATAAGAGTTCAAAGGGTATTTGTATACACCTCACATAAGAATATAGGATAATAAAATTAAAATATTCATCAATGAAAGGATATTGGGACAAAGTCCCTAACCTCATGCTCGATCTGTTTCATACGTTATTTATGTTCCTAAATAGTAAAACTATGTTAATTATTTATTTCCCACAAAAATAATTTTGAGATTATTAATTATTTTATTTCACTTATTACCATATTATATTTTATTACTTAATCAATTATGTTTATGTTTGTTGTTTTGACCATATTCGACATATGTGTCAAAAATGATTTTGGTAGGTTGACTATGGTCAAAGAGATCATTATTTAGTCATCTACAAAATAATAATAATTAAAAAATTAGCATATTTATACATCAATTATTTTTTTTACCAATATGTAAATATTTTTATTATGAATTAACTATGTTATGATCATGGAAATGGATGGTCATACATACGCTGGAGTAACATTTCAAATTTTCAAATATCATTATGAAAAAGATGTAAATAATATTTAGTATTTTATTGAATGATAATAATATAATATTAACAATTTTTTGAAATATAAATATATATACCATCTATGGGGTTTTGTTATGAAAATGCAGTCACATCACTTCCTGAATGGTGTAGTCCACACATTCATGAACTACGTTATCATTTTTCAATGAGGGAAAAGGTTTGAAAAATGATATATTTTTTAAAATTACAAATATTTCATTAATATAATATTTATTTAATTCATATCACATATATTCCTTAATGTTACCCTTATTACCTTCCATTTAATGTTTTATTGAGAATGAATCACATCATTTCACGAGGCTGTAGTCTGTGTATACAGGAGCAACATTATTATATACCCTACAGAATGAGATTAAAAAAATAGTATATAATATATAATGACTCCAGATGTATAATTATGTTATTAATATAATATATATACTTTTTATAGATCTTAAAACCCATCCGTGAGTGGTTTTGATTAAAAACATGTCACTTTGATTCGTGATGTGGTAGTATGTCGTACACATGAGTGACATTGTTTTTCCCATTTGAAGGAAGATGTGATGCATGTAGGACATTACTAGAAAATAATAAAATATAATTATAGGTTAGATTATTTTTTATTATAAAATAAAAAATGAACATTATATGATAGATATAGATGATTAAATAAAAATGAAATGCATAGTATGGAATTTTACCATTTCTCGAACAACCTCTTGAATATTATAACTAATGTATTACTAGAATGGATTTATGCGAAAAAGTTTTCAATAATGAAGTTATTAAATTTGGGAAGTAATTAGGGTTGGTATTATCTAAAAAATTATTTTAAGGTGTGAAGAGGAGAGGAGAGTGGGTGGCCATTTATAAGTTAGGTGAGTGACACATTTTTAATTTTTGAAAATAAAATGTGGTACACACGTTTTAACATTAAAAAAGGTTAATAAATGGATAATTATCAAGAATTGAAAATAATAATTTCAAAATATGTTCAAAAAATTTATTTTATGAATGTTTCTATGAAATATAAACAATTATCTTCTTATTATAACCTCTAATAAACCCATTTTACCTTAGATGTTATAATAATTATTTTTTATTTTAGTTATTCATTATGTTAAAAAACTAATAAGAACATGTAATATAATTAAAAATAATTCATAATTAAAACATTTAATCCAATTAATATAGTCAACTCACATAAGTGGGAAAATTAAATTTAATAGAAACACCTCAAACATGATGAAAAATCGGGGTTTGAAGAAGTGTATTTTTGAAAAAGAATGTTTTTTATATTGGATATCTGATTAATAATAATAACATGTCAATATAAATTAATATTTATAGATATATAATATAAAATTAAATTTAAAAAAATTTCTCATTGTTGATTATTTTTATTAATTAAAATGGATAAACAATATTAGTTTTAGAATGGTTTTGAGAAAAAACTTTTTTTCATCCAAAAAAAACTTATACTAAAATCAAGTATAAATTTGATTCAAAAGTAATTTAGTGGATTAAATAAAATAAAATAATTATTATTTTCCATTATATCTTAGTCAAAACATAATAAGGCTTTTATATTACTTAATTTCTTAAAAATAAAAGAATCTTTTACAATAATTGGTATATTTCACTATTCACTAAAACATCAATACTTTCTAAAAAATGAAAAAATATAACCAGGGTAAAAAAATTTATGATGATATAAAAATAAAATTATTTTTTTATAATTAAAATTTTAATCATTATAAATTAAATATTTTAATGAAACATTATATGAAATGAGTTTAGTAAGAACTCTTTATTTTTTTATTTAAAAATTACAAAATATTTTTGTGATGAATAAATTCATGAATGTGTTTTATTATATCATTACATGGTTTGTTACATTGATTCAGATTAAATAAATTTATAAGTCATGAAATTACCATGCATTGAAGATTTAGCTTTCTGTGTGTTGAGATTCACCATATCTCATGTACAATCACCATACCCTGAGATGAAGTTGTACCTACCATGTACCTAACTGTTGAAAAGAAAACTACCAACTTATAATGAAATAAAGTTACCATACCAATGTATGTAAAATTTTTCATAAATTCATATGCTAATATGTCATTCTAATATAGTGACCACACAAATTAATAGTTTACCACATGAATTCATGAACATACGACATGTATAAATTAGATAACCGCTTGAAGAGTTGAACTGATCAGGTCACCTTTCTACATACTCTAAATGTGTTATGTTTTTTGGAGCTCAATTAACAACGCTTTATGTGAAGAAATCATACCATGTCTAACTTATAAGTGGATAGTTTCAAATCTATTATTGCTAGTTTTATAGGAGTAAATGTAGATCCAATGAATTAATGAAGAATTATTATTCTTCAATGGCTAAGTTTGATGGAGATATATTTAAGAGATATATTTCATTATGAGAAAAAAAGAGTGTACAATTGAAAAAAATTCCACATACAGTAGATAATAATAGTGGATACTTTATGCAAGTCCCTGTGCTATTGAGAATAGATTGTGACGTTTTTTTCATCTTAAATTTCTTTGAAACCTATCCAAGATCTTATAAAATTAAAATTTAAGGACACATGAAAAGAGAAGCTGTTTAGATCAAGATGTTTAGCATTTTTATTTCCTAATACATTTTTATTTTCATTTAATCTTAAACTTTTCTTTTGTGTTTTATATTTTTTAGTTTATTTATAGAAACATATTCTCATGTGTTAAAATGTTGAATAATTGATTTTATCTCAAATCCTTTCATTTTTATTCACATGAATAATTATGGAAGAGGTTATAAATTACATGGTATATTTTCCATTCCACATATAACTATAGATGAGGCTCTATTACTAGATAGTGTTGTGTACTATTTTTTTACAACATGATCCATGTTCTAGATAAATTTATTTTCTATTAAATTGTTTATAAACATGTGATTACCAAGTAGAGGGGATTAATTACTGTCATGATACTGAACCCCTTATTTAAATTCTAATGTGTTATTTTATTGTTTTTTATTGTTTTAATTTGAAAATCTGTTTCAATTTTCTGTACTATAAAAAAAACATTACATTGTTAGTTAGTCTAAATTTGTATATATATGATGTGTTTGATTATGTATCTTAGTTTGAAATTTTAATTTATTTAATGGTTTTTTTAACTTAAACATAATACCACCTCTTAAAAACTATTTTAAAGGTAAAATTTATATATTTCTAGGCTTTTAATTAATTGATTATTTTTATTAAATTATGGGATTTAATTTTTATGTTATTTTCAACCAGGAGTTTTATTTAAAACTAAATTAACTACCCAACCCCACCCCACCCTTCAGGAATGGTCTTCCCAGACCATCATTTGATATTATTGTTTTTTCAAATATCATATACACTATGATTTAGTTTCATTTATAAATTATAAATTTTTATCATTACCAAAATTAATTATTTCTGAAAATAATAGATAAGAAGTAACACCCACTAATCAAAATCAATATTTTAATGGTACTAATTATGCAAGATGGAATATTAATATTAAAATCAATATTGAAATCAAGGGATTTGAAATTTGGACAGTGGTTGAGGATATGTATGAAATTCATAAAAATGAGAGAGCTTCCTACAGAGATCCTAGAAAAACCACTTATAAGAATAACTATAAAGATATGTATTCACTATACTATGAATTTGGAGATAAATAATTTCAAAAAATATATACTAGACTACTACTTTTGAAATTAGGGATACCTTGGTTATATCTCAAAAATTAACTTCCAGTGCCCTGGAAAATTACATGAATACATATACCATTAAATATGATACTTTCAAGATGAATCCTAATGATCCTATTTATGATATGTATCTCAGGAACAATGAAAATGTATGCATGATGTATTCTATTGGGAACCCAATTGCTGACAAGGATCAAGTGATCTACATGCTCTAATGTTTACCGAACATGTGGAGAGAAACATCAATTTCAATAAGGGAATATTGTGGCATAAGAAAGTTACAAGTAAAATATAATATTTGAAATATCAGGATCTATGAGGAGGAACTAAAAGTGAATAATGAATAAAATGATCAACCAAAGAAAAGGTCAGTAGCTTTCCTGACCTATGAAACAAATAAAAAAAGAAAATATCTATGATTTATGTTCGAACATTGATGAATCATTTGAAATTGATGAATATATGACTTATTTTACCAGAAATTTGAGGAAAATAAATAAATAATAATTTCCTAGAGAAAGGAGATTACATAGGTAAGTATAACAAAAAATAAAATTAGATAAAAAATTCGGAAAAAAGATGATACATCCAATGAAATTATCTGTTATGATTTTAAAATAAAAGGACTCATCAATGTAGAAAATCCCAAGAAAACATATACAAAATAGTATGAATTCTATGTCAAGAGACATAAAAAGGCTAACAAATTTACATATAATCCCATAGAGGATATTTCAAGTGACATTGACTTTATAAGAGAATAAAAACCTGATAAATCAAATATGTGTTTTACTATAAGCACTTCAGTGGTATTAAATGTATTCTTTATCTCATTCTTGAAATTCAAATCATTCTAAGTCTAAAAATTATTCAAAAAATTTGATTAGTGATGAATTATTTGAATATTTTAACATACTGGACGATACATTTAATGAATTAAAATATATAAAAAAATTCTTTAAGAAACATCATGTTATGTCTACTCACATTAAAAATAGTCTTATAGTATAGTATGATATTAATTCTCAACATATTAATGAAAATAATGAGTTGAAATTATCTAATGCAATTTTAATGAATGATCCGTAGAGTATCACTGATGGAATAAAAACATTATCCTAGATTCCTGGGAATCAATAAACTCCTAAATATACTACGGTATTTGGATATCAACCTACACATTGCAGAATTAGTAAAAATAAATTTATTTCATGTTCCAGTTTTACTAATTTAGTAATAAATTAATAGTAAATAAGACCAAATAACTAATTTTATTTATGAGAGTTTAATATATTATTATAGGAAAAAATAAAATAATTATGGATTCTTAAATCACTTATTACTAACATGTGGACCCAATAATATATGTGTACTAAAGTCAATTTTTATTAAATCAATTTTTCAGGAATCATGTTTAAAGAGTTTTAGGAAACAAATATGGTACCAGGATAATGGATTCTACAGAAACATTACTACAGACCAATCAAGAATCAAAAAAATGAATAATGGTGATATTAGACATGTAACATTCAATGATAGTGAAAAAGGGAATATAATTTGAATTTAAAAATTTGGTAACACTAGTATGGTTATAGTATCTAATGTATTATTTTTAGATGGATTAAAATAAATTTTGTTAGAATAACAAAATAATGAGATGATGGTTTTCATGTTAAATCTGAAAACAATTCTTAAAATGTTTTTGATTCTGAACATTATTTAGTTTTTACTTGTTTTATAAATGATAGTTTTTATGACATAAATTTAAATTATATTTTCTCTGAAATTTTATCTTTTTTAAGTGACTTTATCACAGAATATTTTATTTGGAAAAATATTATTGGACATTGAAATAGGAACACACTTATAAATATAACATGGAAATTTTTAATTAAGGATCTACCTATGATGGAAATCCCAATAGACAAATTTTGTAATCCTTATCAAATGGGAAATCATCATGGACTATTTTTTAGATCAAAGAAAGAAGTTTCAACTTCTAATCTTTTATGATTGGTCTACAAGGACTTGTTTAGATCCTCTAGAGATTCTTGTTTTGTTGGTACAATTATTCTTATATTATAGTGGATGAATATTCAAGATACACAAGGGAATAAATCAAAACTAAAAAATAATATCTCTCTATCTTATTGTTTTTAATATTATAGATCTATTAAAATTTTTACTGGACATAGAATTTAGACCTTTACAAGTGATCATGATTGTGAGTTTGAAAATTTTTAATTTGAAACCTTATGCACACAACAAAGATAAAATCATAAATTTTCTTCTCCTATTATCCCATAGTAGAATCTTGTAGTTGAATGGAGAAATAAACCCCTTTAATAAATTTCTTTATTCAGTCTTAATGAGTATGATTAACCTATTTATTTCATGGAATAATATATGAATAAAACTTTTTATTAAATTAAAACAGTTTTAATGATATATCATTTTATGAATGCTGATTATAAATTATGGAATGGTAGAAAACCAAAGGTTAGTTATTTTATAGATTTTGGTTGTAAAGACCTTATACTTAATACGAAAGAGAATTATGATATTTTATTTCCATGAATGATGAAGGAATTTTCCATGGATGTTTTACTAAAATTAAATCATAAAGTTTTTTAATTAATGTCCTATGATTATTAAAGAATCTGTACATATCAAATTTTATGAAACATATCCCCATGAGCATAAGAACTCTTAATAAGGTATTAAGTATGACATATTCGGTATGGATATCAATTAAAAACTAGTGAAAATCATGGAAAAAATATATAAAAATATCATAGTTCTAATGGGTAGCTTAAACACGAACCTATATATATGATAATGAGGTGTCAAACACTTCGCTTATTATAGATATTAAGACACATAAATGCCATTCCATAGATGTTGTTATATATTACCATGATAAAACAACTCATACCACATTTTCCCAAAGAAATATTGTTTAAAATCAAGATTTATTAACTTATATTGAACCTAAGAACATCAAAAATGATATAAATGATGAATTCTAAGTTCTAGAGTTATAAGAACGGCATAATTAGTTTTATAGAAATGTAGTTTTGGAGCTATTTTAAAGAAAAAATTATTACCTAAGTTATGTTAATAAATGTTTGTATACAAAAAAGATTGATCAATTAGGTACATTAGTATGAAAATATACTAAATTGGATTTACTATGATATAGTCAAGAAGAAGGAATAGATTATGAGGAAACATTTTCCCCAATAGATAAACATGAATCCATATGGATGTTTCTTTCTAATGTAGCACATTGTGATTTCAAACAACATTAAATGGTTTTCAAGAGTGCATTAAAAAATGGTTATATTGTTGAAAATGTTTTTTTAGAATCACCCTTGTATTTCTAAGCCCTCATGCCAAAAATCATATTTTTATATTAAAAAAAATTAAATTGTTTAAAACAATCCCCAATATTTTGTTATTATAGGAACTCATTTTTTATTTCAATTTTTTTTAAATGCATAGCTTACCATACTTTATTTATAAAATGAATTTTCACATATTTTATAATAGTACTAATTTACATATATGATATTATTTTAGGAACCATAAAAAATTAATTACGTACTAAATTTTAAAAAATGAAGCAATGTTAATATGAAATTAGTTTATTGGGTGAATTTAATTTTATCTTGGTTTTCATATTTTTCAAAATAATGAAGCATTTATTTTAAATGAAATCATGTTCATCGATTATCATTTGAAACATTTTTAATGGATTTTGATATAGGTAGTGATACACTTGTGAGTACTTGCTATATGTTCTATTTTGAGGAATCTAAGAAATTAGTTAATAAAAAAATTATAGATGTAATAGTGGAATTTTATTATACATCACCACTATATGGATAGATATAATGTCTAGAGTGTGTGTGTGTAATCATTTTCAAGCCTTCCAAAATATGCAGCATTTACTAGTTGTCAAAAAGAAGTTTAAAATAAATCAAAAATAAAACCCACATATGATTCTTTTTACTAAAGAGGAAAAGAATTTTATTTGGTTAGTTATATAGTATCCGAATATTTTGGTTGTAATTTAGATAGAAAATCACTTATAGAAAATGTCATTTTTTGAGAAATCTATTAGTGTCATGGTTTCACAAGAAGAAGAACAATGTGGAATTGACCACTTTCGATGGTGATTACATAGCTGCATGAAGTTTTTGTGCATAGATTCCTTGGTTGAAATATACATTGCTAGACTATGGATACAAATTCTGACATGTCCCTATAAACTGTGATCATACATGTGTGATACATATTTTTAAGAATCCTTTATCACATTTTATATCAAATCATATTTATATAATGCATAACTTTTTGAGAGATCATTAAAAAATATTGTATACCTCTATAATTCATTTGTACTAAGAATCATCTTGATATTATATATACAACTAATTTTTATATCAATATAATAAATTATATCAAACTCGAATTGGGCATGAAAAAATATGTTTAATTTTTTAAATTATAAATTATTATGTAAAAAGTACTAACTTATGTTCGCAATTCTTTTCTAGATGATATTGTGAGTATTTATGTACACTACCACAATGATTACAATTGAAACCGATTCATTTTGTATGTAATTATCATAAACATCTTGTTAATGTGTTTAGTATACCTATCGTAAGGTTACGTTTAACATGCCTATTGTACAATGGTTATTTATAGATCAACAGTCAGCAGACATACCCTGTATATTTTTTTGATGAATTTTTTTTAGCATGATAACTTTTCTGTTATTTATTATTTTTCCACATAAATGACATAAATTTAATTTTAATATTGAAATTAAATATTACGTTTACTTTCCATTAGATATCAATTATCCTTTTAATATATTCTGAGCAAATTGATATTATATGATCTTAAAAATCACTCTCTCTCTAACTAAAACCACCATATTTTCCCTCTCATTTTTGAAAATTTAGAGATCTCAAATAGAATCATAATTACATGATTGAAGTGAATTTCAACTATCCCATTTCATGTTTTGCCTACTCCTTTGAATAAGTTCAGTATATAAAAAATCCATCTTGAGCACATCAATGATTTTGAAGAATCAGTATCTAATTCATCGTCTAGTTTCAATGGAAATAGAATTCAAACCAATGTGGTTAGAGACAAGCCAAAAGTTGGTTTGGAATGAGAATAAAAATCAAGGATCAGTTAATTTTTTTTAAAAAAAATGGCATACCATTCAATTTGAATCTATTCAGGTATTGTTATACAATTCTTGAGTTCTTCCCTATACAGATGATGGATATAATAAAATAAAGGAAAAATGGATAAGTTTCTAAATTATCTTTGAAACATATGGAAAAGTGTTTTAGTGTTCCTTATAATGAAAAATATTAGGATGATCAATGTTTATATCATATTAATCATTTTCATTTTGAATTTAAGAATACCTTGGATGATATCACAAGAGAAGAGACTCATAGGAGAACCGTTATTGTAGAATTATGTGGAGAATGGAGGCTGATAATTATATTCATTCAGAATGTAATATGTCCAAAAAACGATCATTTAGTATCATTAGGGATCAGGACCTGTTTTCTTGTTTTTTATGAAGATTGATGTTCATGTCATCTTTTTTAGTCTTTTTCGGAGACACATGCTTGAGATGTGAAAGCCGCCTCCAAGGTTTAGTGCCTTTCCCGTTCCAAAGATCATTTCTACCTTGCTAAAGTACAATGGATCGATTCCTCATGGGAAAGAAAAGATAGTTTAATTTGATGGAGATTTTTATTACATGAAGGATTATTTTGAAAATAGAAGTCCACTGGGTAATAAGTATGAGCCCGTATGGGGCGCGACATCATCTAGGGTTTCATCCGTCGCCGCCATCCTCTCCTCGATCTCGAGTGGCTGCGGTCCTCCCCCACCTTTTTTCTTCTTCCATCCGAGTTTGGCGCGTGGTCTATGGCGGCATCGAGTATTAAGATCTGTTCTGGTTTCTCTTATCTCACGTCGCGGTTGAGGTTCAATTTAGTCCATTCCCTATCAATCATCCGAGCTCCATCTGGTTTCAATTCTTTGTTGCTTTCTTGGGTCGTAGGCAAGACCGTAGAGGCAGCTTTCATGTCAGGCTCCCTCAAGAATCATCCTCAGAGGTATTCTTGGGATCGGTGGTGGTGCTTACAGCCCTAGGTGGTGATGCATTTCTTCCCTTGCTCATTGGGGTCCAGGTTCATACAGGAAGCCTGCGGCGGGGGGATTAGGTTTGTTCAACCTACGACATTGTGATTGTTATCTAGCGAGGGTTCGTGTGCTCGGCCGCCTTGACTACACGGTGAAGGATAGCAGTTGAAGCTTGTTATAAGGGACGTGGGTGGATTGTGTGACCTCTTTTAGCAGGCGTGATGGCGGCAGCGGGTGGTGGGTTTCTGGTTCGACTCAGTTTCTGATGAGGTTTCCTTCATCACGAGGGAAGCGATTTTCTGGTGATGGGTTAAATTAATGATTTCGGTTTATTCTGTTCAATGGTTTGGATATTTATCATTTGGTTTGTGATGTAGTGAATGTTTACAACATGCCAGATAGGGTATCTATTGGTTGATTTGAGAAGTTGTGGAATGGGTTATGTCGATGGTGAAGTGTTGGTTTTTTCCTTGATTCGGTTTTTGTTTGAGGATGGTTTTTGGATCCTGCGATGATGTGTTTGTGGGTTTGATGCGGCGGTTCCGGCGTCAAGGAGTTACTCCGTCGGGCATCGCAGTTGATGGGTATGGGTTCGTGGGTGTGTCATGGTTTGTCGCTCGTAGCAGTTTGTGGCCCGAGGATATGGATTTTCCCTATGTTTGAATTTGTAATATGGTTGTACTGGTAAGATTATGAATTTGTTGAAATCTGTTGTGTTTTTTGGTGTTTTTATTTGGTTTTCTAGAATTGTATGGTTCCCGCTCACCCAAAAAGCGGACTCCGAAAATCAGATAAATATATAATTTTCCGTCAGTCAAAATAGAAGTCAACTATAATGCAAGGAAACAAGAATGGGTGGCTGACTAAGAGAAATTGAATGAATACATTAACCCTATAATGTATCATGTTTGACATAGGGATACAGTGAATCTTGGTTTTGACACTGATGACTTTGTAATGTATTCAGTCAATAATGCCTTTTTTCTCATGAATAAGAATATTAAGTCTATTTATAATAAGATGATGAAGGATATGAAATAGAAGTTGTAGACCATAAAGAAGAATCTTGATTAGCTTATGATGATAATCCAATAAGGGATCAATCAATTATAACTGATGAAGATAAAGATATTTAAGAAGTATCTCTTATTATTTATTGTACCACAATTCATCCTATAATTGAATAACCTACTATGGGGGATAAGCCCCCAAGATCACTTGAAATTGGATTAGAATATCTAGATTCTGATGATGAAGATCATGAATGTAGTCCATCTGGACAAGGTGGACTAGCTATTCTACCCATTCAAATAAATCTGGAAAGATGATTCATTAATGTGGTTGACATTAATGAGAGAATTTAGGATTCCCAGAATTGATTTCATGTTGAAATTATGGATTATTTTGATAAAGATGCAGTTGATCCAATTAACAGTGTTGAGGATAAAACTATGAGAGATTGTTCTGTGGAAGATTATCCTTTGGTAGAGTGTAGGATATCACCTAGTGATCCATCTCCCACTTCCCTGAAACCATACATTCCATCGACATAAAATGTCAGTAAGGATTACATGTGTATATTTAAATTAAAAATAATGGATTTCTTCAAAAAAATGTTTTTCATTTTGAAAACATTATTTAGTATGTGAGAAAAGGTAATATTTATAGTGTTGGGACTTTAGTAATCAATCACCATCATCAAATATTTATTTTCATAATAGAGATGGTGTGGAATGAGATCAAATATTTGAGAGATAAGGACGGTTCTCTTTGGGCTAATATATCTAAAATTGTGATTTAGTTAGACCATATATTCATGAATGTGGTGTTCCAACCATCTCATATGTATTATGTGCCTCCTATTTAATCAATTTTTAATGAATTCAAGATCAAATAGTTCATTTAGGAAGAGTTGAAAAAAATTCATAAATATTTTTTCAAGACTCAATATGATGTGTATGATGTTCTCCAAACCCATGCTGCCAAAACCTAATCTTTAGTTCACGAGTATGTCAGACAACCTAGTTAAGACTAAGAAACAATCAAAATGGTGGTTTATTTTTATCTCGAGTAGGGTTTCTATGAAGACATATCTAAAACTGATGTTTATAAAATCATTCTTTCAACCTGAAGATGATCGATCTAAATCTAGATTTTATTTCACAAGATGAGATTTTTTGAACTAGTAATCCTATTTTGGAATCAATAAATTAGAATCCATATGAATTATTTGGGGAATTAGGGAATGATTCTTTCACTATTAATGATTTTAGTATGATGATAGAACCCTATCACAATACCTATCAGATAGTTTTGTTATCCCATTATTCTATTCCTTTATCTCAACTTAATTAATCCTATTACATTAATCCTTTTGTCCTAAATCCTTACCAAGAATTTCATCATCTTAGAATAGTGTCCATTTTAATAGACTTTGGATACCTTGACTCCTCATCTGCATGTCCAACATTTATATCTAATGGAAAGGATCATATCCTTCCTTCCAAAATCAGAGATGAATCACATTCATAGGAAGAGTAGGATTTATGATATGGACTTATTGTAAGTTTTTAAACCAATTTTTTAATATCTTTTGATATATCAGTGGAATAATCACTTTTAAACTCATCTATCTTTTATCATATTACTTTTTAATTGCATTTTGATAATCTCAAGATGTATATTAATAATTGATATGTTAGATAAATTAAAATAAATTGAATTCAAGGGAAAAAAGTTCATGATTTTATGAACTTTCTAAATAGTTATTTCAATACTTTTCAATACATTATTAATGCAGTTAGTCTAATTAAATTTTAATGTAATGAATTCTGATCATAGATAATTTGAATATTGTTATCTTAGACAATAAAAATTTTATTTTTAGGATTTCAAATCATGTTTATCTTATAATTAATTATTTTCATGTTTTTTGATAGAAAGAATTTTACTATTAAAAATTAAAAAAAATGTCCTAGTATGGATCTTACTCTTCCACTGTACCATGTGATGTTCAAGATACTGTATCACCTTTCCACATGTTATACCTTACCTTAATGAATGAAAAAAAATTAACATGAGTCAGATCGTAAAAAATTTGTAATTCTTGAACTGATACAACATTGAAAATTCAGTTTATTATGTATTGATAATCACATTACCACATGTACGATGAACCTTCTGTGAGATAAGGTTTTTCCAACTGTCTTCCTAAACACATGAAGGAACCTACCAACCACATGAAGAAATATTGTTAATATTCCGATGTATGTATAATTTTTCATAATTTTAAATATTAATTATTTATTATAATGTAGTGACCTCAAAAATAAAAATCTCATCGCATGAATTAGTGAACATACCACATGTGAAAATGGGATGACCGCATGAAGAGATAAATAAACCTTTTTACCTTGCCACATCAGAAGACCACATAAAGTATTCTTGATATCAACTAACTATCCATTACGTAAATATTTTTTACCTTTTATAACATAGTAGTGGAGTGTTTTAAATCACTAACAACTAGTTATGAAGCATTAAATGCAGATATAAATCATTAATGACGAATGATTGTTCTTCAATGGATATTATTAATGAATATCTCTTTAAGAGAAATATTTGATCTTGTGAAAAAATGAGTAGACCACTGAAATCCTTTTCTAAAATAATAAAAATTAACATAGGATTCTTTACACGATATCCTATGTTATATAGAATACATTACAACGCTATGTTTTTATACATTTCTATGAAACATGTCTATGATATTTCCCATATAAAATTCAAGGACATTGGATAAAAGAAGCTATTTGGATCGATCATCTTTAAATTTTCTCTTTCTGAATCAAATTTTCCTTTCGTTTATGCTAAAAATTTTGTGTTTTATTTTATATTTCTCAATTTAATGGTAAAAACACAATATCTTGTGCTAAACTAGAGAATATGTAATATTTTTTCAAAATCCTGTAATTGGAATTCCATGACTAACTATAGATGAGGTATTGTGTGACCCAATATCATTTTTATCCCATATATAACTATTGAGGATGTAATATTCTTTGACTGAGTTGTGTACTATTGTTTTTAATCCCAATCCGAGTATTGGAAGATTTTTTAATAAATTACTTGGTAGAAGGTTATTTCTAAGTATAGGGGATTAATCCTCACCATGAGACCAAAGCCACTATTTAAATTCAACTCTATTTAAATAATATGTTGATAAATGAAATTTCCAGGAATATTCTACATCTTGTAAATCATATAGTGTTTTTAATAAAATAAATAAGATTGAAGATGAATTTATACATATAATAAATGATGAAACATATCAACATGAGCCTAAGACCTCTTAAGAAAATCTTGAGTATGACCTTTATGGTCTAGATTTTAGTTCCAAACCTTGTTAAAATCTTTCAAAACCAGTACAAAAATGTCCTATGTATAATAGAAATAATGAACCCAGACCTTTTTATTAGTATGAGGTGTCATCCACATCCCTTATTTGATGTATTAGGACCCAAAAATACCATTTTTAGATGTTGTTATAGGTATACTAGTTAATAGATATCAGAAAACATCTTCTTTAAGAAATAAAATTAAACTCCAAGATTTCATAACTCACATTCTTCTTAAGAACATCACAAATGAAATTAATGATGAATTATAGGTAATGGATATGCATGTAAAAATTAATATCACTATAAGAAATTGATTTTTGGATCTAGTTTAAATACCCAATGATTACATAAATAATGGTAGAAAATGTGTGTATATAAACAAGGTTGATGAGTTAGGTATAATAGTAGAAAAAAATTCTAAATTGGGTTCACAAGGATATGGTCAAAAAGTTGGAATTTATAATGAGGAATCCTTTTCCCTAATAGGTATACTTGAATCCATCTGTATGTTTCACTCATAAACATCACATTTGGATTTGAAACTATAAAAAAATTATGTCATGAGTGTATTCCTAAATGGTTATATTGTTGAGAATGTTTATTTGAATAAACCATTGGAGTTCTAAACCATCACTTTTCAAATAATGTTTTCAAATTAACAAAAAAATAATATTTTTTAAAACATGATCTTAGTGCCTGCTATGATAGGATTGGCCCATTATTTCTTTCAGAAGTTTTTTTAAATTATAAAACATCCACAATGTTATTTATAAAAAATTCAAAAGATTTTTTAGTTGTACAAGTTTATGTTGATCATATTATTTACAGATCCTAAAAAAATTAATATTGTAATTAATTTTATAAAATGATGTAAAGTGAATTTGAAATTAGTTTGATAGGTGAACGTAGTTTCTTTCATGGTTCTAATTTTTTTAATATAATGAAAGAAATATTTTAAATCAATTATAGTAAAAAAATAATTTAAAATGATTTTGCATGGATTGTATTAAAGGTATTGATTCTCCCATGAGTACTTGCAATATGATGGATCTTGATGAATCAAGGAAATCAGTTAATAAAATCACATATAGTTTAATGATTTGATGTATACTATACATAAATACAATATGGATATAAGTAATGTTTAGTGTCTATATGTTTTATCTTTTTCATAAATCCTAAAATAGAAAAATTTACTAACTGTCAGAATGAAGCATCAAATACATCCAAAATAAAACCAACATATGATTTTTAGTCTTGCAGAAAATAATTTGATTTGGTTATTTATATAGATGCACATTATTACTACTGAAAGTTAGATAAAAAATAACTTATAGAACATGTAAATTATTAATAAATCTTATAGTGTCATGGTGTAGAAATAAGAAGAACTGTGTGGAATTATCAACTATTGAAGGTGAGTACATAGTTATAAGAGGATGATGGGTATAGATTTTTTGGTTGAAACAGACCTTGCTAGACTATATAGACTATTCCGACATGTACCTATAAATTTATATAATACTAGCATGATAAATATATATAGTAACACTATTTCACATTCTACAACATATAATATTGATATAAGACAACAATTTGTGAGATATTATTTCCAGAAATTTGATATTACTCTAGAATTTATTAGTACCAAGTGTCGTTTTTTTAATATATATATAATGAATTTGAATATTGAGAGAATCAATTATATCAAACATTATGTGGGCATGATAAATTATGTCTACTTTTTATAATTATTAATTCTGGTGTAATAATGTTGTATTCCTGTTCAGTAAGATTTTTTGGAATTAACTATGAGTATTTACACACACGATCACTATTATTACCATGATAACCTATTAAAATGGTCATTACATACAATGAAAATATTTTTCATGCTTATAGAATGCATACATTAAGGTTACGGTTATCATGCCTACTATTCTTATGTTATTTACTGGTCCATAGTCTTTTGACTTATGCTATAAATTTTTTTATCTTCCATGAAAATTTTGTAGCAGTATTTATTTCAATATTATTATTAATTTATTACCTAAATGATGTGAATTAAATTTAAATTTTAATATTCACTATTACACGTATTTTACATTATATATCGTTTATTATTTCAATATATTTTGAGTGGATTTAAATTTTATCATCTTGAACCTCTCACTCCCTCCAACTCAAACCACTTTATTTTCCAACCCTTTTCTGAACCATTTTAGACCTCGAATGAAATCATTATTCCATGGATAATGTGAATTTCAGAAACCCAATATCTGTTTTAGTCACCTCCTTCAAATAATTCATAGAGGTCAAAAACTAGCTCGAGAACCATAATGATGTGGAAGAATCGATATCAAATTGATCATCCAGTATTAGTGGAAAAAGAATTTGACACATAGTGGTTGGAATAAACCCATTAACTAGTTTGGAATGCAATTAAGAATCAAGGAAGGGATGATTTGTTAAAATAAAATGGTATTTCATATAATTTGAATCTATATAATGTTTTCATGTGATCCTTGAGTTATCCCATGAAAGGAAGAGGGATATATTAAAAATAAGGATCGATGGTGATGTTTCATAATACTCTATGAATCATTTGGAAAAGTGTTTGGGTGTACCTTACGAAAGAGAAAATTTGGTTTACAAAACATCTTATCCTATTAATAAATTGCATTTTAAATATATGTATTCCAAAGATGATATCACCGGGAATAAGAATCCCAGAAAAACCACTGTTACTGAATTAAGTATATATTGTAGGGAACATGTTAAATACATTCTGTATGCAGTAGGTCCTAGAAAATGATACATTATTATCAACAGGAATTTGGACCTATTTTCCTTGTTATTGAGGAACATTTTATTTATAATCTTATTTTGTAGATATTTTATGACACACATCATTGAGATGTGTAATCTAGCTTCAAGGCTTTTTTCCCTTCTATAAAGTCCAATGTTTTTTAACCATGTTAAAATTTGACGATTTTCAAATTTTTACAGTTAATCAACGGGTTCTTTTTTTAAATGATCTATGGAATTTCATTCCTTCTGCTATAAAACATATGGTATCATTTTTGTACTCGAGTATTTATTTGAACGTTTTACTGGGAGCCCCAATGAGTCACGGGAGCATCAGATCTGGAAAAGTTCACTTTAATGGTTCTGCACGGACAGTGCACGGTTGTGGTCCAAACTGTGCTTTTTTACAATGCATAATAAATTATTTATTTTAATTAAACAATATTACAAGTGAGAGTTATTAATTAAAATAAAGTTTAAATAATATTAATAATAATGAAGTTATTATAATTATAATATTTGAGGTCATTTAATTAAATTAATGATAAATAATTAATTAAATTATGGTTGAAGAAGTTAATGTGGATTTTGGGTTTATCGATGAAACATTTTAATTAAACGAAGTGTTCCAAAATTACTAATGGACCATAACTATTAAATTAAGGTAATGTGTTGGTGTTTCTATCATTTATATCATATTAATGACATTGGAATAAATTTGGGGAGTTTTGGTTTTAATTAAATGAATGTTGGAATAATAATAATGATGTCATTATTATTATTGTGTTTTTTTAATTAAATAAATGTAAAAAGAATTTAATGTTCCTGCTTTTCTTCTCGATGAAATGTTTAATTAAATGAGGGGTATTAGATTTAATGATGTATTGTTATTAAATTGTGGTGTTGGGTTAATCAATGGTTTGAAAAATAATAACAATGAGACTATTATTATTTTTGTTTTATAATTGTAATAATAATAATTAATAATTTAATTAAATGAGGGGTTTCATATTTGATGATATATTTTAATTAAATAGAGGTGTTGGGTTTATCAACTATTTGAAAAATAATAATATTACAAAAATTATTTTAGTTTTTTCAAGGTAATAAAAATTGTTATTATTGAAATTATATTAGGGGTTACAGGTTGTAATTTTTATCATATTATTGATATTGTAATAAATGGTGGGGGGGGGGGGGTTATATAAAAATATCTTTGAATCAAAACAATAATGATGTTATTATTATTTTTGTTTCTATTTGGATAAAAATTTTAATAGAATTTTCTTATATGATCAATATGGAGTTTCATTAGTAATTATGAAATGTTTATTAAGAGAATAGAAAATGAAGAAGTGTTTTTAATTAAATGAAGAGATTTTCAATTATTAGATAAGTGTTTAATGTGTATAATAAAAATAATAATATAAGGATTATTATTTTAATTATAATATCAATTTAGGGGAAAAATAAAATAAACAGGTCAGGCACAGCCTACTAGTGAGGCGCACGTCCACCCTATTTTCTTCTTCCTTATGAGACACACTAGGTGAGTAGCGCCCTCACACCCCACATGCTCCAGCTCCATCCCTATGGTGCAACCTCTATATGTACATGGATTTTCTCCCTAGAATGCATCCCTTAGCAGGACCCCCTCACAGTATCAGACGATAATCCCAGTCTAAACTTGTATCGTTCCAACCCCTCTCCCAGACTACACATTGTGTGCGATGATTCCTCCTGGACAATTCATGAATAATTTCCATTTCTTCAAGGTGAGTTTTTCTGTGTTTAACTCGAGATTCTCATCATCCATTTGACTCCTCAATCTCAACTTGTTTTATCAGCGAAAACCCAAAGGTTCGATTTTATCCGGTTGTTGTATTCTTCTAATTTTTTGGATATGAAAATGTTGTTTAGGGACCCATATGTTTAGTTTCTTGGATCCACCACAAAGGTAGAGTAGGATTGGTTTGATTTTATTTGTAGATGTTGGTTCATGTATCTTTTTAAAAATGCTATTTTTTCACCTATTAAACAAAGTTCTATGAATTTTCTATGAATCACAACTACCAAGATAGAGGTGTGTTGTTCATTACTGCTTTGATTTTGTGTACCAGATTAATATATTGATTTTCTGTTGATCATCGTAGAGAACATACATGTATACATATATATATATATATATATATATGTGTGTGTGTGTGTGTGTGTGTGTGTGTGAATGTGTACAAATGTGCGACTGTGGACCAGTTGTGGACTGGTTGTCGCCAAATATATTATAGTGTTGTGGAATAAAATTGGTGCCACCCCTAGGTAGGGTCCCAAATCTCTATCACATTATTTAAGAATTATTTTCATTATTTAAACATTTTAGTGTATGAGTTTCCATGATTTTTGAAGTGCTAAATTTCCATTAAATTACAACTAAAGTTAACATGTCTGTTGTTGGTAATTTCATATCATGAATTTATTAGATTTGGTTTCTGTACGTATCCATTATAAATGTGGAAATTACAATATGTTAGTGTTAATCATTTATTTTTTGCTATTGAAAATATGTTGAGCTTATGGGTTTAATATTAAATGGTTAAATAGGAAGCACCCATGGGTCCTCCTAGGAAATAAGACTTAAATGTCATTGGACTTAGAAACTCATTTATTGTGTTATTTAACACATGTCCCATAATATAAATTATGCAAGTAAATATTTATCAGTTGGAGGATAAAATTATTAATTGGGGAAGGATGTGAAATAGGTTAATTAATTGAGTAATTAATTATCTAGTCATGAGTTGGAAAAATTGTGGCATTTACTGAATATTGATAATATTGAATATTTTGACATGTTCAGAATATAAATTTGAAAATAGTTATAATTAATGGATGGATTAATTATAACATGATAAATGGTAAATGGTTAGTTAATTAATGAACTGGATAAATAGATATGTTTTAATTAACTAATTGTTGAATTAATTAATTATAATGCATTTTGTAAAGATAGTGAATTGATTGATTTTTATGACAATTTTCCAGTAATATTTTTTAATTATTTTTTTATTTCCAATCCTTATGTTTGTTAGGACGAAGTTGATCAAAAATGTGATATGTTAGATGTTTTATAAATATGTGGGTCTTGTTTAGAATGCTTGAATTGTGATTTCTAGGATGTGCATGATAATTTCTAAATACTTGGACAAAACATTGTTTCAGTTGACAGGTTCATAATTGTTAAAGATTTTGGATAATTAATTTATAATAATTCATTAATTTGTAATTATTAACTATCGAGTTGTTTATTGGTAAATTTATTGTATAATTATTTGACGGTAGATATATGGGTTTAATTAGTTGATGAATTAATGAATGGATTAGACTATTTAATTTATGAATTAATTAATTGATGGTTTTTGGGTGTTAGATGTGGTCTTATACACCAATGATAAATATGTATGTCTAATTGATAAACAGGTTTTGAGATAGGGACTGATGCTCTATGTACTCATGTGGTTCTAGACATGGTGATTTACACTCATCTTGCATGAAAATATATCTTTTATGAGATAAGGACTGATGCTCCAAACACCCATGTGTTGTCAGAAAAGGACTCATGCTCCAAATACTCATGAGGGTTCTAGACATGATGTTCTACACCAATTAATTGACATTGTCATGTGGGTACAGTTGTTTGTGTAATAAATGAATTAATGGTTAATGAAATTTTTTGTGATATAGTTATTTTAGAATTGAATATGCAAAAAGGTTTAGATTTATTAAGGAATTGGGTGAATCACTATTAGTGGACAGACCCAAGAGAAAATCACTATTTATGAGGATGGGCTCAGACATAGTATATAAGAGATTAAATTGAATATCCTATGATGCATTATCAATGATATTGAACAATCTTGGGTTCAATCTTTACAATGATTACTTAAATGTTCTTTAGGACATCTATGGTGAGTGACTTATACGTGGGATGTCAATCTTATAAAAAATCTCAAGACTTTATTATTTAATAAAGATTTAATAATTGATAGATGAAAACAATTATGTAGTGATTGATGATTATGCATGAAAAATATTTAATGTATGTTTATACACCATCCGACAGATGAAATATGTACTTGGTTATATCGCTACATTTTAGTTCTTACATTATTTTTTCTTCCGTTCACATAGATTAAATTATTTATTAAATGTATGGACATGGGGTAGAAACTAGTGGTACCGGGCTACAGAGATTTATATGTCACCCCTATTGAGGACACCATTGTACTGGGGTACCTGAGTATACTCAATTTGGTTGTAGGATTGTGCTGTTTTCATTTGCATTGGAGATATGTGAAGAGGAATGAGCGGAAGCATGGGATGCTCGAGGAGATCACCCTTGGGGCATTGATTTATTGTTTATTTATTTATATATTGGAATGTAAAACATGTTGTTTGGTTAATTGTTTTCCATTTTTTATAATTATCATGTCATGCATGCATCTTATGTATAATCGGCGTTGGCCATTTTTTTTGTACTAGGTTTATGAAATCTACCTTCAATTTCATTGTCATTTATTAAAATACTTCTTCTATTTATTTCTATTTTCTATTATTGAACTCCGATGTGAAGGTATAGTCTCCCCACTAACTATACATATAACTTTGTTTTTAGTTAGTGGCATTTGGAATATGGGGAGACACGCTTTAGATAATGTAGAGACTAGTCCGGCCACTGATTTAGTGGGGATATAGGTAGAAATATTTTAATGTTGAATCAAAGGGTTCTTTTCATTTTTTATTCTATTTTGGGTTGCTAGACATGAGACTAAGAATGTGTCGGTTCTTGGGTTAATATCCATGCTTGGTACAAATCACCCAATACACAAGAAATAACCAAGTGGTAAGGGATGTGGGTTGATGTATGTATTATTTGAGGTTATGATTAATTTTATTTCACATTAAGTTAGTGGTGTATTTTCTAATTCTTATTGATTTAGAGAATTTTGAAGAAATAATTTTCTTAGTCTGATATTCAAAGAATGTTTCATACATGCATCCTATTAGGCTCTTAGAGGTTCACATATCATTCATATAACATGTCATGTAGTTTCATTATTATCATAGCTGCTAATATGGATTGTGTTCCTTGAATATATTCCATGTATTGTTCTTATTTAGCATTCCTTTTTAGGTAGCATGTTTTGGTGATATAATAAATGGGATGGATTAATAATATCCAATGATTATTTTCTATGCTTTAGTGTCATAGAATGTTTTAGTGATTTCAACATGTTGATCTGAGATACCACCATGTAGTGACATGTTATCTCACTAATAAATTATATTTTTCATTGGAAAAATTTATTTGGATGCAATTACATTGAAACCAATTTTCAGTCATAAGGTGTATGGTCACTTTATAACAGTATGAAAATGTAACAATTGTCTTCAAACAATTAATAAGGGATGCTAAAATTAAAATGATAAATGAGAGAAACATAAATGGGAACCAAATGCCAGTGGTTAGGTGTATGGGTGACCTATCGACTTGTATATTGACATCCATGAGACAGAATCATATAAACATAGTATTTTTTAAAATTGTTAAGAATGTAAAATAGATGAGTTTAGATTATATTAAACTATTTTGGGATTTCTTTTTAAAGAACTCGGATAGAATGAATGGTACCCTTGGAGGATCCATTTTTGGTAAAAATGATTTCGGATGATAAAATTCATATAATATTTTAATAACACAATATGTGAAATGTTTAAATAGGATGTTTGTTATAGCCTGTCTGTTTTAGCCTATGGGGTGTTGTTTGAAAACCAAGTGACTTGTTGTGAATAAGTATTTGTGTTTTTTTTCTAATTCTAAAAAGGATAAAACGAACTACATAAGATTTCTAAAGTGGGGGCTTTTGAACCTCATAATTTGTGTTTTGTATGACCATGTGAGTGGGTTAACATTTATGTTTCTTAAGTGGATAACATATGGTAGGTAGTACCCTTAGAATATTTTAGGCCATTAATGTAAGTTTGTACCAATGATCGGAAGGACTTCTTAGTACACGTGTGTTATGCCATGCCGATATGTGCTGGTTGGTTGATGATATTTTATTTTGACGTCATGGAAAAACCTAATGTGGGTGCTGTCGAATCGATTTCGGTAAATATGGTGATCGGTGATGCCAATAAATTTGAACAAAGTCATCCAATTTTAGTTCATCTAATCATCATAATGACCGTGGTTTTATCGTAGTGTGCCCCTTTGAATACGATGACCATATACCCAATCTTGAATTCTTCATGGAGACACTACGATAGTGTTTTCTTTATACTGTAATATATTTTTAATATTTTTAGGCTTGATTAGTAGTTGTTATCTAGGTAGTACGCAGGATGTATGGTTTCATTGGGATACACTTTTATTAGTGATGGGGCACAATTGTTGTTTTAATATAGTCTTGTGATGGCTTGACTTGGAAATTTCACCAGAGGTGGAGTAAGGACGTCATTATACATGTAGAGGTTTTTGGAATAGTTTTAAAGCAATGTCGTCATATAAAGGGAATATGTTGGTTTTGGGTTTCTGACATCTTTCAAGGAAATCATGGACAAACTATTTTGTTTTTTGATCGAGATTAAGGCATTTTTGTTGATGCGGTACTTGTAATGGCCTCAGATATAAGCTTTCTTTCGATGTTTAAGCTATAGAGTGAGCATTGGATCTGGTTTTAGAAGCATACCTATAAGGCTTGTGAAGGGTTAAAGGTTCGTTTGGCATTGTGAACACAACACATATGTTCTAACATTATTAAAAGAACATGGTAGGTCAGTTAATTTAGTAGAGGTTCCTAATGGCTTATTTGGGATGAATTTTTTTTATGTTGGTTAGATTGTAATGTCCTGTGTTTTTAACTGGATTAAAATATGAAGGTTTTTTTAAATTTTTTGATTTATCAATGGGTCTTTTTTAACCAAGATCTGTATTTTTATTCAGATTGCTGGAAAACATTATGGTGTCATTTTCTTACTTGCGAATTTATCTGATAATTTTAGTGGGTGTCCCGATGAGTCTTGGGAGCACCAGATCTGAAAATATTCACTTTAATGGATTTGTACAGGTAGTACACGGTTACTGTCAAAAATGTGCTGTTTAAACTACGTAATAAATTTTTTAATTTGATTAAATAAGATTATATTGGAAAATTATTAATCAAAATAATTTTTTAATAATAATAATACTAATTTTATTATTAATATTTTTGTGGTTATTTAATTAAATGAATGAAAATGATATAATTAAATTATGGTTGAGGAAATTAATGTGGCTTTTGGGTTAATCAATGAACCATTTTCATTAAATGATTACATTAAGAATTATTAAATGACCATTTATTATAAAATGGATGTTATGGGTTTGGTTTTTAATCATTATTATCTTATTAATGACATTGTAATAAATTTAGGTTTTTTGGTTCTATTTAAATGAATGATAAAATAATACTATTAATGATGTTATTATAATTATTACTGTGTTTAGTTAATTAAAGGAATTTAATGTGGCTTTTGTTTTTCCTAGAGAAACATTTAGTCAAATGAGTTGTTTCAGATTTAATGAAGAATATTTATTAAATAGTTGTGTTGGGTTTTTCAAAGGATTGGAAAATTTTAACAAGGAGACTATTATTATTTTAGTTTTATGAAGGTAATAATAATAATTAGTAATTTAATTAAATGAGGGGTTTCATATTTAATGATGTTTTTTATTAAATAGAGGTGTTGGGTTTATTAATGGTTTGAAAAATAATAATATTGAGACTTTTATTATTTTAGTTTTATGAAGGTAATAAATATTATTATTATGTAAATTAAATTAGGAGTTATTGGTTAGAGTTTTATCATATTATTGATATTTTATTCAATTTGTTTTTTGGGATTTAAATAAATGAATGATGGAATGAAAATAATAATAATATTATTATTATTATTATTATTTGGGTTATTTAGTAAAACAAATGTTAATGTAATTTTTATATATGACCAATAAAGTATTTCATAAATGATTATGAAATGTTTATTAAGAGAATAATAAATGAAGAAGTGTTTTAATTAAATGTGGTGTTTTTCACTTATTAGAGAAGTGTTGAATGTGTAAAATAATTAAAATAAAATGAATATTTTATTTATTACATCCAATTAATCAGATTATTCATAGGGGAAAACGAAAATAAATGTGTGAGGTGCGACCTACCGGTGAGGCGCACGACCCCCTGTTTTCTTCTTCCTTAGGTGACTGACTAGGTGTGAAGTGCCCTCACAATCCAGCATCTCCATCTCCTTCCCTACGGAACAACCTCTAGAAGTTAGTGGCTTCCTCTCCCTAGTGTGCAGTCCTTAGCAGGACCCCATCACTGCAGCGCATGACACTCCTGGGCAGAACCTATAGTGTGGCACCACCACTCTTGGAGTCCACCATTTTCCTGACTATTCCTCTCAAACTCATGATTAATATTTTTCTCCTTTTCAAGTGGATTCATTCTGCGTTTAACTCATGTTTCACATCATCAATTTGACACCTCTCTCTCTCTCTCATCTATTTTTCTTGGCCGATGACCTAATGTTGAGTTTTATCCGGTTGTTGTGTTCATCTACTTTTTAAGATATGAGAATGTCATTAAGGGACCTATAGGTCCATGTACCGGAATCCTCTTCCAAAATTGATGATGATGGTATTGATTTTATTTGGATTTTTTTGTTCTTATAGTCTTTTATACCCGCTATTTCATTTTACCTCTGATAAATTAATGGTCTGTTAATTTTCTTGGTGTCATTAGTACCATGTTAGAGGTGTGTAGTAAATTACTACATTGATTCTGGGTAACAGTTTAATATATTGAAATTTTTATATCAATCATGAAAACACACCCACACACAAACACGAAAACACACACACACACACACACACATATATATATATAAAGGTGTGTGTGTGTGCGGCTGCAGAAAAGTTGTGGACTATTTTTCACCAAGTACATTGAAGCATTGTAAAATAAAATGTGTACCACCCTAAGGTGGGCGTGCATGCAGCTGTGGACTAGTTGAGTACTATTGAAAATATATTGATCTAATGGAATAAATATTAAATGGTTAAACAAGAAGAAACCATGGATCTTCTTTGGAAATGAGACTTAAATGGAGTTGGACTAGGACACACCTTTAGTGCATATTTTTAACCCATCTCACATAATGTTAATATCAAAAATGATGATTTATCAGTTGGGGAATAAAATGATTGAATGTGAAAGGATGGATAATACAGTAATTAATTGAGGAATTAATTATCTAGTCATGAGTTTGAATTTTTTGGCATTTACTGAATATTATGAATTTTGAATAATTTGACATGTTCATAATATAAATAGAAATCAGTAATAATTAATGGATGGATGAACTATTACATGATAAATGATAAATGGTTAATTAATTTATGAACTGGATAAAGAGATATGATTTAATTAATTAATTATTTAATTAATTAATTTTCATTCACTAATTTAAGATTATTATTTGATTGATTATTATGACTATTGGCTAATAATATTTTTAGATGTGTTTTTATTTTCTATACCTTAAATTGTTTAGGATGGAGTTGATTAAAAATATGAAATGTCATATTGTTGATAAATATGTGGGCCTTGTTTATCATGTTTGACTTGTGACGTTTACAATGTTCATGTAAACTGTTAATGTCCTGGATAAAACATAGTTTCATTGGAATGGTTCAGACTAGTTAAAGATTGGATAAATAATTATTAACTATTGAGATGTGGAATGGTTAATTGATTGTAAAATTATTTTATAAGAGATTTATATTGATAATTAGTTATTGAATTAATTAATGGATTAGTCTAATTAATTTTTGAATTAATTACTAGATGGTTTTGGTGTGTTAGACATGTAATTCTTCATTGATGAAAAATATGTATGTATGATTGATAAACGGGTTGTGATAGAGGGAGTGATGCTCCAAATACGCATTGGGTGCTCAAAATAGAATTCTACACCCAGCATGCATAAAAATGTTTTTTATGGGATATGGACTGATGCTCCAAAGACCCATGGGTTGTGAGACAATGATTGACACTCCATATACTCACGGGGGTTCTCCTCATGATGTTCTACACCCATTAATTGACATTGGATTGTTGGTCCTATTTGACGTGGAGGAAATTAGTTAATGGTTAATGAAAACTACCGTGACATAATTATTTTTTAATTGAATATGAGAAATAACTAATAAAAAAATACCCTATACCAATGGTTTGGAACCATTGGTATACGTCTCCAAACCGTTGGTATAGCCTATACCAATGGCTTCAAGATCCTTTGGCTGGTTTTGCATGCAGATAGATCTATACCAAGGATTCTAGGTATACCATTTGTATAGATTTATTCCAATAGTATGAAAAACTATTGTAATAGGTTATATGAAAAACTTATACCAATGGTTTCATAAAACTATTTTTATAGTAAATTCAAAAAAAATAAACCATTCTTGGTTTTGATCCAAACACATCCCGTTTATAATCCAACAACCTAAAAACAAACCTAACATGACATTAGTGATTATATTTTCTGAAATAAATAAATATATTTATATATGTGTATATTCATAAATATCTTAACTTTTTATTTCTTGAATTTTATTTAACAAAATATTCTATAAATGAATGTATGTACCTATACCATCAGTTTTGAGAACCGTTGGTAATTTTGGTTTTATTTTTCTGGATATACCAATGTTTTTGGCCAAACCGTTGGCATAGGTCCTCCATATACCAATGTGATGGAAAAAACCATTGGTATATTGAAACTATATTGCACCTACACAAATGGGTTTGGAAAAAACCGTTGTTATTGGTCCATACAAGTGACATATAACAACAGTTTTGGCCAAAACATTAGTATACGTCCAAATTAGTGTCCTATACCAACAGTTTGGTCAAAAGTGTTGATATAGGTCCATATAAGAGACCTAAACCAATTTTTTTTGCCCAAAAAATTGGTATATGTCAAAATTAGTGACCTTTACCAATGGTTTGGCCAAAACCATTGGTATAGGACCTATTTCTACTAGTGATGGGTTCAGACATATTAATGAATTGGGTGAATCACTGTTAGTGGGATGATTGAGGAGAAAATCACTATTTTAGGGGATGGTATCATGCATATTATATAAAAGATTAAATTTAATATCTTTTGATGCATCAGCCAAGACAAAGAACAATATTGGAATCGATCTTTAAATTGATTAAATAGATTGTCTTTAGAGACATCTGTGGTGAGTGACTTATATGGGGGTTATTGGGTGTAGGCTAAATCTCATGACATTCAGGATTATAGAAGGATTGAATAATTTATAAATGAAAATGATTATGTAATGATTGTTGAGTATGCATGAAAAATGTATGATGTAGGTTCAGACACAAGCTAAGGGCGGAAGTAGGAAGTTGGGCACATAGTTACATTGTACTTCATACTTTATTTATGCATTATTTCACACGGTTTAAATTATTTATTAAATATATGGATTTGTGGTACCCACTAGTGGTACCGACATACTAGGATTTATATCTGAACCCCTACTCGGGCTGCTATTGCACTGGGGTAGTAGAAAATACTCTATTTGGTTGTAAGATCGTTCAGTTTGCATTTAATTTAAAGAAATGACCAGAGGACCGAGCAGAATCTCAGGATGATCATAGAGACTGCCATCTGGGCTTGGAGTCATTTTTTATTTATTTCGGTATTGAAATGTAAAGAATTTTTTTGTTCACTATTTTCCATTTTTTCATCATCATCTCATGCATGAATCTACTATATAATTGGTGATGACCATTTGTTTGATACAATATTTATCAAATATACCATCTACAACTTTATCATTTATTAGATGGCTTCAGCTATATATTACCATTTTCTGTTGTTGAACACTAATATGATGGTATAGTCTCCCCACTGACAATACATAGAACCTAAATACTAGTTGGTAGCCTCTGGTGTACATGGAGACGCGCTTCTATTCATGTAACAGCTGGCCTGGCCCCTGGTTTAGTGGAGAGTCGGGTTGGGACGTTACACATTCTCATTCTTAAGAACATTTCTACCTTGATAAAGAAAAATTTGATAAATCCTGTTGCGGAGAAAAATGTAGTTTCATTTGATGGGTTTTTTATTACCCAATGGATTTTTATGAAAATTGAAGTCGACTAGAATCCAATGATATAAGAATTGGTGGCTGACCAATATAAATTTTATGGATAGATTAACATAGTAATATATCATGATTTAATTAGGGATATGGTGGATCAAGATCTTATACCAGATGATATAATGATGTATTTAAATTATAATGTTTCTATTTTCAATTATAAAGAGGAGGTAGTTGTAGAAGATGTGGAATAATAAAAAGAAACCAAAGTTGTAGACATAATAAAGGGTCAAGATTTTCTTAATATGATGATCTGGAATGGAATAAATATGTTCAAATGAATGATGATTGGGATAGCATTGAAGGATCTTTTATTATTGGGATTACCCCAAGATAAACTATACTTGATGCACCTTTTATTGTGGATAAGGCACCTGGATCCCTTGTATTGGACAAATAATATCCTAATTATGATAATTAAGATCATGAAGGTAGTCCAACTGTGCTTGGTATAACTGTTATTCTATCTACTCAATGCACACTAGAAGAATATTTTATTTTTAATGATGACATTCAAGAGATAATTTTGGATTCCTAGATTGTTTTTCATGAGTAAATTGATCATTATTATAATAAATATTATGTTGAAACTATTATTAGTTTTTAGGATAAAACAATTGGAGACAGATCTGCGAGGAATTCTCCTAAGGTAGATGGTAAGATTCTGGCTACTGATTCGTCTCCCATTTCTCCTACACCATTTATTCCATCTACTTCAAATTTCAGTGAATATATAATGGAAATGTTCAGATTTTAAATAATTGATATATTCAAACAAGGGTTTGAAAATTTTGACGAATCTCTATAGAAAGTGGCAAAAGTTGATATTTTTCATGTTCTAACATTACTAATCAATCATCTTCATCCAATATTTAATTTCATAATAGATATGATATTGAATTAGATTTCATATTTTAGAGCACAAGTTGGTTCCCTATAGGAAAATATTGCTAAATTGATGATTCATTTAGACCATCGATTCCTGAATGTTATGTTTCAACCTTCTCTTATGTTTTGTGTTACCTATATTCAGTTTGTTTTTTATGAATACAATATAAAAAATTTAATTTGGGATGTGTTGGATATTTCTTTAGAGTTTATCAAGACTCGAAAATCATCATATGATGTGTTTCAAACACATGTGTCCAAGACCCTATCTTTAGTTCATGTGAAATTAAAACAATCTAGTGAAGACATTGAAATAATAACAAGGGTCCTTGATTTTTATCTAAGTAGGGTCATTACAAATACACATGTTAAATGGATTTTTATGTATCTTTCTTTGGAAATAATGATTCTCCCTCTGAGTCAAGATTTTAGTTCACAAGTTGAGAAGATTAGAACTATGAATCCTATTTTGGAATCCTTCATAAAGAATTTAGTTGATTTCATTTAGACTTTGGAGCATGAAGTTGGCACAATTAGTGAGTTTACCAGGTGGAAGGAACCCTATCTCTATACGTCTCAGAAAGTTGTGTTATCCCCTTCAACCAATCCTTATCTCATCCTACTACCTCATCTACCATTAATCATTTTTCCTATATCATTTTCAAGCCATTTAATAACTTATTCTAGTTTCCGTGTGTGTAGTTATTTGATACCCTGCCTCCTGATCTGCTCTAGAGACTACCTTTTTTCCTACATATACATCTAAAGGAAATTATCTTATCCTACCTTCCAAAATAAGAAATAAGTATCCTTCATATTCATTGAAGAATTTATTATAGGGATTTAATGTAATTTGTCTGTACCCTTTTCATTTTATATTTTTTTATATCATTGAAATAATTTATTTTACTCTCAACTGTCTTTTATCATATTCCTAATCCTGTCACTTTTTGATAATCTTAAATAAGGTATTAATAATTGATGGGTCTAATAAATTAAAATAAATTGAATTTAGTGAAAAACAAATAATTATTTCAAGAACATGTTAAATATTTATTTCAGAGCTTTATAAATATACTCTCGATACACTCAATTCAATTCAATTTAAATGTTATGAATTGTTACCATAAAAATGGGGTAAATTGTGTCTTAGATCATAACTTATTTATTTTACTGATATAAAATCATGTTTATATTGTCATTAATTAATTTCATGTATCCTTTTAGAAATAATATTAATTCTAAAAAATGAAAAAATTGCAATGTATGAATCATACAGTGCCACCTTACCATGTGAAGTTTAAGTGACCGTAGGACCTTACCACATGTTATACTTAACCTTACCACATGAAAAAATTTGTTATCATGTGTCATATAGATTTTTTTCTCTATGTTACTAACTGACAGAAAATTGAAAACTCATATTATCTTGAATTTATAATCACTTACCACTTGTACAATCAACCTATTGTGATATGAAATTTTACTTACAACATTCTTGAACAGTTGAAGGAAACTACCCACTGTATATGGAAATAATGTTACAATTCCAATTTAAATATAATGTTACAAAAGGTACTATATTAATTGTGTCTTCTAATGTAGTGATCGCAAAAAAAAAACAACACACCACATAAATTCTTGAAGTTACCAAATGTGAAAATGAGTTAACCTCAGGAAGAGATAAATAGACCATGCCACCTTTCTACATCACCTGACCCCATCATGTTTTCATGATCTCAGGTAACTATTCTTTATGTTAATTAATTTTTTCATGTCTAACCTAGTAGTGGAGAATTTGAAAACTCCAAAGCCATGTTGTTAAGAAATAAATGCAGTTCCAACATAAAATTGAAGAATTATTATTCTTCAATGGATATTTTTGATGCATGTCTCATTAAGATAAATATTTGACCATGTGGAAAAATGAGTGGACTACTGAAACAAATTTCTCTTACAATAAAATTAAAATGGGATGATTTACATGAACTCCTATTCAATAGAGAAAATGTTATGAAACTCTATTTTTATAATTTTTTTAGAAATATTCCCAAGATATTTCAAATGTCAAATTCAAAGACTCAGAAAAATCACAACTATTTTGATTCATCTTATTTACATGTTCTCTTTCCTAATATAATGTTATTTTATTTTATGATTAATATTTTGAGTTCTGTTCTATATTTTATTTATATCTATAAAAACACATTCTTTTGTGCTAAACAAGAGAATTTGTTGTAATCTATCAAATATTATCCTTTCTATTCTGAATAATAATTTTGGAAGAGGTCATGTATGACCTGGTATCTTTTTCATCCATTGTATAACTATCGAAGAGTCTCTATTCCTAGATGGCCTTGTGTATTATTGTTTTTAAAACCTGATACATGTTTTGGATATGTTTATTTGTTAATAAACTCCTTGTCAGCAGGTTTTTTCCATGTGAGGGTGGTATTGAGTCTTAACTTGAGACTAATTCCCTTATTTAAATTCCACTGTGTGATTTAATATTTTTTATTTGAATTTACATATCTGTTTATTTTTTCTAAACTCCAACAAAACAAAAAATTGACAGTTAGTCTTAACTCGTGTTTATATAAAAAAATTAAATGTATATCTATTTTAAAGGTAAAATTTATTAAGAGTTATTTTGAAAGAGTCTTAATCCCACATCAGAGAAACTATTTGAAAGATACAATTTTTATATTTATATTGTTTTCATAAACTAGGCATTTCTTTTATTACTTTGCGGAATTTTGTTTTTAAATTGTTTTTAAACATTATTTTTATTGGGAACTCAATCTACCCCCTTGATCTTTCCACTCCAACCAAAAATTATTTAGGAATATAATGACTGTACTGGATGAGTCGGACTCAAGGAAATGGACACTTTTCATTAAAACCTCATTTAAAATATTTTCAAAGATTTGTTTTTAATATTTTACTTCCATTCCCATATTCATCACATTATATTAGGAATGTATTTATATGGAATCAAATGGATTATAATGGACATTTTATGAACTTTTATCAATGTTTTTCAAAAGGATGTTTTTAAAAATTATATATGAAACCTTTTTACAAAAAAGGTAAATTGAATGTTCTATTCTAACGTATCAGATGTCAATGAGTTTTCCCTCCACTATACCCAATATATTATATTTTACATCCTTTATAGGAATTCATTTTTTCTTCAAATAAAAACCCAACTTACCTTTGAAATATTTATATAAAAAATTTATTGTAAATGGAATTGATATTTTTATATCCACAAATGTTATTCTTAAGGTTGTACATAATATTTTTTTAAATGTGGTTATGAAAAGGACATATTTCACGTGTTATGATAATTTTAGGATTATTGGATTTTTTTTATGATGACGAGTGAGCCTTATATAGCTCATATTGATGGGTGATCCAGATAAAGATCTTGGTGATGGGTGAGCCCGATATAGCTCCACAATGCATTTGATAAATGGATAGAGTTAATTGGTTATATTTCACCTAATACATTTTTGTAATTTACCAGTTTTGTTATTCCATTTGTATGAGTGGTATGGAAATAATGTCCAATTTTAACTATAATATTTATCTATGATTGACGTGATTTTTTTTGGAAATATTATTATTTAACATGTTAAACTAACGAGCATTTGTTTAAAGGAACTTCTATGTTACTTCTTTAGGAAAAAATGTATGACTTTTTGTAAAAGATATCATGTTTTTTCTTGAATAAAAATATATATTTATAAGTTTTTTTCCCTTTATGATTTATTATGAAATTTTTTATTAAAATATTATGGTAGATAGGTTGATTTCATGGGTAAAAAAGTTTTATATTGACCTCAAGGTTTAGTTTAAAAAATTAAAATTATTATATGATTTCCTATAAAAACATGTTTATTTCATTCCTTTTATATGTAACTTATTGAGATTTTTTTCTCATCCCATGTTTAAAAATGATCTTCATGGGTTTAATGGTTTTTAGGAACAAAGGATGAGGTCAATATAAAAAATTAGAAGTAATGACATGAAAAGGAATCTTGATATATAATATTTTTTTTGTAGAAAAATTGATTCTGCGTGGAGGTGTCCACATTTTGATGTAATATTTATTTATGTAAGGATGATTGCCTAATTTTTAAAAACAATAATTCTAAAATATCAATGGGAATGAAATAAAATTAATTCTTTCCAAAAAAATTCGTTTTATAGATTTGTTTATGTATAAGTCTTTATAATAGTACTTCGAAAATAAAAAATGTTTTAATTACATGCACTTGTTTGTTTGGAATGGGGTTGAGTTAATCTGTGGAAAAGGTCTCCAGTGACATAGAATCTTTTTCTAATGATTTTAATTGTTTTTTAGTATCTGCTACTGTATATTTTTTTTATTCTACAAAAAATTTTAGTCATGAATATCTTCCATTATACGTGTTATAATTTTGCAATGATAAATCCATTATTTTATTAGTTCTAAATTAGTTTTCATAAAATTCAATAATTAGATGTGGTAAATTGAATTGATGATAAAGAATGCATTTTATAAGATATTTTTAGCACTAATACAATTCGTTGGATTTTATCAAATCTCACATTATCGATACATAAAGAGTACAAATAAATTCCTTTTCAAGCATTAAAAAATACAATATTTTTTGTAGTGCATGAGTATTTATTTAACAATTTTGTAAGTATCTTAAAAGAGATTATTAAATCCTTTCTAAATAGGTTATAGTGTTTATACTATGCTTATATGAGGATATACATAGTGTTATATATCTAAAAGTACTTTCCGAAGTAGGTATACCAATATAATGATTTAACAGAGCGGGGGAATCTTTTTGAGTAACTTTTGAGCCATTTTGATGTAAGGATTCTGTGTTTTAGAGATATAAATATAATTATTCAAATGCACTTTTTTAGATAACATCCTTATTGGTGGATTTTTTTATCTACAATGAAGTGTAAGTAATGAAAATTTTCATCTGCATAGGTTCAAGTGAACATCATTATAAAAAAAATCAAGACGTTTCATAATAACTAAATGTAGTTGTTCTGAATATTTTTAGTCGATTGTCGAATGAGAAAAATAATTTGGAAACTGATGGTTCATAGTAGACCATTTGGTGATCTATATGTTTTGATAGATATCCATGCAAGAAACAAAAATATTAAAGAACCCTGGATAATTCAAACGAATAAATTTATACTGAAATTTCATATTATAGTAAATTCTATGGATTTTACCCATATTATGTTATGTTGGCTCAAATGGTTGAAATGTGCCTAAAATTATGTATGTTATTTACATGATCCAAGAATGATATCCTTATTAGTTATCAGAGAACCAAAACATTCAAATATTATTTATTCAGGAACTCCCTAGTTTCCCAAATCACTTATAATGAAAACCCTGAATAATTTCTTCAGGCCTCAACCAGAATCTAGAAGTACATGGGAAAAATAAAAGAGATAAATATAAAAAAATATTACATTTTTTCCACATATTCTTAAAATAAACAGATGATCCATGGAAGAAAAATTTAATGAGATGTGTAGGAAAGGGTGGAGATCACGGTGGACCAAATTGATCTGCATGAATATATGAATTATCTACACCCATGTCACCACCTTGACTCGTTTCGGCATCGAGGTTGTTTTCCCACTCATCTCCTTCATTCATCCCGATGTCGCTATGTATGTAGAGCGATGTTTTTTAGATAGAAAATTATAGGGAGACGGATAGAGTGGGGGAGATTTTGAGGGGGTGTGGGAGCCAGTTGCAAATATGGGATCTGCCAAACCAAAAGCCCAATTTAGATCCTGGTTACCAGATTGATAAGCATCCACAGTCGGTGACGTCTGCATCTTCCTTCAGGACTGAGATTAAAGATGTAAATGTCATAAAGTTTGAGGGGGAAGTCTATTGCTTCTTGGAGAAATGTGAAATGCCTGGCCATGAGTAAAACAAATTTTTGAAACCAAGTGATCCATTAGGATCCTTGTGAGTCATCAATATGGTGTACGTTCAATAGAGAGAAAATATCATTATATCATGGAGCTTCAGAAAAATCTTCAGAACCTACAAATAGAGGCCACAACTCTTTCTGCACAACATTAATTATTTCAGAGAGATGAAAATGGATTGGAGAGTGAAAACACAGAGCTAAGTCAACTCTTGGAAGCCTTAGAGAAACAAGATCAGTTAAGAAAATAATTAATTGAATAATTGAGGGAGGAATTCGGGAGGATGGCTATCTCCATTGGGGAGCAGTCCGAGCCTTTGGACACAATAATGATGCATCATTACAATTTCTACACCCTGCCTACCCACTCTATCCATGAAAAACATCCATAGAGCCAGACCACCCATGCTAATACATTTCGTGTTATATGTTTTCTAACTTTCTTATAGATCAATGGTGCACCTACCTCACCAACCCATGATTAGTCTCATTTCATTGAATGCCATGAGATAAGTTCATGGTAAATTTTGATTTGTGGGGGTTTATGGGGGGATTTGTGTCAAATTTGATAGTTCCCACCATGCCTATTTAATGAGGCATTGGAGGAGATCCCTATGATCATCATATGTTCCTTGATAAGTCATTGTATATTGTGAAAGACCATTGAGAGATCCATGTGTCAGAAGAAATGGAGGATTTGGAAGGGCCCTTTTAACATTTGTTCTTTATGAAATAAATATTTTTTCTCCCTCTTTATTAATCTCTTTTTATGACCAGGGAATCAAAAAAATTGGAATCAAAACTATTTACAGGTAAACAATAGTGAGCAATGAAAATTTTCCAATGATAGGAAATTTCATGTTTCATGGAATCCAATTTTGAATACCGATTAGAATGTTCTCATTGAGGAGATTACAATGGCGGAAACAGTATCGAAAATGGAGCTATAATTATATATCTTGACCATTCAATGTTTGGACAACATTTGGGTTCTATAGTACCCATTGGCAGAGAAGATGACATTGTTCCAATGCCAGCGACATTTCTAGCAACATTCTAACAGTTTCTATGGTGTGCTACGCCATCACAACATCATTAGTTGATCTTGGGCCTTGAAAGTGTTTTGGTCATATCTTAATCAATAAATGTCTTACTTTGACGATCTAGGATTTGATTCCACCATTTTCAACTGTTGCAGTTATATCGGTGAAATCTAGTATTACAAATTCTACATCAACTTTTCAGAATTACAATCAATAGAGAGACCATACATTGGAGGGATGATCTTGTTGATTTATTCTAATTATTCCATTTTATCGTCTCAAATGGATGATGTTTTTAATTCTAAGGATCTTTATGATCCCATTGAGATTAAGAGAGTTAACCTCTATGCCACCTAGGAAGCAGAGTAGAAGAAGCATAACAAGAAGGCGATTGGATAAATCCTCCAATTGATTGATCACAATGTCTACCATAGTTTTTTACAAGAGAGTAGCACATTTAAACATTGGAAGAAGTTGGAAAAGTATATTCCCATAAAACAATACTTGAAACAATATATTATTGTTGATGTAGTTGATGAATAATCGATTAAAAGTGGATGCTCTATAGATAAACACAACAAGGAAGTCCAAATCCTTGTTAATCAACTGAAGGTTACTTTTAAGACTATGACTAAAGACAATCAGACCAACAACCAACTATTCACACTTCCAAATAGCCATGATATTCATGTGGTCTCATTAATCATCTTGGTGCCAATATGAAAAGTAACCATGACATTGGTAAAAGATGAACTATTCAATGAGGAGGTCCAATGGAAGGACACCAGTTAGAACGTGACCAAAACTCATATTCTAGAGAAGCGAGGGAGACAACAAGGAGTAGGTCAAGGGACAGGAAGCAAAGGCTGAATCCAGAGTATAAGAAGGTTCATTGATGGTAGGAGAACATCATTACAATTTTAGAATTGTGGCATAGTGGGACACAATAAGAAGAACTACTGAAGGTTTCTATAGAAAAATCATCATATTAGTAACCAATAAAGGAGAAATTGATACCCACAAGTGAGAAACACTAGATAAGTTTTGCTTTGATATAAATATGATGAAGATACTTGTTATCAATCATCATGTCAGGATATATAATGGGTAGTCTACACTATATCACTATACCACGTCACTCTGCATTGTATATATTTCGTGACCAATCAATATGGTTACATTAGTTTAGTCAAAACAAAGAAAACTAGTTCGGCTAAGATTTTTGGCATAAGTGTTATCCATGTAAATAACAATGTTGGATACAAAATTAGTCTAATAGATGTTCAACATGATCTAATCCTTTGACTAATCTTGTTATCAGGAATAGCCTTTGATTGACAATGATATAAAAACATCTTCAGTAGTGGAGAATGGAAGATGATGAAGGGATACATCATCATTTTCTGAGCCAATATATGTGATACGTTGTACAAAACTCATGTGACGATATGTGTAGATAACCTCCAAATGTTGTAAGTTGAGACGTCATACAACATGTGTCATAGGATACTCGACCACAACGATGAAAGAGGGTTATCTATGCTAATTAAGGAAAAGTAAATTAGTATTAATTAATATTTATTACTTTATCCTTGATAATACTACTTTTTTGGAAGTAGCATAAAGCCTCATTCAATATTCCTTCTTCAATGAGATATGAGCTGATCGATATGGTGTTATATGATGTATGTTGACCTAGTGGAGGTGGATATTGAGCTAGATGAGACTCAATCTTCAATATAAGAAGTTATAGAGCCATTACATGATCTAGGGGATATTTTACGTCCCAAACATAACATTTCAAATCTATGTTTGTGCTATTGGGGAGATGGACATCTCTTGTAAGGCTACAAAGATGCGTATATTGTTAGTGATCATGAGAGAATGAAGTCTACACCAGGATACTTATAATGATTTTTAGTATGAGATTTATCATAGAGGTTAAGGTTGTAGAAATTATTTACTTTTTCCATAACAAAAGCCGAGTAAATTTCTGCTTTTAAAGATGGAAATGAGATATTGTGGCTAATGAGTTTTCTCTAGGTGCATGGATTTCCCCTAAATGAGTACATGGTTCATTATTATAGTCATTTTTATTTTCAATTGAGCAAGAACACCAGTATGGAAGCCCTTCTTTTTATTCCTTAACTTTTCATTACACATTTCAAATATATAGCCTTTAAATTCTACTGTGTTAGAAATCAGAATAAAAATACATGAAAACATAAAACAGTATTTTAAATCCCCTCGAAATGCATATTGAAATTATCATCGTATGTAAAACTACTATATCTCATAACCTAGAGTAATACATCAAAGGAAAGGGTGAGAAGAAGGCCCAGTAAGTAGACTAGGGAATCAATTTACTTGTGATATCAATAAGAACTAGATGAAAAATATAAAGAAATTATCAATGGAAAAAGAGGCATATCATAAATAAAATTACATGAATAATATCTTGAATATTTGGAGACAATATTTAATTTATCCATTCATGAACATATCACCAAGGATCATCCTCGAGGTGTCATAAAATATTATCAAGGTTATTCACCATGGTATCATGGCACTTATCAAATCTAGAGATTAAATGTTTTTCCAAATACATTAAGGAGATATTAGGGTACACACTTAATTTGTATTTATTTTCATCAGATACACAAGGATCATAATCAAATATCTCATAAATAATAGATATAGAATAAAATAAATGGGATTCATTTCAAAACCGTGAAGAATTAAATGTGCTTTAAAACAAGATCATTATATCATTTATGACCCATGTAAATGGAGTGAGGGTAATATATATATCAATTCCAGAATAAAATAGTTCAATTTTATTTCATTATGAATACCCCAGGAAATGAAAATAGATTTTGGTATTCACATAAATAAAACATGAAAATTTCTTGAGAAAAAGTGAGAGATTTTGAAACAAAAATTATGCAGCATAACAGCAATATATCAGTGTTTTAGAAAACCTTGGAAATAGAGGGGAAAAGGATTAACCACTCCTAAATAACTCATAATATAGTATTGGGAAATAATACGACGTAAATATGATAATGGTTTGTATATTTGAATAACATCCCACATGAAAAGGAATGTTTAATGAAAAGAGATGGTGCATTTTCTTCTATGGAAATTCGGCACCCTAACGACTTCACATAAAAATTCCAAAAAAGAAGTTGATGTGAGAGGAAAGGGTTTCTCAAAAATTGGAAATTAAATGGAAAATAATAATGTGATTGAATAACATAACACCACATAATAAAATGGAAACTATAAGACATAACATAAATGAAGTTAGGACCTAAAAGAGCAGGGTAAAAGGTTCACTCACCTTAAAGAGTGAGATTGAAATCTCAATAGTTGGGGCCTTCGATGCATGAGGGAACCTTGGGAGTACTCCTTGGGAGGTAAAATACCAGATATTAATTGTATAGGGTTTTGGAACCAAATGAATGAGAAAATGGCTTGGTATTTATAGCAAGTGTGAGGGAATATTATATTAACGTCCAATGGACACCTCATCGGTTGTATTTGCAAAACCATGGGCTTCCCAATGGTATTTTCCCATGGAATTGTCCACATGGAACATGTAATAACATATATTACTATTCACAATTCCACCATAATTATTACATCTTTATTACAACATTATAGAGGTAAGTAATCAAACTAAAACTCACAACTGTATTTTTAGTATTCATCAGAAAAACAAAACATTTTGAAAAAATCTAAAAACTTCATCCTAACCTAATATCGATGATCTAAATTAAAAATTAAACTCCATTATATGAAATTAATTTTCTAATTATGGTATATTTAATTTTAATTTAAAATCATTATTTACCTTGAAAAAATACGAATACTCCACAAATAATTTCTGAAACAATTATTTAACTATGCCATTATATCACATCACTATTCAAGATGCCTAAATTATATTTATACTTTTGTAAGTGAGGTTACTATTCCATTGGTCAAATTACTATTCATAACGATAATATTACTATTCATACATTACTATTCACCAAAAATTTATTTGATCTTTTTAGAATCTAAATTTCTTACTGGTCAAAATTTTAGAAGACTATTTTTGGAAAATCTTTTCACATTATTAATTATTTAATGCATACAACAAAAATATTTTAAAATACCCTTTTTCAAAAACACATCAATAATATGGAACTTTTATAAATTAATCTTATATTTATCTGGACATTTTATGGTCACATACATTACCATAAATAGAAAAAATATTTTTATTTATACAAAAGGATTACAAAAATTATCTATAGTCTCGTTACATATCCCCTTATAACACTTTCATGCTACCTAAGTGTATGTTGTTATGTGGGGATTGAATATTGGGGCAGTTCGAACCACATTTCCTGAGTGGTGATTTATATCAGTTTTAACATCTCTCATATGTGATTTTGTTGAAGATTCACATGTTGGAGTGCGGACTGGGATTGGTCGAGATTTAAGCCTAGTGATGCAGCCTCAATTGCATGCTCCAACAGACGGGATTCGTATAGCCCAAATCTACTAGATGAGGCCATCGACACTTCTTTCTATATTAATTTACCATGGTAACTTGTATTTGTAAACAATAATCATAATATTCAGAGTTTAGGTTCCCACAGTCGAATTGACCAACAATCATATAATAGTCGAATCCCAATGGTCTCATTTAAATTATACTCACTTCATTAATTAAAGGATATATTTTTGTTGAGTTGAAAATAAAATAACAAACATAATTTGGAAACAAAAATTATTCAAATGTTCACATTGATAAATTCTACCCCCTTAAAAAATTTCCTCCTCGAAATTTGAAATTGTACCCTTATAATTGAAAAGGTGTGGTTACATATACCATAGAGACTGCTCTAGTTCCCACATGACTTCTTCACATTTTTGGTTCATCCATAACACCTTAATATGGTAGGTAGTCTTTTTTCTCTTCCATCAAAGATCTCCACCAACTGCTCCTCATTAGAGTGGTCATGTTACATTTGTACCACCTCTAGATTTAGTACATGTGAATGGTCAGGTATATACTTCCCCCAGAGGGATACATCGAAGAAATAATTAACTTGTGCTATATTGGGAGGAAGTGAAATCCAACAGGCCACTACTCCTATGCAATCAAGGATTTCATAGGTGCCAATATACCTAGGGCCGATCATTCCTTTCATCCAAAACCTCATGACTCTCTTCCAATGTGAAATTAGATGTTTGAAATTGTCACCAACATCAAAATATAATTCCATTTGATGGTTGTCAGTATAGCTCTTTTTCCAACTCTGAGAATCCTTAATATGTTTTTGGATGGCATAGTCCTTTTCTGGCATCTATTGCGCAAGATCAGGCCCATGAAGCATTCTCTCACTACATTCATCCTATCAGGTAGGAGTTCTATGTCACTTCCCATAAATTCCATCATAAGGTGCCATTTGAATTATTGAGTGGATGATGTTATTTTAATAATACTCAACTAAAGAGAGTTTTTTATCACAGACACCATTAAATTCCATAGAGCATGTTCACAATATGTCCTTGAGTGTTTGAATAGTACATTCATATTGGCCCTCAGTTTGGGTGTGATAGGATGTACTGAAATTCAATTCAGTGTTCAAATCATTTTGATGAATTCTCTATAATTTCGATGTGAACCTTGGATCATGATATGATATGATAGAATATGGAACTCCTGAATCCTTACCACTCTCTTCACGTAAATCCCATCAATTTTATCAATAGTGATGTCATCTCAAATAGAGATAAAATTGGCAGTCTTTGTGAGATGGTCCATAATATCTCATATCGCATTGTTTCATATAGAAGTTCTCAGGAGACCAGTGATGAAATCTATAGTAATATTTTCCTACATCCATACTGTTATGGGTAGTGGTTGCAATACCCCTTTAGGATGTTTTCATTCTTCCTTCACTTACTGACAAACCAAACACCATGATGTGTAGTCAGTAATCTCTATTTTCATATTATCCAACCAATAATGATCACGAGGTTCCATATAGATTTTCATGCTTGATGGATGTATATAGAATGTAGAGCTATGACCTTCGTCCATCAGCTCCTTTTTCAGAAGAAATGAAACACAAAGTTTTGTACAAAATTTATGTACACCGTCATGATCAATGTTTAACATAGGAGACTTTCCATCCTTCATAACCTCAAACATCTTCTTTAACAATGTATCTTCTTTCGGAGTTTTCTAGATCATCTCTAGTAGTGAAGGTTGAGAAATAATTTGGATTAGGGTTAATGATGTCCCTACCCATATAATTCCCATGTCCAGATTCACAAGATCATTTATCAAAGGATCTCTTTGAATCCTCATCATGAAAAAAACAATGGGTTATTCCATAATTAATGAATTAGAAGCATTGTTTTCTCTTCCAGGATGATAATGAATTGAACAGTCATTGTTTTTAAAAAATTCCGAACATCTCCTCTATCTCATGTTAAATTCCATTTGTGTGAAATTATACTTCAAACATTGATTATTTGGGTATATAGCACATTTCACATCATAAATTTAGTGCATCTATATATTCAGAGAAAAAACGACCACAGCCGGTTCCAGATCATGTGTAGGATAGTTATGCTCATGATTTTTTCAACTGCTTGAGGCATAAGAAATGACATTGTCATTTTCCTTGGGGACACACCGAAGACCTATCATAGATGCATCTCCATAAATTACTAATCCTTTTTTACTTGAGGGCAAAGTTAACATAGATGCAGTAACCAATCTCTTCTTCAACTCTTGGAAACATTTCTCACACTCCTTGGTCCAAATTAACTTGCCACTTTTATAGATAACATGGTAATGGATTATAAATTCATGAATTTTTTTCAAAAATCTCTTATAATATCCCATTAATCAAAATAAACTAAAAAGTATAGTTATTGTTGTTGGATGAGGCCACTCCTCTACAAGTTTTTTCATTTCAGGTTCTATTGTCATTCCTTCGTTTGTAACAATGTTCCCTGAGAAATCAACTTAATGTAACTAGAATTCACATTTGCTGATATTTACATAAAATCCTCTCCATACTTAGAATTTTCAAAATAAAACTCATATGATCCTCATGCTCTTACAACTTTTTGAATATATCAAAATATCATTGATAAAAACCACCTCATATTTATCATGGAAGTCATTAAATACATTATTAATAAAATACACAAAAATATCAGGCGCATTAGAAATTTTGAAGGGCATAACAACAAAAACACAATGCCCATATCTTGATAGGAAGGTAGTTTTTCGAATTTCTTTTTTCTTCACCCTCTATTGATGATAAAATTATCAAAGATAATTCATAGAGATGAATTGAGCCCCATGAAGTTGTTCAAATAAGTCATCAATTCATGGAAGAGGGTATATGTTCTGTATTGTGATCTCATTGAGTTCTTTATAGTCAAAAAATAACTGCATTCATCCATCGTCATTCTACATAAAGAGACCAGATGATCCCACATGAGACACACTCAGTCGGATAAACCCCTACTCAAAAGATCTTAGAGTGCTTTCATTAATACCACTAACTCCACATTTTCAATCCTATATATGTTCTTTGATATCTGATGAGATCCATGTACTAGTTAAATGCAGAACTCTACCTCTCTTTCTAGGGGAGGTCTGGGTAACTCCTCTTGAAATATGTAAATGTATTCATAAATGACGGGGACATTTTCTATACTTAAACTCTCATTTCCTTATTATTATTCACTGATCAATGCCATAAATATGGATATAGGAGGTACTTCTAGACAAATATCATGTTAAGATAAATCTTCTTGGAAGATACTGTAGGTTTTCTATTCAATACTTCTAATATTTCCTTGCTTCTGCATTGTTCATAGCATTATACATTGAGAGCCAATACATCCCTAGTATAATTTTGAATTCCATCATAGGATTGACTATTGGATTATGGATTATATTGTTCTCAGTAATGTAAATACTACAGTTTCTAAATAGTAACAATTCATGGATAATCCCACCAGAGGTCTGGACTGATAAATATAGTTTTATAAAATCATGGGTTGATTCAAAATTATTTTTAAACCTGGTGGAAATAATTAAATGTGTAGCGACAATATGAAACAATGTACTTAATATCATTGAGAGAACAACATGAGTACCTACCACCACATTATTTGTCTCCTTAACTTCAGACATAGTTATTGAAAAAGTTTGACCTTGTTCCCTTGGCTATTGTTGAGGTAGATGGTGAATCCCCTCCACTACCCTCATATTTGGACATTTGTTGGAAAAGTGCCGATGTTTTCAAAAAATATAACATTGGACATCAAGTAGGGCCTACAACATCTTTCATTTGTTGTTAGTGTTTGGGAGTTGGGGCTTCACCACACTATGATTGTTCCATGCAATGTGTCAATCTCTTCCACAAATGTATTACTTCACACACTCGAGAAGGCAGTTACTAAAATGCTTATTCCCACAATTATTACTTGTGGGATGTTGCACCTTCTTTCCACCTGTTTCTGAATCAAAATTCCACCATATTATATAATCAATCGATATTTTATTGTCCATGGATTTATGGGAACATTGTGTCTCACCAAACATCAGTTTGACTTTCATCGCTCTTTGCATGATTGCCTCATAGTTATCATAGTCTTGGTTGGCTAGATTTTTTCACAGATGAGGTCTCAGTCCACCGAATAATCTATAAACCGTTCAATTTAGATTCATGACAATGTTATCGGTGTAACATGAAAGCCTTGACAAGTTCATCTTGTAGCTTCCCATAGATTCATTCTCCATATTCTTCTACTCATGAAAATCAATCTCCATTCTTGTTCTCATGGAATGTGGGAAATACATAATGAAGAATATCCATTTGAACTATTCCTACTAAATAGAATCATCCTACACTCTTTGTCTCATGTTTTTAATCAGTTCCCACCACTGATCAGCTTCTCCCCCTAAGCTATAAACACCTTGGGTGACCTTATCATTCTCTGAATAGCGGAGAACAAAAAGTATCTTCTCTATAGAGTTAATTAATTATTCATAAATAAATAGATCGATATATCCACTTATGGTTGGTGGTCATTGACATATAAAGGACTCAACAGAATGTTGTTCCCTTCATTGTGGGATCATGCTCTCATCATGATTCAAGTTATTTCCCATAACATGGTTAGTTTTTTCATCATTATCATCAAATTTTCTATTCTAGATTAAATCATAGGGCCATCAGCACATTGTCCTTTATGATCACCATTTGAACGAATCCTCCTATTATCCTCCATTTTTATAATTAATAATAATGTTTATAGAATATTATTTCAATTACAAATATTTTAACTATAAATGAATTTATGTATTAAAATTTCATGCTTAAAATATTAAATTTCTCAATAAATCCTTCACAATGAATCATAAAAATATTCTGAATGACCAAACATGTCCCTGAGGATTGTCAAACAAGGAGTGTCGCATGGCCCTTGGTTGTTTACCAGGATGCCCAAGGTCAAGCCCAAAACTTCATGTCATTGTTTTAACTCCGAGGTACATCTGTTTTAGAGCCACCTCCACTTATTTGTGTCCAGTCACGGATTTCTTTGTTCAAAACCGCTTACTTAATATTTATCCAAAATATGATGAATTTTTCTTTTATTTAGACATTCATATAGGGTTATTCCTACATTTTCATATCCTAATTTCCATAAATAACTAAACTATTCATTGATACCAACTATGGAATCCCTAATTTTTATATATAACCTTTCATAACATTTTACTAATAGAGGAAATTTAATGCTTAGTGTCTTGGAAAATAGGAACAAATACATGAAAACATAAAACACTATTTTAAATACCCTTGAAAAGCATCATGAAAATATCATCGTATTTACAATAACTTTATCTCATAACCTGGAGACGTACATCAATGGAATGAGTTTGTCGAAGGCCTAATATGGAATATAAGGGAAACAATTTACTTTTGATATCTATAAGAACATGATGAATATCATAATGAATATAGAAATGAAAAAAGAGGCATGTCATAAATAAAAGAAAATGAATAATAACTAGAATATGTGGCTTCAACATTTAATTTAGAAATTCCTGATCCTATCACCATGGTTCATCCCCGAGGTGTTATAAAATATTACCAAGGTTATTCCCCACGGTATCCAGAAGCTTGTAATCTATAGTGATTAAATTATTTACCCAATGAATTGTGGAGAAATCAGGGTTCACCATTAATATGTTTATATTTTCATGTGATCCACATAGATATTAATCAAACGTTTTCTAAATAACATGTAATGATTAAAATAAATGAGTTACATTTAAAAAATGATACGTTTTAAATGTGCTTAAAAACAAGATCATTATGTCATTTATAACCCACAGAAATGGAGTGAGGGTTATATGTATATTAGATACAGAATAAAATAGATCAATTTTATGTCTTGATGAATACCCCTACAAATTAAGATGGATTTGGGTATTCAAATAAATAAAACAATATTTTTTTTTGAGAAAAAGAGAAATATTTTGAGATGATTATTCTGAAGCATAATGACAATATAACATGGTTTTAGAAAACATTGAAAAAATAGGGGTTATAGGTCCCCCACTCATAAATAACTCCTTATATAGTATAGGTACAGAATGCAATGTAAATAAGGTCATGGTATGTATATTTGAATGACATACCACTTGAAAAAAGAAATTAGAAATAAATTAGATGGGGCAATTTCTATTACGAAAATTTGGAAGCCTAACGATGTCACCTAAAAATTTAGAAACATCAGTTTATGGGGGAAAGGGTCTATCATAAATTGAGAATGAAATGGAAAATAATAAAGGTATTGAAGAACATACCCTCATAAAATAAAATAAAAACTAGAAGACATAACATAAAAGAAGTCCTGACATAAAAGAGGAAGGTGAAAGGTTCCCTTACCATAAAGAGTGACATCAAATGGTCAATGGTTGGGACCTTGAGTGCTTGAGGTAACCTTGGGAGGACACCAAGGGAGGTAAAAAGACCAGATATTTATTGACGAGGATATTGGAATGAATGTAATGAGGGAGTGGCATGGTATTTATAGATAAAGTGATGAAAGATTTTATTAATTTTCAAAGAACACCTCATCGGTGGTATTCACAAAACCATGGACTTTCCCAAGTTATTTTCCATTGGTATTTCCCACATGGAACACCACATTACATATATTAATGTTCACAAATCAACCATAATTATTACATCTTTAGTGATGTAATTAATCACACCAAAACTCAATAAATTATTTTTAATATTCAATTAAAAAACTTTTATAAAAATCTATTTAATGTACATAATCCTAATATTGATGCTCTGAATTCAAAAAATGAACTCCATTTTATGAAAATAATTTTTTAATTATTGGTTATTTAATTTTTATGTGAAAAAAATATTTACCAGAAAAAATACTAATAGTTAACAAAAAAGTTTTGAAAAAGTTATTTACTTATGGTATTCTATCACTTCACCATTAAAGATGATTAAATTATATTTATACATTATTATGTGAGGTTTCTATTTTATAGGTAACAATACCATTCATAATGGTAATACTACAATTAACACATTAGTATTTATGAAAAATTATGTTTATCTTTTTAGACTCTAATTTCATTCTAGATACAAATATATAAGACCGTTTATTGATAATAATTTCACATTATTAATTATTTAAAGTATACAAAACAATATTTTATAATACATTTTTTTCCAAAACTCATAAATAATATGGAACTACTATAATTTAGTTATATATTTATCCAGACAGTTGAAATTCATAAATTTTACCATAATATGAAATAATAAATTTATTTATACAAAAGGATTACACCATGTAACTAAGGTCTCATTACATAGATCCATAAAACAACTCCATTTGACCTATTTGTAAGGTGTCCTGTAGTAATTGAATCTTGGGGTGGCTTGGAAAAAAATTTCCTGAGTGGTGATATCTGTCAGGTTGAACTTCTCCTCTAGGTGATTCCATTCAAGCTTCAAATCTTAGAGCTCAAATTGGGTTTCATCCAGAGGGAAGCCCAATGATGCAACATCCTTTTGAAACATTGAACGATGGGCTTCGTATGGCCTGGGTCAACTGGATGAGGCCATTAACTCTTTCTTCTATATTAATTAACCTTGGTCAGCTATACTTAAAAACAATAACCATAACTTTCAGAGTTTAGTTTACAATAGTTATATTGATGAAAGGTCATATAATAGTCAAATCCCAACGATCTCATTTAAACAATACTCACTTAATTAATTAATTAATATTGTTTTGTCGAGTATAAAATGAAATAACACCCCAATTTTGGAAACTGAAATTACTCAAAATCTCATGTTGTTACATCTATGTACCATTCTTGTATGAGGGAAATCTATATTCACTATCATTGTATATGTGATGTGATGGATAGATAACTATAATGACATGTGATGATCCCAATGTAGGAGAACCCTGTGGATATATTGAAAAATGTATTTACTTAGGAGAAGTAGGAATATTGCAGATTCTTTAACAATTTGTAGTAGAAGTTGAAGAATTGATAAAGTATTTCCCTGTTTCCCTATAGTTGGCTAGTGAACCTGTCTCACTGACCCATGATATCTAACACAGTTAAACCACATTCGACATGTGAAACAAATATTTATTTGGAATCCATGGGAGAGGTCCACAGTAGGCGGGGATCTATGGGCGTTGGTGGGGGAGTTATGTCAAACATGACACATCCCACCATGCCTAATTAAGGTTTCCATAGGGAGCATCCTGATATCATCATCTATGATTTGGGAGTTCATTGTATTTAGTGAGATAACCCTGAGATTTCTATGTGTGATAAGAAAGGGAGTTGTGGGAGTGGTATTTTATATAATTTGTTCTTTGTGAAATAAATTTTGTGTTTCTCCCTTCATTCATATCACATTGTGATCAGAGAATCACAACTTTTCCCACATCTTGTGGTGGACCCTTATCCCCACCACCACCTCTCTGTCACCCCTTAAAGAGGAGGGGCCCATGCCACCCGAGATGTTGCTGCTACAGGCATACCCTTTGGGATACGACTTCCTTTGGATGGACATCAACAACATGGGACCCCAACATCTGGTGCAATACTACAAAACTGGCCTTTAACAACATTTTTATTTATCAGATCTCTAATAAAATGATGATAAATAGAATAATTATTAGTGAAAAATAAATCTCTCTTAAATTTAACCTTTTATCTGTACTTTTATTTTAGCAATGACAATGGAAGACTTTATCAGCATTGTTTTATCACTATTAAAGTGTATCCCTTATCAATGCCATTATTTTATCACTGATAATGGGTATCCTTTATCATCACTTGAGTTTATCACTTCTAAAGTGTATCCATTCTTTGCAAATAATTTTTAGTGCTTATAAATGGTGCATTGATAAATATTTCTTTCATCTGGACATTTTTAATTTGGGTAAAATGGAATAAATAAATAAATAAATAAATAAATAATGATTTTATTTGAAATTTTATTATTTAAATTATCTAAAAAAATTAATTGATCGATTATATATTTATTAATATTAAAAATTTTATTACTTATATAATTATGATAATTAATGAAATTTAATTGTATATATAATATATATATATTTATTGATGTATATAAATATGATTTATATATTAAAAAATATTTATGTTCTTTATATTAAATAATCATATCTTTATTGAATAATGGTATAATAATTAAAATGTAATATGAATTAATAATATTGACTAATCACTTTGTACTCGGCATATAATTGAATGGTGTTTGATTTTTCAACTTAATATGGATCAAATGTATGTTATATTTATTTCACATATATGTAAATAATTCATTGTTTCAATATTTTTATAGTATACTTATACTCATGATTTATTAAATTTCACTCATTTTAACATACATGCATGCACTGAAAATTCGATAACCATTAATAATGTTAAAAAATATATTTTTAAAAAATCGTTATAAATAAATTTATTTATAAATGTAGAGTCACTATATTTGTAAAATTTTATATTCATAATTATAAATAAATGAATATTTTTAAAAGTATTTATATAATTATATATAAATAATTATTTATATGTAAATAATTATCAAATTTATAATAGCATTACATAAATAATTAATATATTTTATATATATATATATATGTATTTAATATATATATATATATATATATATATAATAATATAAATATATATAATGATTTATAAAATATTTTTCAAAAAAGATTCTATAATTTGAAATAAATATTTATTAAACAATAATAATTATATATGAAAACGAATATATTTAATATATATATATATTTATTTATATTTGTTATGTATATATTTTTCTAAATTTTTTTATTTATATTTATATTTAGAATTCCTATAACAACACTTCAGTAATTAGTGATGATAAAAGAATCTTTATGGGTGTTTTTCCATTCTGATGAAGATGGGGATTTATCAGTTGTCTATTTTTAGCACTGATGAATATTTGTTTTATCAATGATTTTTTAGCACTGATAAAATTAAGTTTTAGCAATGATAAAGATAGAAGATAAATAGACCTTTTATCACCCCTTATGATATAAGCACTGCAAAAAGGGATATTTACAAGCTCTTATTTGGAAGTGTTGATAAATGTGCCTCGATCTATTATAAAAACCCTGACCATTCATGAAACTGTCACGATATAGAATCTTTTCTCAGAAGCCACATACTGTTGGTGCTCCTCTATGGTGAATAAAAGCGAATCTCACCACTCAACTCCCTCCAAATATAACATCAAACATTGGAAGAGGGTCTCAGATTATCTACAAACTAGTGAGGTAGGCCTTTTGTCTTTCATGGGGTTTTTTGTTTTGTTTTTGATTAATTCTTCTATGATTTTTATTTGATTTTTTGTCTATGATTTGATTGTGATCCTTTGTTTCGGGAAATGTTTTTTATTATATGTTGTCTATGATATTTTGATTATGATTTGTTTGTGATCCATTTGTTTAGGGAACAATTTTTGGTTTGTTTTTTATATTAACTACCCAATGTACAATTGTTTATTTAAAAAAACTCATCAATTGGATCTTGATGTAAAATATGACACTGCTATTTTTGTTATTATGTCTCTTGTTGCACTCATGAACCATTAATTTTAGATATTGAAAGGAATCTCATTCACTACTTTTAATTAGTGTTCTCCTATCAGTGAATATGATGGAGGGTTTAATATATCTGTCCATATGATGAGGGCCACTAGTTGTTTTATTCTTTGTCATTGTTCCAATGAAACATGTATCCAATGATGTTGCTCATTTGATGATCAGGGTGGAGTACATATAAGGGTGATTTTAATGTTTGAACCTTCTTGGTAACTTCAATGTACATCTTTGGGAAAGAATGGATAAAGCCTTGCGTCAATTTTTTTTCATAATGATGTATTGTTGTCCTCATGTAATGCTCCCTACACTTGTGACCTTATATTGTTTTTCCTGCAAAAACAATGTTTGTACAGGAAAATTACACCCCATGCATCCTCTTGGTATTTTTATTTTATAATTTTAGGGGGTGTGGGTTGGGCTTCCAACTAATGCTCAGTATTTCCCAAAATAATTCCCTACTTGCAATCATCAATTATATGTTTATAGTATGTCTTAACAAGAATTTTCATCTTTTGATGGAATTTTCATCTTTTGTAACTCTTCTTGAAACATCATTTATCCAAGTTATCTTCTCTAAAATTCCCATGAAATCTATTTATCATAGGAATATAAATTTCATTGACTAAACATTGGTTTCCTACTTCTATTATAGTTAAATATAACCTGAAACTTCCACTAGAGACACAGTTAACATGGAAAAAGTTTTTTGAATAATATTCATAACATCATTAGTATATTTTGTAAACTTATTTTATAAATCATTCATTAACATAAAAATAGTGAATATATTACAAATAATTAATGGAAAACTAAAAAAATACCCCTTAAATAAAATATAAAAGCATAGGTTTTTCTCACCAACCTATATAGCTCATCGTGTTATACTTATAGTTCATACTGTTCAACTTGAGTGTATTTTTTACATATCATCTATTTTAACATTTATTGAGGACATCCAAATATATATTTATAAACCCATTATGATGGATATGAACTGAAAATGAATTCCCACTAGTTGTTTGACAAAAAAATATGAATATTGATCTAAAGAGTTCAGCAATTTAGAATGAGAGCATAAAGATGACCCTTCTAAAATCCTATGTTTCAGGATAAGTTTTTGTTTTTCTAGAAAAAATAGTCCACACGAGTTGGAAAAACATTTTATTTTCCACGATATATATCGAATCTATAAATTCTGTACTAAACACGGGAAAAATATTGGATGAGGACAACGATCGGGATGAAATAACTGTCTATGAATCATTTGATATGAATGCCTTTTTTATAGATGATAGAGATCACATGGAAGAAATTAAAAAGGAAGTTGAAGATTTACTTCATGTAAAAAGATGTTCTAAGAGTTAAACAGTTTTTCCATGAAACCATTTGATATCGATTTTACTAGATACACTACAATGTCATCACTATGGAATTTATATAATGGGAATGTTGGAAACGAATAGAGTGACACCAAATTTACAGAACTACTTGGTCTTCTGAAAAATATTACTACATGAATAAAATGAGTTTCCACGCATAACATAAAAAACTAAAATAATATTATTTTCAATGGGTATGATATCAAAAAAATACATTATTATATAAATTATTTCTTATCGTTTCGCAAGGACCATGAATTACTAATCAAATTCACTAAGTGTGGTACAGATTGATACAAGAAAACCGAATCAAGTCCTTCAAAATATGTATGGAACATTCCTTTCATTACACATTATGAAGACTATCAGAATGTTAGGAAACCACAAGACAATTAACATGTCATGGAGATTAAAGAATTAAGTATGGGAAGTTATGTCATAAAAAAGATTCTGGTTAGGGAAATAAAATTTATTATGAGTTTCCTTAATTTAGAGATGAGTCAAGAAACATTCATCTTGTGTCATCTAAAGTTGGAATAAATCCTTTTGGTGTATATACTAGTACTAAATGTACATTTCCATCCATTTTCAAAAATTATACTTGCTGCCCTGGTTAATCATGTAGCACAATTTCATTATGGTGTCTCTACTAATATCTAGAACAAAGCATCCTGGTAATGATAAGGATTTCTTTTTTGGATGCGTTGATCAAAGATCTAAAATTGATGTGGGATACATGTGTTATATTGTATGATTATCATAGAAGTGAAGAATTCACATTTTGTTCCATGTTGTACATAATGATAAATGACTTCCACACTTATAGAAATTAATCAAGCTATAGAATTAAATGCATGTTGAGGTGTACCATTTGTGAAAATCATACATATTCAGTTCGGTTGAAACATTCTTCATATACAGGGTTTTTAAGACAACAAAATATTTTACCTCAATGACATAAATACTGATCCTGGATAAAATAATGTGATGGTAATTTTGAACAAGATACAACACCATCCCCAGTAACGTGTGATCAAAAGTAGAGAAAAGTAAAAAAGAACGGCACTATTTTTGGTAAACCATTTTTGAAAAACCTTACAAAATCTTGTTTGAAGAATAGATAAATTTTCATTGAATTATTGTATTGGAAATGTTTTTTTCAAACATTTTAATGATGTTATGCATGTTGGAAAAATACATTTTATAGTGTTATTGGCACAATAATAAATGTTCCAAGAAAAACAAAAGATGGAAACAAGGTTAAAATGGACTTGATTGAAATGGGGATAAGGAAAAAGATGGCTCTAGTGAAGGGTAAATGGATGATTTTTTTCCTCTACCAGCTTTAACACTATTCAGATTGAAAAAAATTCAATTTTTCCTTTTCCTTACGAGTGTAATAGTTCAACAGGGGTATTCACCAAATATTAATAATGACGTGTCAATGGACAATTTAAAGTGAAATGAACTAAAATAACATTACAGTAATGTTTTGATGAATGATTTAATTCTTGTTGATTTCCATTCAATTATGCATTAATATTTATGATATACATTAACCAAAATCAACTTCTTTTTCAAAGTAATATGCAGTAAATTTGTACACCAAGATAAGTATCCCATCATGAATAAATGATATTCAATCATATTTTGTGAATTATAAATGTTCTCCCCTCCATCATTCATTATTATAATGGTCCACATGAAGGTTCACTTGGATAGAGAGGATGAACAATATGATTATTCCCACTATAGATGGATGTTCCACATTGAATTGTATATGAATATTTAGAAACGTTGTGTCAAAAATAAAAGTTGGCCAAAATGATTTATTGAAGAATGATGTATTGTAAAAGAATATATATAATTCTATACTAATTACCTATAATATGTTGATAGCATCAGTCTCCCAAAGTCTCATTGGATAAAACTCATTATAGGATAATGGATTTATGGAAGATATGTAGTTACAATTACCTAGATAGTGTGGGGTAATGAATATTTTTATATATAACATAATTGTGAAGATGTTGATCCATATATTGAATGCCACACAAAAATTCAAGTAAATTTGGATCCTTCACGGGATGAATGAGGGATATCAGATACACATTATCAAAAAATTATATGATCGTTTGGAGATAAAATTTATAATCTGTTATCTATAAAAATGAATTCAATTACCAATTTACATCAATGGATAGTTAGAGTAAATAAAAAAATTTCATACACTAGTTTTGTAATCTATGTTTATACGTTCTATAAAAAATACATGATGACTTTAGTACATTGAAAAGCAGTAGTGCAACGTTGTTGGATGAGGTGATGCACACATCTGGTTCTATGGATAAAAAACCAATTTATGTAAATATGTGATATTTTGGAATTATAGAATAGACAAACGATTTGTATTATTCAATATTTCAAATACAGATTTTCTGACAAATATGGGTTGAAAATATTAATAGAGTGAAAGTTGATTAAATGGGAACCATGAATGTGAATTTCAATGTAAAAGGGAAAAAATATGACACTTTCATAATAGAATCACAAGATATTCTTGTATTTTATGTTTCTAATCCAACAAAGAAGAATTCAATGATTATCTTGATGGATACTAAACCAAATGTTGAGTCAAATGAAAACTCAATTGAGGATAACCCTTTCATTGGGACATCACAATCAGCTCATATTGGTCCTGATGTAGATAATGTATTGTACGCTATATGGGACTACAAAGAGGGGATGTGGATTCTCGAAAGAGGAACCAAATTCTTGAAACCATCAAGAAAATAAATAGGGTTTAATGATAAGGAAACAATGATTTTTAATATATTATTTCTTCCTCATAATATTATATGTTTTCAACCACATTAACATGATCTAAACTAAATATTTGACTACTCACATATACGATGTCTTTTGCACATGATGATGTTACAATTCCCTTAAAATAACAAACTATAATGAAGGAACATTTATTTTTTTAATGTATGTAATAATTTTTATATATGTAATTTCATAAAATATTTTTAATATTTATATAATAGATTGTTTTTCATTTTATTAACTTGTAAATTTAATTTCATTTAAATTCTCTTTTGGGATTGTTTTTTTGATATTTGGGTGTTCCTTGTGTTTTTCTGGTGATGTGGTGTGCTGTAACAGCACAAAATAATATGGCCCTTTATCAACACTTCAAAAAGTGACAATAAAGACATTTATCAGTTCTTCTACATGAGGTGATAAACGTAAACTTTATCAGTGCTCCTACTAGTGCCGATTAAAGGCCTTTATCAACACTTATAAAATCATTGATAAAGGACACCATTAATATTGGTAAATTGAAGTGATAATAAATTATACCTTTATATTGGATTTAAAATGAACTGATAAATATCCTATATATCATCACATTTTAGCACCTATAAATGACACACTTTATTTGCACATGTTTAGTGATGAAAAAAGTCCTCGTCTTTTACAGTCGCGCACATTATCAGTGCTTTTCTATCAATGATATAATCCATTTTTAGCGCTGTCAAAGGCCAATTTTGTAGTAGTATTTGTGAAGCCTGAGAAACCACATTGTTATTAAAACATAGTCATATGTATCACTTAAGGTGATTTGTATGACTTAACGCCTCATCGGTTATCAAGGAAGCCCTTCTGGTGAAAGAGGAACCAAAAATGGAAAAAGAAAACCAATAGAAAAATGCGTAGAAAATAATGGATAGACTGATTTTTGGAATATATGAGAATTTCAAGATGGAATTGAAATTTTACAATTTCAAACATAAATATTCAGATCTTATAATACACATAAAATTTTAAATATAATATTAATATATTACTATAGGTCAGGATGGGTGAATTATAAATGTACAAAGAAAATTTTGTGAGTTTGAAAGCATCAATGATGATGAGGCATTGATGATTCCTTCTAACCACAAATTTAATTTCTTAATACTGGTATTTCATAAACACTAACTAAAAAATTGATAGAGTGATTACATTAATCAACGCCAAACAAAAGCACTAGTAAATAGTTATCTTTTCGTGGTGGTTTAATAATGGTTACAATATTTCAGTGTTATATCTTCTTTACACTGATCTAAGAAATATTTCATATAAAAAGACTTTATATAATATTAAAAATCATATTTTAATATATTAATTAATTTATATCGATATATATAGAACATATTTTCTTAAATATAATAAATATTATACTAAATGTTAATTTATAGTTAATATATTATAGATTTACTAAAAAATTATTTATAATATAATTAAAAATTAAAAGTAAATTAAAAAGTACTAAAAGTTATATAGTGATAGATATTTAATAAAAATTTGGTGATTAAAAAATTTGACAATTAAGTTAATATCTTATGATAATTTGAAAACTATACATGAACTTTGAACAACAATAAATTTTTATCGGAGTGTCCACTTGGGTTACAAGAGATGTCAAATTGGAGATTACAAAGAGATATACATCATTAATTTTTTCATACTAAAAATGTCTAGATGTCCAAAAATATTAAATTTTTTAGTTTAGATTCCCAAATATTGGATCATTTGATAGAATTTCAATTTCATTTATGAGGATATTTTTTTAATTTTTCAGTGGAGATTGAATTTGTTTCTCAGACTTATATTTATGTTAACGTAATAGTGTTGAAATTATATCATTTTCATATTATATTTTTATTTATAAATTAATATATAAATATATATAATTTTTTCATATATTTACATATAAAAATGTAATCATATAATTAAATATTTTAAGATATATATAGATATATATTATATTTTTAAATATATAAACCATATTGAAATAAATATAGATTATCAATTTTATTTATAATAAAAAATTGCAACTTTTATTTACCTTACCAAAATGTATGATAATATATATATATATACAAAATTTATTTATGATGATAATATATATGTATTTGTGTATTAATAAATAAATATATACTTATGTATAAATTTTAATATATATATTTATATATTAAAATATGTATATGTTGTAATATACACACAAAAACACAAACACACTCAAATATATGCATGTCAATATATAATAGGTAAAATGACGGAGACAAGTCGTGAGGGTTCATGTTAAAAATGTATGGGGTAGGGGTTTGAATCTCAAAAATTCATAATTAATTTCGGAAACAAGTTATGGCGTCTGATTATAATCATCAATATGTGTGTGGGTTTATATATATTTACATATATTTACCTGCAAACATTTATAAATATGAACATGTATTATTATGAAAAAGCACATATGTACCCAAAAATATTTTTTCAGTGTATTTATACATAAATATAAATATAAAAAGTAATGTGAATAAATATATATAAAAAAATTTGTATTTAAATAAATAAATATATAAATAAGTATGAATAGATATATCATAAAATAAAATAAACTAGATGGAGCAGTGGAAAGGGTTGTTTCTATGCACAAGGAGGATAAAAGACCAAATCTTGAAGAGTGGACTTGGATAAGTAGGCCGAATGAGTATTTTATTTGTAGAATTAAAACTGAATATGAATGGAATTAACACTAGTGAATGGTGAGAAAGAGTTTATTTGAGAGACTTTTGGGATATGCGAATTAATCTTCATAAAAAAAATATATTTTTTCTTGGTTTTATTAGCACTATAAATTATCACTGATAAGGGATAACCAATAAAAGTAAACCTTACAATAATTTTTAATAAATTAGAGGCCTAAAATTTAATGTCTTTATTTCCCATGAATCTTGTCCCAAAGGCCCTTTCAGTAAGTTTATAGTACATATATATTTTTGACCATAATTACAATGTCTGTACCAGTTCCCATCATTGTTACAATGCAATAGTACCTGCAATAACATTACAAAAGTCCATGCATACCCCACCACCCCCCCCCCAATTAAGGGTTTTCAATGTACATAATGAGGTATCTGTTTCCAAGTAGTTGGGGTTTAAAATCTCACTTTCTCCATGATTTCCCCCCCTTAATTGGGGAAGTGTTTAATCACATGTAATAAATGTGGGTGTGTCATGTATTTTTCACATGATGAATAGATGAAGGGATGGTGTGCTGGTGGGTATGTTACATAGGGTGGTTTTGGTGGGGACATTGGTCAAGGAAGTGACATACAAACCATAAAATATAATTTTAATGCACGGGTCACATCATGGAATCAACAAGCTGTGAAAAACACAAGAGGGAAAAAACCAAATGAAAAAAATATTAGAAATTTGGCCTTAGGTTTATTTTCTCCATGGGTCAAGAAATAGGCCTTTGGGCCATGTTTTAATCTTTAAATCAACATGGTAATTGATATTTCAAATTGTTACAGGTCACAGTGGGTGATTGTATTTTATTTCTAGGAGGGATGATGTAATGAACCAAACCAGGTCAACCTAACCGATTACCTAGTTCAGCTCATTGAAAATTATAAAGTGTGTTATGAATCAGCATGGGTAAGTGACAAGTACTATGGTAATGAAATACAATCTATGGGAATAATTTCACTTCTAGAATCTATATAACAATGAAACAAATTCAACTGGGAATACTGTAAATAAAATTTATAAATTGGACACCCATGAAAAAAATAGTTTTCAGATAATACAAAAATCCAGATATAGAAAAACATTTTATAAAAATTAGAAATCATAAAATATTTATTTTTACCAAAAGTAATGTGATAACCCAACTCCATAATATCTTATAAATATGATATAATATAACCATGGATGTCATGGATGATACATAATCAGAATAATAAAATGGTGGATCACCTACAATTATCTAACAGTGCCACCTCTATATAATCTACATTCACCATAATCCCCAAAAAAGGATGACGATGAAGGAGTCCACAAACACTACTATATGATATGGATCCATTATCTTTACTAGTATCAGTAAAAATCAAGCATGTATATACCAAACCGTACATGAAGGATATAATGTAAATCTTCATATGATAATATCATTAATCTACATAGTATCACATACAATTAAAACATTTTTCTATATTGAAATCATTACATTGAAATAATAAATTTTTCTGTGATAATGATATTTCATGAATGTTTTTTAATCTTAAAAATTATTTATTCAAAGGAATCAAGGCATTCAAAGGAATAATGTGGAATGTAGAGTATAAAATATTCATCATTGGAGAAAAAATATATCCTCTCTGGTGATTAGTGCCCTGGTACATTATGGGGATCTTAGGTGAATTAAAAAGGGCACACAAATTAAAAATGAACACATAACTTATTCGAAATAAAGATCACTCCTCTATAGCTATTCACCAATGATAATATTTCAATGTATATGAATATGAACCCATATAGATCTTCCAAAAATTCTCTAAGAATACATGTTCTCAGCTTTCATTGATCTCTATGTGCTTGCAAGGATCTTTGATGAATCTTTTGGTGTCATGTTGACCACCTCAATCTAGTGAATTCGATCTGTCAAAGGCATGACAGGATCTGTGGTCTAAGAGATCCTTCATACATCTATAAGGTTTGAGGATAAAGTGACTATCATTCAATGGAATTTAAATCACATTGAAATTATCTCCACTCTCTATCCATTATAGTGGGTGACACAAAATTCCAAAAAGGGTTCCCAAACTCCCTGAAATAAAACACCCATTAAATAAGAGATAATTAATTATGATGAACTAAATAATTTCATATATATTATTTTATTTCTATCACATACTTGTAAAATATAATAAATATATAACATGATAAAATCACGTCATTTAACTCAAATCAGAATTCCTGCTAACATTAAAAGAATCTGGAATATTAAAATAATATTTGTTAATATAATATTTTTCTTATATTCATTTAATAACTCGGGAATTATTTCAATAAATAAATTCTAAAAAATTATTCTATACTTGGGTAATAAGGAATTTTTTTTATTTTTGGTGACCATCAATTCATGGACCACTCAAAGTCCCAATGGTGGGGCCCACTAAGTTCTATATACACATTCACCAGAATATGGAGGATTCACGAACACAGTATTGTGTGTGACCCTATAGTCTTTGATCATGATAGTATTTAATAAAATTCATAGTCCAAGAGTATTGTACAGAAATCCATCAATTCCCCTAAAGAGATATAGAATAGTCATTAATACGACCACCAACCTACAAAATATACACTGTGTAATATAATATCTTCATCTATAGATTTGTCATAAAAGAGGGTACAAAAAAAGGTCATAGTCATTTTATTCATTATTATTTATTGATCTAACTAGATAGACTTACCCCTATCTACTATGGGAAATGATTTATGAAGCTAATAACATCCTAATCCACAGGGTATGAAATATTGTAGCCTCATCATTGGAAGGAAAAATTATATCTTAACCATTCATCTAATGTCATTACACCAACGACACATCCAAAATAATTTACCACACCATGGTTATATTATCATGGTTTTAACCTTACTTCATAGTATGTGTCCAAAAGGCACACATTGATAATGATCTCAATTCAAAAGACCAATACACATTTTTGTTTATAGGTACATCCAATGACACACAAAAATTACGGTGTTTCTATTGGTGTGTTTCTTTCCATGATCTCACCTACTAGAGATCTCCACAAGAAACATTAATTATAACAAGTCTAAATTATTATGATACCCAACATTTATAGTCATAAATATATAGTTTTTAGTCATTGTGATGTATCTGGAGCTTATGACATATGTGAAAGATTGATGTCCTAGTATATTGAGGTTCTCATTTTATCTTTTTATCTACTACAACATTTTGAAATGATAATTAATATATAGACATTACCATATAAATAGTGGCTGAAATAAATGTATACAGTATATGGGTAAGAATATATCATGTGTATCTCACTATATACATGATGTTTTACTCAAAAATTAATGATCATGTTGGGTCCTGGGAATCCATTATTAAAACACTCTCACTTTCACTAGATCCATCATACTAATTATCCTTGCTTGATCTCATGTGATTAAGATATTGTTTTAGTTGAGTCATTGATTTAGTATCAAGGAATTCCATGTCTCTATTTTGTGGTATTCAATTATTTGAGACCTCACCTATTGGAGTAAAATCACTAATGACATGTAACCCCTGTGTATAAATTATTTTTCAACCATCATAACTTGTAATCATGGCTATTACTAGTAATAAAATTAATCATAATGATGAATTACTACATAATAGGTCAAATTAAAAGAACTAGAATAAATCATTGTGTGCTTTAGATTCCTTCTATAACTACATTATAAAATTTAATGTACTCAGTATTTTTAGTTATGGAAACCACTACCAAGAATGAACATTCCTTTATCACTATGTTTTCCTGGACGTGATATTAAATCACATTGATCTATGTAAGAATAGTTTGTGTCCCCAAAAAACAACTGTATCTTCTGGTCCACATACCATCAATATATGATTTTTTTTATTTTCTATGGTACTACTGGATAGATCAGACTCTATCCCTTGTTGTTCTCCTAGATATAACGGATTTTTTACTACCACAATGTTCATATTATAAATATAATATCATTTTCATCATGGAATATATGATTGATTGATCAAAAAATAACAAATTTCACATCACCGAATTAATATCTTCCTATGCCTATGCATGTCTTATTAGAGAGATTTATATCACGTGACATTGGTAACAATTACATCTCAAATTTTTCTAACATGTATTTTTTTCAATACTATATTCTCATACGTAATATTTAATAGGTCAACACAATAAATAGTTCTACCTCATTAGATCCAATTCCCAAAAACATAGGTGGTTACATTATTCAATCTAAGGAGTGATATATTTATTATAGTCTAGTATAACTGTAATAAAAATGGTATTTTTTTTCAAATTTACCGAACGTATTTTACATAGAAATCAGTATCTCTCCTATTAACATCTTGTAGAAACAAGGAAAATGTTAATTTCAATTGATTATTTTTTTATATTTTTTCCTTCACCAATCCTAAACTATATTTATTTAACTAGTACTTTTTATTGGAATTCTACGATGTCACCATCCATTTTTGGTTCATTCCTATATACACCTTCCATTATTTGTGTTCATGACATCCAATTACTAATAAAATGGTTATAGAAAATAGCTAGGACTTGTAAAATTTTAAAATATTTAAGAAAACATCACTTGGTATTTCAAATTAATCCATACTAGAAGGATTCTTGTACCACCCATGTATCATCTATAATGAATACCCACAAAAATATTCATAATAAAACGCCTCCTTTACATTAATACAAGGAATATATTATTGAAATTTAATTAAACATTTCATTCTTAGCGAATTTCTGTATACATCTTATTAGTAGAATTTATTATTTTGATCAATAATATATCACTAACCCTAGTGAATATAAACCTATTACCGTGATTTTATCCATCCTACACAGTATGTGCCTCTACAACAATACTTTCCTACAAGCTCTTTTGGTTTTTTCCTATGTCAAAAATTTATGCATCTCAATCATTAAATAAACCTATGTAAATCAATCCCAAATATCACAAATAGATATGTGCACCCTTTAATAGAAATATAATCTATCAATTGAATACAACCGTCCTATCATTGCTGTTTTAGTAATATCGTACGAAACATTTAAGGCGATTACTATAGATTTACATTATGTATTTCATGATTCATGTTTTTTTATATCCTCAACAAAAACATTCCATATAAAGACATTTTATAATGATATAATGGAAATAATCATATTATAACTCATATGATATCCATTTTTCATTATATTTGGAATATGATTGTGGGATAAATTCTTTATTTGGGAAGCATGTCATGAAATATAAATGTGTCTACAATGTATAATTTTTAACATTTATAATATTTTTACATACATCACAACTCCCATGGATATAAGGAATGTGATTCTAAAAAATTAATTCATGTTATATTTTTATGATTAATGTTAATATGCAATAATCCTCATTGGTCTACCTTATTGAAATCATATCCCAGATATAGATAATGTAATGTGAATTTAGTAATTAATTCACACTACATTATATTGATCGAGGAATGCTTAGTCAAGGTATTATTCAACATGGAAAACAAAAAATATCATATATTCTAACCATGATTATAAAACACATCACTTTTACATTCCATAATCACACAAAATAATCTTATGAAGTATACTTACCACTATCCTACCCCTAAAATAGTCCACACTCCCTAGATGAACTAATGTTGAAATCATAATGAATTACATTATTTCTAAAGGAATATTTGTCCAAAACTATATATATAATTCTTTCAATAATTCCTATATTCTTTATCTCTACTATGTCTCAATACCGGAATTGGTATATACTTGAAATCGACTTTATTTTTACATTACAGTGAATTATTTTTTCATAACTAGATACATATGTCTTTCATTTTATATTCCTCGGGTATTAATAATGATTCAATAATTACTAAACTATTGGATGAGAATGAAACCCCATAAACAAAAATCATTCAAAAATTTAAAAAATATATTGTTTCCATTGGACTCATGAAATAGGATTTTTAGTTGTACTCAGTAAAATTTATACTAGAATCATTTAAATGGAATTATTGAGGTTCTAAAATTATAATCATTTACTTAGGAACAATCCTTTCTCATTCATTTTGAGAACACACCTTACATCATATAATATCTCTATAATAAATTTTTGACTATATTTAAATAAATATATGTGATCATCATATAATATTCAATACCCAGAATTTATGATCGAAACACTACATTTTATGTTGTTGAACATCCATAAAAATGAAGCATCTACTTCCTTCTTTGATTCATTTCATTGCATGAAAACCTATGTTTATTTATTTCATGATATTTAATGAAAATAACCTCTTGTGTAATACCTATTTCTTTTGAGGAAATTTCAAAGGATACCCTAGAAGAACCCTTTCTATTGTCCTTTATTCCTTGTCTTTTAAAATCATCACTTTAATAGTTAAGGATTATGCTTTATTTATGCTCTTATATACATGGAAAACCATAACCAAAAGGAAATGAAGTGATTTTAACCATAATATATTTTTAATCATAAAATAGTCAAGAGTATATTGGTGAAAATGACCTCAAAATGGGATGTATTAAAAGATCACTATCCGACATTCAATTTACACATATCCAATGTTATGATCACCAATTCATATATTATCTTCTCTTTCTCCTCATAGTATTCATTCAGATAGGACTACGTATAATAAAATTCATTTAATGATGTAGTATCCATAACTCATATAGTATTTTTGATGTTGATATAATTTCAAAAACTTCATATGCGTCATAAATGTGTCTCCTTTATGCATTGTTTGCACACTCGCTTCCTATGGTGGAATAACAGATATTGGGGATTCTAACACCATGAAGTAAGCATATCATAGTATTGTGCTCGAGTTCTTGTACTAAAAATTTTAAAATCATTATGGACGTGCTATTTTTCTTTTTAATGTGATATTGCAACACCCTAAGATGCCACACTATTCTTCTTTTCAAATAACTCAATTGACCTCACTCCACACAATACTGATTTCGAGTGCACCATGATCTATCAAACTAGACGTTTGAAAAGAAGTTATAATTTCTATTTTCCACATAATAGTTTCTTTTTCAAATATATTTTATTTTTTATTTCGGAATATCAAAATTATCTTTGGGAGAAATTGTGATAATTTTCTTAAAATTTTAAATTTTATATTAATAATAGAAAATACAACATCATTATTTTAAAAACAATCTTCTTTATTTAATTAATTATTTGAAATTAAATTTATGTTAGAGATAGTACAGATAAATATTAAATATATTAGTCCATTTTAGTTTATTTGAATAATTTTTGTAATAAAATTCGATATAAAAATATATTGAACCCATAAACATTTCTTTTACCTGCCTTCTAAACACGTTTTGAGGGATTAAAATTAAACCTATGTTTATAAATTCTTGTAATTTAATTTTAATAAATAGTCATACATGGTTGTAATTAGTGTGATTTTTATCTAATATGATCAATTTTATTTTTTGTTGAATAGTAATTTAGTATATTATTTTTTTAATTACCATAATTAAGGGTAAATCAGATGATTAAAGGTAAAAAATAACATAATATTATTATAAAATTATCCCAAACCATATCCTAAATGTCATTTAATATGTTTTTCTCACCGAAAATAAATTTTCGGTTGAAAATACTCTTTTTTTATTCTAGTAGTGTCTGATTAAGATATTTTTTATTTTTTATTTAAAGATGAGTTCAAAATGTCATATTAAAATTTTAATAACTATATCATTTTTAATATGAGGTTATAAAAGTGATATGGTTGACTATAAATAGTATTTATAAATATAAAATATTTATCTACATAATAATAATTTATTTATTATTTTATAAAATAAATAAATATATTAAATGGTTCTACAATGATGATGTAATAATTGATTTATTGAAAAAAGAATCAGTAAAATGATATTAATAATATTAAAAAAATATATAATTTTTTTATTTGATGCCATCAAAGAATATTTTAGAAGAAAATGATATTTTAGGGATGATTTAAATTATTTTTTTCAATGTAAAAATGTTTTTATGACTTAAAATCATATATTACCTAGTGTTGTCAATGATATAAATGAGATTTTATATTAAATACAATTTTATAAAATTATTTGAAAGTCGAAAAAAATATATTCTTCCTCCAAATAACATGTATTGTGTTAAATATGTCATAAATTAATCAATTGGGGTTCATTTGGTAATTTTTAGTAACTATATTAATCCAATAGTATAATTTACAAGTAGACAAGATAAGAGTTAAACTGTTTAACTAAGGGATAAATAAAAAATAAGGATAAATTTGAGACAAAAAAATGTTTAAAAATCATTAGATGATAGTTTTTAGACCCATTATTATTCTATCATACATCATAACTCTCTTTTGATCCATTTAAAATTGAAAATAAATTAATATTAAATTAATAGTTTTACTGTTTTCAAAGGTGACCATCCCCTCTCTTATAAAAGGGTGCATATCCTTATATTTTACTAACACCTATAAATCCTTTTGGATCATCCAAACACTACACAAATTTCCTCCACATTTCCCGAAATTCGTTTTAGATGCTATACATTCAGAAAAAATCCAACTTTAGGTGTCATTTTTTTCAAATAAAAAGGATATCCCTAAAGAAGAGGTAATTGGATTATCAACTATTTCGACGTTATTTTAATCATATACTTCCTATTCCTATGTATTTTTTATAATAAAGTATAAAATCTAGTATCATAAACATGATTATATGATATTATGAAAATTTTACAATGATATTCATTTTTTATTCATCTTATGAATAACAGTATCACCAGACATCGTACGCACGGCATACCGTCACCATGCTGTGGTGTAATATTTTATTCAAAATTACTTTATTTGGATGGGAATAATGATGATTATAATTGATATAAATATGAAATATTAAATAATTATTATTATTTATAATTAATCTTACATCCAATTCCATACCATTAAACTATTAAGTGAATGATACACTCTATCGTGCATATATACGACATACCTTCTCCATAATTTGATGAGAATCATTCTCGATTTTAACCTTTAAAGAACAATTATAAAATTTCTAATATAAGTAAATATAATATTTATGAATATAATATAATTAATTATATGAATAAAATATATCCTATGCTTAAGACAGATGACTTAAAAAAAGATTCATAGGAAAACGAATCACTTAACACCATAAAAAATGGTAATACTGATATATTATTAACAAAACTATATCATTGGAGCATAAATGATATCATAAATATGGATATGGTCCTGGTCTTGGAATAACTTATTAAAATTATTTAACCAGTAAACATTAGGTTATCTATCCCCGAACTAATTGTATGTACAATATAAAGATTAATTTCACAATATCTTTATTATCAAGAAATTATTTTACATAAGAATTTTCTGGGACATATTTATTATTAATGTCCATGTTTAATAGAAATGTATTTCAAAAAAATATTAATATTCTTTTAAAACTACTAAAAAATATATAGACGTATTTTGTTTATAAATGGAATCCTGTGTCATTTTTCTTATGAGGAACATTATTTTACCTATTTGAAAAAAGTACAGGAACAATGTTTTTTTAACTTGATCGATATGAGATAATTTTTCCACCACTTTAACACCCTAAAATTTGGAGGATTCATTTACAAGTCTAAAATATTATTTTTAGTAAATATATTTTATTTATAAATTTTACTGAATTTTAAATAACAAAGAAATTTGTAATACTATAAAAAAGTTCATAATGATTTTATTAGGAACATTGTCATCCAAGTGAAGATCATTGATTGGATCATATGATTAAGTAAGGTTTATTTATTTTGAAACAACCCATCATATTTTATTAAAGGTTTTAAAAATATTTTGATTTTGGATATTCTATTTTTATACCACTCATGGATTATGGGTAATGTATTATTTTTTTGTATGCTAGTTTTTATAAGAATATTTATGTTGGTTATGATTTTCCATTTTTATATGACGAATGTATTGGATTTTGTATGTGACGGGAGGTCCTCGATATAGCCCCTCGAAGCATCGATATGTCTAATGATAAAAATTAGTTTGGGGTTTTACCAGTTCATATATGGTCTTTTCATGACACCCTGATGGTAAAATTATGATGTTGAACATTATGAATTCCCTCATTATGAGATTATTTATTGATATTACAAGTGGTTATTCAAATCGTATAATATCCATGTGAATATTTGAATAGAATTATTTGATTTATTCTTACCATATTATGCTTAATATTATTTTTAAAAGACATGGGTATCAGTTTTATACATTTCCGTAAATGTTTATTCTTATTTATGAATGCTTCTATTATATTGTTGATCCATTCTGAGAATCTGAGCATACACCTTTCTTATGTTTCATTTGTCACGACCCGTCCTCGGGGCCCGTGCCGTGACTACCCCAAGCCCACCTTCCATAGGCCAGGGGCTGGCGACTAGCACCAAGGCGTAAAATCCCGGTAAACAGGGAAGGCATTGCCTTTATAAGTAACAACCACCACAGAGTCAGCAAGCCGAAAGTAACTACAAAGTGCAGAAAAGTAAAGGGGGCCGGAATACAAGCCCAACTGAAGGTACAACTGAAAAAGTAAAGAACAGCAACTGAAGAAAAGACGGCGGCCTCGTGTCGTCCACTGGAAATCCCACCTGAAGGGTGGGTACAGATGGCCTCCAGGCTCCTCGGGTCCCACGTCCGCTCCGAGCACGTCCCGCCCAGTGGTCCACCTCCAGGTACCGTCCTGCTCCACGCCCCAACCGTGATCAGCGCTGTCCGTCGTCTGCATCCAACACAACAAGGTGCGGGCATAGCCCGTGCAGGGGTGAGTATAAGCTACTCAGTAAGGACCCCGATACCCCCGAAGGTCTCCCGAAATCCACAAAGGATAAAGCACAAAAAGGAAGGTGCAATCACGAAGTAACATCTGACTCGACTTAGGTATATGCCCATACATATACCTAAGTCCCCAATTCTAGCTCTGCTCACGAGCTCAAGAACAACTCAATCCACAAAGGAAAGCAAGACTCAAATCCACAAGGAGAGTAAACAGTAAATCCACAAAGAATAGTTCGACACAAACCACAAAGGAGAGTAACATAAGATTCAGCTCAACCAGGTATACTTTTTCAGATGACGTCAAGGATGATCACTGATCCATCTAAGTCGTCGGACCCACGAAGGATCGATAGGTACTAACCCCCGCAAAAGACCCACACAGGATCGGGCTCACACAGAACCTGTAGGCAGTGGCTCACACAGAACCGGTAGGCAGTGGCTCACACAGAACCGGTAGTAAGGACCCACACAGGATCGGGCACTGATCCGCGTAGGATCGCTGAGTGCAGAAGTCGACGCAGTCCACTGAGAATCTCTGCACAGTCGTCGCCGCAGTCCACGAAGGATCTCTGCTCTGCCGTCGTCGCAGTCCACGGAGGATCTCTGCTCTGTCGTCGAAGTCACAGTCAGCGCTAGGGTTCCCGCACACAGCGAGCTCGTTTAGGAGGGTCCGCTCCACGAGCCGAGAGGATGATACATCAACTGCCACGTAGTCCGAAGTGGATGTATCCAAAAGTTCCGTATCGACAACAGGATCTCAATGCAACAGACGGCGCGTCAATCGGACGCCCGGTCTGAGAGTTATTGGCATTTTCGTCCCAGGGGCCCGGTTGGTTTTTAGGGCAAAACCAACCCGACCGTACTCCGCCTGTGTCCGATCCTCGGGCGGAGTATGCCAAAAGTTCCGTCTCACTTAGAGGAAACTACCACAGCTGACGGTACGTCGATCGGACGTCCGTAGCTCAAGTTATGAGCGTTTCCGCTCCGAGGGCCCGGTTGGTTTCGTGTACGAACCAACCCGGCCGAACCCGAAGTCTTCCGAAACCTTGAGTATAATATACCGAAACGACCGTATCAATCCAAGGATTGCGTAGCCGCTGACGGTTCGTCAATTGGAGGTCCCAGGCCCATGATATGGGCAAAAGACCGAAGAGGGCCCGAAAACGGGGGTTCTGGGCCCGGGGCGACCCGAACCGGGGCGGCCCGGCAGACCGGACCGGCCGGCTCGGCTTCGGCCGAGCGGCCGAAGAACCGCCGCGAGTTTGACCCGCGGCTTGGAGGAACGCGGCCCGCGCGGGCCACGTGCTGGGTGGCCGGACCGCGGACGCGGTCCGGCGGTTCGCCGCCGCCGCGGCTCGGCCGCGACGGAGTTTCCGGCGGCGCGCCGGGCGCCGCCGCCCCCGGTCGCCGGCGCCGCCGCGCCGGCGACCCGCGCCGCCGCCCCCTTCCGCGGGCCGCCAGAGTTGCTCTGGTGGCCCGTTTTTCCTCCCGTCTGCGCCATTTCTCCTCCCGGGGGCCGATCTTCACTGCGGGATCAACGGATCGCCCTTGCCGCACGGTTCGTCGTCGTCCGCCAAATCCACACAACAAAATATCGGCGGAGGGTTGCCGGGTCTTGTTTGTTAGATCTGCACCCTCCGCGTTAGTCATAAACAACGGGAGGAATAGAAACAACCAATCAACAATTTTAAATAATTTAAAATTGTTCCGAGATCGGGTTCTTTATTTCAAAAGAATAAACACGGGATATAAAAAGAATTCCAACAACCCTTACCTCGATGTCGCCGTCAGACGTGAGGTCGTCGCGGAATCACTCGTCGCGGAAGAAGGGGTTCGTCGCGTCGTCGCGGATGAGACGTTCATCGCACCGCGGAAAAAGCGTCGCGCCGACGATCTCCGGATTTAGAACAAACTGATTTAATTAATTAAATCCGTTGTCGTTGAAATTAAAAAGGGAGAAATAAACGATCTGATTCTCACCTTAGTTGCCGAACGAGGATCGGCCGCGGAAGAAGAAGTGTCGCCGAAGAACGTCGCGGGTAGAGCTCGTCGACGTCACAGATCACGGTGTGCATCGTCGAATTCCGGTTGCCGGCGTTCTTCCCGTTCTTCGCGTTCTTCACGTTCTTCGCGAGGAGGATGGAGGTTTAGAGGATCTCGCACAATAGGAGGATCCTCCAAAATAGACAAGTTTGTCTATTTTATTATTTTGCCAACAAACGCAAAACGCATAAGTAACGACCCATCAGTTCGTTGAATTAATTCAACGAACGAAACAGCCCATTTAATACACGAAATAAACCGCTCAATTAAATGGTCTGTTAAGAATTAAAGAAAACGCGTCGGTTGACTTTTCAGTTACTTTGACGGGTTTTCGCGGGTGCGTTACTTAGCGAAAGAAACGGCGGGGCTCGTGCGGGCCCCACCACACAAATATCCTAACAAGGGGTAGGATATTTCCGGATAGTACCCTATCCGCTTTAACTCAGTTCAAGTGGCTTCCAAGTGACTTCCAAGCAGCTTAAGTGAAATAAAATAAAGTTGTCGTACAATTTTTTTATTTTATTTCTGACTTAAAGCCCCAAAATTTAAAAACCACGTCTGAGCAAACGCAACTCCGGAAGATGCGTTACTAAGCAAATACCGGTGCTGCGATTTCATCGGTGCCCTCAGAATTCGATTCCGGGCACCTGTTCAAAAGATAGAAAAACCCGCTCGTCCGTTCACTGAACGTACCCGAGCCAAACTTCGAAAATTGATTCCGGGCACACCGGGCCTCGGAATCAGGTGCCGTCTGAAGCTGCGCTCTTGTAAAATTCCAAAGAAAATTAAGAAAAAAATTTCCTTGAAATTTGCGGGTCTTTACATTACTCCCACCTCAGGGCTTTACATCCTCGTAAAGATACATCAAAAACTAGGGGAACAAATGGGGGTACTGAGCACGCATCTGAGCCTCCCGCTCCCAAGTGCTCTCCTGGAGGTTCCCATGCTGCCATCTGACGCGCACAAGAGGAATCGACCGCCCACGTAGGACCTGCTCCTGTCGATCCTCGATCTCCACTGGGACCTCCGCAAAAGTCGCCCCATCGTCCACGTCCAGCTCCCCAAAGTCGATGATGTGCGTCGGGTCGTGCACGTATCTCCTCAGCTGAGACACATGGAAGACGTCGTGCACCCGGTGCAACTGAGGTGGTAGAGCCAGGCGATAAGCCACCTCTCCTATCCTGCTGAGGACCTCGAAAGGCCCGATGAAGCGTGGAGACAACTTTCCGCCTCGGCCAAATCTCCGTAAACCACGTCGAGGTGAGACACGCAAAAAGACGTGGTCGCCATCCTCGAACTCTAGTGGCCTCTGCCTCCTGTCAGCATATGACTTCTGCCGGCTCTGAGCTGTCCTCATCCTCTCCTGGATGATCTGGACCTTCTCTGTCGTGGCTCGGACCATCTCTGGTCCCACGACTGCTGACTCCCCAGGGTCTGTCCAGCACAACGGTGATTTGCAGGGTCTGTCGTACAACGCCTCGTATGGTGCCATCCCGATGGTGGAGTGGTAGCTGTTGTTGTACGCGAACTCCACCAAGGGTAGGTGGTCCTCCCAGCTGTGACCAAAGTCGAGAACACATGCACGGAGCATGTCCTCGAGTGTCTGTATGGTCCTATCCGTCTGACCATCCGTCTGAGGGTGGAAGGCTGTGCTCAGATGGAGCCGCGTCCCGAACGCCTCCTGCAACCCCTTCCAGAGCCGGGAAGTGAAACGAGCATCTCGATCGGAGACGATAGACGATGGCACACCGTGAAGCCGTACGATCTCCTGGACGTAAAGACGTCCCAAGCTCTCCACTGAGCCCTGCTCTCTGATGGGTAAGAAGTGTGCCGACTTGGTGAGTCGGTCGACAATCACCCAAATGGAGTCGTGACCTCTGGAAGTGCGTGGAAGTCCAGTCACGAAGTCCATAGATATGCCGTCCCACTTCCACTCCGGGACCTCCAAGGGCTGTACCAAGCCTGCTGGTACCTGATGCTCTGCCTTCACCTGCTGGCTGGTGAGGCATCGTGAAACGAACTCTGCCACATCTTTCTTCATGCCCGGCCACCAGTGCTGTCGTCTGAGATCCTGGTACATCTTCGCCACTCCGGGATGTACCGCCAAGGGAGAAGTGTGAAACTCTCTCAGCACCTCCTCTCGTAAAGCAACTGGTACGAAGGTACGTCCTCTGAAAAGGATGTCGTGCTCTGCTCCAAGGGAGAAACCATCAGGCGCCTGACCTGAGGATATCAGTGCACGCCGAGTCTCACAGTCAGCGTCCCCACGCTGAGCCTCTCTGACCCGCTGTAGAAGTGGAGGAGAGACTATGAGAGACTGAAGAAAGGCTGCTCCGTCTCTATCCACGAAGGATATCTGTAAGGAGGCTAGCTGCTCTGTCGCCTCCTCAAGTAGCTGAATGCCCGTCCTCCTACTGAGGGCATCGGCTACCACGTTCCCCTTCCCAGGAGTATAGACTATCTCAAAGTCATAGTCCTGGAGGAACTCAAGCCATCTTCGCTGTCTCAGGTTCAGGTCCTTCTGAGAGAAGATATACCTGAGACTCTGGTGGTCAGAAAAGACTGTGAAGCGCTCGCCCATCAGATAGTGCCGCCATGTCTTCAGAGCGAAGACCACTGCTGCTAACTCCAGGTCATGAGTGGTGTAGTTATGCTCATGCGGCCTCAACTGACGTGATCTGTAGGCGATCACGGCCCGCTCCTGCATCAGGACACACCCGAGTCCAGTCCCTGATGCATCGCAGTAAACTACGTATCCAACTCCCTCCTCAGGCAACCTCAAGATAGGTGTGCAGGTCAACCTCTGCCTCAGCTCCTGGAAGCTCTGCTGACATCTGTCTGACCACACGAAGGGTTTCCCCTTCTTTGTCAACGCTGAGAGTGGTGCCGCAACTCTGGAGAAGTCTGGCACAAATCTCTGATAGTATCCGGCTTGGCCCAAGAAGCTCCGCACCTCCGTCACGCTCCTGGGTAGCTCCCAAGCTAGCACTGCCTCGATCTTCACGAGATCCACTGCAACTCCCGCCTCAGAGATGACGTGCCCCAAGAAATGGACCTCACGTAACCAGAACTGGCATTTTGAGAGCTTTCCATAAAGCTGGTGCTCTCGGAGTGTGTCTAGCACAACTCGCAGGTGGTAGGCATGCTCCTCCTCAGTCGTCGAGTATACCAAAATGTCGTCAATGAAGACCACGACAAATCGGTCGAGGTATGGCTGGAAGATCCTGTTCATGAGGCTCATGAACACCGCTGGAGCATTGGTTACGCCGAATGGCATAACCAAGAACTCATAATGGCCATACCGACATCTGAAGGCCGTCTTCTGCACGTCCTCGTCTCGATCTCTGAGCTGATGATAGCCTGACCGGAGGTCTATCTTCGAGAACCACCGCGCTCCCTTGAGCTGATCGAAGAGGTCATCAATCCGTGGTAGCGGATACTTGTTTCTCACTGTCACCTGGTTCAGGTGACGATAGTCGACACACAGTCGCAAGCTCCCGTCCACCTTCTTGGAGAACAATATCGGGGATGCCCAGGGTGAAACACTGTGTCGGATAAACCCCTTGCTCTGCAAGTCCTCCAACTGTACCCGCAGCTCTCGAAGCTCGGCGGGGGCCATCCGATATGCTGGATTAGATATCGGGGCTGTCCCGGGGTACAAGTCGATGTAAAAGTCTACCTCTCTACGAGGAGGTAGCCCTGGAACGTCGTCGGGAAAGACGTCCACGTACTGGTCCACCACTGCAGGAAAAACTGGACTCCGCACGTCCACTGCTCCTAGGATGAGGCTAGCCAACTGATGAGAGATGGGTTGCACTCTCCTCCGCGGAAGTCCATCCTGTGCTGCAAAGGTTCCCTTCTCACCGGTGAAGGTAAACCTGCTCCCGTCGGTGCGAACACATCGCACCTTGCGCCTAAAACAGTCGATCTGGGCATGAACCATGGATAGCCAATCCATGCCCAATATGACGTCGTAAGGACTCGTCGCCGCTACAAGGAGATCCCAGCCGAAGCTCTCGCCTCCTAGAGTAAGCTCACACTACCGGCACCAGTGCGTAATCATCGAGTCTACTCCCGTAGGAGTCTCTAGCCGTAAGGATCGAGCCAACGGCTCAGTCGGAATCTCCGAGCTCCGAACAAGGGCAGAGGCTATGAAAGAGTGACTCGCTCCTGTGTCTATAAGTACTGCAGCAAGGGTGGAATAGACACAGATCGTACCTCGAATCATCTCTGGCATGTCGGGGTCGTAGGCCTCCACTGCCTGGAGCTGGGCCTGTCCCTGCCCGCCAGCTCCCTATGGTCGAGGTGGCCCTCCTGGTGGTGGTGGGGGTAGAGCCTGGAAGCGTCGCCCACCACCCACTGCTCGGCCAGCTCCTCTGCCTCGTCCGCCTCCTCCCTGCGGACCGCCACGGTCGACCCTCTGCCTCTGCCTGGGTGGCCCCTCCACCGTCTGCTGCTCCTCTGGTCAGCGAGTCGGGCAGTCACGAGCCATGTGACCCTGCCCACCGCAGGAGTAGCACAGCCTGCCTCTCGGAAGGCTGGCACTCCGCTGTGTGCCCCGCACTGCTGAGCCGGTGTCCTGAGGCCTTCTGCGTGGGGGTCTGGTCTTCCTGGACCCGAGAGTCATCCGTCGGCTACCTGCTGCCGAAGACTCAGCTACCTGCCGCCCTGCGCTAGGTCTCGCCGCTGAAGAAGGCTCTCCCAGGAAGCTCTCGATCAGGAGGGCTCGCTCCAGCACTCCCGTCTGGGTCGGAATGCTGAGGGAGATCAGCGACGCCCGAATCTCCTGTCGCAGGCCCTGCTCGATGGTCCGGGCCCAGAAGAAGGGGTCCCGTACCATGTCGGTCGAGTAGCGAGATAGGTCAGTGAACCTCGCCGCGTACTGAGCGACCGTCATGCTGCCCTGGCGCAGCTGGAGAAGCTCCTGGATGCGCACCGCTCGGAGGGTGGCCGGGACGAACTCAGAGCGGATAGGCTCTCGAAGTCCGTCCAGAGTAAGGATGCCTCATCGTGAACCTGGAGCATCAAGCTCCACCATCGTCCTGTCGCCGCCTGCAGGAGGCTCGCCGCGAGAATCACCATGAGATCCGCTGGTGTCCTCACTAGCCTAATGATCCGTACCACCGCCTCTAGCCAGTCCTCGGAGGCCTGGGGGTCCGCCTCACCGCGAAACCTGGGCGGTCGCTGGCTCTGAAACTCATGCAGTGCCCTGAGGCGACGTGCATCGTCAGCGTCTGGTACTGGTAGCATCGGTGGCTCGGCGGGTAAAGCTACCGCCGGTGCCACTGCTGGTAAAGGGCCCTGCACCGAGGCCTCGTCGCTCAGTGGGCTGCCGTCGCGCCCTACACTCGGAACCCTAGCTGGCTGTCGTCGCGGGGCCATCCTGAAAGGAGAACAAGAGAACCACAGTCAGAACAGTATACCTGGTGAGCTGGCACAAGTAATCACAAGGAAAACTTGAGACTTTCATGAAGCAGATCAGTATACCCGGTAAGCTGACACAAGTAATCACAAAGAAACTTGAAACACACACGCAATCAATGTTTTCATGCATTAAGTCGGAAATCAGGAGTCAGGGTCCTGGTGTACGGATACGTCGGCCGCCGCACCAACACTGGGCTCCCTGAACTGATAACCACACTCAATACACTAAACACTATTGCTTCATATAGAAAGAAAAGACGATCAGAGTCTGCGGTAGAACTGACCACCTTTGATACCAATTTGTCACGACCCGTCCTCGGGGCCCATGTCGTGACTACCCCAAGCCCGCCTTCCATAGGCCAGGGGCTGGCGACTAGCACCAAGGCGTAAAATCCCGGTAAACAGGGAAGGAATTGCCTTTATAAGTAACAACCACCACAGAGTCAGCAAGCGGAAAGTAACTACAAAGTGCAGAAAAGTAAAGGGGGCCGGAATACAAGCCCAACTGAAGGTACAACTGAAAAAGTAAAGAACAGCAACTGAAGAAAAGACGGCGGCCTCGTGTCGTCCACTGGCAATCCCACCTGAAGGGTGGGTACAGATGGCCTCCAGGCTCCTCGGGTCCCACGTCCGCTCCGAGCACGTCCCGCCCAGTGGTCCACCTCCAGGTACCGTCCTGCTCCACGCCCCAACCGTGATCAGCGCTGTCCGTCGTCTGCATCCAACACAACAAGGTGCGGGCATAGCCCGTGCAGGGGTGAGTATAAGCTACTCAGTAAGGACCCCGAGACCCCCGAAGGTCTCCCGAAATCCACAAAGGATAAAGCACAAAAAGGAAGGTGCAATCACGAAGTAACATCTAACTCGACTTAGGTATATGCCCATACATATACCTAAGTCCCCAATTCTAGCTCTGCTCACGAGCTCAAGAACAACTCAATCCACAAAGGAAAGCAAGACTCAAATCCACAAGGAGAGTAAACAGTAAATCCACAAAGAATAGTTCGACACAAACCACAAAGGAGAGTAACATAAGATTCAGCTCAACCAGGTATACTTTTTCAGATGACGTCAAGGATGATCACTGATCCATCTAAGTCGTCGTACCCACGAAGGATCGATAGGTACTAACCCCCGCAAAAGACCCACACAGGATCGGGCTCACACAGAACCTGTAGGCAGTGGCTCACACAGAACCGGTAGGCAGTGGCTCACACAGAACCGGTAGTAAGGACCCACACAGGATCGGGCACTGATCCGCATAGGATCGCTGAGTGCAGAAGTCGACGCAGTCCACTGAGAATCTCTGCACAGTCGTCGCCGCAGTCCACGAAGGATCTCTGCTCTGCCGTCGTCGCAGTCCACGGAGGATCTCTGCTCTGTCGTCGAAGTCACAGCCAGCGCTAGGGTTCCCGCACACAGCGAGCTCGTTTAGGAGGGTCCGCTCCACGAGCCGAGAGGATGATACATCAACTGCCACGTAGTCCGAAGTGGATGTATCCTAAAGTTCCGTATCGACAACAGGATCTCAATGCAACAGACGGCGCGTCAATCGGACGCCCGGTCTGAGAGTTATTGGCATTTTCGTCCCAGGGGCCCGGTTGGTTTTTAGGGAAAAACCAACCCGACCGTACTCCGCCTGTGTCCGATCCTCGGGCGGAGTATGCCAAAAGTTCCGTCTCACTTAGAGGAAACTACCACAGCTGACGGTACGTCGATCGGACGTCCGTAGCTCAAGTTATGAGCGTTTCCGCTCCGAGGGCCCGGTTGGTTTCGTGTACGAACCAACCCGGACGAACCCAAAGTCTTCCGAAACCTTGAGTATAATATACCGAAACGACCGTATCGATCCAAGGATCGCGTAGCCGCTGACGGTTCGTCAATCGGAGGTCCCAGGCCCAAGATATGGACAAAAGACCGAAGAGGGCCCGAAAACGGGGGTTCTGGGCCCGGGGCGACCCGACCCGAACCCCCCCTGGGTCGGCCGAGCCGGGTCGGCCCGACCCGGCCCGACCCGGCGAGGCCGGGTCCGGTCCGGCCTGGGCGCGGCCCGGCCGACCGGACCGGCCGGCTCGGCTTCGGCCGAGCGGCCGAAGAACCGCCGCGGGTTTGACCCGCGGCTTGGAGGAACGCGGCCCGCGCGGGCCGCGTGCTGGGTGGCCGGACCGCGGACGCGGTCCGGCAGTTCGCCGCCGCCGCCGTGGCTCGGCCGCGGCGGAGTTTCCGACGGCGCGCCGGGCGCCGCCGCCTCCGGTCGCCGGCGCCGCCGGGCCGGCGACCCGCGCCGCCGCCACCTTCCGCGGGCCGCCGGAGTTGCTCCGGTGGCCCGTTTTGCCTCCCGTCTGCGCCATTGCTCCTCCTGGGGGCCGATCTTCACTGCGGGATCAACGGATCGCCCTTTCCGCACGGTTCGTCGTCGTCCGCCAAATCCGCACAACAAAAGATCGGTGGAGGGTTGCCGGGTCTTGTTTGGTAGATCTGCACCCTCCACGTTAGTCATAAACAACGGGAGGAATAGAAACAACCAATCAACAATTTTAAATAATTTAAAATTGTTCCGAGATCGGGTTCTTTATTTCAAAAGAATAAACACGGGATATAAAAAGAATTCCAACAACCCTTACCTCGATGTCGCCGTCGGACGTGAGGTCGTCGCGGAATCACTCGTCGCGGAAGAAGGGGTTCGTCGCGTCGTCGCGGAAGAGACGTTCGTCGCACCGCGGAAAAAGCGTCGCGCCGACGATCTCCAGATTTAGAACAAACGGATTTAATTAATTAAATCCGTTGTCGTTGAAATTAAAAAGGGAGAAATAAACGATCTGATTCTCACCTTAGTTGCCGAACGAGGATCGGCCGCGGAAGAAGAGGCGTCGCCGAAGAACGTCGCGGGTAGAGCTCGTCGACGTCGCAGATCACGGTGTGCGTCGTCGAATTCCGGTCGCCGGCGTTCTTCGCGTTCTTCGCGTTTTTCGCGTTCTTCGCGAGGAGGATGGAGGTTTAGAGGATCTTGCACAACAGGAGGATCCTCCAAAATAGACAAGTTTGTCTATTTTATTATTTTGCCAACTAACGCAAAACGCATAAGTAACGACCCATCAGTTCGTTGAATTAATTCAACGAACGAAACAGCCCATTTAATACATGAAATAAACCGCTCAATTAAATGGTCTGTTAAGAATTAAAGAAAACGCGTCGGTTGACTTTTCAGTTAATTTGACGGGTTTTCGCGGGTGCGTTACTTAGCGAAAGAAACGGCGGGGCTCGTGCGGGCCCCACCGCACAAATATCCTAACAAGGGGTAGGATATTTCCGGATAGTACCCTATCCGCTTTAACTCAGTTCAAGTGGCTTCCAAGTGACTTCCAAGCAGCTTAAGTGAAATAAAATAAAGTTGTCGCACAATTTTTTTATTTTATTTCTGACTTAAAGCCCCAAAATTTAAAAACCACGTCTGAGCAAACGCAACTCCGGAAGAGGCGTTACTAAGCAAATACTGGCGCTGCGATTTCATCGGTGCCCTCAGAATTTGATTCCGGGCACCGGTTCAAAAGATAGAAAAACCCGCTCGTCCGTTCACTGAACGTACCCGAGCCAAACTTCGAAAATTGATTCCGGGCACACCGGGCCTCGGAATCAGGTTCCGTCTGAAGCTGCGCTCTTGTAAAATTCCAAAGAAAATTAAGAAAAAAATTTCCTTGAAATTTGCGGGTCTTTACATCATTTTCCCCCAAGATGTGGAGAAGTGCATTATGACTAACATTCTGGGGTAATCTAAGGGATATGAGTGTATTCAATGTAGGCACTTGGTTCTTTTTCATTTCAAGATGAAATGTAAGACTTATGTTTGTATCTAGTTTTTCCAAGTCTACTAAACCGATCGGTCCATTGAGATTTGGTTTCCTGTGGTTATGCCCATGTAGAAAAATAATTCACTAGATCTGGGCATCTAGGGTCAGGCCATTATAGTTGGTCACAAATTATTTTTAATAAAAACCTTGAATACTATATTTATAAATTCATTAATTTAGTAACGTTACCCTAAGGTAGACTTTATCGATAAGTATAAAAGAACATACTAAAAATTTGTTAAGGTAGAGATTATGTGGGTATTTCAAGAAATAAATCCTTTTCTGGATTCTATAAGTGGACTTGTTTCTGGAACTGATTTTCTTAAAAGTAACAAAACATAAATGGTGTTTTGGCCTGACATGGGCTTACCTGGTAGACGACAATAGACGTCATTGGTCACTTAGCATGACACTCACAATGGATATGATTATGATAATTCAAATTTTATATACAAACCATTATGATGGACATTTGAATAAATATGATTCAAATGAAACCATTTTTATGGTTTTGAGATTAATTATGAATAAATTTTTATTTTATATTAAGTATTTTACTTGTCTGTTATTATGCATTATTATTCATAACCTAATCTAGTGTATGCAATTTTTTGTAAATGGACCCTAGTGAATGGAATGGAAAAATTATCAACAATCATAATACATTAAGGGATTAACCACCTATGATTGGTAATGATGGTGGAGAAGGTGATATAACTGGTAATGATCAGCCTATGACCATACTGGGATAACTAACTATGGTTATGAATAATAACCATACCCCTATAGAGCACCATGATCCACAATGTGGAGGAACAATGTTAGACTGCTTCATGAGACAAGAACCTCCTATATTCAATGAGATTAAAAATCTAGTTTTACATGAGAATTATATAAATTATTTGAGAAATCATTTCTTGTATTGCAGAGTAATTAAAGGGGAAAATTTTTCAAGGAATTTTATCTTCTGTTAGGAGATACGGATCAATGGTGGTAATTTATTCAAAACACAAAAGAGGATAATAAAGCAGAAAATATGTAATGAAGGGAGTTTAATGAAATTTTCATAGAAAAATAATTTCCACGTGAACAATTAACTAATATGGCAAATAAATTTATGTGTCTAAGGAAAATGGGGAAACTAAATGTTGTAATGTATGAGGATAACAACACTATTTTAGAAAGTCATGTTATAGACTATATATGTAATCCATGATGTATGATTGATCGAATGTTTTATGGGTTAAGACTATTACTCTAATAGATATTAGGCTCACAATCTTTCTTATCGTACTATGATATAGTTTATTGTGCTATCATCATAGAAAAGTAATTCTCTATGTCTTACAAATTAAATGTAAAAAAAAGAATAAGAGGGCCACTGGACACTCTAGAAAATGAATGAAGAGGAATAAGGGAAATGTTGACAATCTACCCTATGGTAATTGTTAGAAGAAAAAAATTGATAAATTCCTAAAGGAGATGATAGTTTGTTACAAGTGTATAGAAAAATCCCACCAAGGTCGTGATTTCCTGAGGAAAATGAATCTATAAATGTTTAATTCTACAATTGTAAGGAAATGGGATATTATGTAAATGATTTACTTACCAATCTAAGAAATTCTCCCCAAAAATGCAAAGATTGAAAGGCCAAGGTTATCTAATCACAAATTCTAATGTAGAAGATCCTTATGATGTGGTGGAAAGTACTTTAATCATCTACTCAATGTTATCAAATATTTTTTCTTGATCATCACATTATTTTATGTCTTCCTAGTGTGATGTAAAAAATTAGATATTTTTCTTTTGATTTAAAAAATATGTTATCAATAAAAACTCTTATTGGATGTCTAATTTTAATAAATATATGTTTGAAAATTCCAGTTAAGACACATAATTATACTTCAGTTAATGAAAATTTCATCATCCATATGAGTATATTTGATATAATACTTGATATGGATTGGATTTCAAAACATAAAGAAAACAATTGTTATAAGAAGAAATAAATTTCTATATATGTGGAAGAAAATGAATAATTTATATTTAATTTGAAAACTTCATCACCTTATTATTCTTAATATACACCCCCCGTAGCTTTATTGAATAACATTCGTTGGGATAAATAGAAAATATCTTCCATTAATGAAGAGGGAAATATTAAAATTGAGATTGTACCTAGGGTAGGGAATCCCTTTCTTCCAAAACCTCATGAATCTCCTCCAAGGTGAAATTACAAGAATGAAATTTTCACCAACATCAAACTCTATCACTTCGAGGGTTGTCGGTATAGCTCTTTTTATGACTCTGAGAAGTCTTAATGTGTTGTCGGATGGAATGGACTTTTGTGTCATATATTGTACATGATCAAGTCCATGAATCTTTCTCACACTAGCTTCATCCTAATTTGTAGGAGTTCTACAATGCTTCCCATAAAGAGCATCATAGGGTGTCTATGAATTCTCGAGTGGAAGCGTTTATTTTAAGAGAACTCAAATAATGGAAGATATTTTTCACCTCCACCCTTAAATTCTATAGATCATGTTAACAACATCTAATTCAGTGTTTGAATAGTCCATTCAGATCAGACATCAATTTGGGGGTGATAGGCCATACTAAAATTCAATTCATTATTCAGATCATATTAGAGACATCTCTAGAATTTTGATGTGTACTAGGGATCATGATCAGATATGATAGAATGTGGAACTCTAGGATCCTTACCACATCCCTCACGTAAATCCCATCATGTTTGACAAGAGTGAAATCTTCTCGAATGGAGATAAAATGTGCAGTCTTAGTGGGATGTTCCGAAATAACCCAGATCGCATTGTTTCCTCAGGATATTCTCTGGAGACCTTGGATAAAGTCCATAGTGATATTGTACCACTTCCATACTGTTATGGGAAGTGGTTTCAATACCCATTTAGGAAGTTTTCGTTCTTCCTTAACTTTTTTACATACTTGGAACCCTGATGTATAGTCAGTAATCTCCCTTTTCATATTATCCCACCAATAATGATCTTGGACTTCCTTATACATTTTATAGCCTCTTTGATGTATTGATAAAGTAGAGATATGAGCTTCATCCATCAGCTCCTTCTTTTTTCTGGAAGAGTTGAAACACAAATTTTTGTACCAAATTTCATTAAACCTTCTCAATCAATATTGTTCTTAAGAAACATTCTGTCCATCATAGCATCAAACTTATTCTAAAACAAAAGATCTTCTTTATATGTTTTCATGATCTTCTCTAGTAATGAAGGATGAGAAATCATTTGGATTAGGTATAATGATATCCCTTATCATATAATTCCCATGTCTATCTTCAATAGATCATTTATCAAAGGTTCTCTATGAATCCCCATCATGAAAAAATTAATGGGGTCTTCCCTACTAAATTCATTCACAACATTGTTTTCTCTTTCGGGATGATAATGAATTGAACAATCATATTCTTTATAAAATTCCAAACATATTCTTTGTGTCATGTTCACTTACTTTTTTGTGAAAATATTCTTCAAACATTGATTGTCTCTGTATTTATGACATTTCCCACCCATAATGTTGGTGCATTTATATCTTCAGAGAAAAAACGACCAGAACCGGTTACAGATCATGCATAGGATAGTTCTTCTCATGAGCATTCAAATATTGTGATGCATAAGAAATGGCATTGTAATTTTCTTTAAGGACACACACAAGACCATTCAGAGATGCATCTATAAAATTACTAATCCTTCTCTACATGAGGACAGAGTTTACACGGGTGTAGTAACCAATCCCTTCTTCAACTCTTGGAAACATTACATACACTCCTTGGTCCAGATGAACTTGACCCTTTTACAGTTAACATGGTTAATCGATTATAAATTCATGAAATGTTTGTTCACAAACCTCCTATAATAACCCTTTAATCCAAAGAAACTACAAATTTTAGTTATTGTTTTTGGCTTAGGCCACTCCTCCACAAGTCATTTATTTTCAGGTTCAACTATGATTCCTTCATTAGTAACAATGTTCCCTAAGAAATCAACTTATTGTAACTAGAATTCTCATTTTATGATCATTCCAAAAATCCTATCAATCATTAAAATTGGAAAAATAAAACTTCTATGATCCTCATGTTCCTCATACATTTTGGAATATAGAAAAATATCATCAATAAAAACTACCACAATTTTATCAAGGTAGTCCTTGAAGACTTTATTAATCATATAGAGAAAAATAGAATTTTCATTAGACAGTTTGAAGGGCATAAAAACAAAATGATAATGCCTATATCTTGATAGGAAGACATTTTTTGTAATATATTTTTTCTTCACCCTCATTTGATGATAATCGGATTAATGATAATTCTTATAGAATAATTGATCCCCACAATGTTGGTCAAATAATTCATTAATTCTTGGAAGAAGGTATATGTTCTACATTGTGATCCCATTCAGTTCCCTATAATCAATACATAAATTCATTGATCCATAATTATTCAACATAAATATAACTAATACTCTCCCATGAGTCAATATTAGTTAGATAAACCCCTACTAAAAAGATCTTGGAGTGGTTTTGTTAATAACTCCATCTCCAGATTTTCAATTTTAAATGTTTTCCTTGATATCTGATGAGATCCAGGTATGAGTACAATGGGGAACTCTACCACTCTATCTAGAGGAAGTTAGGGTAACTCCCTAGGAAATACATCAATGTATTCCAAGATGATGGTAACATTTTTTCTTTTTAAACACTCATTTCCGTCTTCTTCTTCATTGATCAACTTCATAAATAGGGATATAAGAGGTTCATCTAGTCAAAAATTGGGTTGGGATAACTATTCTTGGAAGATAACTGTAGGTTTTCCATTCATCACTACTAATATTTCCATGCTTCTGAATTTGATCATAGAATTATAAATTAAGAGGCATTCTCTCCCTAGTATAATGCCAAATTATAGAATAGGAATGATTTCTATATTGGGGATAATATTTTCCACATTAATGTAAATACTATAGTTTCTAAACATTGACAATTCATGGATAATCCCACTAGATGTCTGGACTAATTACTTTACATTTAGAAATTTGTGGGTTGATTCTAAATTCTTTTCAATCCTGGATGAAATAATTGAGTGTGTAGAACCAGAATCAAACAATGTACTTACTATATTTTATATAACAATAAGAGTACCAACCACCACATAATTTGGTGCTTCAACATCAGCCATAGTGATTGAAAAAGTATTACCTTGTTCCCTTGGCTATTACTGAGGCTGATGGTGATTCCCCTCCACTACCCTTAGAGTTGTAAATTGATCATAAAAGTTCTTATGTTGTACAAACTTATAAAATTGGATATTACGTAGGGCCAGCACCATCTTTCATTTGTTGTTAGTGTTTGAGAGTTGAGGCTTCACCTCACTATGATAGAACTGTGCAACATGGCCATCTCTTCCACACACGTAAAACCTCCCACACCCAAGAAGGAAGTTCCTTGAATGCTTATTTAAAAAATTATTACATTTGGGATGTGGAAGCTTCTTTCCTCATGTTCTTGGATCAATAGTACACCATAATATTAGACCAATCTATATTTTCTTGTCATTGGATTTATGAAAACATTGTGTCTCAACAAAATCCAGTTCAACTATCATCGAACTTTCCATGATAACCTCATTGTTAGCATAGTCTTGGTTGTCTAGATTATTTCACAGATGAGGTCTTAGTACACTGAATAATCTATCAACCTTAAAATTTGGATTCATGACAAAGTTAGAGGTGTAACATGAAATCCTTGTGATGTTCATCTTATAGCTTCCCATAGATTCATTATACTTCTGCTTCAGCTCAAGAAACTCCATCTCTATTATTGTTCTCAAGGAACATGGGATATAGTTAATGAAGAAGATCCCTTTGAACTCTTCCCACTCCGTGGCATCAACCTACACTCTTGGTCATCCATTTTTAATCAGTTCCCACCACTGATCAGCTTCTCCCTCTAAGAGGTAATCACCTTGGGTGACCTTATCTTACTCTGAATAGCAAAGCACATAAAATATATTCTCTATATAGTTAACTAACTATTCAGAAATAAATTGGTCAGTAGATCCATTGATGGTTAGTAGTCATTGACACATAAATGACTCAACAAAATGTTGTTCCCATCTTAGTGATATCGTCCTCTTAGCATGATTCATGTTATTTCCCGTAACAGGGTTAGTTGGTTCATCATTCTCATAAAATTTTCCATTCAATAATCTATCGGAGGGCCATCATTGCATGGTCCATTACGGTCACCATTTTCATGGTTCCTCCTATTGTCCTCCAATTTCTAAATGATTAATACCTTAGTTAGAAAATAATTCCATTTTCTAATATTTTAACTATAAATGATTTTACGTCTTAAGACATCATGCTTAAAATATTACATTTCTCTATAAATCCTTCACAATGATTCATAAAAATCTTGTGAACGACCAAAAATATCCCGCAGGATTGTCAAAAAAGGAGTGCAGCATGGCCCTTGGTCATGTACCAGGATTCCCTGGGTCAAGCCCGAAACTTCATGATAGAGTTTCACTCCTAGAAGCATCTGTTTGAGAGCCAAATCCACTTATTCGTATCTATACATGGATTTATTTGTTGAGAAAACCCTTACTTAATATTTATCCAAAATAAGAGGATATTTTCCTATATTTAGCCATTTCTATGTGTTTCTTACCACATTTTTCATAGCCTAGTTTCCAGAAATAACTAAACTATCGCTTGATACCAACTTTGGAATCCCTCTTTTTTATTATATAACTTTTCATTAAATTTTACAAACAGAGTACCTTCACAGTTTAGTTCCTTGCAAATCAGGAACAAAATACATGAAAACTTGAAACACTATTTTAAATACCCTTTAAAAGCCTCTTGAAATGATCATCCTGTATAAAATTAGTGCATATCATAACCTAGAGACATACATCAAAGGAAGGAGTTAGTTGGAGGCCATGTAGGGAAAGTAAGGGAAATCGTTTACTTGTGATATCAACAAGAACATGATGAATAACATAATGAATATAGAAATGAAAAAGGGGAACGTAATAAATAAAAGAAAATGAATAATAACATGAATATGTTTCTTCAACATTTAATTTAGACATTCTTGAACATATCCACAAGGTTCATCCCTGAGGTGTTATAAAATATTACCAATCTTATTCACAAAGGAATTATAAAAATTGTCATATATAGTGACTAAATTATTTACCCAATGAATTGGAGATCTATCAAGGTTCACTTTTAATATGTATAAATTTTCATGTGATCCACATAGATCATAATCAAATGTTTCATAAATAACCATATTGATTAAAATAAAAGAGTTATAATTCAAAAATGGGATGTATTAAAAGTGATTAAAAACAATATAATTATATCATTTATAACCCATGTAAAGGGAGTGTGGGTTATATGTATATAAAATCTAGAATAAAATAGATCAATTTTATGTATTAATGAATACCCCTAGAAATTAAGATATATTTGGGTATTCAAATAAATAAAACAAGGGAATTTCTGGAGAAAAAGATATAGATTTTGAGATGAAAATTCAGATGCATAACGACTAAATAACATGGTTTTAGAAAACATTAAAAATAGATGAGATAACGGTCCCCCAATCATAAAAAACTAATTATATAGAATAGGTATAGAATACAATGTACATAAGATCATGGTATGGATATTTCAATGACATACCACCTGAAAAAATAAACATTAAATAAATTAGATGATGCAATTTCATTTACAAATATCCAACAGCCTAACGATGTCACCAAAAAATTTAGAAAAATCATTTGATGGAGGAGGAAAGGTTCTATCATAAAATGAACATGAAATGTATAGTAATAAATGTATTTAGGAACATACCCCCACAAAATAAAATATAAACTATAACACATAACATAAAGGATCCCATGACTTAAAAGAGGAGGGTGAAAGGTTCTGTTACCTTGAAGAGGGACTTCAAAATGTCAATGGTTGGGACCTTGGGGGCTTGAGGTAACATTGGGAGGACACCTTCTGAGGAAAAAAGACCAAATATTCATTGAGGATGATTTGGGAATGAATGGAATGAGTGAATGTCTTCATATTTATGGAGAAATTGAGGTAAGATTTTATTAATTTTCAAAGGACACCACATCAGTGGTATTTGAAAAACCATGGGCTTTACAAATGTATTTTCCCATGGTATTGGCCAATTGGAACACCACATTACATATCATACTATTCAAAATTCGACCAAAATTATTACATCATTATTACATGATTAATGATGTTATTAATCACACAAAAACTCAGAACTGTATTTTTAATATTCACCAAAATAACATTTTATAAAAATTTCTTTAATCCAAAATATCCTAATATCGATGCTCTGAAGTCAAAAATGAACATCATTTTATGAAAATAATTTCTTAAGTATAGGATATGTAATTTTTATGGGAAAACACTATTTACCAGAAAAATGAACTAATAGTTAACTAATAATTTCTGAAACAGTTATTTACATATGCTATTATATCACTTCACCATTAAAGATGAATAAATTATATTTATACATTATTATGTGGGGTTTCTATTCTAAAGGACATGGTACTATTTCTAAGTGCAGTATTACTATTAATAATTTACTATTTACTAAAAATTATGTTGATCTTTTTAGACTCTAAATTTCATTCTAGACACAAATATATAAAACCGTTTTTTGATAATCATTTCACATTATTAATTATTTAAAGTATACAAAACAATATTTTAAAATACCCTTTTTTCAAAACTCATAATTAATATGGAACATTTAAAAATTAATCGTACATTTATCCATACATTTGAAATTCACATAATTTACCATAATAAGATATTTTAATTTTATTTATACAAAAAGATCACACTAATAACTAAGGCCACATTACAAAGCACCTTATTGCACCTGCATAGGACCTTTGTCTAAGGTACTATATAGTGATAGAATATTAGAGAGGCTCAGACAAAATTTTCTGAGTGGTGATTTCTGTCAGCTTGAACTTCTCCATAGGTGGTTCCGTTCATGCTTCACAACTTGGAGTTCAGATTGGTTTCGCTCCGGGCTTGATGAGCTCCCCTTTAGATGTTTCTGTGATGGGCCAACATGTCGTTGTCATGCTGCGGTCATGCCATGGTCACGCCGCGATCACGCTGCGGTCACATCACAGTCACACTGCGGTATTGCCGTGATTTGGCCCTACTCCATCCACATCAAGCTCACACCATCCCCCTTCCACCTCCATTTCAGCCCGCTGCCACCAGCATTCCTGCCTGAAACATCCCCTCCTACCACCATCGAATCAGCCTACATCATCCCCACATCATCTGCAACCAGCCCCCTTCCACTTGCATTCAAACCCACACCTGCCCCCAACCACCTGCAATGTAGCCCGCACTAGCCACCACTCCATCCACCACCCCCAGCCTCATGCAACACACTCATGCCAGACCTCTCCCACATGAAAAACATCCCCAACCACATGTTCCTGCCCTCACCACCCCCGAACTCCTACATCCCAGCCCGCACCATCCCCTGCCATATGCCCAACAGCCCCCAGCCACCTCCCATCCAGCCCCACACCAGCCCCCTGCCACCTATTCCAGCCCACTCCAGCCCCCTTAAATCCCCCTACTGACTTTCTTCCCACCCTCACCAGCCACTCCATCCTGCACCATCCACTACACCAACCCCCAGCCCCCAGCCCTCAGCCTCATTCATTCTAGGATGCGTGAGAAAAAATCCATGCAAATCATAAAAAGGAAAGGAAAAAGAAGATACCCTTCCCTGAGCCCACTTTTCCTTGATATTTAGTCATGTAAACTTCCATTAATTTTCATTTAGAACATTAGGGTAGAGAAGCATCTTTTAACCCATGATAAGAACCTAGCTGGAAAGCCGAGCGGATCCAATGAATTCCATAAGAAGTCCCACCTGACCGAATCAAAATCCTTGAATAAATAAATCTTGAAGGCACACCTAGGAACCCCAGAATCAAGATGGTAGCCACACAATTATTCCAGGGTAAAAACATTCTTATGATGAATTGGTTTTGGTACTGAAGGTTGAGGGTATTTTTTTTGGGAACTGTAGAAACTTTGACCACTATAGCAGTACGGACTTTGGAGTCCACATTACTGTTGAAATTTTGAATTCTAGCTGGAAGCCACTAGAGTGTTGGATACATATAGGAAAGTCTTCATAAGATAGAAAAATTATATAATAATATTTCCTCATCTCTCACTTTGGTTTAATGAATTCACTGCATGTAATGTTTCGATTTTCATCGGAGGATAAATATTATATATTTTGGACTCGTGGATTTTAGTCCTTTGGGGGTTACTGAATGTAGGTTCTCAAATGGTCTCTAGACTTTTGGTTAGGTGCGGATCCCCCCATTGTTCCTCTCTAGCTAGGGTTCCCAAATTTACCCCTTCACCTTTTCAAACAGAGTTCCTTATTTACCTTTTATGGTCTATTCAGGCTACCCATTAAGACTGAATCTTCCACTTTAAACATTACACGCCCATCTGTCAGAAGGATTTTCACCGAGGTCAATGTTTCTAAATCATTTACATCCCAATTTGGAATTCAAATTGGGGATAATGGTTTTATTCAAGATGTGTTCTTTTATAATGCCCCAAAATTCTGCAAAAAATGATCACAAATTGGTCACTCAATGAATGAATGTGCATCTCTATGTAATGACCGTCAACATCCCCCTATCTAGAAATCTGTTTGTTTGGAAAAGGAAACCACCATAATTTCCCCTGTTTCTCAGACAGTTAGTACTGACTACACTAATAACAAGAATCCCCATGGCCTCTCTAAGATTCAGCCCCCTCTCATTATGATGTTGAGTCCTTGCACATCCCTGAGACTTCTAAAGAAGGACAGCAAGATACCTTCAATGTTGACTCACTTATTCTTGATGTAATAAAACCTATAAAAAGAGATACATAGGAGGTGCAATAGAATCATGAAGATCCCTTGCATATGCATCTCAGAACATCTAAGAAAGGAAGTCAAGTCTTCAATACTGACTCACTTATTCTTGAAGAAATAAAACCTATACAAATAGATTAAGAAGAGGTGAAATGGGATTATGATGATCCCTTGCATGCAGAGATTGAAAAACCCTGCGAATTGGAAGAATACTTCTTAAATCAAGTCTTGGGAAGGGAAGAAAGCATTGTTGGACTCTGATGGCTTCATCACTCCAAGTGCTAGAAACTCTTTGAAATTTAGGGATAATTCCAAAAAAAATTTAAAAAAATTTATCAAACGTTCCTTATCTTCGTACATGAAGGACCAGAAAACAATACCCCCATATCCATCCCCTACTGAAAAAGTGTTTGCCTTATGAGATGCTTCAACAAGCTCCTCTAATTCTTCTGACTCGGATGAGTCATCTATTGAGGATGATGAAAATGACCCAGCTTATAGGGATGCCTACGTATTTCCAGAAAAGCTTGATTTACCAAATGACCTCAATGCATGGATGGATGAGAAATAATCTACTTTATTTACAAAGTATAAAAATTGAGAGATGTTAGCGGATTTATATCATGATATCAGAAAGATGATGTTAATCAAAGTGGTATAGGAATTTTAAAAGATTCTAAGCTTCAATTTTAATGAAATACCGTAGAAATGATGCTGTTGAGATTATTTTGATTCTCATAAGCAGGTTCTTCTTTGCCTTGTGCTATCTCTCTTTTTCAACTGGTTCTACTCATTGGAACTGTACATCGAATGTTTGCAGACCTGTACTATGGGGGATTTGAAATGTAATACGGCTAGTTGAAGAACATTATTAATCATGAAACCTTCTTTAATGAAACTGTAATGATGTTTTTTTGGCGTTTGAGATATTCTAGATAAAGATAATCTTTAGTCCTTGGCTGCATGGGTCAAATGTTTACAAACTTTCTGTTTTCCTTGATGTCATCAAGGGCTATTGTTGGGTTTTCAATGTATAAATCTTCTTTTTTATTGGGTTGGTATCTCGAAGGACTAGAATAGGCTGCAATGGGTGGGGTGTCTAGGTTTGGTGGGCGGTCCATGGGGATCTATCTATGGTCTGGGGGTGTCTAGGTTCTGGGGGTGTCCAAGGTATGGGGGGTCTGTCCTGGGGGTTCTCTCCAGGTTCAATATGGGGGGGGGGGTTGTCCAAGTGGCCTAGGGGGTGTCTCGGTTTTGGGGGGGGGGCAGGACTGGTAGGGGAGTCGGTAACTAGCAGGGGGAGGGAGGGAAACTAGCAGGGGAGGGGGTAATTGGAAATTGGGTGCAAGGGTGGGGTTTCTGGGTTCTGGGAGGGGGGGGGGGGTGGTTGGGGTGTCCAGGTTCTGGGGGGTGTCCAGGGTCTGGGGGGGGGTCTATCCTAGGGTCTCTGTCCGGGGTCTATCTGGGGGGTCTGTTTAGGGGGTCTGGGGGGTGTCCATGTTTGGGGGGGTGCAGGACTGCCACTGGGAGGGGGTAACTGTTAGGGGAGGGGGGGGGGAACTATTAAATGGGAGGGGACTTGTGGGGGGACTGGTAGGGGGATGGGGTAACTAGAAGGGGGTGCAAGGGGTGGGTTGTCCAGATTCTGGGGGGTGTCTAGGGGATTTGTCCAGGGTCTGGGTGGTTTGGGGTTTGGGGGGGGGGTTTATGGAATGTCCAGGAGGGTGGGAGGGGGAGTCTGTCCAGGGGAGTGGGGGGGGGGGGTCTGTGGGGTGTCCAAGTTATTGGGGGGGGAGGGGTTCCAGGGTCTATCCTGGAGGGGGGGTGGGTGGATGTCCAGGGGAGTGGAGGTCTAGGATGTCCAGGGGGATCTGTTCAGTCTCTGCGGGGTGTCCTGGGTTTGGGGGTGTCCTGGGTCTATCTGGAGGGTGTCTAGGGTCTGTTTGGGTGGTGTCCAGGGTGTGTCTAGGGGGGTTTCCAGTGTCTGGGGGGTGTCCTGGGACTTTTTGGTGGCTGTCTAGGGTCTGTCTGGGGGGTGTCAAGGGTCTATCTGGGGGGGTGTCCAGGGTCTGTCTGAAGGGGTGTCCAGGGACTGGGGGGAGGTGTCTTGGGTTTGCCTGGGGGGGGGGGGTCAGGGTCTTTATAGAAGGGGGATTTGTAGGGGGGCTGTCTAGGGGGGGTGCGTGTTATGTAGGGTGGGGGTGTCCAGTGTCCAGGAAGGAGGGGTCTATAGGGGAGTGGGCAACTCCAGGGGGCGGGGTGCAGGGGGTGGGGGCTATTTTTTTTATTGTTTTCCAGACCCTATAGCCAGAGTTTTTAACCGTGGCTATAGGTCTATTTCCACAGTTAAAAACCATAGAAAAATGTCTAATGCCATGGTTTCTAACCATGGAAATAAACTGTATCCCTCCTCTAGTATAGCCACAATTCTAAACCATGGATATAGAGATATTACCAATGTTGGAACTGTCGCTGTATACCTAGATCCACGGTTTGAACCGAAGCTGTAGACCTAGATCTACAGTTCTAAATCATGGATATAAGACTAGGATTATAGCCACGCAAAATTAGGCACAGTTTCTCAAACCATGGCTATTACCTATATCCATAGTTTGAAGAACAATAGTCATGGTTTTAAACCGTGGCTATAGCATGAATATCCAGTAGCACTACCTCATTCTTTGAATCGTTTCATTTCATGAAAACACCTGTTTATTTGTTTCATGATATTTAATGAGAATAACCTATAGTGTAATACATCATTCTTTTAAGGACATTATAAAGGATACCCTAGAAGAACCCTTTCCATTGTCCTTTTTACCATGACTTTTATCATTTTCACATTAATAGTTAATGATTATGCTTTATTTATGTTCTTATTTACATGGAATACATTAACCAAATGGAAATGAAGTGTTTTTATCCAAAATATGTTTTAATCATAAAATATACTCCAGTATATTGGTGAAAATTACATCAAAATGGGATGTATTAAAAGATCACATTCCATCATTCAATTTACACATATCCAATGTAATGATCACCCATTCATATATTCTCTTCTCTTTCTCCCCATAATATTCATTGAGATAGGACTACATGTAATATCATTCATTTAATGATATTGTTTACATAACTCATATTGTATTTTTGATGTTGAAATAACGTTAAATACATCATATGCGTCATAAATGAGTATCCTTTAAGCATTATTTTCACCCTCGCTACCTAAGGTGTCATAACAGATATTGGTGACTCTAACACCATGAATTCCACATATCATAGTTTTGTGCTCAAGAGCCTGTACTAGTCATTTTAAAATCATAATGGAACTGGTATTTTCTTTTTTAATATGATATTGTAACACCCTTAGCTGCCATGATATTCTTCCTTTCCAATAACTCAATTGACTTCACTGCAAACAATGCTGATTTAAAGCACACCATGATCTATCAAACTAGTCATTTGAAAAGAAGTTATAAATATTATTGACCACATAATAAAATTTAGGTTTACAAATATATTGTATTTTTTATTTCGGAATATCAAAATTATCTTTGGGAGAAATTTTTTTAATTTTCTGAAAAGTTTCAATTTTTGATAAATAATGGAAAATATAACATTATTATTTGAAAAAAATATTCTTAATTTAAATAATTATTTTACATTAAATTTATGTTAATGTATCTATAGATACATAATAAATATGTTAGTCCAATTTAGGTTATCTTAATAATTTTTATAACAAAATTAGATATAAATATATATTGAAATTTTAAACATCTCTATTACCTGCCTTCTAAAAACATCTGAGGGATTAACATTAAATGTATGTTTATAAATTATGGGAAATTAATTTCAAAAAATATTCATACATGGTTGTAATTAGTTTGGTTTTTTATCTAATCAGATCAATTTAATTTTTTGTTGAATAGTTACATTAGTAAATGTTTATTTGTTTACCATAATTAAGGGTAAATCAGATGATTAATGGTAAAAAATAACATAATATATTTATAAAATTATCCTAAAACATATCCTAATTTCATTGGATCAGTGTTTTTCGATGAAAATAAATATTAGGATAAAAATATGATCTTTTTTATGCCACTTGGGTCTGATTAACAAATTTATTATTTTTTATTTAAAGATGAGTTAAAAATGTCATATTCAAATTTTAATAACTTTATTATTTTTAATATGAGGATATATAAGTGATATGATTGACTATACATAGTATTTATAAAAAAAAATTATCTATAGAATATTAATTTATTTATAATTTTAAAAAATAAATAAATATATTAAATGGTTCCACAATGATGATGTAATAATTGTTTTATTGATAGAAGAATCAATACAATGATATTAATAATATATGAAAATATATAATTTTTAATAATTGATTCCATATGAGAATTTTTTGGAAGAAAATGATATTTTAAGGATGATTTAAATTAGTTTTTTCAAATTAATAAAGTTTGTATAACATCAAATAATTTTTGAATATTGACAAAATTGATATAAATGAGATTTTATATTAAATACTATTTTATCAAATTATTTGAACGTCCAAAAAATATATGGTTCCTCTGTATAACTTGTATAGTGTTAGAAATGTCATAAATTAATCAATTGGGGTTCTTTTGGTAATATTTAGTAACTATATTAAACCAACAGTATAAATGAAAAGTGGACAAGATAAGAGTTAAACTGTTTAAATAAGGGATAAATAGAAAAATAGGATTAAATTTTTCAACGAAAAATATTTAAAAATCCATAGATGATAGTGTTTAATTCCATAACTATCCTATGATAAATCATAACTCTCTTTTGAGAAATTTAAAATTGAAAATATATTTTTAATAAATTAATAGTTTCATAGTTTTCAAAAGTGACCCTCCCATCTCTTTTAAAAGTGTATCTATCCTTCTATTTTATTAACACCAATAAATCCCTTTGGATCAGAAAAACCCTCATCAAATTTCCTCTAAATTTCCATAAATTAGTTTTAAAGTCCATACATTGAGCATAAATCAAACATAAAGAGGCATTTTTTGCAAATATAAAGCAGATACCTAAAGAAGATGTAATTTGTTTATAAACTCATTCGAAGTTTTTTTATTTATATACTCCCTCTTCCTATGTTGTTTCAATAATAAATTAAAAAATAAATTATCATAAACATGATTATATGTTATTATGGAAATATTAAAATGATATTACTTCTATTATTCATCCGATGAATACCAATATCATCAGGCATCGTATGTATGACTTGACGTCACCATGTCGTGGTGTAATTTTTTATTCCAAATTACTTTATTTGGATGGGCATAATGATGATTATAATGGATATAAATAATAAATATGAATTGATTATGATTATTTATAATTATTTGAATATCCAATTCAATACTATCTAACCATTAATTGAATGATACCCTCTCAAGTGCATATGTACGACTTACATTCTCCCCGATGTGTAGAGAATCATTATCCATGTAACCATTAAAGAACAATTATAAAATTTATAACATGAGTAAATATAATATTTATGAATATAATATAATTTTTAATATGAATAAAACATATCTTATTCTTAAGACACATGACTTAACAAACTAAACATTCATATGAAAACGAAGCGCATAACATCATAAACAATGGTAATACTGAAATATTATAAACAAAACGATATAAGAGGATCTTAAATGATATCATAAATATTGATATGGTGCTAGTCCTGGAATAATTTATTAACATTATTTGACAAGTATACATGAGGTTATCTCACCCCCAACTAAAGGTATGTACAAGTTAAGGATTACTTTCGAAATCTCTTTATCATCCAGAAATGCTTTTACATAAGAACTTACTGGGACAAATTTATTATCAATTTCCAAATTTCATAAAAATTTATTTGAAAATATATTTAATCTTATTTTAGAACTATTAAAAACATTTTAAGATGTATTTTATTTTATAAAGGAATCTTTTTTTGTCTTCCTTATTAGGTATTTTATTTTACTTATTCGAAAAAGCAAAGGAAGAATGTTTTTTTAACTTATACGACATTGGAGAATTTTTCCACCACCATGACACCTTAAATTTTGGTGGATTCATTTACAAGTGTAAAATATTGTTTTCAATAAAAATATTTTCTTTATAAATTTTATTAAATTTTAAATTACTATGAAATGAGTATTTCACTAAAACATATATATAATGATTTTATTAAGAAAATTTTCATCCAAGTCAACATCACTTATTGGATCATATGTTTAATTATGGTTTATTTCTGATAAATATACATATCATATTGTATTGAAGGGTTTATGAATAGTTTGATTTTGGATGTTCTATTTTTATACCATTCATGAAATATGTGTAATGTATTATGATTTTGTATGCTAGTTTTAATATGAATATATATATTGGTTAGGATTTCATGTTTTGATTTGAGGAATGCGTTGGACATTTTAAGTTACAGGAGGTTCCCTCTATAACCCCTCAATGCATTGTAGGTCTCATGATAAAAATTAGTTTGGGGTTTTACCAGTTCGTATAAGGTATTTTCACAAGGCCCTGATGGTACGGTTATGATGTCTGATATTATGAACTCCCTTATTATGATATTAGTTATTTATATGAAAAGTGGTTATTTAATCGTATAATATCCATGTGAATATATTAATGGAATTATTTTATTTATTCTTACCATATAATGAGAAATATTATGTTTAAAAGTCTTGGGTATCAGTTTTATATATTTTCTTAAATGTTAATTCTTATTTATGAATGCTTCTATTATATTGTTTATCCTTACTGAGAATCTGAGTATGAAACATTATTATTAACAATTTCCCCCAATATGTGAAGAAGTGTATTATGATTAAATTTTAGAGATAATCAAATGGATATGACTGTTTTCAATTTATACACTTGGTTGTTTATCAGTTCATGATGTAATGTAAAACTTCTGTTTGTATCTAGTTTTTCCAAGGATACAAAATTGGTCAGTAATTTGTGATTTCTTTCCTGTTATTATGCCAATGTAGAAAAATAATGATCCAGATCTTGGCATCTAGCATCAAGCCATTATAGTTGGTATCAAATGATGTTTAGTACAACCCTTGAAAAATATATTTATCAAATCATTAAATAGGTAACATTACCCTAAGATAGACATTGAGGATTATAATAGAAGAACATCTTAAAATTTTGGTAATGTAGAGATTATGTGGGTATTTTATGAAATACATCCTTGTCTGGATACTAAAAGAGGACATGTTTCTGGAACTGATTTACTTAAGATTAACAACTAATACAAGGCGTTCAGGCCTGACTCGGGCTAACCTTGTAGACGACAATAGACCTCATTGCGCAACTAATTTTACACTCAAAATGGATATGATTAGGATGATACAAATTTTCCTTACAAACCATTATGATGGATATATGAATAAATATGTTCCAAATGAAACAATTTTTATAACTCAGTAATTAATTATGAATAAATATTTAATTAATATTAAGTATTTTACTCGTATGTTATTATGAATTAAAATTCATAACCATATCTAGTGTATGAAGTTATTTTTAAATAGATCCTGGTGAAATGAATGGAAAATTTATAAACAATCATAATATATGTTGGGGTTAACCACCGATGAAAGGTAATGATGGTGGAGTAAGTGATATAACTGGTAATGAACAAATTATAACCGTACTAGGATAACTAACTGAGGTTATGAATAATATCCTTACCCATATAGAGCAACCTAATCCACAACCTGGAGTAAAAACGTTAGACTGCTTCATGAGACAAGAACCATGAACATTCAATTGGATTAAAAATCAAGTTTTATATGAGCATTGGATAAATTATTTGAGAAATCATTTCTTGTATTGGGGAGTAATGAAGGGGAAACAATATCAAGGGAGTTTATCATATATTAGGTGATGCGGATCAATGGTGGTAATTATTTCAAAACACTAAGGAGCAAAATAATGTCGGGAAATATGTAATGAGAAATGTTTAATGAAATTTTTATAGAAAAATATTTTCCACGTGAACAACAAACTAATATGGAAAATAAAATTTTGAATCTAAGGAAAATGGGGAAACCAAATGTGTAAATTTTTGAGGCTAACATAACTATTTTAGAAATTCATTTTATAGACTAAATATATTACCCATGATGTATGATTGATCAATTTTTTCATGGGTTAAAACAATTACTCTAATAGATATTATTCTCATAATCCTTCTTTATCGTACTAAGATATAGTATAGTTTTCTATCATGATAGAAATGTAATTCACTATGTCCTATAAATTTAATGTAATGAAAAAGAATAATATAGCCACTGGACCCTCTATATAATGAAAAAGAGGAAGAAGGGAAAAGTTGAAAATCCACCCTGTGGTAATTGTCAGAAGAAACACCTCGATACTTTCCTAAAGGAGATGATAGTTTGTTACATCTGTATAAACAAATTCCACGAAGCTCGTTATTTATTGGGGAAAATGAATCTATCAATGGTTAATGAAACAATTGTAACGAAATGGGATATTGTGTATATTATTTTCTTATGTTTATAGGAAATTCTTCCAAAAATTCAAAGAGGGAAAGGCCAAGATTATCTTATCCGAAATGCTAATGTAGAAGATCGTAATGACGTGGGGGAATGTACTTTTATCATCTACTCAATGTTATCCAAATTATTTATTTTATTCTAGATCATCACATTCAATTATGTGTTCCTAGTATTCTGTAAAAATTTGACATTTATCTTTATATTTAAAGAGTAGTTATCAATAAAAAATTATATTGGATGTCTAATTTTAATAATGATATGTTTCAAAATTATTGTTAAGACACATAAATATACTTCAGTTGCTGATAATTTCATCATCCCTATGAGGGACTTCGATATAATACTTGATATGGATTGGATTTAAAATTATGATGCCGAAAATTTGTTACAAGTAGAAATAAATTACGATCTATCTGGAAGAAGAAGAAAATTTTATATTTAATTCATAAACATTATCCCCTTATTCTTATCAAAATCAAACCCATCCCCTTTATTGAATAATATTCATTGGGATAAATGGAAAATAACATCTAGGTATGAAGAAGGTAATATTCAAATATAGTATGTACCTATTATAAATGAATACATAGACGATTTTCTCTAAGATTTACCTGGTGTCCCTCCAGAGCATGATGTTTAGTTTTTTATTTATTTTATCTCTAATGCATGAACAATATCAGTGACTCCATATAAAATGGGTATACTTGAATTAGTGGAGTTAAATAAACAACTAGGATAGTTGAGTAATAAATGATTTACTCAACCTAGCATTTCTTCCTGGGGAGTCTCTATTCTCTTTACCAAAAAGCATTATGGAAAAATGATACTATATATTGATTATAGGGATATCAATGCTATTACCACATTAAAAAAGTATCTTATACCACATATCAATATTTTTTGATCAACTTCTAGGTTATCAATTATTTTTGAAGATTGACCATAGTTCTGGATTCCATCAATTACATGTGATAAGTAAGACATTCCAAAGAAAAATTTTCAAACAAGGCTTGGTGATTAAAATTTTATAGTAATTCCATTTCGAATGAACATTTTTGTCTATTGTGGATAGTAGAGAAAAGTGGAAATGTTGAATTCCTAAATCTATATTTCATTGAAGTCCTTGAGAATGATAATCCAACTAATATCCCAAATAATTACTTGTTGGAAGAACACGTAGAACATTGCAAGATTTTACATTATGCTTCTATGAAAAAAATGTAAAGGATTGGGCCCCTAAAAATGTGGTCAGTGGAAGGAGGAACTTTTTTGAGATTTTCAAATCTGTTGCTAATCTTGTATTTAATAATTTTGACCTTTCTCCTCATGGAAGGATCATTTTTAAGGGGAATATAACCCACATATTAGCAAACTAGGAGGTGATTGTGGAAAGTTTCTACTTGTGAAGGTACTCGATAATTTTGAGGGTCCTGATTTAGAAAGGATAGAGACCTTGGATATTTCAAAACATTTCCTATAGAATTGATGAACTCTGTGGAGTTGATGACTGGATGATGACTACAATTTTAAGTGTGTATTAGCGCATTGTCTTCCATACTAGTGAGCTCAATAAGATAGCTTCGAGTCATGGGTCCTTGTCCTTGTGGCCTGATTTCATAAAAATGTAGGAGTGCTATAGGAATATTGACCAAGACAAGGTAATAAAAAACATGCCCAAATTATTTTCATATCATCAAATTTAACGAGATCTATTGGAACACATGAATTTTATGGAACATTGCCTCGACCATTGGGAATCAAAATTTGAAGGATAAATATATAGATAACCAATGTTTTGGGAACTATGTGAGAATAATTTTGGAAGATGGAATTTCCATCATTCTTGAAGAAGATGTAGTATTGACTTTGATGGATGGAAATATTAACTTACTACTACGATATGAAAGGAAACTAGTGTATTCCATGAATTATTTGTTATTTAGTCATATTTATATGGAATATAAAAAGTAAAAAGGGTGTTCCTTCTGTAATGTGAAGGTTTATGATGTCTCTAACTTTCTAAGGATGAAGGAAAATGAGAATATTCACATCTATGATCTGAAGAGGAAGGACATTAATGGCTCTTCTTATGTGTATAACATAAGGAATATCCCTATGGAGAAGGAATCTCGACTACCTACTCATATGAGTACTTCTAAAGTGCTGCATGGACATGAGTATGAGAAAATCCGGGATACTCCATAGAGTGTTGAGGGATAACTCTAAGAAGATACATAAATAAGTATAATATACCTCTTCTTTAATGGGGGAAGACATCTAATGACCATGACCAGCTGGAGGGGTACGTACTATTTGACATACCATTCCCTGCTAATGTATGTGGTTCTCAATTTGTAAAGGAAACAATTCTAGTGAATGATTAGTAATATCTCAGTGGGGAGTAGAATTAGAAGCACTTTTTGGCCTTAGTGCCATATTAAGGGCCACAAGTGGATGTTGTGGTTGAGGAAATATCTGAGGACATGTCTACATAGATGTACTAATTGAATACTATTCCATCAACTTGTAATGGACCACTTATTTCGCATTAGATGGGAAATGAAATGTCATGCTTGAATAAGCCTACCTCTGAAGAGTTGGGGGTGACACACATTGGGTGAAAAGCAGTTGAGTAGGTGAATTTCATGAATTAAATATACCATGGTCCCATGGATGTGAGCACACCCGAGGATAGTCCCAAGGATTTTTTCCATAACCAACATATATAAAATAAGTTTCCCAATGATGGTTTCTCAAATGAACCTACCTCTAGGATTTGTAAGAATCTATCTTGGGATACACTACCTCAGCATGGACAATCTGTCAATAAATTCACATACCTAAGAGGGACTTTCCAGTATGATGATACTGAATTAAAACCAATAATTGATATGATTGTAATCAACCACATAAATGAATAGGATCCCTATATTGACAAATACAAGTATGAATCCATCACAATTGTTAATTCTAAGGGAAGGAAAAAATATATGTATAGGTGGTAAGTGTAAAGTGACAATGGTCATGTTAGGAGGTCCCCAAACAAGGGTTCAAACACATGATAAATGACGATACACTTTTGAAACTATCAAGGGCTATGAAATACTCCAGCGACCAAATCTCATTGACATATTGTTATGGCCAACAAACCTATGATGATTAAAATTTCTGAAATGATGATCTTATATGTAATTGGAAATATTTTTATTGTGTCTATCATGGGTATAAATATTTCTCCCAAAACTCACATGACTCCAATATAGCTCATCTATGGGATATAAGGAATGACACCATCTAAATAAACATCTTCATTAATCATTCATAGATTTCATTCATCTGTTAAAATATGTTAGGGTATGACCTATCTTTGTAATTTGAATATATATTTCCACATCCAAAATCAAAATAAAGGATCTATGGGGTGAAATCATGGTGATATCTGATGGTATAAATCAACAATTGATGATAAAATGAAATTTTTATTCTGTTCCTAATCTAAATGAGAAAACTAGGGATAGATTCAATCACACTACATATTTGGAATTCTCCACTTCAATTGACCATTTTAACTTTTCTTATGTCCCAATTATTGGAGTAGGCTTCACAAAGAACCAAAACACATTAAATAATAAGAAGTAAAGCATGCTTGGTAGGTTTTTTGTTCATATGGATTATTTGAATGATGCTTAGGGAGACTTAGGATTTACTCTTTCATTACATAATTTTGATCAAAATCCTATTATTATGGATTTTGATCATATAAATGCCTAAGTCATCCCCTATTCCATTTATCATTAATAATGGGTGGATTGTAACACCTGGGAGCAGGTAAATTGTTATGGAATCCTAAAAAATTTATATTTTTGGAAGTCCTTCCCAAAAGATTGTAGGGAATTTAAAGCAAACTATAAAATTTCATAAATTATGAAGCATAAATTTGTCTTCAAAATTATATTTGGACATTAGATTTTCCATGTAACACCTTGCATGGAGCCAAAGAAGGAATCAATATTAAAGTGCCCCATATATGGAAGTTATTGACGATCATGACAGGATTGATGGACTTTTAATCACTACATAATGTATAGATAAAAACCAAATTAATGTAATGTGGATAAAAGATGATGATATGAACAGAACGTTCTTTAATAGAGTTTATAAGGAGAAAAGATCTAGGACTGGGCATAAAACATGAAGGTTAATGTACATCTAAATATATTTGAAAATGAGATTTCTCAAGTAGTTGTTGAGAATTTAATGGGTTTTTAATATGATTATTGGATATCACATATAAAAATATGGTTGGTTCTATGAATATTTGTTTCAAGAAGTGTGAGAATCAAGATATTATTAGGAATCCTCTTAAACATGATATTTATGTAATCTCTATTATCACTCATTTTAGAGAGTGCACCAAGAACCGATGGTTTTTCTAACAATTGTTTTGTTTTATTCGTATATCATACATGAGGATATTACTCAATCGGTCCAAAAATTGTTTATGAATGCTTCTATGCCACATGGGACACACCCATGCTTTACATCCATGAATCCCAAGAAATAAAAATCTATTGAAAATAAAAACATTTGGCATGTGTCTCTTGGGAACTCAATTCCAAAGATCTTCAGTATGATAATTATGAACCGTATGTGGTGAATGGTTTGATATTTCATAACCCCTAATTTATTCGGATTTGTTCCTAGGATATGTATTCATAATTATCTCTTCATAGCATTAGAGAGTATAAACATTATGAGGGGAAAATCAATGGAAATCGAATGTTTCACTAAAAATTGATATTTCAAAGGCCATTGAAACATTGAAATGGAGCTTAAATCTTAAGGATCTCATGAAATATGGATTTTTAGAATGAGTAATTAATTATATTAGTATATTTCCAAGTTCATCCATGTTTTCCATTATCATCAATATATTAACCAGGGGATTTTTCAACTACCCAAGGGGTGTGAGACTAGGTGACCCACTCTTGAGACTTTTGATTTCAATTTTCAATGATTATTAGAGTAGATTCATTAATTATGTAACCCAAATTTTAAATTATTATAAAATTATGTATTAGAAAGATGAATTTGTTCCTTCACACTTACTCTAGGTTGATGATTTTTTATTGGTTGGATAAGCTTAAAAAAGACCATTTTCTCAGTTAAGGCACTTTTTTCACATTTTTAGGATGTTTATGGAGAAAAAATAAGCATGGAAATGTTTTTAATAGTGCTTGGTTAAGGTATTTCAGTTTGAGGGAAAAATAGTATAACCAAACAATATGGTGTGAGGAGGGAATCTGACCCCTTCAATTATTTTCAGTGTTCCCCTATTTTGGGTTATGGAAAATAAATAGTATTTGGATGGCATATATTCTGGTATTGATAATAAAATTGAAAAGTGGAAAGGAATAGAAATATCCCAGGCTGGAAGGGTTATTCATGTCAACACTATCATCATATAGATGTTTATTTTTTCATTCGGAATCTTTAGATGGACCAGGGGTGTACTAAAGAGATTTAGAGAATGATTTGGATCTTTATATGAACTAAATAAATCCATGAAAATAGTATTATTACAGTTTCATGGAAGGTATAAATTAAACCAATTGAATTGGGATTCCATAGGATCAATGACCATAGGATTTTTAATAATGGTATTATACAAAAATATACATGTAACATAATCTATAAATGATGAACTTTGTAAATTGCTTTCTAGAATTTTAATGGGAGACTGTTTACAGGATATAAAAATTATCTTACCACATCCTTTTGTCCTTATATCCGGAATTAATTTAATAATATCATGTTTGATGTTTAACATATGGTATGAAGAGGCTCAAATAATAACTATTGGACCACCAAATGGCTTGGGGATCTGGTGCAACACAACATGAGTCTTCGACCTAGTTATAGAATCCTATAAATAAATAATTTTTTATCAAAATTTCACATTTATAGGAACATTATTCCCTTGTATTTTTATATGGATATTCCAAATTATTCTTTCATAGAATGTGAGACACTTGTTTGGAATCCAATGAGGGTTCTGATTTTTAATACCAATGGGTTTTATAAAATAAAATGTAGGGGCCCCACTCAAAAATTAGCATGGTTGATACATTTATACACTCAGTTCATTGTACAATCAATGTAGATTCTCTTATGTAGGATCAAGAAAACCAGTTACCCACCCAAGATCAACTCAAAATGGGTGGTTTTTATATTTCTTCTACATTCCCTCTATGCTTGAGAACTAAAGAAACTATACAGAACTATTCCTTCTAAATAGGATTTCATATAATTTGTGGACATATATAGGATCCTTGTTTGGAATATACATTGACACAAGTACGCAACAGGAGGATTTCATAGATTTGATTTTCAATGTTGACAACAGTACACATCTTCAGAATCTGCTTTCGGAAGTAGTAGCTACAAGTTTTTTTGCCAAATGGATGAATTATTATGACCTGATTTTGGAATTGAAACACACCTCTCAATAACTGGGCATGATCTCTATACATTGGGAAATTTATGTGGTGAATATATTTCAAACCTGAATCATGAATAATAGAATGATAAATTTGATTATTATTCGACTTCTATGCATGTTAGGATGTCCATGGAGATCCCAAACGGTAAGGTACATTCAATGGATCCCCCAATTAGCTCGTGGCTGAAAGTGAATGTCGTTGGGAAAGACTATGAAACACCTGTTCCCTAAGGATGTCAAGGTGTCCTATAAACATATTGTGCATTTTTCAACAGTTTGTTTCTAACAGTACACCCATGTTGTTGTAGCGTATGAAACAAATTTATGGGTGATGATTCATGATGTTTTCTATGCTACACAGTATAACTGTAACATTATATGAAATGAATCTGACTTTGAAGTAATAGTTTACGAGTTAAAAACAATGAAAAATCATGTGCCTTGGGGAATCCTGCATCACTGGGTTGAATGTATCAAAAAGGCCACTCAACATAACTTGGTTATATCTCATGCTGACATGGTGGCTAATCAAGTAGGTGATGTATAATTAAAGAAGGATGTTGTCTATATGATTGTGTGGTTGTACTTTAATGGCATAAAATATTGTACTTTAATGTTGGAGGATGAAATGTTTGGAAAATTTCACTAAATTGTTTTTGTAATAACCACTTGTAACTATTAACCAAATTATATATATATATATATATATATGTCTATTAAGATCGTTTTCTTTCAAAACATGGATTACCTAGTAATACCAATTTGATTGACTAATGTACCATTAGTTTTTATGAGTTTCAGGGTTAGAGTGTTAAAGGAATATCATCATTGTTTTTTTTGTGGAATTCATTAATGATATTATGATATATTCTAGATGATATGATGACCATGATAATTACATGTGTATCTATTTGGAGACATTCATAAGGGAATAATTATATGGTAAATTGATAATGTGTGAATTCTGTATTTTGGAAATTTATTTTCTTGGAAATATTTTCTCCAAGGATGGAATCTCTATTGATCCTAAAAAGTAAACGACAATCCAAGAATGTCTATCACGAACAAGAATAAATGAGGTACGTAGGTTTTTTGGTTTAGTGTGTTTTTATAATAATTTAATCCTGAGTTTTTCTTTATTGGATAACACGTTAACCAGTCTCACATTTAAAGGTGTTACATGTTTTTGGAAAAAATATTATGATGAATCTTTTGAATAATCTAATAGATGATTAGTTGATGCTACAATGTGGAATTTAATATCTGGGAATGATAGGTTTCTGATTTATAGTGATTCATCAAGGAATGGACTCGGCTATTTCCATATATAGAATGATATGGTTATTTCTTATGATTCATGGAAATTAAAAATCCATGAAAAAAACTACCAAACAAATTATATTGAGTTAGTTAGGGTAGTATTTTCTCTGAATTTATGCATCCACTATCTCTACAATAAATGATGTGAGATATATAATGATTCCAAGATTTTAAAATATATTTTCTCACATAAATAAATCAATGTGTGAAAAAGGAGATGGATTGAGCAACTCAACGATTATGATTTCGCAATATTGTACCACTCGGGGAAGGAAAATAAGCTGGTATATTCATTGAGCAGATGGAACCTAGGATGTATAAACAAAATGAGAGTTGAAAAGGATCATATGTTTATGGATTTTGTAAATATGGAAAAAGTAATTATCCTGGATGGTGAAACATCACAAATTTTTGTGATGGTTTCCAAACCATCCTCACTAGAAAGGATAAAAAGCTATCGGACTGATGATGGCGATTTTTAAAATAAAATTAATGCTATGTATGATGGGATATTGGTTGATTTAAATTATAAAGATAGTATTTTGAAATTTTGGATGGGGACTTCTATTCCCTATATATCATTGATAAAAATGGAATTATTGGATGATGATCTAAGCTCAAATTTCCGTAAACACCCTATAAGAACTAATATGTATAGAGATTTTATTGAACAACATTTTTGTGGGAAAACAAGAAGAAGAATATTTCTGTTTATCTTTTGAGATGTCTGGTTTATCAACAAGTAATGGCAGGAAGAAAACATCTTAGAGGTTTCATCAAACCTCTTCCTATACCGATGTAGAAATGGGATGATATTACAATGAAATTTTTATGGGGATACCAAAGTCTCCTAGAATAAAGGATGTGATATGGTTTACTGTTGATCGTCATACCAAATTAGAACATTTTTTTCTATAATAGAAGATTTAACAGTTGAATGGTTAGAAAGACAGTATATCAATTAATTTTTATGACTTCATGGTGTTCCCCTATTAATTTTTATTGACTATGATCCCCATATTACATTAAAATTCTGGAAAAGTCTTCAAAAAAACCTAGATACTATGCTTCATTAGAGCATTGCATTACACCATCTAACTGATAGGAAATTTGAAAGGACTGTTCAAACATTAGAAGACATGTTGAGATCTTTATCACATAACATTCAAGGTATGTGGGATCATTATTTACCTCAAGTAGAATTTTCTAATAATAATATCTTCAATTCGTGTATTTAGATTGAAGCATATGCAGTGTTATATAAAATGATATTTCATACACCAACTTTTTGGGATGATGTTAGTGAAAGGAAAAACATACTTCTATAACATGTAGAGGAATCAATAGAAAATGTGATTTATATCCAAAAACATATAAAAATATTAATGTGGAAAAAAGAGGTATGTCGGTAACTAAAGGAAGGATTTTTAATTTTAGGTGTGTGATCATGATTTCATAAAGGTCACTCTATAGAAAGCTGTTGTAATATTCGGTATGAAGTGAAAAATAATTCCCATATTTATTGGAAATTTTGAAATTCTGGAATGAATTGGATATCTAAATTACCATTTGGATATGCCTCCAAGTTTCTCCAAATATCATGATGTGTTCTACAGGTCACTATTAAGAAAATAAATGAATAACGCAACACATGTACTCAACTATAATGAAATAGAACTTGAACCTGAAATATCATATTGAGAAAAGCCTATCAAGATTCTTGATATCACAAAAAAAGTGTTGAATAATTAGGAAACAAGATTGGTAAAGGGTCATTGGGAAATCATAAAATGAAGGAGGCGATTTGGGAACATGGGGAATATATGATTAAGACCCACTCAAATCTTTTCAGGAAGTGATATTCATGAAATTCTGAAGCTGGAATTATTTCAACAAGGGAAGAATGTTACACCACATGATTCCATGATACACGTATTTTAATATAACTCAATATGTTGCGATGCACACGAAAACATGTTCGAGCACACCATGATCTATCGAACTAGTAATTTTTAAAAAAATTATTTTGTATTAATCAAATTATGAAATTTATTTTAAAAAACAAGTTCATTTTTGAATTTTGAATATCCAAATTAGCTTAAGTTGAAATAGTTGTAATTTTGAAAAAAGTTTAAATTTCTGATAAATATTAAAAAGTACTACATTTTTTTAATACCCTCATTTCCATCAAAATAAATTTTTTAAATTAAATTTATTTTAATGTATCAATAGATAAATAAAACTTATTTTAGTCCAATTTAGGTCATTGGAATCATTTTTATAATATAATTACAATTAAATTTTTTTAAAAATTTTTAAAATTTCATTTACCTAACTTCTAAACACATCTACGAGATTAGAATTAAATGTAATTTTACCTCTTTTGGGAGTTGAATTTAAAGAAATTTGTAAACATGGCTGTAAATAGTTTAGAATTTGTTGTTTAATAGTATCTACTTAATTTTTTTGGGGAATATTAACATTAGTATTTTTTTATTAATTTACCATGTTTATAGGTAAATTTTGTGATAAAAGGTTAAATTATAATCAAATATTTTTATAATATTACACTAAGACTTGTCGTAAATTAATTGAATAATTGTGTTTCGACCAAAATCAACCATAGTTAAAAAACTATGATCCTTTTTAAGAATCTTGTTTTATATTATGGAATTTAAAATTTTTTATTTAAAGAGGAGTTAAAAATTTCATATTCGAAATTTAATAACAATTAAATATTTCAAATGAGGTTATATAAATGATATGGTTGAAAATAAATAGTATTTATAAATATAAAATTTTTATCTATTTAATGGTATTTTATTAAGTGTTTTCTGAAATAAATAATGAAATTAAATAGGGACACAATGATGATGCAGTAATTGATAAGAAGGGTGGCATTTCCTTTTCCTACGAAGAAAGAACTGAGTTCTAATACTTTGGGGGACGGTATGGCCCTCACGATAAGGATTTATATAGTGATAATTACACCTGGTGTAACAATCAATGAGGCATTAACATGACCTGGTTTAGGTCAGATCGCTGCCTTGCAAACATCTTGGCTATTTCTACCTTTATGAACACTCATGATACTAACACGGTTTGTTCTCTATCAGATCACTTACCTACCCTTATCAATTTCAAGATAATAATTAGTAGTGGGGATAAATTATTCGTCTCTAATAATTGGCCATGTCACAAGGAAATTTGTTCAATGGTTCAGGGATCATGGGAGAAACCAGCTTTTGGTAGCCTACGGTATGTCATTCATAACTGACATCAGCGGATAAAGAAATACCTCATTGACTAGATTAAGTCCTTCCCAATGGATAACCTCCTATTGTACTCAGTCAATTAACAAATTGATGTAATATAGGTTAGTCTAGAAGATAAATGTGATGAAAATAATTTTAAATCTTTTGGATAAAAAACCCAATTAGAGGTTTTTGGAGTATGAAATTTTATTACGTGAAAAATTAAAGGCTACATGGCTCAATGAATGGGACTGAAATACTACATAATTTCATTCTTGTTTAAAGGAATGATGTGGGGGGGGTACCCAAACATTCATTTGGAGGATGTATTTTTTACTTTTGGAATGGAGGTGATAATGGGTATGGTTTCTTCTCAATTTAACTACATAATTTCTAGATCTAACCCCATATTCCAGCACAGATACCCCTATGCCCAGAAGGATTTTTTTACATCATTTCACCCATGGTTTCCACCTGGGTCAATGATCTTCTGATACATATCTCTGATGATATGGAAGTGTATGAGATAGTCTTCTCACTCAATTATGATAGCTCACTCAGGCCAGTTGGCATCTATGTCTCATTTTATGTCAATTCTTCGCCTATCCGTGGGAAAGATTTGGTCCTTAACATTCGATACGTTTTTTGAGGTGGAGCTCCCCCACAAGTTTTCTATGAAACTACCATGACATTAATTCCCAAAATAAATGACCCCTCATATATCTATCATTTTAGACCTATAAGAATGTTTAATTTTTTATATAACATTTTGGCATCAAATTCTCTTCATGATACTCTCTTTCATTATTCTAGATTGGGTGATAGAGGAAGCACAAGCTTTCTTCAAAGGTAGATCAATCCATGGTGATATTGGTATTGCCTAAGATATTATAAGTGAAATAAATAGGACATTTTTGGATCCAACATGGTCATAAAATTTTATAGGAAAATTTTTATGACTAAATTGAATGGAACATCATCTTTCGGGTTGTGAGATGTATGAATTTTGATGAGAAGATGTTGTAATTGTTATTCTAATACTATATCTCATCTTGTTTTGAAAATCTATTCATGGGAAGACACTATGGGTTTAAGAAATATATAAGGTTTTTAATATAGTGGGATCCCCTCTCTCTATCCATTTTCATTATGGTCTAAGATGTTCTTAGCAGGTATATTAACTCTCACATGCCGGTTGGTTTGATCAAACCATATCATTGCAGAGGTCCCTAAAGGGGGGTATCACATATTATTTTTGCAGATGATATGATACAATTTTTAAATGGGCATGGAGAAACTGCTAGGGGCCTCATTCATGAAATAAATGTTTACATATAATGGAGTTGACAAATCAAAAACCGTGATTAAATTTGTGAATTATATTCTTCATCTTTTCTAGACTGCAACAAATAGAATGTTGTAACCAGACTGGAAATTCACATAAATGATTTCCATAGAATATTGATGTCCCAATCATGATCATAGAATAATTATTGTTAGGCACAATGAGGGGCTGATCAATAAAATATTCAGTCATATCACCAATGGAAAAACTATTACCTCCCCTTTTTTAGGAGAGTAAATATCATTAATTGCAAGCTCTCATTGATCCCTATGCACAAACATCAGTTATAATAGTGCCAAAAAATATCATTAAAGAGGCTGGAAATCATGTTTCTCTATTATTTGGGATGCCAATGGAGAGGGGAGGTGTCACTGGGCCTCCTTGCATAGATTGGGCATACTAGTGGATGAGGGAGTTATCAAAGAGATGCATATGGATGATTAAATGTAATATATACATGGGATGCTATAATGGTATATCATTTAATGATGACTATTATGGAGTACATTCATTTCAATAGGGTATGTAAAATCGCTTAGCTTTTCTAGTAGTCAACCTTCCTTTCCTATGATGGATCTACCCTGGATTTTTCATTCCCTTCATCATCTCTCCTGGTGGATTATAGGAGATGTGGAGATTAATATCTTGGACTGTAATTGGGATGGATAGGTATTGAGGTACCCTAGATGTCCTAATCTGCAACTTAGATTCAACCAAGCATCTCTTCACCCTACATTCATACATTATATTTTGAATGCATTCCAACAAGAGATCTAAAAGAGTATTCAAATGGAGGATGTCCCAAATGTGTGCCTTTTCTACAGTCTATTCATATAGTTCCTTTATTTTGAGGCACTACAAAGTAGTGGCACAACTATATCAAGGTAGAGATGTGTGGGGTAATATTTTCTGAAGTAAATATATAGCTACACATAAATTTTTTTGATATGTAAGATAAAGGGACAATGAAATTATGATTGATGTTGATGTTAAGGGAAATTGATTCTAGTTGGCCTCAAATGATCTTGCTATGTGTTGAATAAAGAGGAATCGTACCTGAACCACATTTGTCATATTGAATGGGAAAGGATGTCGTGGGAGGTTCTGGGTGAATTATTTGGTTTTTAGAGGTGGAGATGGAACTGGTGGTGCTATTCATCCAATGATGGTTCACCATAACATACAACAAAAGACAAGAGGAAAGAGCTCATACAATATATATTGTGGCTGGATGTTGGTGCATTTGGGAAGCTAGGAATCACTCATGGAACAAAAAATCCCACTGCGGTAGATAGACATTGGTCGTGAAGGCAAGATGGATCATAATTGACATTACTAAACTCACGAAACACGAGGATATAACTACTTCTGTCATGAATTATATGGGTACCGACCACCATCTGAATGCCACCTATGCTCAATCGGGAGGGAATTTGGTGATGTGGAATCCACCATACAGAGGACTAAAACATAACATCGAAGGTTCCTTCATCTAAGGTGGTATGTGTGGTGGGTGGCGGGGTGTTGTCTATGATCCATTAGGATCATTCCTCTTTTCATTCAATGAAATTATGGAAACAATGATGCTATCACAGTGAAATGTAAGGCCATGTTTCATGGTCTTCACCCGTGTCACTTCAGAAATATCCCCTATCCTTAGAATATACTGATTCCAATATAATATACAATTACCTTAAATCCCTCTCTCATTCCCTATGAAAAAATGATTTTCTTATCCGAAGATACAAGGCCCCCATGTCCAATGATATTTAAATTATCCATGCAAGGCGTGAAGGTAATAGCCTAGTAGACTCCATGGCTTCCAAGGAATCTAAAAATTCCCCCTCATATAATTCTCTTGTACTGGTTCTCTTCCTCTTGGTGGTGATGTCAATGTTCTGGGAGATTCTCTTGGTCTCCCCTTTTTAGACCTCCCTATTCTTTTGTTAAACCTTTTTTTATATTAATAAATGTAGATTTTATGTTTGTATATTAATAATACTAAAATAAATAAATTTTGAAAATTTTGATTCTGTCCATTAAATTTACGTGGGTCATAAACATGTTAGGTATGATTTAATGAAGTTTTTTACAGAATCATGTTGTTATTAATTTAACAAAAATCATGTATTAAATTGTTTTAAATTTGATATAGTTCGATTTTTAAATAAATTTTATTTTATTAAAAGATATAAAAGTCATAAAAATATATAGATCAACCAACTAACTTGGATAATGTTAAATATTTTATAACTGGTCAAATTGGGGTTCATTATAAATTTTTTAGTAACTATATTAACCGTATTGTATAAAAAGTCTTTTAGACGTGGTAATGGTTAAAATATTTAACTAAATGGTTAAATAAAAAAAATAAAGTTAATGTTGTGAACTAAATATGTATAAAATACATTGGTTGACTGTAGAAATACTCAGACTCATATTAGTATCGAGATAAATAAATTTGGATATATTTCAAAATGAAATCAATTTATATTAAATTATTTTTTTCGTTTCTATAAATGCACCTCCCATATCATATAAAATGGAACCCCTCCATATCTTTTAATAAAAACCCTAAAACCATTTAGATCTGAAAATCCCTAAAAACATCCACTCTTAACTTTTCTCACTTAATCAAATAGTCTATACTTTGGGAAAAAATTCAACCAATGATTCATTTTTGGAAAATAAAAAAGAGTTACCTGAAGAAGAGGTAACTGTTTTATATACTATTTCAATGTTATTTTCTTCTTCTAGTACCTATTCCTATGTTGTTTCCACATTAATGTAATAACTCAAATAAAATATATATTAATATATGTTTTTATTACTATGGCACAACCATATTACTCCATTTTTCCATCCAACAAATAACAATATCACCATATGTGTGTATGTACGGCTTACCTTCTCCATGTTGTGGTTTAATGTTTTTTTCGACACTACATTAGTTGGATGGGTATAATGATGTGTATAATAGATTTAAATAATGTGTATGAAAATATAATGATTATTTTATATTTTATATACCTTCCAATTCGATAACATTTAACCATTAATTGAATGATATTGTCGCTCGTGCGTGTGTATGGCCAATAGTCTCCATGTTGTGATAAGATTCATTATCCATTAGAACCATTAAGGAATGATTATAATATTTATTATATTAGTAAATTTAATATTTATGAGCTTAATATAAATATTTATATAAATAAAATATATCTCATATATAAGAACAATGACGTACATAACAAAACATGCATTGGAAAACGAAGCTGTTTACACCAAAAACAATTGTAATACTAAAATATTATTATAAAAATTATTTAATATGATCATATATAATGTCATAAATATATATAATTTTATAATATAATTTAATAATTTGATTTAACTATTATATAGGAGGTTAACACACCCCTACCTAAAGGAAGGTACAAGGTATGTATTAATTTCGTAATCTCTTTATTATCCAGGATTTCTCTTATGAATGCATTTTATAGGAAATATTTATCATCCATGTACATATATCATAAAATATTATTTTTAAAAATTATTACTATTCTTTTAAAAAAATTATATACATTTTTATCCAAGATTTATTATATAAAAAATAATTTTTTCATTTTCCTTATAGGGTACTTTGTTTTAATTTTTCTACAATGTACAAGAAGATATTTTTATCTTATATGACATGAGTGATTTGTTCTGTCATCTTGAAACCTTAACATTTCATGGATTAGTTTTATAATATTAAAATATTATTTACAATGAAAATATTTTATTTTTAAATTGTATGGAGTTTTAAATAACTATAAAAGGGATATCTCTCTAAAAAAGATTCTAATGGTTTTATTAAGAACCATTTATTTTAGGTCATCATACATTATTAGATGTTATGTTTAATGGAGTTTGATTTCTAATGATGAATAATATCATGTTGTATTTATGATTTTATGAATAGTTTGACTATGGATAAGCTATTTAAATTCAATTCATGGTTTATGGATATTGTCTTATGATTTTGTATGCACATTTTAATATAAATGTTTCTATTGGTTATGCTTTCCCCTTTTCATAAGAGGAATGCATTAGACATATTAAGTGATGGGAATGATATTTTTTAAACCCTAGATTCTTCTGTAGGTCTCACGAGAAAAAAAAATTCATTTTTTACACATTTATGTATGGTAATTCCATGAGATAATGACAATATGGTTATGATGTTGAGAATATTTTATTCCCTCAATATTATATTAGTTATTGATATTACAAGTGAGTATTCGACTATTAGAATATTCCATGTGAATGTTTAAATGGAATTATTGTATTTATTCATGATATATTATGCGTAAGATTATTTTCAAAAGGATTCTGTTTTAGTTTTATTTATTTCCTTAATAATATATACTTTTTTATGATAGATTCATCTATATTGTTTATCCATACCAATCTTCTGAGACCTCCACTATTGAATGCATAATCTCCCCCAAGATGCCAATTAGTGCATTATTAATTAATTTTATGGATAATCTATTGGATATGAGTTTTTTTAAAGGAGATAGTATTTTTATCATTTCAAGATGTAATGTAAAAATGATTATTTTATATAGTTTTTCCAAAGCTAATAAAATATCAGTAATTCAGGATTTGATTTCTTATGATCTAATGTAAAAAGAAATAATGAACCAGCACTGGACATTTGGGGTCTAGGAGTTTGAGATATCATAATATTTATTTTTGCATTACATTTAATTTAATATAAAAAGAAAATCTACCTGATTGTATTTTTACCTTGACTAACGATTTAGAAATTATTGATCAATTAATTAAATAATAAAACGTATCCCCCTATTTTATCAAATTATAGAATCCATTTTTACTATAATCATAATAATTGGTGACTTGAGAATTCTAGTTGGAAGGATCCTCTAACCACTCATCAAAGTCTACAATATTTGGATACGCAACTACATAGATAGTTTAAGATATGTGTTTGACTAGCCAACTATACAGCCCTATGATTTGGAAAATAAATTAAATATAGAATGCATGGAACACTAAGTCTCTAAAAAACACAAATTTGTTATAACCAATCTATTAAACATAATTTTACTACCCGAATTATTTGAATTTAAAAAATCTGACTTACACGGTTATGATCAATAAGTTATTTAGAGTCTGATATGACCATCTTAATTTTTGGTGAATAGTAACATAGCCTTATGAATAGTAAAGATACCCTTACAAAAATTTACATACCCATATGAATAGAAACATCACCTATGGTAGTATATATGTACAGTATTTAAGTGAATGTATGATGTAACTATATTTTCGAATATGTAAATAAATCATTTAAAAATACGACTTTCAAGTAAATTATGATTTTAAATATAAATTATATTCATCATAATTAAAATTTTATTTTAAAAAATTATTCTTTATTTTTGGATTATATATATAATAAAATGGTTAGGGTGATTTTTTTGGTATTTTTCTTATATACTCGAATTTTTTATGAATTGTAAAATAAAGTAATTTACCATATATATACGTTATCTGTTAAATTAATTATCCATAGAAACATGGATGATGTATGCACACTTGGTTCAAAATCAAATTCACATATTAGTGCTCTCGGTCACATGAATAAATATTATTGGTTATCTTTGGAAAAATAATAAAATAATGAGAATAATAATGAGATAACCCTCCTCTCCTTCAATATAATCCCCACTCACTCCCTCTTCTCCTCAATACTATAAACCCTAGTTCCTTATCTAAATTATAAAAAACTATACTCCCAATATCTTACTCAATGAAATGTAGCCCTTTGTCTCATAAAAATTCCAAATCCTCTTCCCTTACATGGCTCTCAAGGAAGGTTAATTCAAGATGTACTATTCCTCTTTTCCTTTATTTCATTTTCATGTTAATTTTTTATGTTTAATTTCCCATCCTATCCTCATCCAAATGATACTAAAAAATTAATACCATAAATTTACAGTAATTTATTTATTTTATTGGGATTGTTCATCTTAATAACTCCATTCCCACAATCATTTATAAAAAAATGAAACATCATCTGAGATGTGGTGATATATCACATTCAAGGATGACAATGCATCCAATTTAATTTACCTTCTAAAAATATGCTCATGAAACCATTAATATGGTTGAAAAAAGCATATTATATATGAATTTTATCTTATGTAATGTAATGTAATCCTTTTTCAATCATGATGTAAAATAATAATAAAAAACAAGGTAATTGTGAGAATAATCACCAAATTAATCCAAGCGTTTATCATTATTGTTATATATAATTATTCAAAATAAATCTATATAAAAAAATTAATATTATTACAATTTTATATTATGAATGTTAATTAATAATATATAAAAGTAATTATGGACTTCAACTCCCATATTACTTGAACTACCATAATCTTTTATAAGTGATCCGATCATGAGTATTATGAAAATGAGCACTCACGAAGAAAAAAAATGATTCACTTAACCCATAAAAAATTCCATGAGTGAACTTATTAAAGAAATAATAAACCAAATAAATGTACTATGGGTTATTTAATTGATAATTAATAACCTAATTTTTTTATTCAAGTCTTTAAGACCAAGAGAAGAATACCCTTAGATTTATTGTAAGGGATCCTTTGTCTCACTTTTAATCAATACCCCCACTATGTGGTGTCATTTTATTTTTAATTCCTAATTAGGGGGTATTTTTTAGCACCTTAAATAGACTTATTTAATGAAATATAAATTAAATAACACCGATTTACCTCTCATTAATCCATAAAAATCATACTAGTTAGCATGCCAGATTGTTTGTGATGGTTTCTTCTTCTCACTTCAATTTAAGTGAGATATTCTGATTTCACTACTATTACTTATGTATGGTGCATGTGTATATCCAATTGATGTTTCATATCATGAATCTATTTATTTTAATTATGTTCAATGTAACATTTTATGACTATTTATTTTGGGGGAATTCGATTCAATTGATTTCTAAGTTGTAATTATTTTCTACCCGAACCTCCATTTTCATTCCGGTTGCAATTACTCTCTACTAACCTGTATGATATTTTTATTTATTCTCATATACTCATCATAAATTAGGTTATAATGTCATATATATCTTTACCAAACAGAATCCTTGTTTATTTTATGGGGACATACAATTTTTAAATGAATCCTTTAATAAAATTCCAAAAAACAATCTCGATTCAAGGAACTTCTCGAATTCATACATATTTTGTAGTTTAGTATATAATCTGTTTAAAGGACAATTTATCTTACTAAAATCAAAATTTTTATCATGAAAAATCTTTTATGGTTCATTTCTAGTTGTATTAAATAAAAAATTCATTTATTCTTTAAAATATTTTTAAATAATTTTGTAAACCACACTAAAATGTATTAATCTTAAATCAACTTTAAAAACACTTATTAAATGTTTTCACTTCAGTGGGACCTAATTTATGCATCAAAATGTAATATAAATTTCCTTTAATTATTTTTATGGTATATACATGTATAAAAGCAAATTTCTGTCAAATATATATGATTTTAAAAAAGGACTCTTTTTTTAAATGTAAAATAGATTTTTACCACCACATTATAACTTTTATAAGATATTTTCTTGTTCACAACTTATTAGTTGTATGTGGTCCATGTACATCCCCTTGATATATAATATAAATAGTCTCCTTATTCACATGATATTATAAGATATTATGATTTGAATTGTTCTAGGTGGTATGAGACACATTGGAATGTTTAATGATTATTTCCTCCAGAATTTTTCCACTATCTCTTTTAAAAGATTATTTTTAATGTCAAAATCCATTGTTGAATCTTATATTAGATATTTTTTTATATCTTATGATATCATATATAAAACGTTATTGACAATTTTCTGATTATTTTGATTCTGAATATTCTATCTTGATACCATTCACCAATTTACTTCGAATGGTTAGAATTTAGGTTTAATGTATGGGGAATGTTATTATATATAAAATGATAGTTTCAATGTGAATGTATATATTGTTTATGTTTATCCATGTTCATAAGAGGAATGCATTGTACATAGTATGTGTCGTGTTGGGACCACTATATCCTCTCAGTGCATTCGTAAGGTATAATGAGAGAAACTATGTTTTTAGAATGAGGCCATGAAAAAATCGATGTTGATGGTTTTGGCACCAGGACTTGACAGTATTGTTAAGATGTACCACATAATGCATTATCTCATTAAGAAAATAGTCATAATATTTAATGTGGTTATTCGACTAATAGAATACCCATGATTATGTTTTATTATGGAATTATTTATTCATCTTTTATTCCTCTCATAATTTGTTGAAGTTTATTTTTAAAAGAATGTTTTTTTAGTTATTCACCATGAATAATGTTTATATTATGATATATTCAACTGTATTGATTACCCTAACCGAGTATTTTTTCTCTCCCAATTATTACGTTTTACCCTTATAAGATATAGGTATTAATATAAAATGAGGTAATTTCATTTTTAATATAATAGATTATGGTGTTTTCAATTTATGTTATTATGTTTTTTTAGTTATGAGTTTCAATTTTGAACCCTTGCATGTATCTTGTTTCAAAAACAATAAAAATGGTAGGTGATTCAAGATGCATCTTCATTGTATCTATTTCAATGTAATAAAATAGGCATTGACTCCAAAAAATTGTGTTCGGGTCCTTGTAATTGATATTAATGAATGTTTAGTAAAAAACTTAGAAACAAGGTATAGAAAAAGTAGATTAGTGAAAAAACCCTATGATAGACTATGGGGATATGAATACAAATACATCCTAGAATATTGTAAGTAATATATTTTTTGGTTTATCAAGTAAATACATCCCTTTCTAGATACAAATAAGTAGAGGAGGTTCTGGCACTGATGTATCTAGGGGTAAAACCTAAAAATACCACTTTGAGAAAGACTCGAACAGAAACTAGTGCCCGACAATGGGCCTTTCTACACTCTTTGTTAGACACTCTCAATGGATATGATTTTGTGAATTCATAATCTTATTACAAACCATTATTAAGGATTTGTGCCCCTAATGTAACCAATGTAAATGGTTTTAGGATTTATGAAGCATAAATTAATGTTACGTGTTATATCATGGTTCGAGATATAGATATTTCATAATTTTATGAGAAAATATATTATATGGAATTGATTATAGTTGGATCCTACTAAAAGGAATGAGATGTTTACCAATGTACTTGCTGCAAAGTGTAATAATGATCATATATATTTCAGTCTTATTCATTCATTTCAAAGGAAGATAGTCACCCATGTTCCCTCATTATATGTGGAAATAGTATCATGTTTTAACAAGGTATGTAATGAATTTTTTGAGTCCTATGGTTTTGATGGGATGAAAAATAAAGGAAGGTTGAGAAAATTCGTGATAAAGTGAAGAAGGGATGAAAGGGTTTTACCACATGAGATAATTGAGGGATGAAAAATACTCATAAATTCATTTATGGAATGAGAGTTTGTTATAAGTGTGGATTAAAAAGATGTAACACCCCATGATTTTATCGAAAGTCGTTTTATTTAAATTCAATATCTTGCGCTACACGCAACACCGAGTTTGAGCACACCACAACTTACCAAACATGTCGTTCAAAAGTGGTTATGAATATTATTAACGAGATTTTAAATTTTATTTACTCCATATAATTTTAACTTATGTATTATGTCTTTCTTAGATATATAATAAGAAACAATTTAATTTATTCAGTTAAAAAATATATTTTTCAAAAAATACAATTTTACCACATTTTAATGGTGATCCCTTTTTAAATCCTATATTTCACCCTTTTACATAATCAATTTCTAAGTATAAAATTCTTTTTTAGAATCAGGAAATCAAAATTTACTTTTGAGGAAATTTTGGAATGTTTCTAATAATATTCATTTTTTATGAACATTGATAAATACTGTATTTTAATTTAAAACAACCTTTTAATCTCATCTATTTATAAGGGTATATTATATTATAAATTGGTTATGATGTGTAATTAGATTTTATTTTTACCATTTAATCCAATGATGGTCATTGGAATTAATTTCACTTTGAAATTATACATAAACAAGTTTCAATCTTTTGGAGTTATTGTTTCCTAAAAACACGCTATTTGTTTTTAAAACGGGAAATAATTTGAAATAAATTAATCCAACTTCTATGTTTTAAATTTGGTAAAATATAAATCTTTTTGGAATTCGGAATGTCAAATATAAATTACATAGATGTTTTGGAATTTTTCTGAAAAAAACATCAATTTTTTATGAATAGTGAAAACTCTAAGTAAAAGATAAAAATCAGAGTTTTTCATTTAAATTAAATTTTAACACTTTTGTGAATTGAATTTTTCAAATCCTACATACATGTTTGTAATTAGTATATAAAATTTTGTTCAATAGGATTAAAATTATTTTTTTGAATAGTAACTATGGACTTTTATATATCGCACATAAAGGTAAATAGGGTAATTCAGGGTAAAAAGAATATTATAATAATACAAAATTATCTTAAAAATTGTCCCATCCATATTGGATGAGTCATTTCCAACCATTTGAGTATTTGGGTCTATTTTGGGACCCCATGGATCCACTTATTAATGATAATGACTCTTTATTTTAATCAACTTGTAACGTCAAAAATGAAATAAACAAATATCTTTTAGTAAATCAATTTTTACATGTGGTTATATAAGTAATCTTTTCAACTATAAATATTCAATGTAAATATAAAAAGAGTTCCTAAATTATGTTATTTTGTTTATATTATTTATACATTACATAAATAAAATTATTTATGACACAATAATGATGTAGTATTTATCTCATTAATAAATGAATTAAATAAATAAGATTATTAATGCTAAAAAACATCCAAATATTTCCAATTCTTATCAGATGATTTTATTTCGACCATTAGTCACCTTATATTATACATTAATTAGTTTTGGACCTTTAGAAACCAAATATCACAAAATAATAATATAATATGTTCACACCTTCCTGAAGATCCCTTCTCCCCCTTATAAAAGGACACCACGTCTAACCCATTCCACACACCTCTCAGGCCCCATGGCTCATCCAAAACCCTGCCCAAATAACCTATATAGATCACTATATAACACCTATAATCCATCACTTATGCATAAGTCAATTCAAGATGTTTTTTGGTTCAATCCAAAGGAATTTACCCAAAATAAATGTAACCGTTTCTCTTTAATTCATTAGTTTTATTTTGTTTTATTTTATTCTCCAACCCACTAAACTATATTTATTCTATTATTTTATAAAAAACATGTATCATCAATATTCAAGGATGTTTTTATGAGGAGTATTCTAACGAAACTTACACACACCTCTATCTAATGGGTGAATAACATATTGTTTCTACGGTTAGCAAACTAACGCCTCACAAAACAAGGATTGTTTGATTATCTCCTAATTAATCTCATAGTGGAAATTAATATCGAAATGTATTTATAAATTGTAAAAATTATGTTTATTATTTATTTGTGATTATTTTTTTTCAATTTATATAATACCTTTTTGATTTTCAATATGGGTAAAACTAGATAATTTCATTTGAGGATGTGCGGACATCCGCCCCCTCAAAGTGATTTGACTCATTCATGACTTCTATGGGATGTATAATTTATGGAGTTAATGATATTATATATGATTGTATATTGAAATTATTATATACCTCTTTAAATTAAGTTTTTATTCCATTAAAATACATAATAAAAATGAAAGTAGTGTTCATGTGTACGTACGATTTACCTTCTCCATGAACGGTGCATTTCATTTCTTATCTCCAAATGTTATGTGCTATTATAAATACATAAATATACTATATATATAATATATATATATATGATATAAAAATCATGAATAAAATTCTGGAGATAATTTACATTTTGAAACATGGATAAATTGTAATTATAACAGATTCATTTTTGACTCTAGTTCCGAACATCGATAAAATAACCAATATGAACTCAAATAATTTACTAATTGTTATAGCAAGGTAATAAGTGATATAAAAGGAAGAATAATCCTTAAAAAGTTTCTTAACCAATTATAAATTTACTTAATTTTATTAATTTGGATGAACAATGAACATAGAAGACAGGTTAGACTTGACGTAAGGGGTTTCTTTTCTCAGTTTTAATTTTGTGAGATTTGCATTATTTCCCACGTAATCATTGAATGTGGCATACCATGTACTTCCATTTGATATATATTATCATGAATCTATTTATATTCAAGGTATTTTGTTATTAATTTGTTTGTTAATAACTACTGGTCATATGACTCGATTGATTACACGATTGTAAGAGATTTTCATCTCACTTCTTGTTTCTGTGAGATTCGTGATAGATTGCCACTAGTTAATTTTTTGTGGTTTATGTAAAACCCATGATTGTATTCCTAGTGTAATATACATTAATATATTGGTATTTACATCTTCATTTTATGATCCTTCTTTCATGGGGTGTATGTTTTGTATGTCACCAAATCGGTAAAAGAATTTCTAATTTTGATTTCCACTCATTGGGTTTTACGTAAAATTCATTGATTATTTTACTCCACGATTATGTGTGAAATCACTATTTATTTATTTATGTAGTAATTCCTAATCCACTATTTGTGGATATGTTTTCGATACACATAATATCTCAATTGATAAATTCTCAAGTCATCGATATGAACTAGATAAGGGTAATCTTAACTCAATTTCCATTCATTGTGTTAAACATCCAAGTCATTAGTGTTGTTGTTATAAGAATATGTGTGAATGTAATCTGATTGTTTTACACTGAATATAAAATAATATTTAGTGTATTTAGGTTTTTAACACATAATTATGTTATATATTTATCCTTAAACTAAGGATACAATCTTTATAAGGGATTTCATCTCAATTAAAATTCTATGGAGACTTTTTTTTGTTATGCACCAATTCAATTTTATATGGTGTATATACTATACATTGACATAGTATATCATGAATTTAATTATTCTCATGATATTATAAATATTATATAACCTCAATCATTTTTATTAAATCATCCTTATTTTCGTAAAAAACTTTTACTAAAATAACATTTTTAATGTTTTAATGATTTATTTTTCAAATTCTTTATCATTAATGTCAATGTTTTAAAAATGGTTTTAAGGATTTATTTATATGGACATGAATGTTTTAAAAATATTATTCCTTTAAATCGTTTCAATGTGTTAAGGGACACTTTGATTAAAAAATCTATTTCAATCATCTTTTTGATAAAAAGTGATATTTTTAAATGTTTTCACGACAAAGGGATATTTCTCTAAAAGGTTTTTACTGATCATTATAAACTATGTCAACATCCTTTCTGGAATATTATTCTTGATTGAGGTTGATTTATTATGATAAAAATATTTCATACTCTATTGAAGGTTTTGTGATATGATTGACTATGGATGTGTTATTTTTATACCATTCATGTTTTATAGATAAGCTATTGAAATTTCGTATGGTAGTTTTAATACGAATGCTTATGTTACGTTTAAGCATTTTCCGATGAGGAATGCATTGGAAATAGTAAGTAATGGGTGGAGACCATTATAGCTCCTCGATGCATTAGTAAGTCTCATGATATAATTAGATGTGAATTGGCCAATGTGTTTCCCAATTTTTTATATATAGTTTTGGACAAGGGATTAATCATATTTAGACTTCTCGATATAAGCCTTGACCTAATGTTTCATAATGTCTGACATTATGAATTCCATCATTATGATATTAGCTATTGATATTTCATGTGGTTATTCGGCTAGTAGAACACCCATGACTATGATTTATTATGGAATTATTTTCTCAGCTCATATTCATACCATAAATTGTTCATGTTTATTATTCACTAAGGCATGTGTTTTCAATTATTCACCATTACTAATATTTATGTTATCTTCTGCTATATTTATTACTCTTAATGAGCATCTGAGCTCACCCCTTTCCCAGGTTTCATCTTCCCAGGATATGATGAAGATAGTTATGAGGGCCTTGTAGGAATAATCATTTTAGCATGGATGTTTCTAATTGAAAAAAATTGTGTTGTTTTTCTTTTCAAGTTTTAATTTTGAACTTAAGTATTCATATTATTCCATGACTTTGAAACTAATCAGTCCTTAAGAAATTGATTCCTTGTAATCTTACCAATGTATTAAAATATTTCACCTGCTCTTGTATTATAGGGTTGGGGCATTACAGTTTTAATCAGTGGATGTTTAGTACAATCCATGTTAACTACATTTAGATAAAATCTGATTAGAGGACATTAACCTAAGATAGTCATTGAGGATTATCACGTAAGAACATCCTAGAATATTGTTAATGTAGTGATTTTTTGTATTTTCCAAACAATACTTCCTTGTAAGGTTATGAGCAGGTAGAGGCGGCTCTGGCACAAATGTACCTTGGAGTGAAATCTCCGACAAGCACTTCCGGGCCTGACCTAGGGTATCCTAGTACCCGAAAATGGGCCTTACTGCACTCTTGGTTATGATACTCCCTGGAGATATGCTTAGGATAATTCAAATTTTCTATACAAACCAATTTGAAGGATTTTAATATATGATGAGAATAAATATCCTTGGTTAATTAGAAGGTGTTTTAGATTAAAAAATACGTTGTTATGATATTATCTAAATGATTTTATGACTCACACTATGCATTCTTCTGTTAGTAAATGGTTGTATTCCAAAGAAGTCATAGTAACATTGAAGATGATGTACAAGGTGGGCACAATAGTTGAAATTCGAAACGAAATGGAATGTTGATTGGTGTAAAAGATATCATATTCATGTAGAATGAGTTTTCAAAAAAAAATAGATCAAAAACATACATATTAACCAACTCCCAGACTAAAAAATGGTAGGAAAAGTTCATGTTAATAAGAGCTCCAACAGTGAAGACCATAGTGAAAAGGAATCTCATTTTCCATCATGCATGAAATGATGAAGGAGACACCTAGGATGGTGTCATAATGGAACAAATAAATGAATTTTGTGTTGGAAATAAGGACATAAAGTAATGATTTTTTGACGAAAAATGAGGAGTACTATGGAGGAAAATAAAAATAGTCCAAAGAAACTATTTACATTCGTTTTTCGTAAATATAGGGGACCTGAAATTACCTGAGTGAATTCCCTATTCTATAGGATATCCTCTTGGTCAAGGAAGAATATATGTGGAAATAAATGGATGGTGAAATGTTTGAAAAGTGTTAGTGCTCTTTGTTGATGGGATTATATTGGCAGACTTTTTTCTTGTATTTGTAACCCTCCATTTTTTCATGTGAAAATGATATTTGAGGAATAATTGTCTTTTATCTTGTGGATATATTTATAAATAACCATTTAGTTTTATATGACCATTGAGTTTTAGGAAAATACAATTTATTAAACATTGGGTTGAAAATACGAGGTATGAGATAACATTTGCGATGAAATTCTGTCATAGTTACTTTGAGGAATCTATCTCATTTTTTGGAATAATATAAAATTATATAGTTTTTGAAATATTAAAACACATAGACCATATGACAACTCATCATGTTGGACAAATCTGTAGGAATCAAACCCACCACCATAGTTCGATTGGGATTTATTTCCTACCACTGGACTACGTGATGTCCCTAGTTAGTGTCACTAATTCTTTTTACTTAAATGATTTTATTGATGAATAATAAGTTGATTTGAGAACTTATGTCTTATAAAATTTATATCCTGAGTATATGAAAACGATTTGGTGATTAAGTGATAATTTTTATTTTGGAAGACGTTCAATCTATTGGGAATACTATATACCTGAGGGAAATAGAATAATATGGGTTTTCATTTGAAGAGTAATGGTGTTTGTTTACATATGTTTGTATTGTAGATTTATATTAATTAGGGTTATTTATGGAAATGATTAACCTAAGATATAAAATATGTGATTAGGATAGTTACCTTTAAGTATGTGACATTAAGAGTGGTCAATATTATTTGGAGGTACAATTTTACTTGGATGACTATGTATGAAAATTCTTCAGAGTTTTGCCTTTCAATAACAGTTTGGATTAAATTGAAATATTTTATAGACAATTTTTTAATGAATGGTATTTATAGAACATTTTTTATTGATGGTTTAATTTTAGAAATTATGATTTGTATTTAATTCTATAGAGTATTATCCTTTTGGGATCAACTGATCTTTTACTATCCATTTTGATTTTGGATAATTTCTAAAGAAAAGGGAAATATATAGTTCATCCATTGTGGATTATGAGATTCTCTATAATTTGATTCTAGCGTATTAGGTGTGACCAATTCATATTTAATATTCCTCATTTGGAGTGAAATATGAGTTTGTGGTAAGAATTAGATGAAGGATGAAACTATAATTTTCAATATATTTATGTTTTCTTATTAATTTAATAAATTAATTATTAAAATTTATGGAATGGATCATAATACACAGAAAATTATCCTAATTATTTATGTATTATTGAACAGATGATATTTTAAATCATCATAGATTGATAGCTTTTAGGGCCTCAATTACACAGTTTTTTGTGATTGATCACTTAAATCACTCCCTATAAATATTTATGTTTTTCCTCCAATTATGTGTCTCTAATTTCCACCAATGTTCACCAAATCAAGATCATAATTTGGGGGTGACTTTTTCATCTCCATTTCCCTCTTATTAAGATTAAATTTTATTAACCCAATTTCCGATGTACGTTTTCCAAACAAGTATTTTTTCTATTTTTATCAATTTTTTTGAAGAAAACTATCAAATTTCTAGGATGTAATTTATTAAAGGAGGGGAGATTGAAACACCCCACGATTTCATAGTACATTGTTTTTATTAAATTTAATATCTTGCACTACAAGGAACATCTAGTTCAAGCGCACCACGACTTACCAAACTAGCCGTACAAAAGCGGTTCTGAATAGTATTAACTTGATTTGGAATGTTATATACTCCATATAATTTTAACATATGTATTATGTGTTTCCTTGACATATGATAAGAGAAAATTAAATTTTTCAGATAAAAAATATATTTTCCAAAAAAAATTAAATTTTACCACATTTTAATAGCTAACCCCTTTTAAATTTATTCTTTGACCCAGTTACATATTAAATTTGAAAAAATAAAATTATTCATTAGAATCGTGATTTAAAAATTTACTTTGGATGAAATGTTTATATTTTTCTAAGAATATACATTTGTTATGAATACTGAGAAATATTATATTTTAATTCAAAACAGCCTTTTAATCTAATTTATTTATAAGGTTAGATTATATTTTAAACTGTTTTTAAGTATAATTAGATTATATTTTTACCCTTTACTCCAAATTTGGTCTATAGAATGAATTTTATTTTTAAATTATACATAAACAAATGAAAATCTTTGGATAGTTATTTTTTCATAAAAACACACAATTTTTTGACAACAGGAATTTATTTCAAATTAATTAATCTAAATACTATGTTTTAATTTGGTAAAATAGACATCATTTTTTAATTTGGAATATCAAATAGAGAAAATTCTTAATTTATGGTTTTTTTTTTGAAAAAATTCTATTATTTATTAATAGTGAAACCTATATGTAGTAGTTAAAAATCATTCTTTTTCATTTAAATGAAATTTTACTGCTTTATTGAATTAAATTTAAAAAATATGAGATATGTGTTAGTTATTAGTATATAAAATTTTGTTTAATAAGATGATTTTTTTTGAACATTAACTTTTGTCTTATATTTACCACGGTTAAAGGTAAAGAGGGTAATTCAAGGTAATGAAAATAGTATAATAATGCTAAATTTCCATAACACTTTTCCTAAACATATTTTATGAGTAATGGCCAACAGTGGGAATAATTGGGTCAATTTTGGGATCCATTGAATCCACTTATGAATGATCATTGCATGTTATTTTAATTAACATAATGTAATGGAAAAAATTACAAAAAAATATCTTTCAGTAAATCAAATTTTATATTGGGTTATATATGTCATATCTTAGACTATAAATATTCATTGGAAATATAATATGATTTCCTACATTATGTAATTTTTTATATAATTTTTAAACATCATATAAATTAAATTATTTACGACACAATAATGATGTAGTATTTACCACATTATTAAATGATTTAAATAAATAAATTTATCAATATTAAAACAATATTCAAAACCAGTAAATTATTATTGGATGATTTTATTTTGTCTATGAGTCATCTCATATTCGACATTTATTAGTTTTAGACCTTTATAAACCGAATATCTTTGTATAAAAAATAATATTTTCACACATTCCTAAAGTGCCCCTCCTCCCCTATCTAAAAGGACACCAATTATAACCCATTCCACAAAACTCTCAAGCCCATTGGCTCATCCAAAACCTACCCAAATAAGATCTAATTATCTCGATATTATATCTAAAATCCTTACCTTATTATGAAGCCACTTCTTGAAGTCCATTTGGTTCAAACCAAAGGAAGTTACCCAAATTAAAGTTAACAGTTTCTCTTAAATTATTTAGTTTCATTTTTTTTATTTTATTTCTCCAACCCCTAAAATCTTATTACTACATTAATTTATAACAACACAAGTATCATAAATATACTAGGATGTTTTTATGAGATGTATTCTAACTACACTTACACACACCACCATCTAATTGGTGAAAAACATATTGTTTCTCTGGTTGGAAAACTAACGCCTTATGAAATGATGATTGATCGATTATCTTATACCACCTCTCATAGTGGCCATTAAGATGGGACTGTATTTATATATGATATATATTATGTTTATTTTTTGATTTCACTTCTGTATTTCCTTTTCATATCATACCTGTAGGGTTTCCATTATATGTAAAACAAGATAATTTCATTTGAGGAAGTACGGACTACCTCCCCCTCAAAGTGATATGACTCGTTAATGACTTTTGTGAGACATATAATTTTGGATTTAATGATATTATATATGATATTATATGTTAATTATAATATGTCTATGTTACATTATGTTTTAATTCCATTAAAATATAAAATAGAAATGAAAGTTGCGCTCATGCGTATGTACGGCTTACCATCTCCATGAATGGTGAATTTCATATCTTATCACAAAATGTTATGTACTATTATAACTAATTATTTATATGTGATATATGATATATATATATGATATATAAATCATTTAATTAATTTTGGAGATAATGCAATTTTTATCACATGGAAAAATTATAATTATAAAAAGTTCATTTTTGACACATGATCTAAACATCAATAAAATAAACAATATAAACTAAAATAATTAACTAATTGTTTTAGCAAGGTAATAAGTGATATAAAAGGAATATTAAAATTTAAAAAAATTATTAATAAAGTTGAAATTATCTTATGTTTATTATACAGGATGAACAAGGAACACACAAGACATGATAGACTTGAGGTTAGGGGTTTCTTATCTAACATTTAATTCAGTATGATTTCATTTATTCGACACTTATTTATTACATGTGGTGTACCATATAATTCCATTTGATATATATTATCCTTATTCTCTTTATATTCATTGTATTATTTGATTCATTTGGTGTTTGTTATCTTTTTGTCATATGACTCAATAGATTACAATGTGTTAATGGATTTTCATCTCACATCTTATTTCCGTTAGATTCGAAATATATTGACATTATTTACTTTTGTGTGGTGTATGTAATCCCATGATTGTATTCCTTGTGTAATATACATTAATTTAAGGGTATTTAAATATTCTTATTATGATCGTTCTTCCATGTGGTTTATGTTTCGTAAGTCACCAAATCGGTAAAGGAATTTCTAATTTCGATTACCACTCATTGTGTTTTACACAAACATCATTGATTATTTTACTCGAAGATTATGTGTGAAATCACTATTTATTTATTTACGTTTTAATTTCCACTCCTCTATTTGTGGATTTTCTTTTTATACACATAAATCACTCCATTGATAAATTCTCAAGTCATCAATATCTACATGATATGGGTAATCTTAATTCAATTTCCATTCGTTGAGTTAAGCATCCATGTCATTGGTGTTATTGTTACATGAATATGTGTGAATGCCCCCTGATTTTTTTACACTGAATATATAATCATATTTAGTATATTTATATTTTTCACACATAATTATGTCGTTGATTTTTCCTTAACATCAGGATACAGTATTTATAAGTTATTTCATCTCAATTTACTAGGTATTGAGACTTCCTTGTTGTTATGCACCAATTCACCTTTATATGATGTATATATTGTACATTGACATAGAATATCATGAATTCCTTTATTGACATGATATTATAAATATTATATTACCTCAATTATTTGTATTCAAACCCCTCTCTTTTGGTTAGAAACTCTTACTAAAATATCTTTTTAAATGTTTTAAAAATATATTTTTCTAAATCATTCTCATTAATGTACATTCTTTAAAAATAGTTTTAAGGTTTTATTTATAAAGGCATGAAGTATTTTAAATTTCAATTCCATTCAAATTTTTTGAATTTTTATTGGAAACATTGATTCAAAAATAAATTTTAAACATCTTTTTGATAAAAAGTGAGACTTTTAAATGTTTTCATGACAAAGCGATAATTCTCTCAAAGATTTTTACTTTTCATTTTCAACTATGTTAATGTCATTTATGGGTTATTATTCTTTATTGAGGTTGATTTATAATGATACAAATATTTCATACTCTATTGAAGGATTTTTGATATTTTCGACTATGGATGTGTTATTCTTATACCATTCATGTTTTATGGATAATGTTTTGAAATTTTGTATTCTAGTTTTAATACAAATGTTTATGTTATGTTTAAACCTTTTTACATAAGGATTTCATTGGACTTAGTAAGAGATAGGTGGATCCCATTATAGCTTCTCGATGAGTCAGTATTTCTCATGAGACAATTAGATGTGGAATTGATAGTGGCCTTTCCCAATATGTGATTTATGGTTTTGGCCGATGCCTTTATCATTTTTAGACGCCTTGGCCAATGCATTGAAAAAATGTTTCAGAATGTCTGGCATTATGAATTCATTCATTTTGAGATTAGATATTGATATTTCATGTTTTTATTCGACTAGTAGAACACCCATAACTATGTTTTATTATATAATTATTTACACAACTCTTATTCCGACTATAAAAATATCTTGTTTATTATTCGTTAAGGCATGTGTTTTAAATTATTCACCATGCCTAATGTTTATGTTATCTTATTCTCTATTTCGTAATCTTATTGAGAATCTGAGATCACCCCATTTTCAAGTTTCATTTTCCTAGGATAGGAAGAAGATAGTTATGAGTAATTTAGAGGAATAATAATGGAATTTTGGATGTTTATAATGGAATAAATTAATGTTGTATTTCTTTTGAAGTTGGAATGTTGAACATAATTATTCATATTGTTCCAAGACTAATAAAATAATCGGTCATTTTGGACATGATTTCTTGTAATCATGGAAATGTATTAAAATAATTCACTAAGTCCTAGATTCTGGGGTCGGGGCATTATAAAAGACAACAATTTCATAATTTAAAGTTTAAGATAAAGGTTTTGGATGTACAAAGCTTTAACTGCAAGGAGATATAACACTATGCAAATCAATGTCCCAAGCATCGAAGTAATATGCACTAAATGATGTTATAGGATAATGATCATGTTATGATACTTCCATAGATGAATTGGAAGGATTAATATGCCTCTTTAAGAATCATTTCATGTGAATTTTTTTCAGTAATGTAAGGGTTATAAGAATTATGGAATATATGAGGATTTTACTATAATACTATTTCATTATGTATTAGAGGTTTTATGATGAATTATACCAAGGATAAGTGACTTAGTATAATGTTAATATCTTGGGAACGAATATGGGTGAGGGAAATACATAACTAAATATATTATTTATGATTAAGATAATAATGATGAAATCACTGATTTATATAAGTAATTATTACATGAAAATTGATTTTTACTTATCAATAGGTGGTTATTATATCATCAATATACTATACAACATTTATGGAGATAAAGAATAAATCCAATAACATGAGTATGGATGAATACATATTATGAATAAATATTTATGGTAATTCTATTTATTAATATATTTCAAGAGGAAACATTATTAAGATATTTACATGTTAGGAATGTTGAAATTTAGGGCTACATAATGTTGATTAATGGAAAATAAAGTAACAGATGCCTTTTGTAGGATAGATTATGGAGTCCTAAAAAATGTGGATTTTCATGGACCATGTGTACATGGATCAAGTAAGGATTCATATGAGAATGATTCTTAAGTGATTGATCATGATATTTTGGAATGTTAAACCATTTATGAAATGGTTTAAGTTGATCATTATAGGAGGATTTGGAGTTTAATTTTACCACATGGTGCATCTTATTCTAATAGATGATGTATCAGTAGTTCAAGGAACAATCAACCGATATGGTAATGTTTATGAAATATAAACTTAAATTTTCACACTTATAGAGTGGAATTATCCTTAAACTATTCCAATAGAGTATCAAATGTAGTTCTGTAATCATAAACATTAATAATGTTAATGATTTTTTTATAACAATAGTTTGTGGTTTTTGGTAATCTACTAACATCTAAACCTAATTTATATCATAGAAATTCATAGATTGTTTTTTCTTCTATGCCCATGCTTTCAATTCCAGTCAATGTAACTCCATTCGAAAGGATAAATAATTTACAAATTTATTATTATAATTACTTTTATTATTATTATTTTGAGAACTTATTTTACCTTAACCATATTAAAGAGGATATTTTATTAGCCCTATTTCTGATATGTGTTTTTTTGCAAGGAAATTTTCAAGTAATAATCAATAAAATTCAATGTGAAATATCAAATTTCGAGGATGAAATGTTTCTTAAGGAGGGGATATGTAATCCCCAATATTTTTAAAGTAAATAAAATTTTGAATTCATGAATCACCAAGTCTCTACAAAACACCACTCTGTTATAACCTATCTAGTAAACATAATTTTACCACACCGATGATTTGAATTTATTAAATTTTACATACACAGTTTTGATTAGTAAGATATTTAGAGTTTTATATGACCAACTTAATATTTTGTAAATAGTTACATACCCATATGAATAGTAATTTCAGACTTATGAATAGTTACATACCCATATGAAAAGTAACCTCTCATACGATTGTATATATAGAGGATTTATGTGAATGTATGATGTTCCTATGTTTTGGAATAAGTAAATAAATAATTTAAAAAACTGTTTTTTGTTGTAAATTATTATTTAAATTATAAATTAAATTATTCATATTAAGAAAATTATTTTTGAAAAACTAAATTCATTTTTGGATTCTACACTTTGAAAAAAAATTAGACTGACTTTCTAGGATTTTTAAAAAATACTCTAATTTTTTATTAATAATAAAATACATTAATTTATAGTATATATATATTAAAAGTTAAATATAAGATTCCTATAATAGTAAATTATATAAATGCATTTGGTTATAAATCACATTCAAATATTACTATTCTTGGTCCCAATAATCAATACTATTCGTTGTATTTGGAAAAATAATAAATTAATGAGTAAAATAATAGGAAAACACTCCTCTACTCAACTATAACCCCCATAATTACCACTTCTATTAACTCCTCTCAATCCTTTTTCCATGCCAAAATTATTTGGAAATATCCTCCCAAGATACTCCTTCTTTTCCAAAATCACTAGTTCTCATAAATTTTTCAAATCATCTTCCCAGAAGAGGCTCTCAAGGAAGGTTAGTTAAGGAGGTAAAATTCCACATTTCCTTTCTTTCATTCTCACATTACTTTGTTCTCTTTTCATTACTAAACTCTCCTCATCCAAATGGTATGGAAAATTTAGTACCATAAATTAAGTGGAATTTTGTTATGATAATGGGATAATTAATCTTAATGTATCCTTTCCTTCCATCCTTTATGGTAACAATGAAATATCATCTGGGATGTGATGATTTATTAAATTCACATACGACAATGCTTCCAATTTGATTTACCTCCTGAAAATCAGGTCATGAAACCATTTTTATGGTTTAATTTGACAATTTTATATGTATTTTATCTTACATAATATTCTATAATCCTTATTCACTCATGATGTAAAATAATACTACAAAACAAGGTAACTGTGAGAAAAATCTGGAAATTAATCCAAATGTTTATCATTAATGTTATTTTAAAATGATTCACCATCACTAAAAATTACCAAATATGTTTTATAACCATTTAATATTATGAATATTAATTAAAAAAAATAGAATTAATTATTTACTTCAACTCCAATATTACATGAACTACCATATTCTTATATAAGTGAGCTGAACATGAATATTATGAAAACAGGCACTGATGAACAATGAAATTGAATATATTTACCATTGTAAAAATATATGATTGAATGTAATAATATCTTACTAAACAAAATAAATTTTTAAAGTGTTCTATAATTGTAAATTAATGAACCTAATTTGGTTATTCATGTCATTAAGATCAATTGAAGACCACTCTCAGGTTTAGGGTTAAGATTCTTCTCACTCACTTTTATTCTAGAATCCCCCCAAATGTTGTGTACTTTTACTTTTAATTCCTAATTATTGGAAATTTTTTCCCAAATCTCCCATACCACCATTATTAAATATAAATAATGTGATACCCTTTACCTCTCACTAGTCCCTCAAAAAAAATACTCGTAACCATGTTGAAATGTTTTATTTATACCACTTCCATTTTTGTGATATATTTTGTATTCAATAATATTACTTATGTATGGTGTATTTATATTTAACATTGATGTTTCTTGTCATGATTATTTTTATTTTTATTATATTCAATGTATCATTTGATTATTATTAATTTTGTGTAAAACGATTCAATTTATTACAAAGATGTAATTACTTTCTACCCAAACCTCCATTTTCATTCAGGTTGCCCTTATTCTCCACTAACCTCAATGAAGTTATTTTTTATTCTTATTTATTACTCATAAATTTGGTTTGAATTATATATGTGTGTGTATCAATCATAATCCTCCATTTAATGGGGAGTTACATGTTTTAAAATATTCATTCAAAAATTCTTCCGAAATGCCTACCTAGTTAAATGACCTTCTCAAAATATTACATTTTTTGAAGATCACACTATTGTTTGTTTTAATACATATTTATCTTTCTAAAATATCACATTTTAACATAAAAATATATTTTGGTTTATTTCTGTTCTTATGAAAGAAAACATTCTTTTTCGCTTTAAAATCTCTTTAATGAATCCTTTAAACAACCCTAAAATGTTTTTATTCCGAAGTTTATTTAAAAAAACCTTTTACAATATTTCACTTTATTGGGAAAAAATTTATGCCTAAAAATGTTATATCAATTTTATTATATTTTATTTTCTGGGATATATATGTTTTGAACCAGATCTATGACAATATATTGATTTTCTAAATGAACACTTCTTTCCTATGTAAAATAGTTTTTTCTCACATCATTTTATCTTTTATAATATATATGCCTTCTTCGTCAATTTTTCCATTAACGTGGATTATATACTACCCCATCGTATATCATATCATGAGTGTCTTTTTTCTCATAGTATTCTTAGGTATTACTATTTGAATTTTCACGGTGGTATGTGACACTTTGAAATGATTAAGGATTTTTTCCTCAAGAATTTGACAATTGTATCATTTAAAAGTATATTTATTTATGTAAACATCCATTGATAGATGTTATATTTCAGAGAGGTTAATATCATAAGAAATCATATATATTTTTTAAGGGTTTCTGATTATTTTTAATGATGATGTTTTATCTTGATGCCATTCACCAATTTACATCGAATGGTTAGTGTTTATGGTTGTTGTAAAGGAAATGTTATTTACATTTTATATGTTGGTTTCAATATGAATGTATATATTGTCTATTTTTATCCCCATTAATGAGAGTGATCCATTGGACATGGTATGTGTTTGGGTGTCCCTCTATGTCCCCTCAGTGCATCGGTACGTCTCATGAGACAAACTATGGTCTTGGCATGAGGCATTGATAAAATTAATAACATGGTCTTAGTATAAGGCCATGGATGTATGGTTAGGATGTCCCACATTATACCTTACCTTGTTAAGAAAATTGCATTCATATTTCATGTGGTTTTTCTACTAGTAGAATACACTTGATTTTGTTTTATTATGGAATTATTTATGCATCACTTATTCATGCCATAATGTGCTCAAGTTTATTTTTAATGGAATGTGTTTTTAGTTATTCAACAAACCTACTGTTTATGTTTATGATATATTATGATGTATTGTTTACCCTTAATGATCATTTGAGATCACATGTTTCTTATGTTTTATCCTTCTAGGTTATGAGGAAGACTATATTATTAATGATTTTTTTGGGTTAATCTAAGAGAGCATGGGGTTTTCTGTTGAATTTCTTATGTTTTTTTTGTTTTGAGTTGTAATTTTGAACTCTTTTATTTGTAATGATTCCAAAAATACTAAAATAATCGGTCATTTAAGAAATATCTTCCTTGTATCTATTCCAATCTAATAAATTAACGCGCTTACACCGGGAATCATGGGTTATGTCCTTAAACCATTGAAATTGACTCACAGTTACCTAATCTATTGAGTGACCACCTAGATTAAAAAAATTATAAATATTATTTAATCAGTGATTTCCTCTTAATTTTCATTAATCTAGATTTCACTACATTTTTAGTACTAGATTTTGTTAATTCACCCATCACACTCATAAAAACTACTTGATTATAGCTGGAACACAAAATTTTGTCTAATCAAGCGCCCTGTACACCCAGTTTTTTTTCAAATTCTAATGATGTAAGATGTTTTATGACTTAATATTTCATTGAAGGTTATTATATTTTTATCGTATGAGAATGTAATACATGTATAAAAATCTGTTTAAACAATGTTGCCGTGATCAATTCTAAACATTAATAGAAAAACATTCATCCCTTTATTGTGCATATGTTTCATATTTCTTTTTTTATGTGTTACATGTTCTCAGTAATATGAAAATACAATAAACTAATTCATAATGAAAATAAATACTAGACTGGTAATGGTCCTCTAATATTGGTAAATCTATTTAATGTTAATAGATCAACCCTGACCTCGGGGAATCATTACTGAGTCATTGATTCACTCATGTTATAGCTCATCCTTTATCTAGTGTTTCCACTTCTCATCGGGATATCACCTCAACATGGAATTGTATATTCCTTACACCATCCTCTTCATGTTACAAAAATACTAACTCATAGGATAGTTGGTCTAGGGAGAACATAATACATATTGATAAGATAGAAATATATGCCATTATGCATATAAAATTAGAAAAATGAAGATGTGAAAACTTTCCTATTTAATTAAATTTATTATAAAAAAATAAAATAAATAACTAAATAAATAAACCACACATACATAGGTGAAAAAATTATCATGATTGATCAATGGTTAAAATAAAAACATGATAAAACTGAATTTCAATAAAATTAATGTATGTGGTTATTAATTACATTCCAATAATTTCCTTCTATCTGGCCCTAATATTAATTTAATAATAATTCAAAAAGTTATATAAATTAATTAATTAATTTAACCACAAAAATAAATTAATTTTTGGGATGTATCATAATATTATATTTGTAAACCAATTTTTTTAATTCATATAATTAAATAATTAAATTAAATTTATAAATATAAATTAATTTTTGTATTATATAAAAATAAATTGATCTTTAAATCTTAACCAAGACCCATTGTGGGTCAAACAGACCTCACAACGGCACGTTTCCGGCCGTGAAAAGCATGTACATTGATGTTTTAGGCTAAGAAGACCCGCACTAACCCTCTCTTGTTTGGAAGGATCTTCCCATGCCTATACATTGCTGGAATAATTTTTCTACACAGACAGTGCCGCCCCACACTTTGTCAGGGAGGGGGAGGCTGGGTTGGTGGTTGGTGGCCAAACCCCCACCATATCATTTAGTGGGAGAAGGAAACAAGAAGGGGTGAGGAGGCCCATAAAAGGATGATCTCCCCTCATCCAAAGATCATCCCATCATCACCTTCATGCAGTTTCTCATCAACGGTTTATTTGAGCTTCATTTTCCTTGTAATTCGTGGGGGAGATTGTACCCAAATGTACCAATAGTGATCCTTATATTTTCTTGTGGTTTATTACCCCTTCCATTTTTGGGGTTTTCCAAATTAATTCTGGCGTCCCTTTTATTTTGTAATTTTGAAATTTATTTTATCTCGTGATTATCGTTGCACTTGTGGGTAATCATTTACGATCCCAACAAGTGGTATCAAAGAAAAGTTCTAGCTCGGTGTTGTTCAAATTTTTGGGTATTGATAATTCTTATAAATATGGGTATTCTCTCTGATTGTGACTCTTATTGATCATTGACATCAGAAAAAAATTATCTATATTATTAAATACACCATTGTGTTATAGAGGAGGTTCGGGACTAACAGTGTGTCCAGATGGAAGTTATATTCAAGATTGAAAAATTCAACAGGAATAATATTTCTTTGTGGAAAATGATGATGTAGGCAGTGCTACGAAAGGATAATTACGTACAAAAAATTAATGAAAAGATGATGGGTGTGATAGACGAGAAATGGAATGATATGGATAGTAATGCTATTGAAAACATCAATTTGCCTTTTCTAGATGTGGTCCCATTGATCATTATAGAGGAAAAGACGGTAGAAGAAATTTGAGATACTCTAAAAAAGTTATACGACACAAAATCACTACACAATTTTTTTTCTGAATATAAAATTGTACACTCTTCGAATGGTGGAGTCATCATCGTTGACCAATCACATCTACAACCTCAATACCCTTTTCTCCCAGCTCACAGTGTTGGGCTATAAAATTGTGAATAATGAACAAGTGGTGATTCTACTCTAGTGTTTTTTAGATTTGCATGACCGACTCATTATCAAACACACCAACAATATCATGATAGATATGTTGGACTTCAATGATGTTTTACCCATGTTTCATGAAAAATAAAGATAGTGAAAGTACATGGGGGATAGATAGGAAACATCTCACAAAGGAGAGGCTCTGTCAATAGAGAGAGGAAGGATGATGGAGCGTGGTTCCAGTGGGAGCCAAAATCATGGCTGGTACAAATAATTTTTTAAGAAGAAGAATGTCAGATGATTAAATTGTGGCAAGAAGGGGTAGATAAAGAATGATTTTTGGAATAATAATAGTGGTGTAATGAACTCTCAGTGGAATCTGGTGTGTACTATTGGAAATTGAGTTATTCTAGATAGTGAACTGGTGATGACTGCTGGAAGAAAACAACATCTCAATGATTCATGGATTATCAACTCTAGAGAAACATTGAACCTGATGTCTCAACAATAATTGTTTGACAATTATGAAACTATCTCAAATGGACTTGTGTACATTGGGAATGATCAAAAACTGGGTATCTTTGTAGTTGGTTGCATCAAACTAATGATGCAAGATAAAATAGTATGGACCGTCCAAGGATTACATCATATGAAGGTCCGGAAGAAGAACATATTTTCTTTGGGATAATTTAATGACATCGGATGCAAGACTCCCCTTGATATTGGAGTGATGAATATTGTGAAGGGAACACTTTTCGTGATGAAGGCGAATATGATCGTAAATAACCTATACATGATTATGGGAGAAACACATAAGTATGGGGAGATAGTTATTTCCTTAAATACCTCGATGAAATCATTGAGGATGTCATGGAATCAGAAGCATGACCATATGTTAGAACGGAGATAGTTAATTCATGGAGATCAGAAGTTTCTTACTGGTTATACAAAGGTATCCTTACCATTTTGTGAGCATTGTGTTTTGAGAATTTATCACAGTTTAATGTTTGGGATGTCAAAAACAAGATGTCTGGAATTCTTTTAGTTAATCCGTTCAGATTTTTGGAAACCACCATTTATATCCTTCGGAGGAGAAAGGTAATTTGTATCATTCTTTGATAAATATTCCAGGAGATGTTGGGTGTACCCAAACAAGTGAAAGGAAGATGTTTTTTAAGTCGTTAAAACATTCATAGCACAAAAGGATCTTAAATTTGGAATTTAAACCAAGTGTCTAAGGACTAAAAATGGTGTAGAATATTCAAGTGAGAAATTTGATACTTTTTTTCAAGTGGAAGGAATAAAGATACATTTCACTGTGGCATACACTCCTCAGTAGAATGGGTTGGCATAGTAGATGAACATAACCATGATGGATAGAACATGGGAGATGTTGTAGACTAAACAAACTGGAAAAATGTTTTGGGTAGAAATAGTGAATACAACCTGTTATGTGATCAATATATCTCCATCAATGGAGATTGATATGATGACAGCAATGTAGATGTGGACTGGTAAACCCACAGACTATTCTCAGTTACATACATTTGGATATCCTGTAAATGTAATGTTTAATGAATAGGAATGATCAATGTTGGATTCGAGATAAAAGATATATATCTTTTTAGGGTACACAGATGGTGTGATGGGTTATCTTTTGTGGGACCCACTTTATGAAAATTTATCATCAGTAGAAATTTCATTTCTTCAAAAGATAAGGTGAAAATGAAAACTGATTGATACATAGAGAAGGAGAATATAAAAACCAAAAATTTTGAAGAGGACAAATCAATGGAATAACCTGTTTCCTTTGAGGTATTACCAGAGCAAGATGATCAAGTATTGGTTGAGTCTGCACCGTGAAGGTCATCTTGGGAGAAAAAAGCACATGTATGGAACTCATACTATGTCACTAAGAGAAATATTGTGTACTTCTTATTGAAAGAGGGTGGAGAGCCATCTTCTTTTGTGGAGGCGACCTAGAGTCCATATGTATCCTCATTGATAGAGGTGATGTAGGAAGAAAGTGATTCTCTACACCAGAAAAAGTCTTCAGATCTTGTTCCATTACCTCATGAAAGGAAGGCTATTGCAAACAAATGGGTCTTTAGGATCCAGTGGGATGGAAAGGACCAGGTGGGAAGATATCGGGCAATATTGGTGGTCAAATGATTTTTATAGAATGAAGCAGATGATTTCAATGAAACATTTTCCTCCTATTGTTAGACTAATGATAGTCTAGTTAAAACTGGTGATGTGGGATACATACAGATTACATCTAGAGTTTCTGGATGTAATGATTTCTTTTCTCCATGGTGATCTAGATGAAGAGATCTTTATGCTGCAATAGGAAGGTTTTCCAGAAGAAGGGAAAAAACATGGTCTGCAGGTTGAACAATTCACGTCATAATCTGCAATAGGCATTGATGTGTTAGTATAATAGATTTTATTACCATATCATGAGCCCTAGATACCACATAAATTATTCATATTCTTCTGCATATTTCAAGGGATTAAATTGTAATTATTTTTTAATTCTTGTATTGTATATGGATGATATGTTGGATGTAGGCCCCAACAATTATCAGTTCCAGGAGATAAAGGCACAATATTTTGGGGAGTATGATATGAAGGAATTAGGAATTGAAAAAAAGATTCAGGGGATGCAGAGTTTCCGAGACAAAAATAACAGGATGATTTGGCTATCATAGAGGAGATACTTACAGAGATTGATGGATAGCTTCAACATGCAAGAATGTAAGCCAATCTATAACCTTATTCCCACTAATATCATGTTATCCTCCACTACAAGACCGAATATTGATGAATAAACGAAGGGAGTACCATATGTATCAGTAGTGGTTAGTATTATATTCGTTATGGTTTTTACCAGACCAGAAATTGCTCTTATAGTGGGATCAGTTAGTCGATACATGGAGAATACAAGATGGGAGCATTGGAGAATGGTGAAGAAGTTTATAAGTTAAACCAAGGAGACATCAAATATTTTATTATGTTATGGAGGATCAGATTTCACTATTAGTGGCTATGTGGATTCATATTTTGCTGTTTATTTTGAGCGAAGGATATCTACTACAAGTTATGTGATTACTTTTATAGGAGGAGCTTTGCGATGGATTTCAATGTTATAGTTATGTGTGGCTTTATCCATGACATATAAAATGTATATGGAAGATAAAAATGCTTGAAAAGTGGAAATTTGGATGAGAAGGTTATTATAGGATCTCAAGAATAGACAAGATCCGATTCCATTATTTTGTTACACTCAAATTCCCTGAATATTGCAAGGAATCTATCTTTTCATTCCCAGAAAAAATTCCATCAGGGTACAATATCAATTTATCTGAGATGTGGTGGAGGAAGGAATTTTGGAAATGCAGAAAATCATACTAACGAAAATTTGGAAGATTTCCTGATGAAGGCAATTGAATCTGATAAGTTCAGAAGGAGTAGATCATCAAGCAGCATTACAGATATAAGTGTATCATGTTTGGAAGATAGAAAGGATACGAAGATGTTTTTGGTTATCAATAAAATCTCTATGATGTAAATGTGTTTCCACTGTTTTTCTCAGTGGACGATGCCTCCCCCACTTTATCGATGGGGGTGGGATGGGTTTGTTCTTGGTGTCCAAAAACCAACAAAATAATTCAGTGGGAGAAGGAATCAGCAAGGGGTGAGGAGGCATATAAAAGGAGGTTCTCTCCTCTTCCAAATATTTTCCCATCATCACCTTCATCTGCTTTCTCATCAATATTTTATTTTAGCAGTATTAGTTAGGCTGTTTCCCCACCATATTCATGAGATATTTTTCGAGTGTTTTTGTGTTTTAATAAGTGAGTGTGTGTGAACCCACATTTACCCATCGTTATCCTTCTATTTAATAGTTTTTCCCCTTAAATCTGTGTCTTCTTACACCTTACATCTAGTGTCCCTTTTATTTTTTCATTTTTTACATTGCTTTATCTCTTGATAATTGTTGCACCATTGTCCCAATCATTTAAGATTCCAACATACATGACCATAGAAAAAATGATGGAATGGGTTGCGATATGATGTGGGTTCTACATTCATGAGACTATGTTGAAGATACCTCATGGTTGTCGGAGGGTAGTTCATCACCGATAGAGTCCAGAGTGTACCACCAAATGATCGTGGCTCAGTGACACAGACGAAGGTATAATAGGAGGTAGATCCAATCTATGTCTCCATGTTTGGATCTTGATGTGGTGGCAGGGGTGGTGGGGGGATTCATCTTGAGCGGTGGCATTGAGGGTGTTCTAATTAAAGTGGCACCTGACATTGAGAGTGAGTGATGGGGGAAGGAGGGCTGGTAGTAATGATCCCACCAGACTAAATGGATGATAGCGATGTCTCAGCTAGTGGGACCCAAAGGAGATGGCCCAGTGTTGAGATTCATTTGGTATACCAGTCCCCAGGTGCATGAGGGTAAGGAGAGAAATGTTCTCCTAAGGTACTACTTCAGAAAAAGGAGGTCCAACTAGTTCTTGGTGGTCGGCCAACCAAGGAGAAGTGTGGCAAGAGGAGGGAGTAGTCGACTGTTCTTGCACTAGGGGAGAATAGGGTCCATGGTGGTGCAATAGAAAGCACATCTGCTTTAGATATTTTCATAGCTTGAGATGGTGTTTTAGGTGGTCATCATCTTAATGGTGGCAGAGGGATTCCTAGGGAAGGATTTCCCCCAACATGGGAACCCATCCCTTTTAATTAATTTTTTATAAAAAAAAATATCTGGTCGCCTACTGTTTCCACCAATTTATGTTGATTTTTTTCTTTATCCATTTATCAATTTGAAAATGAAACACTTATTCATTCATTTCAATTAAATAATATAAATTATTATTTTATTATATTTCCATCTGTTGGATAAATGACTCCGTAAGTCGTTGGACCAAAATTTTTATTTGTTCGTTTTGGTAGATAAATCCACCCCAATCCTTAAACAGCCATAGGCTAAATAAATTAAATATTAATATTATAATAGTATTGGTTATGATAATAATTATCCACACACTTTTGGATGACTGATCAGGCAATAAGAAACTATTTTAGCTAGAAACTTGTATTCATCAAAATTCACTACTGCCTATGTTTGTGGGTAAAATTGTATATATATAGAATATATATATTCTTAAAATTTAATTACCCAAAAAATGTATTTTAAATTCCTAATTTTTTTTGTAGTGGCCATTAGAGGGCCATCTGAACCCTGATTTAAGCATGGTCAGATCCATTGATACTAATTTAAAACCCTATACTTTATTTAATGATTTTTTTTACAGGAATAAAAAAATTCACATGACTTCTATGATACCAATTGAAGGTATTAAGGAATGTAGTGGAAGATGGTGGGATGGGGATTTCAAAATTTTCATCACCTTAGTGGTGAAACTTTTTGTCTCTAGGGATCAAATCCCCATTATGGTCTGAGGATATTTGATGAATTATAGAGAGTAGAAAAATTAAAATTGAACACATACATTGTTTAAAAAAAATACATCTTGATTGCAGGTAAGAAAAAATAATAATTTCTTGAAGAATCCGAGGATTAACCCCTCTAGATTATTTAAAAATTATCCATGAATCTCCATTCTCTCAATTCATCGAATTCTGGGTGCTAGCATGGATATATGTTGAATCCATCATCATCCCACCAATCACCTCAATTTCATGTCTTTATTCAATCGAATGAATGATAGAATCCATGCTCAGAGAGTGAATTACTCTATATAGAAGGTGGGATGATAGAGAGACTCTCATTTTATGGAATGAAACATTCCTTAAAATAAGATCATCTCTCCTCATTATATTGTGGGTGGTACAAAATAACCATAAGGGTTCCCTTACACATGGAAATAAAACATCCACTAAAAAAATAAATATGAATAACTAAAATGAATCATAAATGTTATTTATATTTTATCACATACTATAAATAAATTAATATATGTCATGGGATTAAATTTCCTCATTTAACTCAACATATATGTTTTTCCAATATTATTCGAATCTAGAATAATAAAATAATATTCATTCATATAAATTTTTTTTCATTCATCAAATATCCCATTAATATTTTCAAAAATTATTTCTACCCAATTGTTCTATACCCGAATAATAATGAATTTATTTATTTGTTGGTGATCATCAATACATGGAAAACTCTTATACCCCTTGATTGAGCCAACCATTTCTTATTTACGTATTCACTATAATATGGTATATTGTTGAATAATCTATTGTGTTTTTCCCAATAGTCCCTTATTTCGATAATAGTTAATACAATTCCAAAACCAAGAGTGGAATCTAATAACCCATCAAGGACCCTCCAGAGAAGAGGAATAGAAATACCAATGAAAACCAACCGACAATCATACATTATTTAATATAATCTATTTTCTAGATATATTTTAAAGCACAACTAACACTTCAGTTATCGTAATTTCTTGATTCATTATTTTTTGGTATAACAGGTTTGATTTAAATTCAACTACCTTGGACAAGGATTTATGATGGTACTACCATCCCAATCAATCATGTCTGAGATATTACTTCTTAAACTCTAAAGTTAAAAACTAATCTAGGCCATTGATCCAATGTTATAACACCAGTGGGACATTCAAATACAAGCTACCTCACCACGATTTCATTATAAAGGAACTTTTATTTCATCAATTTACATGATCAAATAGACCACATTGAAAATGATATAAAATCATGAGACCAAAACACATGTCAATGAATGGAACATCCAATGACACCAAGAACATGTGGTGTTCCTACTGTAGAGTTTTTCTTAGGAACTCACCTACCAAATATCACTAAGTGAAAACAGCATCAGAAGAATTTTCAATGCTTATGAGTCCCAAATATATGATATTAAGATATCTACAATGTTCAGTCAGTATGATGTATCTAGTATATAGGTAATATGTTTAATATTAATTTCATATTATCTCAAGGTTCTCATTATAACATGACAGATACTATAACTATTGTAAATGACAACTAATCTATGGAAATTATCATTTAAATATTTGATGAATAAATTTATACAGTGTGATAGTAATATTAAATCAAGCATATCTCACTGTATACATGAAATTGTAATAAAATTTACTAGTCATGAGAGTCCTAGGGAACCCACTCTTATAAAAAATTTATTTCCCAAAAATTTAATAGTTTATTCATCAATGAAGTATACAAATAATTTATGATAATAATATTGAGGATCAAATTGATTAATATTTTAACTAAAACATTTCTTTCAAGGATAATGGTTGACCATATGATGCATCCACCAATTTAGACTATGGAAGCATGTAAAAATAGAGAAAAAACATCTATAAAATATAAATTCAAGGCATGAAAAGAGAATTCATGGCCGAGAAGCATTAAATGCGATAAATCCATGGCCTAAGAAGTGAATTTAGGATATAAAAACCCAAAAGGAGAGATAACAACATGTTTTGCAACATAAAACAATTAATTACATTGAAAATCACTTTTTCTATGCTCATTGATGGATTCTTTGACATTAATATTGATGTAACTCCAATATTAAAGATCCAAACATCCATTTAATCACAACTATTTGATAAAAAATAATTTTTATCACATTTATTGATGAATTAATTCAAACCCAAGAACATATGGAGATATATAAATAGTGATTTTTTCCATCATTAGTAATGATGAATCCATAGGACAAAACCTTAGGTGAGTTGTTGCATTGAAATAGAGTCCTCTACTGGTATTTCTATTCATTTTCACTATTCTTTTTTAATATTCTGTTAAACTTATAATCATTTATTAATAGAATGATGTGGTAAATCATTCTATGTTCTTTAGTGATTTATACATATAGGAGAATTTGTGTTGGGTTGTGTTCTGTTATTTTATTCTTATTAGGTTGTAGCTATATAATTATTTTTAAATCCAATGTCTTTTCTTTTTTCATTTATCATGACCATAAATTTTTGAATCTCAAATGATCCATTTAGAACTGCACAAAAAAATTCCCAAAAATTTTCATGAACATTTGATAGACTTGGTAAATTATATATATATATATATATAATATTGAAGAAAACTTGATTCTTCATTGCCCAAAATTACCTAAACAAGGGAAATAGAGGATTTCAATATCATAGAGGGGCTACCACGACCATTGGATCTCACAAATCTTAACAATAAGACCAATGGCGAATCAACCAATTTAATTAATAAATCCAAAATCATGTGAACCCAAACTCTATACAACCCTATAACATTTTTTCCACATGATTTCAAGAACCAATTCAAATTGTTTTCTTTACTTTATTTCTTCATAATCAAACAAATTAATTTTTTTATTTTTCATTTAAATTCCTAAAATTAAAAATTTCACTATCTTTGGGGTACAACATCGAACATTATACATACTATATTTATTAATTTGTTAATATTATTTAGTATATTTATATTATTAAAACTTGATTACCTCATTAGGGATATAATGATTCCCCACATGCTGTCAAATTTCTAGCATCATAACCATAGATGGTTTCCAATTTGTTTTTATGTATTATTTTATTTTTATTTTATTAAATATATCTTTTTTAGATAGGGGTGTTCATGTAGTGGCTTTTGTAACGACCCAAAATTTCATTAATGGAAAATCCCTCTTGATCCAGTTAAATGTTTCTTTACGAAAAATGTTTTTATAAGATATCAACTTTTTTTAGGTTTACTTTAAGATTTTTGACCGTTACTTTTATAGCCGTTGAACAGTGATCATCTGGGTAGTTTAAATATAAGGCTTTAACGAACCAATTTTCTACTCAGACAAAGAAAGCGATGGCCTCATCCAGTATAATTTCCCCTTATGAAGCCCATTTGTCGGAGCTCGGAAAAGAGGTGGCGTCTTTGGGCTTTGCCCTTGACCAATCCCAAGCTGAGCTTCACTAAGTCAAGCTCGAACGTGATCGTCTACGGGAAAAATGGAAGTTGTTAGAGATTACCACTCGAGCGATGTTATCCGAGCAACCCCAAGAGTCTGTCACCATCGCATACCTTACCCTTAGGTCTTATGCGGCTATTTTACGGGGTTATGTAACAAATAAGTAGCACCATGTTCATGTACATTATTTTTTTGTATATAATAATGAATATAATTTCTAGTCATTTTTGATACATTGTAATTAGTTTTTAAAGTACAAATGGTGTTTTTAGTTATTATTTAATTAAGAATTATATTTTATTAAAATAAAGGATTTTTGAATTAAATATTATTTTATAAAATATTATTATTAATATTAAATTAATTTTTATTAAATATAAATGATCTTATAATTTTATGAATGCAAATAAAATTTTTATTTAGGTTTGAAAGCCATTTCTGTCAAAACCCGTGAATTTTTTTATAAATGTTGGTTTTTATTTTAAAATTGAAAATTCACATATTTAGAAAATTATTTAGATAAAATAAATATTATTTTTTGAATCAGGACGTCGAAATTATCCAACGGTGAATTTTTCATAATTTTCTGAGACAGTCAAATTTTTGGGTAAAAATTAAATACCATTTAAATATATAATGTGTTTTATGACATCATAATGACCCAATGGTGATGTAATAAAATACCATAATCCTTATGTTCGGCCAATATATGTTTTATCATTAAAATAATGAGGTTTTGGGTTTGTTTGACTCACTTTTCAAAGCATTAATGGAGCCCTCAAGACTTATTCAACACTTTGCCTTTTTAAATTAATTTCCATGGGAGTGTGACTCACCTCCACATAAGCAACCCTAATTTTTTAATAAGTTCGGACCTTGGACTTGTAAAATATTGTTTTCCTCTTTCCTTTTCCAGAAACCATGGGCAAATACCATGGAATGGTTTGTGGTTTGGATTATTTTAATATAAGGGGTCCCAAACCTAAATAATAAAGAAATCTCTCACCTTTCCTATATAAACCCACACAAGCTCCCACTTCCTCCCCACTCAAAGCCCTTGAAGTTCGTCCAACCTCTTCCCTACTCTATCTAGAATCCTCCCAAGGTTCCCCAAGCTCCCAAGAAGCCTCTCACAAGCCTCTCTCTAGCCTTTGGAAAGCACACTTCCAAGTAAGGGTTTCTCTTCCTTTCTCATTTTTTTGTCAATTTTCTTTAAGTTGTATTTCCCTTTTTATTTCAATTATGAATGTTGGGGTATGGTTTCGCACCTCCCCCATACTGCCCTATTATTGTTTGAATGATGGGAGAACCCTTTCTCTCTCATTAAATGCCTTCCATGTACACCCGTTACTATGCCGAAATTCCGAAAAGAACTTCTCTCTCTTCTTTTACATTCAAGAAATACTTTTGTATCATGAATCTAAATTCCATTTCTATTGTTGGGACATGTATATATATGATCTCCTTACTGTCCATTACATGTAAATATGATGAGGAACCCCTTTCTCTCTCATCAACCTTTTTTATGAATTCTTATGTCACGCCGTTACGCTGCCGAAATCGCACCGATTTTCTAAGCCAATGTCTTTGTGTAGTGAATACCATGCTCATTTCTCCATCAAGGGTATTCACCTTTATGCACATTTACTTATTGATTATAAAGTTTCATGTATGAATTCCACATTCCTTTATCGTGGAATAAATGATTATGTTTTATGAATCCATGTTTTATGATCCATGTGGCACACTTATGCGTGAAATGAAATGTTTAAGAAGGGTGCTCCCTTTATAGCGCTCCAATGCGTTGGGTAAAGTATAGTATCATGATACGTCATGTGAAATGAGTGTTGACTCATGCTAATTCAAGTGCAACGAGGGTTTACTCGTGCTTCAAGTGCAATGAGGGTTTACTCATGCTCCATGTGCAATGAGCCTTGGCTCATGCTAATTCAATGTTAAGTGTTGTTGCCACATTTCCATGTTATGATTATCATGCTTTATCATGCCTTTATGTTCATGTTTCTATTATGCACTATTGATATGCCTATTTCCTAACATGTATTACACTCCTCATGTTATTCATTGTTTACTCCCTTACTGGGCTTTATTGCTCACCATTTTCTTATGCATGTCCTCAGGTTATCCCTTGCAATGCTAAGTATGAAGGAATGTAGTGGTCATGTAAAGGAAGTTTTCAATAAAGATGTTGTATTTCAAGTTTAAAGTTTTTATGTAATGATACTAAGCCCCAAATACACTAAACTTCTCGATCTTCTTTGTTGGATCAAGTGAAGTTTTATGTAATAAAGCATGTTTAAGTTGTAATAAAAAGCAGGGTTGTCATAGTTGGTATCAAAGGATAGGTTTAGTTATTTTTGGGATTAGGAAACCCTAGTAAAGCCTTAGATACAAGACTAAGCATAATAAAAACATCCCTAAGTTTTGGTAAATACTATGTAAGTGGTTTATCAAACAAATACATCCATGTCTGGATACGAGCAGGTAGAGGCGGCTCTGGCACAGATGTATCCTAGGGGTAAAACCCGAAAACACCGCTTTGAGCTAGACTCGAACGGGAACTGGTGCACGACAACGGGCCTTGCTGCACTCTTGGTTACGACACTCCCGGGGGATATGTTTTGATAAATTCACAATCTTAGTATGAACCCTTATTAAGGGAAAAATGCCCCTAAGAATATATGTTAGAAGGAAGATCATGAAAAGCCTGGATTGAATCCTATAGACTCATGAGTTAAAGAGATTAAAGTTTATTTATAAGTCATCAACTTTTGTCTTTGGATTACCCTTTATGTGTTACCCCTAACTTTCCTTTTATTCCAGCCAATGGACGGTAATAGGAGAACTCGGGCTAACAACCGTTGTGAAGATCAGTGTGATGATTGTATTAATGAGATGCCCAATCCGATGGGAGCGGGAATCGCGAACTTTGTCATGCTTCTCTCTCAGCTAACTCAAGTTTTGAATAGAAACACTGGTCAAGAGGAACGTTCAACCCCCCCCCCCCCCTAAGAAAGAACAAGTCCCTATTGAAAGCTTCATGAGACAAAGGCCTCCTACTTTTAGTGGATCATCTGATCCCACGATCGCTGAACAATGGATCAACTCCATTGAGAAGATATTATCCATCCTCCAATGCTCTGAAAAAGAGAAGGTTCTCCTGGCGGCTTATCGTATGGAGGGTGAAGCTGATCAATGGTGGACATTGATCAAAAATACGAAGCCTGAGGAGGAGATCGAGGCTTTGTAATGGAAGGTATTCCGGAAGATGTTTTTCGATAAATATTTTCCACGCACCCTCCGTCTTTAGATGGAAAGGGACTTCCTTTCCCTCAAGCAGAAAGATGAAGAATCTGTGGGAGCGTACGAGGCAAAATTCACAAGGCTTGCACGATACGCTTCCGGCTTTGTCGTTACCCCAGAATGAAAAGTTGACCGCTTCTTTGGTGGGCTGAAGCCTATCTTGCGGAAAGCATTAGCGATCCGTGACTTTGACAGCTATGAGGAGATTGTCCGATGTGCCCTTAAGGTTGAAATGGAGATCGGAGAATCACAGGGGTATCATGGGGACAAGAAGCAGAAGGTGGACTTCAATGCTGGTGGTCCGATGGATAAATCCAACGGCGCTAAGAAATTCCAGCACCCCACTTGCCAAAAGTGTGGAAAGAAGCACCCTGGAAATTGCCTTAGGGGGACAAGAAAATGCTTCAAGTGTGGAAGAGAAGGGCACCTAGATGTTAACTGTCAGCAAGAAGGACCCACAGCTGCGACAGAGGAGAGGAACGCTCCGTTCGAACCTCAACGCGTTGTTCAATGCTTCAAATGCAAAGAACCGGGTCATTTTGCGAATCAGTGCCCTAATCCAAGGGTTATCGGAGGCAATCAACAACCTCCAAGACAGCAAGGAAGAGCTTTTTCCATCACTTCTGCCGAAGTGAACCCCGACAACGAAGTGGTGACAGGTACGCTAGTTATTAATTCAAGAATAGCGAACTTACTTTTTGATTCAGGTTCTACGCATTCTTTTATATCTCAAAAGTTTAGTAGAACAATCCCTGCACCACCACAAATCATGGAAGTAAAGATGTCGGTGAGTACGGCAAATGGGGCAATCATTGCATCCCATGAGTATAAGTCCTCCCCTGTTATAATATGTGGGTTGAATTTCCCGGCGAACCTCGTCATACTCCCTTTGGTGGAATTTGATGCAATTCTTGGCATGGATTGGCTTTCCTTATATAGAGCCAACATAAACTGTCGGGAGAGGGAAATCACACTCCATATGGAGAATCGACCCCCGATTCTTTACAAGTGTCAGGAGGAAGATGAATCTCCTTTAGCTCCATCATCTCAAGAATGGATATTACTACCTTATGAGCACGCATATCTGGCTCAGATGATTAAGTCCAAGGAAGAAACCACCCTTGAAGAAATGCCTATTGTGAGGGAATTCGCTGAAGTATTTCCCGAGGAACTTCCTGGTCTTCCTCCAAGAAGAGATGTTGAGTTCTCAATTGAACTTATACCTGGGGCACTACCAATATCCAAGACTCCATATAGAATGGTTGTGGTTGAGCTTGAAGAACTGAAGAAACAACTACAGGAGAATCTGGATAAAGGGTTTATATGCCCAAGTGCATCACCATGGGGTGCACCAGTCCTCTTCGTCAAGAAGAAGGATGGGTCAATGCGGCTTTGCATCGATTATCGTGAACTTAACAAAATAACGATAAAGAACAAGTATCCTCTCCCAAGAATCGATGACTTGTTTGATCAGCTGTGTGGATCACAATACTTCTCCAAGGTCGACTTGCAGTCGGGATATTATCAAGTAAGGGTGAAGAAGGAAGATATCCCCAAGACTGCTTTTCGTACAAGGTAAGGGCACTATGAATTCATAGTAATGCCTTTCGGACTCACCAATGCTCCAGCAATATTCATGGACTTGATGAATAGAGTCTTTAGAGATTACCTAGACAAATTTGTGGTAGTCTTTATAGATGATATTCTAATATACTCCAAAACCAAGGAGGACCATGAGGAGCATTTAAAAACTGTACTAGAGACTTTGCGCAAGGAGAAGCTCTATGAAAAGTACAGCAAGTGTGAGTTTTGGTTGAAGGAATTCTCATTATTGGGCCATATCATCACAAGCAAAGGGATATTTGTGGACCCCTACAAAACAGATGCAATTGAGGGATGGCCGAGGCCAACATCGGTAACCGATATCCGTAGCTTCTTGGGGTTAGCTGGATATTATCGACGATTTGTGAGGAATTTCTCACGATTGTCCAACCCTCATACCAAGCTAACTTAAAAGGGAGTAAAGTTTGCTTGGAGTGATGAAAGCGAAGAAAGCTTCAAGGAGTTGAAAAGTAGGCTTATCACTGCACCCGTGCTCACTTTACCCACAAGTGGGGAGCTTTTTGTGGTATTCAGTGATGCTTCGAAGAAGGGCTTAGGATGTGTGCTGATGCAGAATGATAAAGTGATATCCTATGCCTCAAGGCAGTTGAAAATCCATGAGAGAAACTATCCAACGCATGATCTGGAGTTGGCGGCGGTGATCTTTGCCTTGAAAATCTGGCGGCATTATCTCTATGGAGAGAAATGTGAGATATATACTGACCACAAGAGTCTTAAATATATATTCACACAGAAAGAGCTTAATATGCGCCAGAGAAGATGGATAGAGCTCATAAAGGATTATGACTGTTCAATACATTACCACCCTGGGAAGGCGAACAAGGTGGCGGATGCCCTAAGTAGAAAGGATCCAGCAATTCTATCAATGATGAGAATTGAGAAGGATCCAATCTTCTTAGACTTGATGAAGATGGACATGGGAATCATAAAGAAGGGAACATCATCAATCCTTTCACAAATGATTGCTCAACCATCTCTTTTGGAAAGGTTAAAGGATGCTCAAAAGGATGATGTGAGAATCCAAGAAAAAGTGGAAGCTATCAAAAAGGGAAAATCCTCAGAGTTTAATGTTAATGAAGAAGGAATTGTGCGGTTTGGGAAAAGACTATGTGTTCCATCAAGTTCGGAGCTGAAGAAGGAACTTTTGGATGATGCACATAGTTCAAATTTCTCTATTCACCCAGGGAGCACAAAGATGTATCGAGATCTCCGAGAAAACTTTTGGTGGGATAATATGAAGAAGGAGATCGCTGAATATACATCAAAGTGCCTGGTGTGTCAGCAAGTGAAGGCAGAGAGGCAGAAGTCTAAGGGGTTGATGCAACCATTGCCCATACCAGAATTGAAATGGGAGAACATCACCATGGACTTTGTCACCGGACTTCCAAGGACATCCAAAGGCAGCAATGCAATCTGGGTTGTTGTGGATCGTCTTACAAAGACTGCACACTTCATTGCTATTAGAGAGGATTTCTCTTTGGATCAACTGGCGCGGATATATATCAGGGAAGTGGTACGGTTTCATGGAGTACCACTATCTATTGTGTCTGACCGAGATCCAAGATTTACCTCTAAGTTTTGGAAGAGTCTTCAACATGCTCTGAATACTGAACTGAACTTCAGTACGGCCTATCTTCCTCAAACTGATGGCCAATCCGAGCAGACTATCCAAACACTTGAGGATATGTTGAGAGCGTGCTCAATGGACTTTAAAGGAGGATGGGATCAACATCTTCCTCTAGTTGAGTTCTCTTATAATAATAGTTTCCACTCAAGCATCCAAATGGCACCATATGAAGCCCTGTATGGGAAAAGGTGTAAAACACCGGCATGTTGGGATGAGGTCGGTGAACGTAAGCTGCTTGGACCAGAGATGGTCGAAGAAATGGTGGAGAAGGTGAAAACCATTCAGCAGAACATCAAGGCATCCCAAATTCAATAGAAGAGTTAAGCAGAAAATCGTCGATGAGACCTTGAGTTTAAAGTCGGAGACATGGTGTTTTTAAGCATATCTCCGTGGAAGAAGGTCATGAGGTTTGGAAAGAAAGGGAAGTTAAGTCCAAGGTACATCGGCCCCTTCGAGATTCTTGATCGTGTTGGGGTTGTGGCCTATCGACTAGCACTTCCACCTACTATGGCCAAGGTGCATGATGTCTTCCATGTATCCCTCTTAAGGAAGTACATACCAGACCCTTCACATGTACTCTCTTCCGAGGTGGTACAATTAGAAGACGATCTTTCTTATGAGGAGCAACCAGTGAAGATCTTAGATCGTAGAGAAAAAGTTCTACGAAATAAGACAATGCCCCTCGTCAAGGTGTTGTGGAGAAACCACAAGTTTGAAGAAGCAACTTGGGAGTCGGAGGATATGATGAAGCTAAGTTACCCACATTTGTTTTAGTGTGGGAAAAGGAAAATTTCGAGGGCGAAATTTCTTAAGGGGGGAATGTTGTAAAGACCCAAAATTTCATTAATGGAAAATCCCTCTTGATCCAGTTAAATGTTTCTTTATGAAAAATGTTTTTATAAGATATCAACTTATTTTAGTTTTACTTTAAGATTTTTGACCGTTACTTTTATAGCCGTTGAACAGTGATCATCTGGGTAGTTTAAATATAAGGCTTTAACGAACCAATTTTCTACTCAGAAAAAGGAAGCGATGGCCTCATCCAGTAGAATTGCCCCTTACGAAGCCCATTTGTCGGAGCTCGGAAACGAGGTGGCGTCTTTGGGCTTTTACCTTGACCAAGCCCAAGCTGAGCTTCACCAAGTCAAGCTCGAACGTGATCGTCTACGGGAAAAATGGAAGTTGATAGAGATTACCACTCGAGTGATGTTATCCGAGCAACCCCAAGAGTCTGTCACCATCGCACACCTTACCCTTAGGTCTTATGCGGCTATTTTAAGGGGTTATGTAACAAATAAGTAGCACCATGTTCATTTACATTATTTTTTTGTATATAATAATGAATATAATTTCTAGTCATTTTTGATACATTGTAATTAGTTTTTAAAGTACAAATGGTGTTTTTAGTTATTATTTAATTAAGAATTATATTTTATTAAATTAAAGGATTTTTGAATTAAATATTATTTTATAAAATATTATTATTAATATTAAATTAATTTTTATTAAATATACATGATCTTATAATTTTATGAATGCAATTAAAATTTTTATTTAGGTTTGAAAGCCATTTCTGTCAAAACCCGTGATTTTTTTTATAAATGTCGGTTTTTATTTTAAAAGTGAAAATTCACATATTTAGAAAATTATTTAGATAAAATAAATATTATTTTTGGAATCAGGACGTCGAAATTATCCAACGGTGAATTTTTCATAATTTTCTGAGACAGTCAAATTTTTGGGTAAAAATTAAATACCATTTAAATATATAATGTGTTTTATGACATCATAATGACCCAATGGTGATGTAATAAAATACCATAATCCTTATGTTCGGCAAATATATGTTTTATCATTAAAATAATGAGGTTTTGGGTTTGTTTGACTCACTTTTCAAAGCATTAATGGAGCCCTCAATACTTATTCAACACTTTGCCTTTTTAAATTAATTTCCATGGGAGTGTGACTCACCTCCACATAAGCAACCCTACTTTTTTAATAAGTTCGGACCTTGGACTTGTAAAATATTGTTTTCCTCTTTCCTTTTCCAGAAACAATGGGCAAATACCATGGGATGGTTTGTGGTTTGGATTATTTTAATATAAGGGGTCCCAAACCTAAATAATAAAGAATTCTCTCACCTTTCCTATATAAACCCACCCAAGATCCCACTTCCTCCTCACTGAAAGCCCTTGAAGTTCGTCCAACCTCTGCCCTACTCTCTCTAGAATCCTCCCAAGGTGCCCCAAGCTCCCAAGAAGCCTCTCACAAGCCTCTCTCTAGCCTTTGGAAGCACACTTCCAAGTAAGGGTTTTTCTTCCTTTCTCATTTTTTTGTCAATTTTCTTTAAGTTGTATTTCCCTTTTTATTTCAATTATGAATGTTGGGGTATGGTTTCTCACCTCCCCCATACTGCCCTATTATTGTTTGAATGATGGGAGAACCCTTTCTCTCTCATTAAATGCCTCTCATGTACACCCGTTACTATGCCGAAATTCCGAAAGGAACTTCTCTCTCTTCTTTTACATTCAAGAAATACTTTTGTATCATGAATCTAAATTCCATTTCTATTGTTGGGACATGTATATATATGATATCCTTACTGTCCATTACATGTAAATATGATGAGGAACCCCTTTCTCTCTCATCAACCTTTTTTGTGAATTCTTATGTCACGCCGTTACGCTGCCGAAATCGCACCGATTTTCTAAGCCAATGTCTTTGTGTAGTGAATACCATGCCCATTTCTCCATCAAGGGTATTCACATTTATGCACATTTACTTATTGATTATAAAGTTTCATGTATGAATTCCACATTCCTTTATCGTGGAATAAATGATTATGTTTTATGAATCCATGTTTTATGATCCATGTGGCACACTTATGCATGAAATGAAATGTTTAAGAAGGGTGCGCCCTTTATAGCGCTCCAATGCATTGGGTAAAGTATAGTATCATGATACGTCATGTGCAATTAGTGTTGAATCATGCTAATTCAAGTACAATGAGGTTTTACTCGTGCTTCAAGTGCAATGAGGGTTTACTCATGCTCCATGTGCAATGAGCCTTGGCTCATGCTAATTCAATGTTAAGTGTTGTTGCCACATTTCCATGTTATGATTATCATGATTTATCATGCCTTTATGTTCATGTTTCTATTATGCTCTATTGATATGCCTATTGCCTAACATGTATTACACTCCTCATGTTATTCATTGTTTACTCCCTTACTGGGCTTTATAGCTCACCCTTTTCTTATGCATGTCCTCAGGTTATCCCTTGCAATGCTAAGTACGAAGGAATGTAGTGGTCATGTAAAGGAAGTTTTCAATAAAGATGTTGTATTTCATGTTTAAAGTTTTTATGTAATGATCCTAAGCCCCAAAGACACTAAACCTCTCGATCTTCTTTGTTGGATCAAGTGAAGTTTTATGTAATAAAGCATGTTTAAGTTGTAATAAAAAGCAGGGTTGTCATAGCTTTCAACTGTAGAATCCCTAACCCAATAATCCACCAGAATAGTGTTATCAAGCAAGGTGACACCGGCCTTAGTCACACCTCCCTAAACACTAAAGGTTGCTGACTAGTAGGAAGGGTGCATAAAGTGAATAATGGTGTGGTAATACCCTCAGGCAATGATATAATAATGGTTCGAATATATATATATATATATATATATATATATATAACATGAAACCAAAATAATAAATTAGTAGGATTAAACAAGACCTCCCAAAGGTGGAACCATAATCAATAACATTCAATAATAGAATAATAATAATCAACAAAAATGGAATAAATAAACATCCAACAATCTACCTGTAGCCAATAAAAAATCAAGTATCCAAAACAATTCCTGCAACCCAATTTCCAAAATTGGTCTCTAATGGCTAACTGTAATACAGAAATATGTCATAAGCATGTTGAAATTGAAAACAAACAAAATAGATACTTCAGTTATGGAAGGAACCCCATGGGTGCCTGCCATCTATCCATACCAACTCTAATAGGATCCATCTCTAGTGCAAGAAAACATTCATACATGTAAAATCAAAATGGATGCACGTATACCAAAGGTCCCATGTATGGTTAGAGAATAAGTATAATTAGGGTATAAAAACGTGTGAATACCAAATTATTAGTTATTATACATGAGTATAAAAGAATAAAACAATGATTTGTAATTAAAATCACCTCAACAAAATCTAACCTAGTGCTCAAAAACCACCAGGAAGCTTTTAAGTGCATCATCCAACACCAGAATCACTAAAGAGGAAAGGATCCTTGTAAAATTTCCCAAGGTATCCCATGATGTTAAATTGAGAGGTGAATCCTTAGGATCCACAGATAATACGTAACACGAAACCATGTGGCTCCTGAAACCTCATGTCTCAACAAAGCACCAATGTCCGAAATGAAAACATTAAAAAAAGTAGCTGGTCCCTCTGACCCCTGCTCAAAATCCATCATCGACTAAAATAAAGAAACATGAAGGCACAGTGATACCATTCCTAAAACATAATCTCTATTGGATCATAGAATGATATCCTGAGTAAAATAGACCTCTGTCCTCCCAAAATAGTCTCATCTGATGGCCTTAATATGGTGATATTTAAACCCCCTACCAATAACCACAAATCTATTATTCGAAGGCCCATCACCATATCATGGATTTATGTGAAAGGAACCAGCAAACCAAATACCTATACTACACCACTAGGGGAATGTGCCCACATGAGAGGTCATACCCAACTCATCATCGAGTCAAACTATGTACACATGAATCCAATAGTCTCTTTTCCCATCATGGGTGAGTAAAAATCCCAAAATAATAAATGAGCCACATACACTCTAGATCCTCATTCCACTGTGACCATGTCACTGATATTTGATGGCGATACCATAAAATATCATGGGTCATGACCTCAATTTTCTATCCATTCCACCTTCATTTGATTTCCATAATTCCAAATCCTATTATTAACATCACTCAAATATATTCAGACCAATCCCAATGAGATGACCGCATCGCCTCAATTCAGATGACCATGCCACCCCAATTCCTTAGGTCGTGCCCATCACAACCCAGTAGATCACATCACAATGTCACAAGCACACACACACACACACATATATATATATATATATATGTGTGTGTGTGTGTGTGTTTGTGTGTTTCACATCAAATTGAATAAGAATTTAAATCTAAATAATAAATTAAAATAAATTTAATTTAATTTCATAACATAAATGAAACAACTCAACATAGATAAGAAAACACACCCCCTCTCTAATATGTCGATGGTGTTTGATAAATTGTAACACACCCTCATACCAAAAAAATTGGATATGGAATGCCGAAAAACATACCATATAGCTTCACGATATATTTGACATCATGAAATGAAATTAAAAATTGTGTCTCTCAATTTCCAAACAATGATATAAAATATGAAGCATAAAAAAACCACAAAAACACAATGAAAGGACTTCACCACCTACCATGTGGTTGTAGACATATGCATATTCAATATTAGACATTAATTTTAAGAGGCTTGTAATAAATCAATTATTATATCAGATACTACAGATACTGGGTAAAATTATTCACATAGAATCAGTGGTCCTTGAGACAAGAGAAACATGAAACAGAAAAATAATAGGAGAGACTCACTGAATTGGTTCCAACAAAATAATGTTGAAAAAATGGAGCGTTGATGAAGGAGTTAGATCATATCAATGAGGAGGAGGAAAATTGTAGGAAACCATACAATTGTGCATGACACACTTGAGAATGAGGAAAAATAAAGAGAAAAGTGAAAAAAGAGAGGGGTAGAAAAATAATTTCTCCCCTTTAGTGAGGCTAAAAAGATAGCTCACAATGTTTTTGTAATCATGTGACATCCATGTGGGAGACAATGTATGGGTACTGCCTATGTGGAACTACCCATGTATATTTCACATGGTTTTTCTGAACCGCTTCAAAACCATATAGAATCCCTCTATAAAAACTAATGATGTTCTAGCGCGATCATTCACCTCACCTTTTATGGTCTACCAAACTAAATTTGAGCACATAAACTAGGCACATAAATAGATGGGAGATGGAACATGATTTACCCAAACCATGCACCTTGACCATCAAATCCTAAAACATGCCTTCAGGCCTTCGATGTACCCTAAAACCTTTTGAACACATGAGTCACTCTCCATTATCTAATACCATCCAAAAACATGATATTAGTATGAAATAAAACTCTTAATTTATATCCAATGAAAAATATGCATTCCCACTAATTCAAAATATGATAAAGGGAGTGGATTTAGATCCATTCCAAAATCAGGGATGTTACAATTTCCCCACCTAGGCATAGTCCATGCCAAATCTATAAAATAAAACATAGATATGGTACCAATACCCATTATATTAAAAAAAATGAACATCCTTGGTCTCAATATTATAGATCAATTACATCTATGTTATCACCACCTTAGTAGTGACCTTCCCCAATCGCATCCCTACCCAATGATCCATCAATTAAATTGTCTACCGATCATTCCCATAATCAAAAGTCCTCCTTGGATGTATTGTCACTAATGAACCTTAACAGGTGCTCCTGTGTCATTCCAGACACCCATTGTTTCCCACACTTCATATGTGGCCACCTCATTTTAATTTCACACAACGCACCATCGATGTCACGACCCGTCCTCGGGGCCCATGTTGTGGCTAACCCAATCACACCTTCAGTATGCCAGGGGCTGAAGACTAGCACCAAAGGTGATTTCATGATGAATAAGGGAAGGAATTGCCTTTAAACCTGTTTCACATAGTCTGAACACCAGTAGTAGAAGTAACAAGAACTAAAATAGAAAATAAATGTATGCTGAAAGTAAGTGGTCCAGAATACAAATCCAATTTAACAACAAGTACAAGTATAAGTAAAAAGGGAAAACAACTCCTGGATTTTCCATTGAGGAATCCTACATGAATGGTAGGTACAGAACTCAAATGACTCGTCCCTGAAGTACGTCTCATCTAGTCAAGCTCTAAGCATCCTCTCGTCCATCACCCTCAGCCTTGATCACTGATGACCGTCATCTGCATATATCACAACAAGGTGAGGGTGAAGCTCGTGTAGGGGTGAGTATAAAAATATTCAGTAGGCGACCCCGAGATCTCCTAAGTTCTCCCAAAATCCAATAATGATAAACCAAAGTAGAATGAAAAAATCATGAAGTATCAACCAACCCTACATAGATATATACCCATATATATACCTAAGTTACCAGTCACAGTGTAGCTCCAACTCTCGAGCCCAAGCACAACTCAGTCCACAAAGGAAGTAAAGTCAGTCACCTAGATGATAATGATTGAAAGTTAAGTATTAGATCACACAAGTATACAACACATGAAGAGGGGAAGAGATGATTAGATGTATCCTCTGAATAATCTCCTCTGTCAAACCCACTTAGGATCTTATAATAAAATCAGCGCTGTCGAACCCACGTAGGATCCTGGTATAGAAGTCATCATTGTCGAACCCAGAGAGGATCCAGGTGAAGAAGTCACCACTGTCGAACCCACAAAGGATCCCAATATAGAATTCATAGCTGTCGAACCCATGGAGGATCCTGGTATAGTATCATCACTGTCAAACCCATGGAAGATCATGTCATCTCTTTTGCATCCAGCCATAGGGTTCCCGCACAAAACACGCTTGATTCCGGGATGTTCCTCTCCATGAGCAAAGTGTCGATACATCAACTATCAAGAAGTCTCGATTTGATGTATCCCATAGTTCCATCTCATCAAAATGATCCCAACGCGAATGTTGTCGCGTCAATAGGACGCTCGGTCTGTGAGTTACTGACATTTCTGTTCCAAGAGCCCAATTGGTTTTTAGTCTCAAACCAACCCCAAAATATGCCAACGGTGTTTGAACATCAAGTGGAGTATGCCAGAATAATAGTCTCGCTCCAATAATTCCTTTTCCGCGTATGGTTTATCATTCGGACACTCATAGTCCCAAATGTAGACAAAAAGGTGAAATGGATCAATTGGTTCCGGGTCTGGTCCGTTCCAGCTGTACCGACCCGACCCGTCCGAGTCCGTACTGAGATCTGACTCGATCCGCAGTTCGAACCAGGTCCGAGGGAATGACCTGGCCAAAGGGGGTGGGGCGGCCCGAAGGGGCGGCCCAACCCGAGGGTGGCCCTGCCGAAAGCAGCCATGCCGAGGGAGGCCCAGCCGTGGGCATCTCGGTAGTGGGAGGCCCGACCAAGGGCTGCCCGACGTCCTGCCGTAGCCGCTCCTTGGGTTGTATCTCCGCCCCTAGCACCCGAACGGTATAACTGTTCAGGTGGACTGAACCAGTGCAAGGTGGTGCCGGTCTAACACACGCATGACCTGACGGGTTCACGCTCCTCCTGGATGGCTGATCGACCATCCACTCTAGCTCCACAGAGGGCGGTCTAGCTGGCCGCCCCCGTATCTACACCGCGGTGTGATGGTGCCACGGTCTTTCTGCCCTCCGTGGTACATGACGGCGTCGCACCATTACTGTCGTGGCTCATATTATCTAGGACCCCATGGTCCTCCGCATGGCTTGATGGTGCCGCGCCTCCGCCACTTCAGCCCAGTTTTGGCAGTGGCCCATGGCTCCTCTCATGGCACGATGATGCCATGCCTTTTTCTGGTGGCCTTGCGTCATCGGTTTCTTTCGTAGCCGGCCTGACACCGGCCACCTTCGCCGTTATAGTGTTATCAGAAATTTCTCATCCATAAATTTGAACGACGACGATCGGAAAATATAAAAAACTCTAAAACCCACTACCTTGCTTGATGGTGTCATTTGATGAAATCACGGGAAGGCGACGTCATTCTATCGACGTCGAAAGAGGAAGAGATGTACTCTTCATTGGTGGACAATGTTTGAAGGTGAGGTCGTCGTTTGTGACATTCTTCATGGGTGACGTCTTCCCCTTTGACATGGATGAAGGTCATTGGATATGCCATGGTCATTATTTCCCTTTCCTTGCCTCTGTTGAAGAACAATTAAGAAGGAAGAATATGGAGCCATCGTGCTTCAGTGGTAGAAGAGACGTTCCTCTCATTCTTCGTGGGAAGAATTTTCTTTCTATTTCTCCAGGGATTCACCAAACTATTATGTGCCAACCAAAATAATATCTTTTTCTATCATTCTATTCTTGACATGAATTCAAAAGAATTCAAATTGTGCCAATTAATTACGATAAGTTCAATTAATTAATTGCTTGGGTTGGAACAATATTAACGGGGAAGGTGGAGAGGCTCAATTAATAGGAGAGAGTTTCATCCACATAAATTGGGAATTTAAGAGTTACGGGGGGGTTATGAAGCTCGTGTGGGACCCACCTTAGAAAATCCTCCTGATGGAGGTTATGTGTCGGTGGGTCTCACCAATAAACTCCCCTTGGAGGTTTTAACTACCACACCTAAAAATAAAGTTAACACTTTATTTTTATTCAATTTAAAAAAATCCTCAAAAAATTTCTTCCACTCACGTCAGAATGAAAACTACTGTGAAGGTCTTCTTAAGCGATTAGAAGCATTGGGAGTTAAACGGTGCCCTATGATTTCAATTCCAAGAACCGGTTCAAAAGATATAAAATCACCCTCATACGTTTACTTAACGTACCCGAACAAAACATTAGAAATTTATTTTTGGCGCACCGGGCCTTAGAATCAGGTGCCGTCAGAAACTACGGACTCGAAAAAATCCCCTGTATTTATGAAAAAAGATTTCCATGGAATTTATTGGTCTTTACATTCTCCCCACCTAAGGGATTTATGTCCCAGTAAGCTACAAATCGAACTATGGAAGAAAATGAGGGTACTGAGCATGCATCTAAGCCTCCCGCTCCCATGTGCTCTCTTGGAGGATCCCGTCCAGCCACTGAATGCACACTAGATGAATCGGCCATCCACATTGGAACCAATCCTGTCGATCCTCAATCTCCACTGGAACCATCGTGAAAGTCTCCCCATCATCAATATCCACCTCCCCGTGGTTGATGATGTGAGACAGGTCACGCGCATATCTCGTCTGCTGAGATACGTGGAAGACGTCGTGCACCCAGTGAAACTATGGTGGAAGGGTCAGGCGATAAGCCACCTAGCCTGCTCTACTGAGGACCTAAAAAGGTCCGTTGAATCCCAGAGATATCTTTTTTCCTTGGCCAAATCATTGTAGACCTCATATAGGTGATACTCGAAGAAAGACGTGATCGCCATCCTCGAACTCCAGTGGTCTCTATCTCTAATCATTAAAGGACTTCTGCCTGCTCTGTGCAGTCTTCATCCGCTCCTGGATGATCTGAACCTTCTCCATCGTAGCATGTACCATCTCTGGTCCAACAAGTGAAGACTCTCCTAGGTCAGTCCATCATAGAGGTGATCTTCAAGGTCGGCTGTAATGTGCCTTGAGAGGTGACACCACAATGGTGGAGTGATAGCTATTTTTATACGCAAACTCTACCAAGGGTATGAGATCCTCCCAACTACGACAAAAGTCTTGGACACATGCATGGAGCATGTCCTCGAGAGTCTGAATTGTCCTCTCATTCTGACCATCTGTCTGAGGATGGAAGGCGGTGCTCAAGCGATGCTGCGTCCCGAAAGCCTCCTGCAACCCCTTCCATAGTTGCGAAGTGAAACGAGCATCTCGGTCAGAGATGATCGTCGATGGCACATCAGGAATCCATATGATCTCCCGTATGTAGAGGCTTCCTAGGCTCTCTACTGAACCTTGCTCTCTGATCGGTAGGAAGTGGGCCAACATGGTGAGTCAGTCAATAATCACCCAGATATAGTCATGTTCCTTGGACATACGTGGATGTCCCGCCACGAAATCCATAGACATCCCATCCCACTTCCACTGTGGGACCTCTAAGGGATGAACTAATCCTAATGGAACCTTGTTCTCCACCTTATTTGCTGAAAAGTGAGGCATCATTAGAAAAACTCTCCTACAACCTTCTTCATACCTGGCCACCAGTGATGTCGTCAAAGGTCCTAATACATATTCACCACTCCTAGATTTACTGCTAATAGAGATGTGTGGAACTCCCTCAACTCTTCGTCCTAAAGTGCAACTGGTACCATGTTATGTCCTTTGAAAAGAATGACGTGCTCCCCACCTTCAGAAAATCCATCAGGTGCATGCCCTGTGGATATCTGAGCACATCTCGTCTCACTCTCAAGGTCCCCATGTTGTGCCTCCTTGACTTTCTAATGATGTGGAGGAGTGACTGTGAGCGACTATAGAAAGGATACTTCATCTCAATCCACAATGGATATCTACAACATGGCCAGCTCCTCTGTCGCCTCTCCTATTTGCTGAATTCTTGATATTTTACTGAGAGCATCTGCTAAAACATTTCCCTTCCCAAGAGTATATACTATGTCAATGTCATTGTCCTGGAGGAACTCGAGCCATCATCGCAGTCTCAGGTTCAGGACTTTCTGAGAGAAGGTATACCTAAGACTCTAGTGGTCAGAGTTGACTGTAAAGTGTTCACCAATAAGATAGTGTCACCAAATCTTCAAGGTGAAGACCACTGATACAAACTTCAAGTCATGGGTAGCATAGTTTTTCTAACGTTGTCTCAGTTACCAAGAACCATATGCGATAACTACTCGCTCCTGCATCAGGACACACTCGAGTTCAGTCCCTGATGCGTCACCATAAACTACGTACCAAACGTCCTCCTTTGGTAGTATGGAGATGCACACACTAGTCAACCTTTTCCTCATCTCTTGAAAGCTCTGATGGCATCACTCCAACCACACAGAGGGTTCCTCTTCTTCCCCAAAGCTGATAGTGGTGCTGCAACTCTGGAGAAGTCTGACAAAAAGGTACGTCTGGATGACTAATGAGTGATTGACTACACCCTATTATGCATGATTCCATCCTGTGCTGCCTTGGTTTTCCTTTTCTCAGACAATGGAAAATCCCATCACAACATTGTAGATAAACAACAACCTTTTTGCCTAATATAGTCAATCTGTGTATGAAATGTGGTTTCCCAGTCCATACCCAAACTAACATCATAAGGCCTTGAAAATGCCACCAAGAGGGTCCAACTGAAACTCTCACCTCATGGTTCAGATCACACCGTCGGTGTATTTGTGATTATCATGTCTCCTTCCAAAGGTATCTCTGGATGAGAGGGTCAAAACGATGGTTTAACCTGAAACTCTTGGTCTGGTAAAAGATTTGTGGAAGTAATGATTGGTACCTAGTTCTATTGCTACAACAGTTAGTAGTAGACATAGAATGTACCTCAAATCATTCCTAGAGCCCTTGGGTCACACTCATTGACCACATGAATCTACTTTCATTCCCTACCCTCCAGCTCCCTTAGCCTAGAGGAGACTACAATGGAGGGTGGTTGTAACATTTCGAAATATTCACCACCTCATTATGCTATTCAAGCTATGCTTCTACATCTGATTCCCTGATGATTCATCTGTCTATTACATTTCCTCTTCTCAAAACATTTTATGCACTCACGTATCTGAGATTGGTGCAAGTTTCATGCTTTCAATCTGTTAACATTCACTGGATGTATCCACTCAACCAATGAACATTCAACCACAACGGTTCTCTCTAGAACCCTAAAATATATAGGAATGCATTGATAAAAAAGTGAAAGCTCGGAAATACATAAACCAACCTCTCTCAGAGGTTCGATCTCTAATGCACTGATGTTATCATATTCATCGAGTACAATGAATGATTTGTATTACTTTATGAATACTCAAAATCTGACATGTCATCCGGATGAAGATGTATAAGCTCTAGTAAAGTCTCAGCAACCTCTTCAAGAAAATCCACAGCATCCAGTGAGTCAGGATCGCGTCGTAACTAGAGGGGTATCTGATGCTGAAACACATGTAAGGAACTAAGCCTATAAGTGTCCTCTACCTGTACCATCGGTTGCAACTCCTGACCAACAGGCGGGGATAAAGGTGACACACTACCCAGAGGTACTATCTCGAGTAATGGTCCACGTACTGAGTCCTCATCAGTATGCGGACCATCCTTATTGTCATTCAATAAAAAAATCTAGTTGCTAAGATCACCATACACTCTACTGGTGTGTCAACTAGGAAGAAAACTCTGGAAATCACCTCCAGCTAGCCCTCAGGTGTGTGGGAATCTATCTCACCTCAAAACCATAGTGGCTTCTTCTTGTGGAACTCTTAAAATGTTCTCAATCGGCAAGCACCATCTGTCAGTGTGGCTGGGGGTATCTGTTTCCCTACAGGTGGTGGTGCTGCTGGTACACCCCCCGATGGTGCGAACATAAAAAAGATGATCCTAAACAGGAGCCTGATCACTCGGTGGGTTGTAATAGTGTACTCTCTTGGAAACACTAGCTGTCTGTCTATGTAGTGGCATCCAGATAAGGACCAGGTGCTCCACAGATGTTGAGTTGACTCAAAGAGTTAATATAGAAGACTCTTGAAAACACTCTTGCAATCAGTGATTTCTTTCACTGAGTCGAAAATCAGATGTCAGGGTCCTGTTGTATGGATACATTTGCTGCTTCACCAACACTGGACTCCCTGGAGTGAAAACCACACTCAATACTCTTAAAAATATTGCTTCACAGTAAGACAGAATAGATTCCTATGTTCTGTGGTAGAACTGACAACTCTGATACCAATTTGTCACGACCCGTCCAAGGGGCCCATGTCGTGACTACCCCAAGCCCACCTTCCATAGGCCATGGACTGGAGAATATCACCAAAGGTGAATCCCTGATAAATAAGGGAAGACATTGAATTTAAACCTGTAACTCACACATTATGAACAAAAGTAGTAGAAGTAACATGTACTAAAATAGAAAAGAAAGGTGTGCTGAATGTAAGTGGGACAGAATACAAACCCAACTGAACTACAAGTACAAGTACAAGTAAAAAAAGGGAAAACAACTCCTGGATTTTCCACCTAGGAATCCAACCTTAAGGGCTGATACAGAACTCGATTGAATCATCCCTGAAGTACGTCTCTTCTAGTCATGCTCCAAGTAGCCTCCCATCTGTCACCTTCATCCATGAGCACTGCTGACCGTCGTCTACACAGAACACAACAAGGTGCGGCTGAAGCCCGTGCAGGGGTGAGTATAACAATACTCATTTGGGAACCCCGAGTCCCTCAAAGGTCTCCCATAATCTACTAAATATAATCAAAAGAAGAAGGATACAATCCTGAAGTATCAACCAACCCTACTTAGGTATATGCTCATACATATACCTAAGTTACCAGTCATAGTCCAGCTCCAACTCTCGAGCCCAAGAACAACCTATTCCACAAAAGAATTAAATTCAATCAACTCGATGATAATGATTGAAATTCACGACTCAGCTCACACAAGTATAAAACAAATGAAGAGGGGTAGAGATGATTTGTTGTATCCTCTAAATCATCTCCTCTATCAAACCCATGAGAGATCCTGTAACAATATCAGCGTTGTTGAAACCACATATGATCCTGGTATAGAAGTCATCGCTGTCGACCCCATGGAGGATCTTGGTACAATATCGGCGCTGTCGAACCCACATAGAATCCTGTCATCTCGGTCACAGCCAGCCATAGGGTTCCCACACACTGCACACTCGATTCTGGGAGGGTCCGCTCCTAGAGCCAAGTGTAGATACATCAACTATAATGAATTCTCATGTTGATGTATCTGGTAGTTACATCTCATCAAAAGGATACCAACGCGATAGGGGAAGCATCAATTGGACGCCCGGTCTGTGAGTTATTGTCATTTCTGTTCCTGGGGCATGGTTTGTAATTAGGCTCTAACCAACCCGACCGTACCCCAACTGTGTCAGAACCTCAAGTGGAGTATGCCTATAGAATATTCTCACTCCATGAAGTCCATCTCAGCAGATGGTTCATTGTTTGTACACCCGTAGTCCAAAAAACAAATGAAAAAGGTGAAATGGGTCAACTGGGTCCGGGTCCGGGCCGTCCCAGCTGGACCGACCCGACCCGTCCTGGTCCGTACCGGGATCCGAACCGGTCCGCGGGTCTGACCCGGTCTGAGGGAAAGACCTGGACTGAGGGGGTTGCCCGTCCCGAAGGGGCGGCTTGACCTGAGGGTGACCCGACCAAAAGCAGCCCGCCCCATAGGCGGACCGACCATGGGAGGCCCGAAAATGGGCGGCCCAGCTGAGGGCAGCCCGGACAGGGGCGGCCCGGCTGACGGAGGCTAGGTGGCCTACCCCAGCTGCGCCCAGGGGGGGTAGCGTGCACCCCCTAGCACCTGAATGGTCACACCTAAAAATAAATTTTACACTTTAATTTTATTCAATTAAAAAAAACTGAAAAACTATTTTCCACTATCTTTAGAAGGAAACTACGATAAAGGTCTCCTTAAGAAATTGTCGATGTTTCGAGTTCAACGGTGCCCTCATATTTCAATTCCCGTCACTGGTTAAAAATATATAAAATCCTGCTCATACGTTTATTGAATGTATCCGAACAAAACTTTATAAATTGATTCTGGGGACACTGGAACTCGGAATCACCCGCTGACAGAAACCGCGGACTCGTAAAATTTCTATATATTTATGTAAAATATTTCCATAGAATTTCTGGGTCATTACAGTTGATGGCCTGCATCTCAACAATTGCTCAATTCTACCTCAATGCCTCGCACCTAAATCAAGCCCCACATCAAAAAATGACTAGATTCCAATGGAACTATAATAACAACATCTCTTCAATGAATCAATGCCAATGAACCAAAATAACCTACACCTCTTCGATGAAAAAATGAAAACACAACACAATAATCCACATTCCTAGTGATTCTTAGTATAAAACCCTATTCCACACACCCCATATCTATATATAAAGAATCTAAGGTGATTACATCCTACTATGAAATGTCTAGTCAGTCCATACATATAACCTTTTCAACACATTCACCTAAAATAGAAATGCCTCAAAACTCCACACCAAAAGAAAAAACAATATTACTATGCCCATGTTATACCTTTGACTGTTGTGGGATCACCATCCTACTCATCCCCTAGATGATCTATGGAATGCAGCTAGCTTGAAGACCAACTACCTGAAGCCTAACATACTTGTGGTTCTTTACCAGCCATTATACACTAAACCCATTAATGAGTTCCACAGTCTCATTCATGAACTCTGCATCTAGATGAAGCTCAATTACCATCACCCGTTATCCATCCAAATAGAGTCTATGAACCATAATTCTTCCATGGTCCCTGACTATCAACTATTTGAAAATTATTCCTATATAATATCTTGAGATTCCATACAATTCCACATTCTCAGAGCCCTATTTTAGGCCACTCACATTGAGTCAGTACATGTCATGTATGACCACAATAGAAGAAAACCATCAAAAACTCACTCTATGGTGGGTTGGATGAGTCCTTTCCATGACTACATTTCTAGAACTCGTCATTTCCTTTCTTCCGACAATATGAAGCATCACTACTAAAATCACCAAAATTCACCACCTAAATAATGTAAAACCTATCTATCATGTTACCCTTGTCTACGAACATTTGGTTCACAACCACTGAGAACAATTCCATCCTAAACATTTTTACATGAACCCAAATGGAGCGCTGTAATCCATCTTTGACTAACATGATCCTTGAGGAGCCATTTCACCCCATGTTGGGTGTTAAGGGAGACAAATCCGAGAACATCAATTTAGAGTTTATGATAGACCAGTCACCAAAATGAAATTCAAGAAATCCTATGATATCTCTTCCCTAAAGAATATCTAGGAAAAAGTACCTGAAGAACCTATCCTCAAAGTCCTTCTAGAAATCTCCCTTCTGTAAGACCTCCTACAACTAAATGTCCAACCAATGCTTAGAATGTTGTCTAAGAAAATATGTTTCTAGTTTCACCCTTAACACATTAGGAATCTCAAGATGATCTATGGTCATCTACATTGTATCGATCTAATTAATAGTTGTCTATTGACCACCTAAACCCTAAATATGTGGTGGGTGCTGGAACTGGAACTCCCAAGTATTTTATGCCAGGAAGGATCTACTCACTGAGATCCCCTCTTAATACCCTAGATCACAGATACCAGGATCTCTCTGTGATGATAATAAATACACAACCCAAAAGCTGTAAAATCTTAAGGCATCCCCACCTACACTGTGTATGTGCTGATGGATCATGCATTTCCTAATCTATAGGGATATCAACCTACTCATGCTCATATGGTATCCAATACTTTCTTTCTTGAAGCTATATATGAGAAATCTAGGTGGAGACACTCTGAATACCATAAACATGGTTAGAAAAACCATAAAACATATATAAATATCAAATATAGTCAAAACATTAATAAGCATCCCTAACCCACTACACATACTCTCCCCTATCGTAGCCATGCCACATGGAATCATTGCCTCATGGCCTCCATACATATCCTCAATAAGTCCAGGTATCAAATATGACTCAGGCCTCCCATTTACTAATGAACCAATTCAACTCTATACAATGAACACATCTCCTAACCATGTAATATTTATCACCCCAAACCATAGTACCCACCTTCCATAATAGGATACAGACCCAATTCACACATCAAATGAATATATATATATATATATATATATTCATATATATATATACATATCACAACATATACATAGATGAATTATCACATTTCACAAAAGATTTTCATAGGAATATGTATATTCATAATTAGGAAACTCTAATATATGCCAATAAAAACATAAGAAATGATAAAATGTATAAATCACTTTTCCATATTGTGAAAAGGGTCCTATATCTCATCCCTTTCTTTGGAAATCAATTGTAAAATCTAAAAATAGATAATAGTCAGATTTCATGAATAACCCTCACGGTGTAAGTCATATAATCTACCAAATGAGAAAAATATAATAGTAATTCCCAACCCTAGTAAATTTGTCCATCCCTCATTTATATGGATGCCGGAAACCAGAAACAAGTTCTAATCCAAATTCCAATGACATGCTATTCTCCAGTCTATCGGATCCCAACTATTAGGATAAGAAGAAAATAAAAAAACAATCTCAACATCATTTGTAGCTAGCCGAACAATAACACTAAATCATAGTCAAGAACTACTTTGATACCACTATTAGTGTCCTCGATCAGATTAGGCACCTAAAAAGTGATATCAGGCTTAGTTACACTTGCCTTATGCACATCTCACAGAATGAAAAAGGCTAATTAATAGATGAAAGGATGTAAATAGAGACTAATGGAAAAAACATAACCATATATAAATGTATAATAATTGTCCATATATTTATATATATAACACTCAGTGGAAATAAGGACTTAGCAGATTAAAACCAGACCCTCCAAAGGTGGATCAATAATCAATAACATGCAATGACAGAAGCATAATAATTAACAGTAGTGGAATAAATCAATAAGAAATATAGTTCTGGTAGCCACAAACAAATCATGCATCCATATCATGGCATACAATCGTATTTATAGAATGGGTCACCAAGGGATAACTATAGAACATTCCTATATCATATGCATTATGAAAATAGAAAGAAAATAAATACAAAAACTCAAACTATGTCTGGAACCCTATGTTCCCCAGCCATCTAACCATGCCAACACAACTAGGTTTCATCTACATAGCATGTACCCTAACATTAATATAAAATCCTAAATTATATATCCATCCTGAACGGCATGTGTAGGGTATGAGAGTAAGTCCTCATAGGTTAACACCAATGTGTGCATTCCTGATAAAATTGTTTAAGTTGGTGTATATAAAAATATAGATAATCAAAAAAATATAACTCAATGAAAATAAATATTTCAAGGTTCTCAAAAACCACCAAGACTCTTTTACCAAACTTTTACAGTGTTTGAGTATCTAAAGAGGACATGATCTATGACCCTTGTCCCATGGTAATCCCTAATGTTATATATTTAGGTGAATCCTCTAGTTCTACCTCAAATAAGTAACATAACACTGTGTTCCACATGACACCTCATATCTCAAAAAATCACCAACATCGCGATGGCATACCGAAATGAATGTAATCGGTCCCTCATACCCCTAATCAAAAGAACTCGTCAGCTCCAGGTACAACATCCAGTGGCACAAAAATTCCAATCCTAAAATATAATAATAATAATCTCATTTCATGACCTAATAAGGAAATGTGATCTCCATTCTCCCAAAATATTCCACGTCCATGACCTCAAAAGGGCAAGCCTCACAACCCAACAGGTAGCCTCAATGATATCAGCAATAGTCTACTCACCTTCCTTGTGTATTTATATGGACAGAACCCCCAAACCAAATAACTAATATGAACTACTGGGATCTCTATCCAAACTAGTGGTCAAAACCACCTCATAATTGTGTCAACCTATGTTCCAATACTCTAATCATCACATTATCCATAAAAGGTTAGTGGAAATCTAAAAAAGTAATACATAAGCAACATCCCCATCGTCACTCCGTGACCCTATTCCCTTATATCTAATGTCTGATTTTCACTCTGTCCAATATCGTGGGTGATGCCATCAATATGACAGCCCAAATACCTCATACCATCATCTGTGATTCCCAATTTTGTTATCAACATCCCTCAATTATATTTGGGATGAGCCAAACCCAATGACCAGACCACCACAATCCTCAGGGCCTGTCATCCCAATTCCTCAGGCCAAACCTATCATGATCCAACAGATCAAAGAAAAATATCAAAAGAAAGCATATATATATATATATTTAAATTCACTTTTAATAAAAAAAATTAAATATAAAGAATCAATTTAATTTACTTAAAATAAATAGTTTTCCTTCAACAAGACAAATCAATTATAATAAGAGACCATAAAAAGGAACAAATCCAACCATGTTGGTAGAAGAACTACAACCAAGGCTGGAACCAAAAATAATTCTGGGGAATTCCCAAAGATATCCCATAAGGTGAAATAGTAAATTTAACATCAAGAATACAAATTAAATATTTATCTCTCAATTTCCTAATGGTGGTCTAAAATACTAACTCCCCAAATGACTACTAAAACAAAAATAAAAAGATGAACCCCTACCCTATAATCCTATAACTATTAATGTTTCAGATTAGACTTTATTTGAAGTAATTTGGATGAAATTTACAATTCTATTTAACACCTTGAAAATATAGAAAATGAGATCAAAAAGTTTTAACTTCAATGAGAGGAGAGAAAAAATATATAAAAGCATGTGAGAGGAGACACACATCTATGAAGTTCCAATACACAAGATGAATTGATGAATGGAGCATCGATGAAGGAGTTGTATAAAATCCAAGAGGTGGAGGAAAAATGGTGGAAAAAATTATACAATGCATGACATATGCGAGAAAAATTTAAAATAAGGAGAAAAAAGAAATAATGGGATGGGTAGATATGTAATTTCCCCCATTTGAAAAGGCCCCATGGTTTGCTCACATTTTTTTCCTAAAAGGGATGCAACTGTGTGAGATATAGTGTATGAGTGCTATAGAAGTGTTACTATATGTGTGGAATGCACACAATTTTCCCAAAATGTGTACAAACCATGAGAAATATCCTTTTAAAAAGCAAATTAGTTCCCCCATGACCATGAAAATCACCCCATATGGTTTACCAAAATTTAAAATAGTACAAAAACATGGTTCAAAGATAGCTGGGAAAGGCTACACGGTTTACTAAAACCATAAACCTTGAATTGTAACTCCTAAAATATGACTTCATGCATATATCATACCCAAAACTATTCGAAAAATTCAAGGACCTCTCCAAGCCTCCGAACACATCCAAAAACATGATATTGGGATGGTAGAAAACATATATTTGTGTTCTAAGGATCTAAAAATAAAAATTCAATCAATTCATTTAAAAATTCAAAAATGTAGAGGATTTTTACCCGATTAAAAAACTATGGATGCTAAATCATTTTTTAAATTTTTATGCACACCCATTTTATATAGAATAATTCATCTTCACATCTCATAACTCAAATGATGCTCATGATACAAGTAAATATAATGAATGAATCATCTTCCTTTTTTTCTGTTTTTTTTATTTATAGTTGTGAAAAATCCAAAATACACAACATAACCACATAAAATCAAAAGATCATCTATCTGGTAATTTAGATTTTTAATAGTCCCATGAAATAAACAATATTATCTATTTTTAAATAGATAGGTGAATAATAAAACATAGTGAATGATAATATTTCATCTGCAAAATCTAATGACCCATCCAAAAAAATATCCTCAGTGATTTATATCCCAGTATATCATGGACAACTTGTCCCCCAAAATTATTATTTTATATATTATGAAATATAATATTAATAAGGTATTGGTGAATATTATTGGAAATAAACATGAATCTATTCATATAAATGTTTTTTCATTGATTCTATGTACAAAAAAGGAATTGGGTCACTATGTTTTCATGGATAAAGGTTTAAAAAGATATCTCAAACATATAAAATGTGATTTTGTTCAACCATAGTTTGGATAAATTTCCAAGATTGCTTTAGAAGAGAACATATATGAGTATAACAAGAAATATTGTATAGAAAAAATTGGAAATAATTGTCTCTGATAATATCTCATGAAATAAGAAAATGATTGGGACAGTCACTCATGAAATGGATTACGAAAAATTTAATAAAATAATGAAAAAAATTTAGTGCCTTCCAAATAATAAAAATATTTAATTTAGACAATATCATATTCCCCTAAATCAAGACTATTAAAATATCAATATATGTTTCATATCAATTAGTTAATTCCAAAAATTGTTTCATTCAAATTTATTAAAAAACAAAACAAAATAATGGTATCTAAATTATATTAGATAGTTTGGAAATCCTAGTTCAGTTGATTAAAGTTAGAATCAAGTTATTATATTCTATTTGAAATTAAAAGCTGTAAATAATATATATGTCAAGATTATAATTAAAAAAATCATAATTGAAACCCTTACCCTTAATTTAATAAATTACATATGTTGGGATGGGATGGTTATACATAATATTCTTGATAATTTATTAATAATATATTTATATAGGGAATACAAAATCAAAATAATCATGTGAATATGGCAGCCATTTTAAGTTAAATTTTATGATTTGTGGGAGATTTTTAACGCCTAAAACTGAAAAAATAAAAACTCATGTTTCATACTAGAATCACTTTTGATAACATATTTTCTTGAACATACCTACTTTATATCAGGTGAAGGTAAAATGAAATGGTTATACATATACAAGATCTAAAAATTGTTTCATCTATGACCTGTCCCCATTGGTCAGCCTTATTCCTATTATATAGACACTTTAATTCATTCAACTATAATTATATTCTAAATTTTCATTTTATAGATAACTTAATTATTTTTTAAATCCATAAGAATTAAATAAAAGATCATATACCGACCATACTTGCTGAAGTTTTCAAACATGGTTGAATCGGTCACTCCTCCAGTTCCCTCTTTATGATCCCTTATAATCACATTAATATTTTTAGTACATATAATTTGAATATTATATTTCATGAAAATATGCACCAATTTACGTATTCAACTTTATAAATATACTCAATTTTGGGTAATTTTTCTTCTCCCAACTCATCATTATCTTTCACATATTAATTTATCATTTCCTAATGAATGGTGAAACTTAATTGTTAACTAATGAATCTCAAAAATACTTATCCACATTTTCATTAATTATTTCCCATCATGTATATATAAAATGTCTTATTAAAATGGGGGGTGTCTACACTTATTCTATACCCAACCACTAAATATCTGCATGGTTGTATAATTTTTTGAATTCAATCAAAATATATTTAATCAGTCCTCATGGGAATTTCACGATTGAATTTTCTAATTGATGTTTGACTGTTGTAGGATTAAATACTTCAAATTCAAGGATTTTGATGGTTATGTAATACATGATATTAATTCATGCACCTAATCACACTAATCCATTGTAATTTTATTAGAACCAACATAAAAATAAATTAATAATCTAATATGATCTTTTTTAGGTGATTCCTTTGATACAACATTTGAACACTCCCATCTGAGTTGAATAGTTCCAATTTCCTCAATATTTAGTTTATTGGTCACATGATCTTATAATTTTTTCATACAAAAAAATTTTCATGATAGATTATACAAAAGAGATGTAAATTTTCATGATTTTAAAATGTCCAATAAATATAAATTTTTATACATCAATTTCCCCTTATGCATGTCATTATGGAAAAGAAAGCATTAGATTAAACTATGATGGTATTTCTTTTAATTCATATTCATCCACTTTATCTTATTCATTTTTTTTACCTTACTTGTCTTAGGATTATAGGGTTTTTTCTTAAAACTTCTAAGAAAAATCCATATAAACTATATATGGGGGTTGACTTTAGTGCATCCTCTATGTACTCTACCCATCTTCTCTTTGAGTTGATGAGAAATATTCTCTACTTGGTACTCCATATTTCACAATAGAACCTTCTGATCCCTTGAATCACCTATTAGTTCATTGAGGGGTCCCCTCTGGTCCATTGATTAGACGATTTTTTCTTTGACGACATCAAACATATTGGTAATGAATGTCACAATTGTTTCTTTTAGAGTGTGGAATAATCTATAAAGTGTCATATCTAACCACACAATAAAATCTAGTTCTATCTACTAATAATCATTTCTTTTTTATTGTGGCTTCCACCCATAAAAATTATTTTTTTGGTTATAATCAACATATTTTACTTTATATATATATACCTTTGAGTTATTATTGGACCTTCATTGTGTCTATTTAATTGGAAAATGATTCCATTTTCTCTATTTTCTAGTTGTTGCTGATCATGTGTATGCCTCATTACGGTGTACGAAAAATCATCCATTAAAAGCTATATCACACCATCACATCCATTAGATTGTGTCTATCCTCAAGAGACTTCTTCATTTGTGATCCTCCAGGAAAAATATTCAAAATCGACCTATTAAATGAAGCATGAACATAATAATATGATTGGTTTATCATCCAATCCTCTATACCATGATGAATGAATTTATCAATCATATGTTTTTAATATTCTCAAAAATAATAGAGATATTAATTTTGAACCGATTGAAATTTAAAATAATAACTTGGATATCCATTGGTTTTGAATGTGGGAAAAACTAGGCAATGTAACTTTTTACCAACACATAACTATAGTAATAGAATTGTCCAATCATCTCTGAATCAATTCTCGAGATCTATATCTCAATGAAAATAAAAACCTGTAAATCCTTACCATATCACCTGAAACATTGTAAAATTGGTAGGTGAAACATATATCAATGAAAATCTATAGGTGTATATAAATATCATCATAATGGAGGCTTGTAAATTTTACCATATTTAATATAACAATGATAATCACTCAATTGATCAAAAAGTTCATAATATATACTAGTGGTAAAGGTATGCATGGTTGCATACCGAATTTCAAAGGTCTATCATAGTCCTCAAACATAAATAATTCAGGATCCCTTTACTTTTCACCATCAATAAATTTATTATTTGTGGTTTTTTAAACCATGTATTCCTATTTTTTCTTCCTCAAGTATCATTTATGATCAGGATTCAAATAGAGGATTTCCTTCAATTTTTCTTGAGTAGAGTGGGTTTTTATAAAAATTTAAAAACTATAGTATATAAGATGATCACACAAAATGTAAAAAGGGAAATAAAATTAAAGAAAAACAACTAAAAACCTAAAAACTAATTGGAAACCATCCCTAGTAATGGTGCTAGAAATTTTACCACCTAAGGTGCACCATTAGTTCACAAAAGAGTTAACCAAATAAAATTATTTACATTTCTTCATATTTCATAATATAATTAATAAAATATATTAAGTATTATTTTTGAGGATGAACCCACAAGATAGTGGAATTAATTATTTTATAAATTTTAAATAAATAAATCAATTTATTGAATTTATTTGGAATAATGACATAGAATAAAATAATGTAGATTTTATTTCTAAAATCAAGTGGAGAAAGGTGTGTTGGTGTTTGGTATATTAATGGTTAAGGTGAAATTGGATATAGGAATTAAATTTATTAATTAATAATTGGTGTTAATGTTGAGACTAGGGAGATCCAATGGTAATGTTATCCACTCCTTGACGAGATAATCCCCCTTTTCCCATGGTTGAGTAATTTAGGGTATTGGTTAATAATCATTTCCTCGATAAAATATTTAAACATTATTTCAAAAAACTATAAATTGGTCCTGAATTATTTAAGGCAAATTAATTATTGAATTTGAAATTATTTGTTGCATATTTATAAATCTACATCCATGATACAATAAAAATAAATTAGATTGGATTTAAAAAATCATTTATTATAGAAACTGAATTAGAATAAAAAAAAATAAAATCAAATAAAACTTTTCCCTTTTATCGACATCACAGTAAAAATAGTGGGATATACCTCTTTTTTATAGTAAAGAGGGAGTATTGGTGAAGGATAATATTAAAATAATGAATAATTAAAATAACAAAAATTACCGGTGAAGGACTCTTCATCAGCCCAATAATTATCCCCGAACATTGGAAGTCAAATAGATCATTTAATTTGACATGAGAAATATATATTTTTATTTTCTGTGAGATCATATGAATGATTTAATTTATCCATAAATTCATCATAATGTAATTCTAAGTCAATCCTAGCGATTACAAATTTGACATGGTCATTAATGAAAGGGAATCTATTGAATTTTATTCAAATAATCCATCACTATGCCTATACAGCTTCATTTATATTGTTAATATATGACTCATTCCAAAAATCCTTCATCCCTCTCTCCTTTTGTTTTCATAATCCTGAAGTCACATTTCAAGCCCTAAATTCTATGGTCACTCAATATATTTATATTTTCCAGTAGTTTCCATCTATTTAATCCTATTTCTATATTTTCTACCCCCTTACGTAGCCTATAATTATAATTTTTTTGTGAAAACCAATCTTTTAGTGTAAATTTTTATCCATTTGGATCCTATTACTCATTTCCATACATTATTTGTATCATTATAATGATAATAAATATAATAAATATTATTGAAAGAATTAATAATTTATATTATAAAATTAATAAATTTTAATTTTAAAAATCATTCATGAAATATTGGTATCATTTCATAAAATAATAAGTTGCATGTTTTTTTACAAATACTCTATTTTCCAAAAAAATAGATGAGATCCATAAATAACATGGAAATTGAAAATACAAAACATAACCAAATGAAACAGGACATGATCCATATCAAGGTTCAAAAAAATATGGCTTAAAGTAATCAAACATATCAACCAAGTACAACATATAAAAAATAGAGAATCTATCCCTTAGTCATAAAGGAAACTAAGATACTCCCTAAGAACAATCGGTTGAATAACATGTATATAAAATTTTATGAGGGAACTCATAGTCTCATTGGATCAGATAATACATCTTTTTAGATATCATGGTCTAGTGAGTCGACAAACCATAAACATTTCACATTATACACTAAGGTATCACCAATTGAGGTTACCAACACACACCCAATGCCTCCTATATACAATCTATATTAATTCCATATCCCATATCCATAATCACATAATAAAACTTCCCCTTAAATAAATCCATGACCCAAAATAAGGTAAAAATATCTCAAAATAAAATTACATTTTTTGAAAATAATTAAAATATATTTATAATACAAACCCACATTTGAAAAACATTTATATCAGTTTTAATATACTAATCCAATTTTTAATGGAAATTATATGAAATCAGTATTTAATCCATAAAAATCCAATAAATACATCAATAATCATATATAAACCTCGATAAATAATTTAATACAAATTTTAGAAAAAAGGAGAGGGAATCCAAAAACTATGGGTATTCCATAGGAAATATGTGTTAAGTAGAGGCACAAACCTCGAATCCAAATAATATAGACATGATGATTCTTATTCCACCCTTATATAGAACGTTCAATCAAAGATTGAATCATATGAATATAAATAAAAATTTATTTAAAAAACATTATATTTTATTAAACTTATACAATATACTTCGATGATTATAAAAATAAAATCAGGTATTATCTTCCACTTATTGTGATGAATCCAATGTCAACGATTATTTTTTCTTCCAGTCAATATTGAAAGATATATTGAAAAAATAAATTGAAAAATAATGTGGGGGGATAAGCAATAGGAAGATATATGTAGGAGCCCCCCACACCACAATGTGCTCCTATGTCCATTGTGAACGCCCTTCCCCCAAGTAATATCATGTTTTAGTTTTTTTTTCATTTTCGGATTATTTTTTCATTTAATTTTATTATAACACATCATCCTCATGCCTAGAATATGTTTCCATTGCATTACATGGGTGTTGATCCTCCCCCTCACCTTAAAATAATTTATTTTAAAAAAACATACTTTTGAATTTAAAATAATGATAATATAATTCAATTATTGTTATTAAAACTAAATTATTATTAATTATATATATATATATATAAAGAATTAATTTTTTTGTTATATAAAGTAAACGTAATAACACTATCATTATAATTTTACAACCAACTATGATTCAAACACAACAAAATATAATTCAGTAATTAAATAAAATTATTAAAATTTTAAATCACTCATAATTTGTATTTTTAAATAAAGAAAAGACGAAAATTAAAATTCATCAAAATGAGAAACCAATGTCTCTCCACCACAATGATTCTAATTTCAAAGAATCTTCTTTGGTATGAAAACTATTTTTCTACACATGAAACAATGTATTTTCAAACACAACCCATGGTACTCCCAATCATAAAATATTCTATATTTAAATTTAATCACACAAATCAATATAAAAACAACAATAATTTCAGACAATTAAGATAGTATACAAGTACACATTCCACCTAATTACAAACAAATATTCAATCCTTCTAAACAAATCAGTAATAACTTACATCATTCATTAGTTTCAAGAATTTTTAAAATACTTATTAAATTAATAATAATTATTAATTATAATCATTTTCATTTTTAGAACTTTCCTAACATGGAATAACACAACCTTAAAACCTTTTTATGTATAATATATTATTAAAATACACATAAAAATAAAAATCCAAGAAATATTTCAAATTCAATCATGTCTTGACTCATCATTAAACCTTCTTCATTTTAAATAGGTACAACAAAGCTTATACATTGATAAAAAATAAACAAAATATTTATATAACTTCATTATGTTCTTATTAAAAATCAACAAATCCATTAATACAATATAAACATCTAGACTATGTTACTTTTTATTTAAAAAGGCCTTATATCTAAAAAACCACCTTTATTTCTCCTTGGAAAACAATTTCAACAATAATCATCAAAATCACTAATATTTTTAAAATTTTTACAAAACATAAAATAAAATATATACAACCAACAGTTAACCAAATCAAAAATATTGATTATTAAATAATTTAAAAAATAAAAAAAATATATTTTATAAAATGTTGTTATGAAGATTCCATAATATATACATTGAAACAGAACAATACCATTTTTTTAAAAATTTACAATTAATACACTCTATTTCAATAAAAATAATTGTTAATGAAACTCGTTAAAATCACATTATCAATTATCACAAAAAAAATAACCCTTATAATTTCATTATTCATTATCATACCAATTTGAATAAAAAAATAATACCCATCATGTAGCATAATAACACCAACTTTTTATAAAATTTTACATTTTTAAATAAAAACATCACTTATCAAAACATAATTATCATATATATTTAATATACCACTACCAAAATTATACATTTCATATTGACTCTATTTGTTATCAAATATATTCTTTCACTTATTTATTTAAATTTATTTCCCACTTATCACAATTTTTATAGAACCCGATACTAACAAAAAAAATTCACATCATAAATATAAAATAAATTTCAATAAACATTATTAATCCAAATAGAACCTTTTTAATTCAACATTACATTCAACACAATAATATCAAAATGTTTCACCAAAAAAATTTAAAAAAGAAAAATAAAATCCAAAATAATTAAATACGTGTTTTAATTTAATTATTTTATAATTAAAAACTCAATGACCACTTCATTCAATGATAAGGTCATAAAGAGTATTCCAATATTTGTACACAAAAATTTAATTTTAAAAATTTTAAATCATCAAACTAATTCTTTTTCTACTTTGAAAATATCAAAACATGATATATATTCCACACATATTCCATGAAAGTATGTATGTTTTTTTCAAAATATTTCCCATCACAATCATAATATACCATCCAACCATAACACATGAATCATGATTATTTACAAATAATTTTCATGCTCAACTTCTTCATTTTTTATGATTTAATAATCATATTTCAATATTGAGGTGCTATGGCCATATATTTTTTTTCAGTTTTTTAATAAGATAAGCTTCTGTTATGTGAAGAAGGCTATCAAAATGTGTTTTTGTGATTTGAATAATTATTTTAATAAAATATTAAGTGAAGAAGATAATGTATTTTATCATAAAAAATGTTTAAAAGGGTTCAGTTAACCCTTAATTGTGATGATTGGTGTGATTATAATTAATGAAATCAATAAATATTTCGAATGATGAAGAGACAGGATCTATGTAATTTTGGAATTGATTTTTTAGTGGATGAAGTGGTGGGGTGGAAATATCAGTGAAATTCTCACTACTAGGAATATTATCCATATGAATGGATCTATACAAATGGTTTCACAAAATCATTGGTATATGTACACTATAATAATGGTTTTTCATATCCGTTGGTGTATCCTATAAATTGTTAGACTAGACCAATGATTTTATAAAACTAAATTTATATGATTGGTTATTCCAATTTTAATTATCATCCATTGGTATATCCATAATATATATATGAAAGCTATACCAAATTTTTCCCTAAACTGTTGGTATAGGTCAAAGAGATTCCAGTGGTTTCTTGAAACCATTGGTATTGCCTCTCTTGTAAATAAAGCCACATGTTCTTCCCCTCCATCCATCAAACTCCAATGCAGACTGTACCCTATGATCAGAGTTGTTCCATTTTATTCTCCTAACATAGTGGTCTTTCCACAATTTAATTTTCAATCAGTTTTTCTTGAATATAAAAATTTTGAGTTCCATTTCCATCATCTATTATTAAAATTTTTTTTTAATTTTTTATATCATTAAAACACCAACCTAAATCATTCGTGAAAATATTATTCCAAAATCAATGAACAATGGTTGGTTTTGATTACATTTTCTATTGCATTTAACAATAAATTTGATTGTTAGTGATGTATTTTTTTTCTTTAAATTACTCCATAGTAATATAAAAAATAGTATACACCTCATTTTGTAACATAATATTTTATTTGTTGTATCATTAAAATATTATTCTAGATATGGATAATAAAAAAACTAAATAGTAAATGTGAAAAAATTACTATCATGTTTAGAATATGTGTGATTTTATATGGTTTGGTAAAACCAGGGAAATCTTATTATAGGTTTTGGGGTTTATGGTAACAATAAATTGAAAAAATTATCATTTGGTGACCAATTAATTTCTATATAATGGATCCCATTATCTATAGATAAACTCTAATACATAGAGTATTCATTTTTTTACTACAATTTGATTTTTACATATATCATATAGTACTGAGAAAATAATATGTGTCCAAGATTTCTTATGAAATGGCCATTCTTATACTACCATAATGAGGATTTAGATTAATAATGTCTAATAAATATTTTGTTACTATGATACTATTAGTAGAGTTTGGGAACCTATTTGTGAGGTATAAGTGACATACACTATTTTGAATGTTGAGCCCTCTTTGAATTCCAATTTTATGATATTATTAATGGATTTTTTGACCCATTATCTGATTTTTCAGTACTAATTAATAGATAATTTTAATAATTATTGTAGTTAAATTTATTAATTTGTTTTTAAACCCATCGTGACAACCTGTTATGATATTTTTGTAAAGATAGTGATTTCCAATAATATATTGAGTTTGGATATAGGAAAGTTGTGTGATTATTGATGTGATAGTTTATATTCTAATGATATTTTCAATATGTTTTTTTTTTCAAAAATGGTAAAATTTCACAGGTTAATTATAAATTATATAAAATTATTATCTACACTTATCGGAGGAGTTTAGTAAACCTCAAATGATGTCTCATTTATTTGGAACAATTTAGGTTCTTGATTTAAATGATGTATATATTAATTACGCTATGTTATTAAGGATATATTCTTTTATAGGTATAGATTATAACTTTTGATGAAATTTTGATCTATTTTAATGAGTAGTTAGAGTAAAAATATTTTGAATAATCATTTATCTGAGCATCAGTTGAGACAATAGATTAGCTAATGTTATCACATTGTGAGATACATAATGGTTTCCTGATATATGATTTAACTATGAGATCATTTATTTATGGAATTGATAGAATTTATTATTCAAACATCATTTATCAAATCATTGTTGATTGAATGAAAAACATATATCCTAGTGAGTCTTATTAGGATATATAATTTAATAAATTTTCAATGATATCCTACCCCTAGTGTTGATGTGATAGATTTGAACTATGTTTTCACATACTATCTCCCCTCTAATCCTTAAAGAATCTATTAAACTAAATAAAAATCAAACATTTACGGCCATGAATACTTCTAGTATAAATATCTGCCAAAATTTCACTAATATTTGATACCAATAGTTCTAAATCACTACTCATAACTCCATGAGCATTGAATCCAACACAAAATCCATATTATTCCATAACACCCATTAAAATGGATCTTGATGTTGTCTCTCAACCTAACACATAGAATATTCCATAAATTATATCAGATGAATAAGATGTTCAAAAATATAATTCATCTCTTATGTAGAACAAATTTTGAGAATGGCTCAAAAAATGACTAATAAATTACATTTCATAAGAAACCTACTCATTAATTTAAAAATAAAATAGAAATCATGATCAAACATTACCATTAAAAGACTCTATATAACCACTCTATCTTATACATGTTAATTTTTAAACCAAAAACATGATTAAAACATAATACAACGTAACTCAATATAATATTTGATAGAATTTTCACATTGTTAAATTGTAAGAAAATAATAATTTTTGTTCAGGATTGTCATAAATTATCCATAAAATATAACTTAGAGCTATTAGTCTTTATTTGATAAACTGAACAAATACTCATATAGTGAAACAAAAAATACAGATCGATAGGAAATTACATACTATGTTTCAACATACTAAATCACAACAATATAGGGTTAAAAAAATACCCCCATTCCATACAATGATTATAAAAAAGTCAATTGTAAACTGCAAATTCCATAATTTTAGCATAACTACATTGCATTATTTTATATAAATACTAATAACATAACTTATCACTCAATGTGTAATATAATATTCTACATTGATAAAACTAATTATCTCACTAGATTTTCAAAAACCAGTAGTGTTGTCACTTGTAGTAGTGGTATATCCTTTAAGCACTTGGAATACTAGTAATTATTGTTTTGGAATGGATTTAAATATCATTTCAGATGCAATGCTCATACTCTTGAACATATGTTTTACTGGTGAGTAATGCAATGATTTCATCAATACTATTTATCATATATTTTTTATATTGTTAAGACATATTGGGTGTGATTATTTTATTTTCCATAGATTATTTTTATTTTTTATTTTATATCTATATTTTATTTTTTACAGTTGACTATAGAGTAAATCACTATGGAAGTGATATATACAGACCCTGAGGACTAGCTCCCAGTCTGTTATAATTTTTGAGATTATGTGAGGCCATATGAGACCTCACATTAAGAGTTTACTACACAATATTGGATTTTTCTTTTCAATTCTAGATTTTCCTTAATAATTTATTGGTTTCATGAATAATTATATTGATTTGTGAAAAAATGACCTTACATCACAATTTTGGTGTTCTGGACTTTATAAATTCAATATTTTTCCACAATTATGAGGATTTTATAGATATAAAGTCATAGAACTAATAAAATTTAGATTAATACACAAGTGATTTTGAGAGTAGAATATCAAATTTTCAATAAGATAGAAACTCAAATACTATATGAACCTATATTTTTTATACAATGTCTATGAATATTTTCTAATATTATCAACTGAAGATAGAACATGGAAAATATTTGTTTAAACATGAACAATATTATAGACCTAAAAATAAATGATAATAAATAAATAGAAAATGAGATAAAATAATTTGTAACCTAAAGATAAACTGTATTCCTTACCTAATTATACAATATGACCTTAAAATTGTTACTAATACATAATCACATAACTCTTATGCCCCTAAATTAAATACATATAATTTAACTAAGTACCTAAAAAAAGATCCTAAAACTAACACTAATCCACAATAATGTAACATAATACTAAATCCAAAAAGCCCCAAAATAACCCCCGACCAAAATCTATATAAAAAATAATACCAACCCCAAAACTAAATCAAAACATAAAATAAAAACCTAATTACCTAGACACATAAATTACTCACATAAATATATTCATTTACCCTTCAAATCATATCCAAAATGTTATCATAAACTTGAATCCTAAATCCTTTACAACTAACCCCTAAAAAATCACAAACCATGGTCTATAACATAAATTTAAACCTATTAGTGTAACATATTCCATAACATAATCCATTATTCTAAATATAACCATAATAAATGTCCCTATAGACACTAATCAATTAAATCCAAACAGCAAGCCTATTATAACAACTAAAACTAGTTTCAAACATACATCATAAATTAATGCTCCCACCTAAATCCAAAACCCTAAACACTAAATCTCCAATGGATAAAAACATGACATAAAACATTCCCAAAACCCAATTTTAAACCTCCACCTTAACCATAATAATGTGACTATACTATATAACATATAAACAGAATCCAATAATCTAAATATAAACACAAACCTTAATTTTATTCCATAACTTCTTAAGAAACCTAAAAACTAATCGCAAACAAAATTCCTATAACTAACTACTAAAACCTAAACATAATATCCATAAAAATAAATCACACACAAAACCCAATAACTACCCTCTCAAACACACACCAATGGATAATCTATAATCCTATCAAAAATCTACACCTATACCCTAAAATTTATAATAATCCAAAAAAATTATACCTTTCTACACTCAACCAAAATACATTATTCCTAAAATAAACACATAATCAAGATTCAATACCTAAACCTAGAAATCTAATCATATCCTCATTATTAAAAATATATACAACTAACCCACCAATACGCTATAAAGAAACTAATATAAATCTAACTAATATACAAACCAAATCCCCTAAACTAAATCTAAAACAAAACCCTCCAACCACCAACGTAAACATAAACATAAAATTCAATTGAAAACTAAATCTAATTGTATAAGTAAAACATAAACCATAATCACCTATCAATTTTCCATAACCCAAGACATAAAACATTTAGTACTAAAGATATAACCCACCCTAAAACCGGAACCCCCCTAACCGCCAATCCTAAACATAACCCTAAACCCTATGAATAATCCAAAATATTTAATATATATAGAAACCTACCCCATATAACTAAAAAATTAAATAGAATTATAAACATATACCATAAATAAAAACACCCAAAATCTAACCCCTAACAAAATATCTAATCCTAAATCATTGTAAAATACAAAAACCTAACCCCTATCATAATTTGGGACTAAACCCATATATCAATTCTAAATATACAACATATTCCAAATAACTTAAATAAAATTAAATTTTAACATATTCTATAGAATAATAGATTCTGGAACATTCATTTTATCATTAGACCATGAATCAATTATTACGACCTTTTGTCCCTTTATTACACCATACAAAAATTCCATCTAAAATATATATGAACCAAGAATGATAAAAAACTATGTATTTTCAATAAATATCCCCCACATATATAAAATCTATAAAAAATTCTATTTCAAATTCAATATAACTTAACGAATCAAAAAAAATTCATATACACATCAAATACATGGAGTAATCTTTGTTAATAGAATTTTACCTAACTCAAATGAGACTTTTGAATCTATTTATGAAAAAAAAACATTTTACATTAAATATATTCAATGATCTACTCCAACACTTCTGAAACACTCAAGACACAATGTACACTACTTTTGGACTTTTAGAACACTCGAAAAAAAAATATTTATTTAAGGATCATGAAATAATAGTATTTTTTTGTGACAAGTAGATCCCTCAAATATCATGGTGATAATTAGATTTAGTATTAAACCATCATGTTTCAATACTGTTGAAAAGTTTTATATGTTTTTTATTTTGAGTATTTTTAGTAATTAATATCACATCCATAGACTATATAGATTATCTATATTTTCTATCATGATTTTCTTTTTCAGTTTTTATGGTTCACCATGTATTAATTAGTTATATTCTGACAGTAATACCACTTAAATTTAGTCATACTATATTAATGGTGGTAGAATCTAACAATCTCATATTTATGATAAAAACAATTGTTGATTGAATCATTAAATTGATATTATATCTATAAAATAAATTCCTAAAATAGTTTTTATATTTGAAATATAGTTTCCCAAGATATTCATATCAAATTTTGGATTTTTCAAATTTTACATGGGGTTGCTTGGTTTGATTTTATATAATTTCTTATAGATTAATGTCATGTTACTACTGATGTTTTTAAATATTCATTATCATATAGAGTAAAATATTGAACATTGAATGATGCGTTCCTAGGAAAAAATAGTTTTTTTTTGATAAAAAATTAGAAAGCTGTAAGTGTGGTGATGGGGATGATAATGATAATGATGACATGTTTAATGGTGATGATAGTACTTGTTATGAGAGATAGATTTATCCTTTTCATTTGTAACATATATTTTTGAAATATTATGTCTGATGACTGAATGTGATATTATATATGTGTTGTATATTACAACTGGTTCAGTGTTTGAACTTGTTCATTAATTTTTTTATTGGGTGAATATTGTTTAGTGGTGTGGGTGTAAGAGGTTGATGTGAGTGATGGTATTGGGAAAAAATGTGATGGGTTAATGGAAGGGAATGTGAAAAAATTATATACTAATGTTTTATGAAACCATTTGTAAATAATTATAAAAATTACAGTAATCCTATAACAGAAATTATATTAAATCACTGGTATACCAAAAATATAATCATCCTATAACATCTGTACTAATGAGCCATTTGTATTAAAACCAATACCAGTAGTTTCAATAAACCATTAGTATATAGTATATCGAGATTACCAAAACCAATGGTTTCAGGAAAAACATTGGTATAGAGATATAACCACACCAAATAAGCCAATGGTTCTTTTAAACCTTGGTTAAACCAATACCAATTGTTTTAGAGGCTATATCATTCGTTTAAAACCATTATTATTGGGTATATTTAATGTATTGATAAACATTTCATATTTATTTATGAATGTTTTTATGTCCTCATCATATGTATAGATGATACTAATGTGAATAAAAATTATCACTATGTTTTTATAATCATCATTTTCTACTGTATTGATATTTCATAAGAATTATCATAAGGTGGTTAAGAATCATCTCACTAAAATTTTTAAGAATCATCTATTAAGTTGTGTAACCATTATCTTGTGCAGATGAGTAAAAAATAGAAAATTTAAATGAATATAATCATCATCTATTAAATTGTGTAATCATCATCTAACTACATATACCTGAATTTCACTAGTATAATCATAAAATTCTAATATCTAGGCATGAATCCAGAATATGTAAACACCCTCTATTTCAATATAGAAATCAGTTCCAATGATTTGTAAGCATCATTTCTAGTGGTCACATTATCATTATCTGAGTACGGATTGACCTTCATTGGGGTCATCTATTAGTGTAATAATAATTATTTATATAACTCTTAATGTTACTACTAACTAAAAATTTGAGAAATCTGAAATTTTAGATTCTATTGAAAATATAATTAGTTGATGTAAAAAAATATTCATGTATAATTAGATCATAAAATTAATTTCAATTCAAGAATAAATTGAGGGGGCATATTACTGATTAAACTACAAGGATAGTGATTGCTTCTTGAAAATTAATTTTATTTACAATATATATATATATATTAATATTATTGTACTGATGTTGGAGATGTTCAATACTATTATAAAACATATCTTACACTAAAAGTGTATGATATTTAAGCTAGTGATCTATCAAGAGTTCATTACGAGTAAGAAAAATGAGTTTCATATACTTTCACTAATAATTAAAAAAATGAGATAATTGAAGATTGGGCAGTTCTTTAGAGGTCACAGATAAAAAATTAATTTTCAATTATTATTAATATATAGAATTTTTTTCAGGTGATGATATTACCAAGATTAGTTGATTCAGTGGTCTAAATTAAAGCATGTACATTTAGAAAATGAAAGTCTATTTTTTGGGCAGTTTTGAATATAAAAACAAAAATTAACTATATTGATTAAAAAAATTAAAATTGTTTTATTTTATTATAAGAACATGTACTTTATAAGCTTCCATTTTGAGAGGATATATTAAAATTTTATTTGTAGAGATTAGTTTGAACATAAGTTTCACTTCATATATTTTTTAGAATCACTCTAAATGATCATGGGTGAAAAAATTGTTATTCCATCATTTATTTTTGGGATATTTGTTAAAAAAACTACAAGGATTCCCCTTTTGGTACACTAATGTTGATGATAATTTATAAATTCTCTTAGTTGGCGAGCATTTTTTGAGATTATCAATATTGTTTAAATTTTTTTTGGAAGGAAGACGAAAATGAAATAAAATTGAAGATAAATATGTGTGTTTCTTGTGTTGAACATATTATGTACATAGAATAGTGTATCTTCTAATGAGATAATAATATGGAAAATCCCCATACATATAGAGTATCAAGGTGAATATAAGTATGAGTCTGATACTGAGTGTTTATCTTTTGGAATAGTTTTCATGTATGTCTAGGTACTCAATTTGGTGAGGAATAACCATAAATTAGATACTATAAAAGGAATTTTTTGACCTATAAAATTGAAGTGGGGTTTTGAAATTCATCATGAAAGGGTTATGAGTGGATCAATTGTATATTTTTTTACAAAGGATGATCATTCTAAGGAGGTGAATAAAAAACCAGTATAATACAACTATCATTTTTCTTAGGTATTCAAAATACATGTAGTGTGTAGATACTTTCTTTAATGGTACTCTAGATTTGAAACACTATTGGAATTAGCATTAGCATGTTAATGACCATGAGATGGAATAACTATTACCCACATTCATTATAATTTACTAACAAGATATATAATGGAGAATCAAATGTGTGGGTGGACTAACCAACAAAAACAAACAGTATGTATTTATGAATAAACCTTGTAAATTATTATGTTATATGTTTCATAAAATTCGATTACATATTATTAGAGGGTTATTTATTTTGGATGTGTTAAATGGGGTACTAATTGAAAACATAGGTTGTGTTTTAGCATAGAACACGTAAAATAGAAAAATGGATCCCTGATTCACCACCCCCACTCAGTTATCTCATCAGTGAATATTAATTTGGTATTACAGAATAGGTTCTCTATAAAATATTTGAGAATTAAATTATCATGGATAAATTTATTTATATAAAGTCTTCTGGGATTGTGGTAAGGGTCGTTGTTGGGAATATAATTGTTAGGGATTTGAATCTGAACCGTTTAGAAATAATTCCAAAATTAAGTAATGGAGTCATGTGTGATTCATCATTATATGTGAGTATGTATATATATTTACATATATAAATACAACTAAATGATTTAAATATCTAAATTTATAAATATAAATATTGAAAAACAAGTACAACATAAGATTTTAAAAATTGAATTAATCATACATATAAATATATAAAATTATATATGTAACTTTTTGGATACAAATTATATTGTATATATAAATATATAAATTAATAGATTTATCACAAAATATAAAAAATATAAAGATGTGGTAAGGGTGTTATCTTTGAAAAAGAATAAAGGATTTCATTATCCATAGAAAAAATCTAATAAAGGTCTCTATTATGAGTTCCTTTTTAATGTTGATAAAGGGTGCCTTTTTAATTTCATTTTTCAATGTTGATAAAATAAACATTATTTTGAAGGTAATTAAAATAGAAAGGATTTTCTTTATAATTGTTAAAAGTCTTAATATGTAGTATTGTAGTGAGTAAAAATCAAAAACACAGAATGAAACTTATGATCAACAGTGTGATTTTATAGATTATATGTAATACAAAAATATACTCTATTTATTTTTCATATAATATCTAACTAGTCGACTAGAGTAAGCTCGTTTCATATTATTCTTTTGTTGTAAAAATGTTTTAAATTATTAAATTTTGGGGGTAAAAGATTTCATTTTCCAACTCTTATGTCAATATCCCTCTTTATCAAATTACCAATAGTATAATTATAATATTTCAATGTAACAAATAAAATAAAAACAAGAGTGTTTATATTTTAATAATAGTACTAATAATACTAATAAAACAATTATTAATAACAATTTAAGTATATTATTGGAGGTACAACACCAAAAAACACACACATAGAAACAAACACATAGTTGGCACCAAAATTCAGAATAAAGTAGAGGCCTAAAGACGGCCCGATAGACTGCCTTGTGAAGCCACTTCATGGAGTCCCCCCCAGCACCACGTCCGCCACGAAGTAAAGGATGCGGTCTGCTCAATGAACCCATTTGATGTTAGCGAACCCACCACAAAGAGACCATGTTTCTCTTTGCACCACATCAGCTACGCCCCACACGCCTCTTGCCTATAAATACTAGGCTCCCCCTGAGTCTAACGGACATACAATCTGACCCCTCAACTTCTCAGCTCCGGAATCGCAATGCATCCTTCTACTCTGTGAACCATGGATGTTCGAGGTACTTCTGCTCTGCGTAGTGCCGCCCAATCTACCTATTTTGATACCCTATTCTGAGAGGGATGCCCTTCGTGAAGCCTAACTATCTTCACAATGGAAGGGGATCCCCAAGGGGACTCAGGTCATCACGGAGCATTTATGCTTCATGAAACTCACTTCATGAACACATGATCTATATTATAAGGTAGGGACATTGTACATCGCGAAGCACATCGCTTCCTAAAACCTTGCTTCGTGAGGAAGCTTTGCTCCGTGAGGCTGTGCTCCACGAATTCCCTTCCACTTCGCGAGGCACCTCCCATTTTCACCTTCGCCCCATGCTAAGCCTAACTCACCCCACTTCGCGAAGCACACACCTTCACAAGTGCCCTCCTCCACGCGAAGCAACAGACCACTACAAGTCCCCTGCCTATATACCCCTCTCTTTGAAAAATCATTTTCCTGTGCGACCCTCTAAGTTTGCATGATTTGACTTCAAAGTCCCCTAGATGATACATCCTGTTGCGTTGTTTAGCCTAATGATTCATCACATAGGCACGCAAATGGTTATTTCTTTTCCACATATCCACCCTAACGTAGACCCCATGCTGGTTCTCCCTAATAGACCCCTTGCTACGGCCTTGCCAATTATTTCCCACCAACAAGTGGTAGAGGGTACCAGTTATGTATTTCCTAGGGGTGTGGAGCAGACCCACCTCTTCCGAGCTGTAGGATGTCAGACTACCAAGCTCCATCATCTTCAACACATGATGTTAAACTGTAACCTGGCCACGTGCCTCGCAGAAAGGGTCCCCCTGCCTTTGGTATTCTCCACGCCCCCTAGTATCCACAGGGGATGATATCTTCCTTCTTGGAGTGGTGTTTGTCCACGGGGAAGGGTATCCACCTTGGTGTATGCCACTAGATTTTCATGGAGGAGGAATCACCACTGCTCCTCCTCACTTCCCCAGTGCCAAATCCAATGGAGGGCATGATAGGGAATGGGTATTGACCTTTCTTCGATCCCAAATCCCTCTCCCACTGTGCTTTGTCTTTATCAGGCCTCCATCTCAGAGTAAGTCCCAATATTTCTCCCCCAGGGCTTCTCCACGCATAATCCCCACTCCACATCCCACGAACGCACCTTTCGCGACATGGTCGCCAGGCCTTTGCTGCCTCTTGTTTCTCACAGCGAGCATGAATCACATGGGATTAGAGTAAGCATCGACCATGACATCGACCTCGTCCCGCATGACGTTATACTATACATATGAACTACATGTTCATTGATCCATGTCAAGGAATGGTATGTAGGAAGCCTCCATGAGGTTCAATCCCACCACCCTTTGGTCGCTCCGACCCCCTTCATGTCTGTTCACTGACACTTGGGCAGCCTAGAGTGTAAACCTTACACCTTCTCAACCTATGATGACATTGATCTATGTCAAGGCATGGTACGTAGGAGGCCTCACGAGGTTCAAGCCTAACACCCATCAGACCCCAGGTCCAACTTCACGTCGGTTTAACGACACATCCCTTCCTGAACTATTATTCCTTTGATCCATGTCATGGCATGGTACGTAGGAAGACTCGCGAGGTTTAATCCCGACACCCATCAGACCCCAAGCCCATATTCATGTCGGCTCTCCGACACGTCCCATCCCGAACTATGAGGACTTTAATCCGTGTCATGGCATGGTACGTAGGAAGCCTTATGAGGTTCAATACCAACACCCATCAGACCCCATGTCCATATTCAGGTCGGTTCACCGACATGCCCCTTCTCGAATTACGATGACTTTGATCCCTGTCAAGGCATGGTACGTAAGAAGCCTAACGAGGTTCAATCCTGCCAACATCGGTCATTCCAACCATCTTCACGTCGGTTCACCAACACCTTGGGCAGTCGAGAGTGTATTCCCCAACACTCATCCATCAACCCGAACAACAAGGACATTGATCCTTGTCAAGGCATGGTACATAGAAAGCCTCATGAGGTTAAAGCCCGACAATTATTGGCCCCGACTGTCTCCGTGTAGGAGTGCCAAGCACCAATTCTGAACTACGAGGACTTTGATCCGGGTCAAGGCATGGTACGTAGGATACCTCAAGAGGTCCATGTCCACCAACACTAGTCATTCCAACCAACTTCATGTCACTTCACCAACACCTTGGGTAGCCTAGAGTGTAAGCCCCAACACCCAACAATCAACCCAAACTATGAGGACATTGATCTGTGTCAAGGCATGATACGTAGGAAGCCTCACAAGGTTCAATACCAACAACCATTAACCATGTCTGTATCGATGTCGGTGTGGCAATCTCCCATTCTAAACTACGAGGACTATGATACATGTCAAGGCATGTTACGTTGGAATCCTCCTTGAGGTTTAAGCCCACCACCCTGTTGTTACAAACTCTTTCACATCGGTTCGACCTCATCATGTGGTAAGCCATTGCAACCTCATTCAGTAGTAAGTTGTTGTCAACCTCATTCGATGGTAAGCCGTCACCAGATGAACTATGCAGACTTTGAATCCCTGCCACGGGGATATGTAAGAGGTCACTTCGAGGATCAATCCAAAAACCATCGTCCATCATGATTCATACATGGGCCACCACATCCTTGTGAGATCATTGAACCTGATTCCCTCCCACGACATTCGGGAATCTTCCCATGTGTTGGCCCCAACATTGATGTTACCTTCAGTGGGTTCCTCTGTCTAATCCACTCTAATCAATATTCCGATCTGTCTGTTCCATCTCCGCTGGACGTTAAACTTTTGGCGTACTCTTTGTTAAACACAGGAAGCTTAGGATCACCTCAGATACATTAACATGGAATATGATACCCCGCTTTCGATATGGGATTATTCTGGCTTCCGCGGCCTCGAAAAGCATTATAATAAGGGAAAAATGAGAGACACACCAATCTGCAAGGTCCAGACACACCAGTGATGCCCAGTGTGACAACTGCCCTAACCGAAGGTTACTACCCTGACCAAAAACCATTGAATATCCAGACAGAAGCAGTTTTATAAACTGGTGTCCATGAAGATATGGTGTCGGGAAGAGTTTCACGAACAACGTATTAAATCTATGAGGAATACCCGGACTAGGTGATGAGTTCTGAGGAGGAATCCAAAGAAGGAAGAACCAATATCCCATCATACCGTTTTGATCAAGGGTCAAATGAACTTGAACAAGGAATGGATGTCGCCCGCCTTTAGAAAGCGTGAATGCAGGGTAACAAAGCGGCACTTGTTGCACTCATACAGACGGACGCGTGTGCCCCGTCGAAATCTTCAGAAACAGAAATGGTGAACCCCACATGAATCTATTCTTCTCAATATGGAGATTAGTAGCGCTCAGATATTCCATAGATTGACATGTCGCCGGATCCAGCTATACGAAGTCAGGTTCCACTAATTAAATAGCAAGCTTGGCATGAAAGTCACCAGATGTTTGTACAGGAGAACGCTGGACATCCCGTTATGCGATGTTGTTAGCATGGATCCCTCTTACTGGCCACAGAAGTCAGAATGGAGCTGGGGAATTAGCCGTTGATTCCTTTTTCCTTTCAGCACTGATGAGTTCATCTCTCTGCTTCTCAGGAATCAGGTCGCTACTATAGGAACACAATTACCACCCACCCACCTATGCAAGGGTAGGGGAAAAGCTAGCACAACCGCTCCACGTAGCTTCACCGCTTCTGCAACAGCTTCTGCGTCCACGACTGTGGGGTGCATGTGCCCCATCTTCTCATCGAAAGATATCCAACGAAGGGTAATTAATGACCACGTATGTCGTTATGAGGAGGAGGGAATAATCACAACCCAGGATATGGCCAGCCAGGACCCGGAGGCTTCCAAGCCCCGTCGTCAATGCCGCCCCTTAGGGTGGCACTGGGAGCCGCTGCTCCCCATTCAACATTCAATCGTTTTGTGGGCCTGTCCCCAGAGTTCTTTGACGAATACCTGCCATACAATGATGAGGTGGGCGACGTCTCGACCAGCCCGGTCAGAGTCTCAATCCAGGGGCTCCCAGCAAGGCCCCCCACCTGGCCGTGTCAGCTCCGACGTCCGACCTTTCCGGAGGAGCAGGTAAGCAATGCACCAACACCGCCAACACCAGCTCGCCCAACCCGACGCCAACGTCGGGCACAAGCTGAGGATGCCCGCCAAGGGGTGTCAATGTCGATGGGTACTATGGCCCGATCCAGCAATGACACATATCATCAAGTCCCTATACACCCTGAGTAGGGGTACTTATATGTCCATCCGGGAACAAGGCCCCAACCGCCCCACGGGCACGCTGGGTCGACTCTCCTAGTCACAGGCACAAGCAGGGGTCACCGTGAACCAACCCACATCAATGCCACCTCGTATGGAGGTCCTCCCCTTACCACTACCAGAGGGAGCATGGATATTCCCCTTTTTGAAGCTCAGCGTGGAGGTCTTCCACGTGCTACCCTCAATCTGAATGATGTTTTTCCCCATGGTAGGGATGTTTGGTACAGAAACCTCTGTCATTCCCATCAAACTAGGTATGGAGTCCTTACTCCTGCCCCCATCTGTCGATTTGGGGACATTTCCCATCCGATCTATCTCTAATATGGGGATCCTCCCTACATCCACTCCGCAGCTGGAAAAGGTCCTCTTAGCCCCGAAAACCAGAAGGGTGAAGTTCAGCCTCACATCACCAGCACCAAGCATGGAGATCCTCCCCATGTCCCCTTTGACATTTTTCCCAGTGATCCTCGCACCTTGGCTGTCTCAACTGGAAACCCACTCCGCCATGGCACCAGTTCGGTCGAATGACCACATGTCGGAAATCATCCCTATCCTGAGGAACCACCCGGGGGTAGGAGGGTGGGTCATCTCCACCATAAGAAGATTATAGGGAAGGCCCTTATGGAGATCAATCCATTTCGCTTCTTAGACTCTGAAGCAGAGTGTGACTCAGCTCAGGCACCCTCCCCACACTCATCCGAGTATCGGGTCGGGGTACGGACAAGATGCATCAGCCTGGTGCTCCCGGAATGTGAGGTTCACAAGATTCATGCCTTCATCTCAAGGATTATCCAAGAGGATAAAAAACTGCCAACCTCGCAGGTTACAGTCGGGCAATCACCACCATCATCGCCAGAAGCGCTTTCAACATCCACTAGGGATCACTGAGATCAATTCTGGGGACCAATGGTGGGCGAGTAGTAGCACGACCCACCACCAGCATCCCTGGCCCCTGATCCAGGAATGAAAGCTCTTAGCCTGTCCTTTCATGACGTAGTGTCCAGGTCACAACACTCTTCAGAGGATAGCCCGAGAATCAGTGGCCAGTCAGCACGTTCAACATATTCTCCCCCAACCAACCTATCGTCCCAATGGTCTACCTCAGTACCACTGCCAGTTCCTCAACCACCCCGGTTGGAGAGTGGGGAAATCAAGGGCCAGACTTTGAATTTGAGTTGAGGAGCTTCTAGACCATCCTTGCAATAGACCACTTCCCCGAGAAGTTTTGGCCAGCAACATCGTAGGTTTTTTTTTTGTATACCCGAGTTCCTTATCTAAAGGGAAGTTGAGTGTTTATACTACACCCTCTGGGAGACACATTTCAGTCTCCATCATCAGCGCGTTGTTTATCCAAGGAGTCGAACACATTTCAAAGACATCGGTGAGCAATGGTATCTAGTCGATCGGGCCGCACTCTCTGTGGCCCAGCGCCCCGAGTCACCAGGCCGTCGCGAGGCCCTCAAGTAGCAATGCGTTGAGAGTATCATGGTACTCTTTAAAATTGTCGGGGAGGCTATCCCCAACATGAAAGTCCATGGATTGGGGAATTATGTTTCCCTCCTATTTATCCCTATCTAAATGTATCCCGACTCGCTATACGATATTGAGGCCATTCCCCCGAGAAGGGTCACAGTCTACATGGCCGATATCATGGACATGGAAGACGAGCTAGGGATTCTCGATTGAGACATACCCCCTGAGGGTGTGCCACCACTGTTAGACCCATCAAGGAGGATTTCATGTCAGTAGAGGAACCTGTTAGGCCTCCCTGCACCCACCGAGGTGTTGGTACTCAGCCAGAATGCTGGTATGGGATAAGAGCATGTCAGAGCTGTCAAGCACGCCGACCCGTCCGCCTTAGTGTAGAAGATAGAGGAGGACCCTGGGAGAGCCTCTTTGCACCAAAAACATGCTGAAAAAAAAGTGTTTGTCCAGAAAAAACATGGATCAATTCGTTGTAGAGCAACGACCCGACTATGGTGATCCTAGGACAGGGCAGAAGGGGCAGGAAAAAATTCCCCCTGGAGAGATGCCTCCGTGCAACCATGATCATAACTCTCCCATGGACAGGGCTGAAGCCGGAACACATGGAAAGTGGGCATGGTACGTCTCACCAAACACTCTCGAACGCCATGGTAATCCATTGAATCCGGCGCGGGTCACCCCAGCTGCCTTGTCGGCCACTCTACCAGTCACTCCACGAGCTGGTAGAATTTTATACCATGTTGAAGTGCTTGAAAAAACAGTTGTGGTTACGAATCCCCGTCCAGAAAGGGACCCTGACCTAGATGATCATATGGTGGCACTCATAGCCCACCTTGAGGCATTGGTGACACGGCAGGTGGAAATCCACTAGATTGAAAGCCATACCCGGCCTGGTTGAATGATATTCCGGCACCCCCGGGATTCAGGAATCCCACCGTCTCCCCCTTTAACGGGACAGGGGACCCACTGTAGTATCTTTCCCACTTCAACTCAAGGTGAGGGCCCATGTTGGGGAATCCGGCACAACAAGAGGCCAACAAGCTCAGCTGTTTTGTTCAGACACAGGAGGGGCCATCATTCATTTGGTACAGCTAGCTCCCCATCGGATCTATGACCAGCTGGGCGGACCTTCGCAGGCGGTTCCTCTACCAGTTTAGCTCTACCACCTGGAAGGTCGGTATTGCAGACCTCTTCCTATGCAAGAAAAGTCCTGATGAGCGAGTTGTGGACTTTATCACCTGGGGAAGGGGGCCATATACTCCCTTGAGATACCAATGACTCAAGAGATATTACTGAAATTGTGTGTAGGGAATGTTATTATGTAATTGGTTCCCTACATGATTACTTAGAACTATCCCAAAGGGTTCCAACACTTCTTAGATAAGGTAGAGCAATCTCAAAGAAGCTCTTCAACATGATAGTCAAGCACGTCCACTGCTCCATGTGATCTCAGCAAGGAGAGCTTCTATTGCGGAGCCCGCCACAGTTCCCCAAAAAGAATCCCCCATAAAGCTAAAATTACTTCAAGTAGCACCGGCCCCAACGCCTCGTAGAGGACCTCCACCTCGGGCATAGTCTCTGGCTCCACATCATCCTTAGAATCGATAGACACTATTACATAATGCGCCACCACAACCCAGGTGGCACAATCAGGGTACACCTCCTCAACAGGCCCCTTTGGCTCCTTGTCAAGGCCAAGCTATAAGGGATCCCAATCCATAAAGAAATCCTAAGAATTACTCATTCAGCAAGAACCATGTCCCCGATTACATCCGTTGTTCCTTAGAGAAGGGTATTGTATGCTTGCCTGAGTGTAGAAGGCTGGCACAGGAGAATCTCACCAATCACCCTAATTACTTCCCCTATCATCAGATTCTGGGGAAAACCCTCATGAAGTGCTATGTGTTTAAGGACTGGCTCCAAGACCAAGTCGATAATGACATTGTCAGGCTAGGCCCGGCTCCGTCAGAAGTGGCAGGTGTCTTTGTGTGGTCAGAGAGCAGTAGCGACAGTGAAGGTGAGTGGCAGCAGGATCCCAGCTGTGGATCCTAGAAGTATGATGAATGGATGGCCCATAAGATGGTTTCTCGTGCCCATGGAATTATCATTGCAGGCCTGAATCCGCTGGAGCCTGCAGAAGTTGTGGCCATCACTTCTACGTCATCATCTCATCTAACCTCTTCCTAGAAGCTCAAGAATCAAAAGTACAAGAAAAAGCAATGAGCCCCAGTAATGTCATTGTCGTCCTTCACTCTTGGTGACTTCATGCCCCTAAGATGGGGATCCCTCCCAGAATCCTCCCAGTTGTGGATGATTCGTCAAGTGAATGTCAAGGGTACACTGCATTTAACACTATAAATTAGGTAAACCGTTATATAACTCCCGATGAGGGGGCATGACAGTCAGCACCTCTAGCCTGGCAGTGCATGCCACTAAGACCAGACAACAGGCCTAGTGTAGATCTCAGCACTTGCAGCCTCTTCATCCAGTGTCGCCAGAACCTCCTCTCCCATCGATTTGTGCTACCGGATCAGGCCGAGCCACTTCTGCAATACCGCGACCAAATTCACCCCACTACGGGTCAACCTCAGTCGTTTGGACCTCATATGGAAGCTAAACATTAGGCATCTGCTAATGGATAGTGGAACGTGCCCAGAACCATCCAATCGATGGTCCAGCCAATAGGACCCGCCATGCCTCCAATCACAGAGCAGCCTTCTGTAAGTAGAAGTTCGCTCCTGGAACGGAAGTATGATGTTAGAAAACACCTTGTTCGCATCCTAGAAAGTATTTCCAAAATTGAATAACTTCAAATGTCATCAAATATGAATGAAACCCTCACTGAGGCTTTAAGGGTCCCCCTTTTGTTTGTGATGGATATAGCATCTGTAGAAGCCTTTCATGCTGAAGCAGTTTAGACTGCAGAATAACAGGAAATAATTTCATTCTCCAGAGATGATTAAGGCTCTACCATATAGAAGAACATCCGCCTGCTATATATCAATATCCAATTTAATGACATGGAGGTTCCCTGATGTCTCATTGACAATTGCTCCGACATCAACCATATCCCAATGCTGACACTACAGAAGCTGGGGTTATCCGAGGATGACCTGAATCCCTCTAATTTAAGGATCCATGGATATGATAGGAAAGAGAATACCTTGGTCAGAAAGATCCTTTTATATACCCACTTCGGTGGCCTAGTTTCTAGTACTAAATTTATTGTCCTCTCCCAGGACACATCGTACAATGCCTTGATGGGCAGACTATAGTTCCATCAGCACGAGGTGGTCCCCTCATCATATCACCAGTGCCTCAAGTACTCCCTTAATGTCCGAGTAGGAAAACACTAAGGTGATGCATCCCCTTTTACCTCTTGTGAATCCCGTTATCTGGATGCTGACTTGTAGAAGAGCAAGGAAAAGCAGATTCTTGCATGTGAGGTTAAGCCCTCCCCGGTCACAAGTGACCCTTGTGTAGGTCTGGATGATGCCTACCTCTTCCCAATCCATCGATTGGAGGCCACGTCCCCCGACATGGGGCAATTATTTTTTGTCTCTGGTACAAGAGGAAGGCATATTTCGAAGGATAAGCATCAGAAAAAAATCACCTCGTACTCCTACACAAACCAGGATCAGGTGATCTCGGAACCTCCTACCCCCGTACGGTATCAAGACGTCCGCCCCATGGAAACAACATTATGTCATACGTGTCTGTTTCAACGGGTTTTCATTAACAATCTCAAGATGACATGCCACTATTGCTTTTATGTCATCAAGTGTGGCCCCTTAGGCTTAAGACCAGATGGGATCAAAACAACTGCCTTCGTCACTATGGTCTCAACGGTGCATGAATCTCCTGATGCGGTATCCACTGCTTACTAGGCTAGTACCGTCCTCCCGTCATGTTCCTCCAACCAAGGGAAGCGACACCTACTTGGAATCCCACTTTCGCAATTGATGTAGTGGATTTTGAGGATGCTCCCCCATCCTTTGAAGAAGGAATCTCTGCCACGGTCGATGAACTGGTACAGGTGAACCTTGGTAGCGAGGCAGATCCGAGACCCACGTTGATTAGTTCTACCATTCCCCACGAGGAGAAGTAGAGGTACATGGACATCCTTAAACAACACCGTGGCCAGTTTGCATAGAGTTACAATGAACTTCCAAGACTAGATCCTCAGGTGGTCGTCCACCACCTTGGTCTCCTGAAAAAACATCATGGGTTCAAGCAGCATCCCAAGAAGATCCACCCTTCTCATGGTGCCATGGTTGAGGACGAATTTGACAAGCTCATCAGTGCCAACTTTATCAAGGAGGTCCAACACCCCATGTGTCTTTCCCACACAATGCTAGTCAGGAAGAAAAACGGACAGATCAGAGTTTGTATCGACTTCTGAGATCTCAAGCGTCACTGTACGAAGGATGATTTTCCCCTTCAGGTGACATAATTTCGGTCGATGCTATGGCCAGGTTCGAAGAACTCTCATTCATGGATGGTTACTCTTGATATAATCAGATCTAGATGCCCCCGAGGATGAAGATTCCACATCTTTCATGGTTCCCCAAGGTAATTTTTGTTAATAGGTTGTGCCTTTCAGCCTGAAGAATGCATGTGCCACCTATCAGCGGGCCATGAATCGTATATTCAAGCCAATCCTTGTTACATTGGTGGAATTAAATGTGGATCATCTTGTGATCAAATATCGCCAGCGCCAGGACCATCTCATGGAACTTGAGAAAGTGTTGGACTTACTTCACTCCCGCCACTTGAAGATGAACCCATTGATGTGTGCCTCGGGGTCACTTCCAGGAACATTTTTGGTTTTGTTGTTAGGTACTGAGGCGTCATGATCAACCCAGAGAAGATCATGGAAATCGGCTAGATGCCTCCCCCGAGCAATATTCGAGAGCTTTAAGGTTTTCTAGGCCACTTATCCTACATACGCCGGTTCATTGCGAATCTGGCTGGTAAGTGTAATCCCTTTTCTTGGATAAGGAGGAAAGGATCTGCCTAAAAATGGGATGAAGAGTGCCAGACTAAGTTTGAGGAAATTAAACAGTACTTTCTCTATCCTCTGGTCTTGATTCCACCCATCTCTGGTACGCAGCTAATCCTGTACGTGACTGCCCTGGACTCATCTCTCAGTTCCCTTCTCACCCCGAAGAACAATGAGGGGACACTGAATAGTCTCTACTACCTCAGTCGCATGCTTCTCGATACAGATACTAGATACTCCCCATCGAGAAGAGCTTCATTGCGCTCATATTTGCTGTGCATAATTTGCGGCATTACCTACATCACCATTAGGTATAGCTGGTCTCTCGGGTAGACCAGCTGAAGTACATTCTTAATCTCCCCATGTTGACTGGCCGATTAGCGCGGTGGGTGGTGATCCTCAAGCTGTTCGACATCAGGTTCATGCCATAGAAGGCTATTAATTGGAAGGCATTGACATGATTTCTAGCTGCCCATCCAAAATCCGCGGATCAGTCTTTGGACCTGAATTTTCCTGATGAGGAAATCCTATCAATCGATTCAGTCATCCCATGTTGGAAAATTCTCTTTGATGGTGCCTCTCATAGCCCCACCGATAGGAGGCTCAATGATCCAAGGCTCAATAGAGTAGACCTAGGCATCATCTTTATCACCCCTGTGCAATCCATCTTTCCATACTCATTCCTGTTTTCAAAAGCCTGCACTAACAATGAGGCAGAGTATCAGGCTCTTATCACTGGCCTCGAGCTGGCCCTTGAGATTTATGTGCCCCATTTTCATGTGAAAAGGGATTCTGATCTAGTCATCAAGGAAGTCAACGGTGGCTATGTTGTCAAAAATACAGAGCTCACACCATTATTGGAGTACACCCTCCATCTAATGGCCCAGTTCTCTTCTCGACCATAGGTTACCCATGTCCCTTGATCAAAGAATGGTCGAGAAGACACATTGGATGGCTTGGATGCATCACTTCCAAAGCCCGAGCAGGATGATCTGATTATACAGGTGGCACACTGGAGAGTCATTAACCTCTTCACCCCAGAGGATGATGAAAACCTGCGATTAAGCCATCATACCGCTAGATCCTCCATGTCAGGATCACTAGGCTCTTCAGATGCAGTGATTGAAGCGACAACTGACCAGAGAGCCCCTTTTGTCAAGTATCTTCAAAATGGTTGCCTCCTGACTGATCGGGCCGGGCGCAAGGGAATCTGACACTGCACGCTGTAGTTTACCCTCCAAAGAGATCCCAGCCTGGAGCCAATCCTCTATGAGCGTGGGATTGATGGTTCTATCCTACATAGCATCCAAAGAGTAGAGATTCCACAGTTCATGCAAGAGGTTCATGCCGGTTCCTGTGGTGCCCATCAGGCTTGGCCAAAGCTGTCCCATCAATTCTAGAGACTGTGGTACTTCTGGCCCTCTATGATCCATGATTTGATTGAGTATTCCAAGAGATGTCATGCGTGAAAAGTTTATTCTAACTTCCTTTATCTACCCCCCAGAACCTCTCTACTCCACCAAAAACTCTTGTCCATTTGTGGGGTTGGGAATTGATGTCATTGGACAATACCCACCGGCGAAAGGTCACTAGTGCAGCTTCATCCTGACCACCACCAATTTTGTTTCCAAGTGGGTAGAGGAAGTTCTGATTAGGGAGTTCAAGGCCTGATCTATCGTAGAATTCGAGAGCTCCAACATCATCCACTAGTTCGGGGTCCCTCATGCCATCCCCACCGATAACGGTTCCTAATTCCGAGCAGCTAAGATGATGATATTGTTCGCCAAGTAGAATATCAGTTTGATCCATACCTCTCACTATCATGCACAAGAAAAATGGGTAGATCGAGGCATTCAACAAAACTCTCTCTAACATTTTGCAGAAAATGGATGGGCAGAACAAGAATTGTTGGCCGGAAAAGCTCCCCATTGCCCACTGCGCTTATCAGACGACGACTCACAATTCCACCTAGGTGACACCATATTACCTGGTTTATAAGGAAGTGCCTCCCTTCCCGTTGAGATCTAGATGCCTTTATTATGCACTGTGGTCTATTACCAGAAGGCACCAGATAAGGTGACCGAAATCTGTCTAGCTGAATTGTAAGCACTTGATGAGAATATGCTATGTGCCCTACACAATCTAGAAAGGCATTAGAATAAGATGGTTGGAAACATCAATACGAAGGGTCGCCTCTGCTCTTTTCAAGAAGGCGACCTGGTATTGGCCCTCCGAGGGCCAATGATCCCTAGAGGAAACCACCCATGTTGATGCCCAAATGGGAAAGGCCTTACATAGTTCAAAGGGTTTACCCCAATGGAGCATACTACTTGGTGACCACGGATGGTGAGCACATAACTACTCCCACCAATACAAAGTTCTTCAAGAAAAACTTATCCTAGGCCTAATGGTCCTGCATGACATTAAAAAGGAGGGTCCCGCATGACCCTAAACTATAGGCGGGTCCTGACTGACCGTAATTTGTCTAGTCGTGCATGACTTTAAACTTCTCATCATCCAGCACGACATTAAACTGTGTTTTGAGAACTACGTAAAGCTTGATTCCCATCCTCATGGGATACATGGAAATTCTCAGACAAATTGTCTTGGGCCCATCCCGAACGCTTCTATTTGACAATCCACCCTATGTATAGCTTTCACAGAGGATCCTCACATGATATGGTGTAGGCTTCTTTAGACCCACTCATACTAGGATTATAATGGTCACACCATGTGCCCACTTCCGTTCTTCTATCCACCAATGTCTTCACTGCACGACATTAAACTGCATTGCCTTCAAGAACTATGTATGTCTTGATTCCCATACTCATGGCATATGTAGGAATGCCCGTAAATTTCATTTGTTTTCCCAGCCCAAACTCAGGAATCATCCCATGGGTCAATACATATGGCCGGGGTGCATACGTTTTCCCCAACTCACTTCGAGTCAACCTCTATCCAGCCATACATCCCACTCCCTAGACACATTCACCTCTTTTAAAGATGGGTACATCTATGATTCACCCACCCCATGACTGGGATTCCATCACCTTCCCCATTCAGAAGGACCCCTGAATGGTATGGATGCTAGGCCTAAGGGCTCTCCTACCACTTCGGGACAATGCCCTAGAGGATGTTGAGCAACAAGAAGATAGATGTCTTGCATTTCGAATATGGTCACTGGTCAACACACATTTTTTGCCCCCATTTCTGGTCATTATAGGGACACTATGGTTCGAACATGGTCAACAGTTGTCCTGGACCATTAGGACCACCCCAAGTTGTCCAAAACATCGAGTGAAGTGGTTCATTCTTCGCCATTGTATCTCCAAGTGAAGAAATACCTTAAAGAAAGGGGGCATATGGCCTTACATCCAAGGCGTAACCACAGGCCCCTATGGCCTTTTTGGGCCCCCGAACTGGGTTCCATTGTCAGAGTGTATGGTGTATTGTAGGATTATGTCCTCATTCACGTCAGGTCAGTCGTCATGCCATAAACCTACATTGTTTGGTGTATCATACTGTACAACTAATCCTCACTGCAAGATGTTAAATGGAAAGATAGTCAGTCCTTACCGAACAAGGCCCACCCTCAGGCCCCAAGGCCATCTCGGGCCCCTGGCCCTTGTCCTGACTGTAAGACGTTAAACTGCAAGCTGGTCATGCCTTCTTGACTGAGGCCAAGCCTCTATCTCTATGGCCTTCTCGGGCCCCTGGCCCTCATCCTCACTACATGACGTTAAATTGAAAGATGGTCAGACCTTCCCAATAGAGGCCTAGCCTCATGCCCCTTGTCCATCTCGAGCCCCTGACCCTCATCCTCACTACATGTCGTTAAACTAAAAGGTGGTCAGGACTTCTTGAACAAGGCCCATCCATAGGCCCCTTGGCCTTCTTGGACCCTCGTCTCTCATCCACATTATAAGACGTTAAACTGAAAGCTGGTCAGGCCCTCCTGACCGAGGCTCAGCCTCAGGCCCTTTGGCCTTTTTGGGACCCTGTCCTGAGATCTCTCTTCTGGGATTGTACGGTGTGGTACGAGATTATGTCTTCATTCACGTCGGGATGCTCATCCTGCCGTACACATCCTCGGATGAGGCACCTTAGCTTTCCCGACCGAGGCCGAGCATCAGGCCCCTTGGCCTTCTTGGGCCTCGTTCTAAGTTCAAACCCGGAGTGTATAGTTGGGTGCGGGATTATGTCCTCATTCACGTCAGGTTAGTCATCATGTCATACACCCACCTAGTTAGGGTATTCCACCTCTGGGTATCTTCGAGAACTACGTGTGGCTCGATTCCCACCCTTATGGGATATTTTGGATCACATGAATGTCTAGACTTCATGTCCATCCCCATCTCCCTAAAATCTCCAATTCACTTTGGCCCCATGTCCTACCCTTCCCCGGAGAGGAGAGTATATGGATTGGCATGGGATTATTTCCTTGTTCACATCAGGATTGTAATGACAACACCATGTACCTCTACCTCCTGGACACCCTTGTCGCCCCTGTTTGGAAGTTCAAAATGTGCCTAATGGTTCTCTGGTTTAGTACCTAGAATGTCGGACTCGGCTCGGACATGCTTCCACCCACTTTTTAGGCTTTGTGTTCCCCTTCATTAGGGATTCCATCAACTTTCACACTCAGAAGGGCCCCTGAATGGCACAGATGCCAGGCCTAAGGGACCCCCTACCATTACAGGCCAATGTCCTTGTGGGTCGCAGTCAACAAGACGATAAAAATCCCGCGTGGTGAATATGGTCAGCGGTCGATTATCATTTGTTGTTCCCACTTTAGGCTAAATGATATGGATACTATGTTTCAAACACTGTCAATAGTTATCCTTCATCGCATTCCAACCCCATTAAACGAAAAATGATGGTTACAGGATTCTCATCCTTCTCCACCTCATCACATCCAAGTCGAACATTGAAACTATTGGTACAATTCCTTAGTGTGCATCTGTGCGTTAGGAGGACCAAAGCCGAGATAGGGGAATTGTTCAGGGATCTGAACCAATTTCACATTGGTGTGCATTCCAGGTATTGCAAAAGGAATCTTTCTCCCTTGTTTCCCACACCATGTTTATCTCACGTGTGCTTAGGGATCAGGTTGAGGTTTGCACTTACTTTGAGGGTTTTCACTCCATCCATGGTCTGAGCACTAAGACCATAAACTATGATCTTATACAAGATCTATGTGTGTCTTGATTCCCATCATTGTGGGATACGTAGGACCACTCGGACGTCTCATTTTTAGTTCCATCTCAGTTGGGAGCTAGTTTCTCCTCCCCGTTTTACCTCTTACCATAAGGCCCCTTGGCCTGAGGCTCCTTTCTCGGAATTTCATACAGTGTATTGTAGTATTATGTCCTCATTCAAGTCGAGTACGATGTACCACATCATGCGCATTCTTGCATGTCCAAGCCATATGACTTTAAATTATACTGCCCTGTACTATTACATGTCCCTAAACTATGAAATTATCATCTTATCTTCATGATAAAAAATGGAACTGCATCACAATGTTCTCACTTGAGGAGACACCATGTTTGTTATTGGTCACACACTATGCCATTTGTCAACGCCATCTACGACTAGATTCTTTTGGTGACACTAAGGCCTGCTACCCTAGGCTCGTCGCTTCACAAAAAAACCACTCACCTTAACTGACAATCAATATTTATCAAATAACGCTTCTCTTGGTGTGAGGGCCACGCCAGTACGCCCCTTTTTTCCGGGAACTCGTACCTTACCGTTCCACCTCATGAACTACATGCAGCTTGATCCCCATCCTCACGGGGTACATAGGAATGCCTATGCACTCTGTATCGGGCCCAACTCAACTCTCGTTTTTGGTCTCTTGACCTAAAACCTCTCAAAGGAACATGTGATGGTCAGAACCACCTGTTCCCATTCATGTCAGGTTTTTTTAGTTTCCCCACCAAGTGTCTCCCATGATTCCTACCATCCATGGTCCGATTTCTATGAACCTAAACTAAGCTCTCTCTATGGTAAGGGACATGGATCCCTATATCTAATATGTCTCGTTGTTGTATTCAAATGCGTTTTGACAGAGATCTCGGGGTGTAGAATTTTCACAGGGACATTCCCCTCGTTTCATGTCCTTTCTTTGTGAGCTCGCTATTTGGATCCTCATCATCTTCCATATTTGAAGGGTCCCCCTAACGGCCTGGTCCCATGCCACATTGGCTCACCTATCATCCTAGTCCAAAACCCCTTAGGATCATTGATGACATTTGCGATAGGTCACGTGTTTCAAACATGGTCAATGGTCGACCCTCATTTGTCTATCCCCATTCCAGGCAAACGCGATATGTATGTTGCGTTTCCATCATGGTTAATGGTTATCCTACATCATCACACCGCCATCATTGTGGTCCATATTTCGAGCATCATGATTCACACATTTCCACTCCTTCATGTTCAAGTGGAATTCCAAAAAACTCGGCTTTATCTCTTCGTGTGTCTAGGTACACTACATGGATGGGTTAGCATCATTGGGCTTGTATTCACCGAGTTTCCCTTTTCCCTAACAAGCCCCTTCCTGTGTCGGGAATTCCCCACCACTACTTCTTGTTTCCCACAACGAGAATGAATCACATGGGCTTAGTAGTTTTTGTAGGATGGACATCGGTGCAGCGAGGCTTTTCTCATCCAGCATGAAATTAAACTACATTTTTAGAACTACGTATGGATTGATTCCCATCATTATGGGATATGTAGAGACACCCCTGAATTTTGCCCAGGGTACAACCCTAGGAATCCTAAATCCCATTTTTCCTCATTTCGGGCCCCTAGCCTGACCCCAAGTGGGTATCTGTGCAACTGCAACCCTACACTGAACAAGTTTGGGATTCCCCAAGATATCATTGGGCAGTGATGAATACCTTTCCATTAAGGCCCTTCCGGAAATAAGGAATGATCCATGATCAAACCGATGAGTCCATCCAGTGTGCTTCCACCATGGTGGCATAATTTCAAGAGTGCTGGATTATGTTCAAACAAACCATCACTCCACATTCCACGCTTTGTGTGCCCCTTATTCAGACCCTCGTCCTTTTTCAAGTCTGGAGGAACCCCCTTACAGTATGTATGGTCGGAATATGGCCCACCAATTGTCATGGGCCAACATTCTGTAAGACTAATGGATGGAATTTGTGACAGGTCCCATGTTTCAAACATGGTCAAAGATCGACCCTCATTTTCTATCCCCACTCCAAGCGAATACAATAAGAATATTGTGTTTCGAAAGTGTTTAAATGTTATTCTGTATTGTCACAACACCCCCACAATGTTCCGAATCTGTGGTATCATGATTCACACATTCCATTCCCTTCTGTTCGGATTGATTTCAACACCCCTAGAATTACATTTTTCGTGCACAAGAGCACACTAGAAAAATGGTAATTTGGCTATTCTGAGTGCTTCATTATCTTGCCAGGTCTCTCCCATTTCCTCCCAGAAATCCAGATAGGTTCTTCAAACTTCAGATGCCTAAATCTTGTTTATCACTCCTACATTGAGATGGGGTGATAAGGTGGGAATCCCTTTTTTCTCACATCGGGCCTGACCCACGTGAGATTATGGAATGATCTTTGGATGCATCACGAATGGCTGAGGATTTTGGCTATTTCTTTCAGACATCGACCCTTGATCTCTCTGCAACTCCAATTCTATGTTGGGGAATTTGTTTGCACAAAAATTCGGAACAAAGCAGATGCCAAAAGATGGCCCCAGGGACTGTCTCGTGAATCACTTCAACAAATTCCCCCAGCACCATGGCCACCATGAAGAAAAGGAGGCGTGATTCTCTATGAATAAATTTTACGTTCGCAAACCCACCGTCAAACAAAGGTTGCAGGATGCTTCGCAAAAAAATTGGACATTCGCGAACCCACCGTGAAGAAATGGAGGTGGGATGCTCCGCAAACCCATTTGATGTTCACGAGCCCACCACGATGTGACCATCTTTCTCTTCACGTCGCGTCAGCTCCGCTCCACAGGGCCTCTTTCCTATAAATATTGGGACCCCCCTGAGCCCAACGGATAGAAAATTTGACCTCTTGGACTCCTAGCTTCATAATCGTGAAGAATCCTTCCACTCCGTGAACAATGAGCAATGTGAGGTACTTCTACTCCACGATGTGCCTCCCCATCATCCCATTTTGATCCCCTCTTCCGAGAGGGATTCCCTTAATGACTCATAAGGGTCTTCACAAAGGAAGGGGATCCCCAAGGGTACCCGGGTCTTCGTGGAGCATTTTTTCTTCACGAAACCCCTATCATGTACACATGATCTACATGCTAAGGCAGGTCATAGTACTTCACTAATTTCATTGCTTCTCGACACCTTGCTTGACAAGGCACCTTTGCACAGTGAGGATGTGCTCCACGAATTCCCTTCCACATCCTGAGGCACCTCCCATTTTCACCTCTACCACACGCTAAGGCTATGGAACCCCACTTCGCGAAGCACACCCATTCTCAAGTTCCCTCTTCCATGCAATGAAACAGAGCTCTACAAGGACCCTTCCTATGGACCCCTCTGCTTGGAAAATCATTTTCCGGTGTGATCCTCTAGGTTTGAACGATGTGACTTCAAAGTCAAATAGATGATACCACCCGTTACTTTGATATGCCTAATGATTTTTCACATAGGCACGCTAATGGATATTACTTTTTCACATAGCCATGCTAACGTAGACCCCTCGATGGTTCAACCTAACACACCACCTTTCTTCAGCCTTATCGAGGCCTTCCCTCCATCAAGGGGTAGAGGGTACCGATTATGTATGTACTAGGGTTGTGGAGTGAAGCCACATTATCCGAGATAAAGGTTGTTATACTTCAAAGAACCATCGTCCTCAAAACATGATGTTAAACTCTGACCTAGCGCTATGCCTCGCACGGAGGGTCCCCCCACCTTAGGAATTCTCCACGCCCCCGGGAATCCACAGGGGATGATCTCCTATTTATTGGAGTGATGTTTGTCCGCATGTAATGGAAGCCATCTTTGCATAAGCACCTATCTTTTCTTGCATGAGGCAGTACCCCTGCTCCTCCTCACTTCCTCGGTGGCAAGGCCAGCGTAGGGAATGATATGGAATGAGCCTCCTCCCTTTTTGGTCCAAAATCCATCTCATGATGTCCTTTGTCGCCATCGAGCATCCATCTCGATGTAAGTACCAATTTTTCTCCCCATGGGCCGCTCCATGCATAAGCCCCACCCCACTTCCCACGGATGCACCATTCGCGACGTGTTCATCAGGACTTTACTGCCACTTTTTTCTCACACCGAGCATGAATCACATGGCCTTAGAGTAAGCATCGACCACGATATCTACCCCATCTCGTATGATGTTAAACTATACATCTGAACTACGTGGTCATTGATCTATGTTAAGGCATGGTACGTAGGAAGCCTCCACGATGGTCAAGACCACCACCCATGGGTTTCTCCGACCTCCTTCACGTCGGTTCACCAACACTTGGGTGGCCTAGAGTGTAATCCCCACACCTTCACTAACTACGAGGACTTTGATCCGTGTCATGGCATGATACGTAGAAAGCCTCACGAGGTTCAATACCAACACCCATCGGACCCCAGGTCCATATTCTTTTCGGTCTGCCGACACACCCCTTCCCAATCTACGAGGGCTTTGATTCGTGTCAAGGCATGCTATGTAGGAAGCCTCGCGAGGTTCAAGACAAACACCCATAGGACCCCAGGTCCATCTTCATGTCGGTTCGCCGACATGCCCCCTCCCGAATTACGAGGACATTGATCCATGTCAAGGAATGGTACATTGGAAGCCACACGAGGTACAACACCAACACCCATCAGACCGTAGGTCCATGTTACTGTCGGTATTCCGACACGCCCCTTCTGGAACTACGAGGACATTGATTTGTGTCAAGGCATGGTACGTAGGAAACCTCACGAGGTTCAAGCCCACCAACACCAGTCATTTCGACTATCTTCTTGTTGGTTCACCTACACATTGGGAAATCTACAGTGTAAGACCAACACCCATCCATCAACCCGAACTATGACGGCTTTGATCCGGGTCAAGGCATGGTACGTAATAAGCCTCACGAGGTTTAATCCCAACAACCATTGGACCTCACTGTCTCTGTGTCATTGTGCCAAGCCCCTATTCTGAACTACATGGACTTTGGTCCTTGTCATGGAATGGTATGTAGGAAGCCTCACAGGGTTCATTCCCAACAACACAGGTCGTTCCGACCATATTCACATCAGTTCACCAACACCTTGGGAAACCTACAGTTTAAGATCCAACACCCATCCATCATCCTGAACTACGAGGACTTTGATCTGTGTCAACGCATGGTATGTTGGAAGCCTCACGAGGATCAAGACGAATAGTCATTGGCCCTGACCATCTCCGTATCGGTGTGCCAAGCCCCCATTCTGAACTACGAGGACTTTGATCCATGTCATGGCATGGTACGTAGGAAGCATTCTTGAGGTTCAAGCCCACCACCCGGTCATTTCAACCTCCTTCACGTTGGTTCAACCCCATCTAGTGGTAAGCCGTTGCAACCTCATTCAACGGTAAGCCATTTTCAACCTCATTCAATGGTAAGTCGTCACCAGATGAACTATGCAGACATTGATTCCATTCCATGAGGATACGTAGGAGGACTCTTCAAGGCTCAAGACCAAAAACATCATCCATCCTAATTCTTACCTGGGCCGCCACATCTCGGTGAGATCATGCCACCTCATACCCTCCCACAACATTCGGGAAGCCGCCCACGTGCTGGCCCCAACATCAGTGTTCCCTCAAGGGGGTTCCTCCATATGATCCACACTAATTAGTGTTTTGATCAGTCTGGTACGTCCCTGCTAGATGTTAATATTGTGGAATAAACCGTGTTAAACAAAGGATGCTAAGGAAAAACTCAGATACATGCCTATGGAATATGATTCCCTGCAATCGATGTGGGGTGCATCGGGCATCCACTCCCTCAAGAAGCCCTATAACAATGGACAGAAGAGAGACACAACAATCCACAGTGTCCAGACACGCCAGTGATGCCCAGCATGACTACTCCCCTAACCAAAGGTTGATGACCTGACTGGAACCCTATGAATGTCCTGAAAGAAGAAGCGTAATTAACTTGTGTCCATGATGATATGGCATCGGGATGAGTTTCACGAACAACGTGTTAAATCTATAAGGGAGACACGTACTATGTGACGAGTTCTGAGGTGGAATCCACCGAAGGAAGAACCAACATCTCATCATCCCGTTTCGATCAAGGAGGAAGCATACCTGAAAAAGGCATGGATGCCACTCGCCTGTGGAAAGTGGGAATGTGGGGTAACAATGTCGCACCAGTCGCACTCAAGCAGACAGATGCAGGCACCCCGGTGAAAGCATCGAAAACACACACTTACTGTCTTGGATGATGGATTATAACACCCCCACAATAGATAGCCCATCCGACATTCCTGTATATTTTTTAATGGAAAATGCCTAACATTTGATGTATATAAATCCCCCATTAGCTTGATATAAATTCCATTCATTTATTTAGTAATAATTTCATAGTTCTTATACAACGAAACAACCTAGTTTAATGTGACATATCACATGATATGTTCATCAAAAGACACGAAACACATTCATGATTACCACAAGTTGGAGACTAGAACCTCGGTATTAACAGATAAATCATGTGACCAATTTTGAGTAGAATGATATCACAACATATCTATTGTATAACAAAAATAATGTAAAAACTAGGGTAAAATAAAAATGAAATGCACCACAACCATTGGACATAACAAACAAATCAAAATGGTTATTCCAAGGAACAAAAATAATCCATGACCAAGAACAGGTCACCAAGTTACTATCCATATCCTCCATTCCAAATCACTATGAAGGTAGTATTAACCATGCACTGCTACCATGGCACATGGGTTCCTTACCATATCTTGTATCTTCCCCATCCCTATCTACAACTACCCAATGTAAAAAGTAGTATGTAATAAAAAAAGAATTGTTTGATACCATAAAGGAATATATACAACATATAACTCCATAAAACCATTAGTTCTATCTGTAAAACAAAACCATTTTATAAAAATATATAGTTTTATATCACTTTCAAAATATAAATCCTTTTGAAAAAAATCATTTTTTTCATAAAATATCTAATATTCACATAAACTATGAATATGAAAATTTTATATAGAAAAAAATTGAATGAAGCGAAATAAAAATATTTATAAACCATAAGATAAACTAGTGAGAAATGAAACATGAAACAATAACATCATGCATTACAATAAGAAAAATTCTGCTCTAGAAAACAAGACTATGTACTCGATCAAACAATAGAACACAAATCTAGGTATAACTTGATCCTTATTAATATTGATTCATACTATAGCATATCAATATCATAAAAATAATCACTAGTGGAACCAGAATAACTAAGGTTACACATGTCTATCTCCCAATGAAACTAAGGTTCCAAATGTGCTATGTTTGATAAAAAATTTAAAATAATTATAAATAATTATAAAAATTATTCATAGTGATGCATCAATTCTCAAATTGTATAAAGTCAATTTTTTATTCAAAATTGAATTTGAGGTATTTCATCAAAAATATATTCTATAAATGTTTTTAAATAATAACGGCTTAAAAAACATCTATCTCATGAAAAACATTACTCATTGATATCAAATTAATAAATTACATAAACAAAAAAAATGAAATATACATGAATATCATGTAATTCATTTGTTTTAACCCTTATATAGAGACACCTACCTCATGAATAGAGGGTAATAATTTTTATTTTAGAACAAATACTGGAACTGAGTAGATTAGGTTTTAGAAAACATATATCCATATGAAAAATAAACAAATATCTATCAATCACATTATCAGTAAAAACCACAACCTAATCAGGTTCCATCAAGATGAGGGGAGAAATATCAAGTGAGGTTCTTAGAAGAGTAGAGAAAAATAAATATGAAAAGGAATATACATTGAAGAGAAAAAATCTAGTTAAAAAACATGAAATGGGATAATCCTCTTGATTTATTGGGAATGATTAGTTCCATCCTAATAGATATTTGGATGTGATTTGATATAAAAATGTTTAATGGGAAAAGTGGTAAATTATAAATTTTCATATGTTTAGATCAGGGTGCACAGTTAGGCCACAGGGTCTAATGAACCATTTGAAAATTATATGAGGCCAATACATTTTGAATATTTGAGGCAGGTGACTACTTTGTCATATTTTCATAAATTATGAAAATAAATATTGATTTTAGATGCACATATGAAAAAACACATATAAAACCACCTAGTTTCCTTGGTCTGTCGCACAGTTTTACAAATTGTTCTCAAACCATACAAAATGGAAGTTGAGCCTCATTGTACTATACCACACGGTTAACACATGGTTAATATTAACAATGTATCGAAACAATTTTCGTTGCTTGTTTTCTCTAATTTGGATTTCATCCTTTGACTCCCTGAAACATCATCAAACTCAAAAGAGGCATGCCATGTTTAAATCTGATCATATCAGTGACCTAGAGTTAATCCAAAATCTCCCCAAAGAGAAACATTTTATTCGCTAAAGGTTATAAATATTATAGACTCATAAACTGATAATACCACTACCACAAACTCAATGATTACCTCTCCAACATATCATGGATGTCCCATTCACACTACCACAATACATGGGATCATGTCAAAAACTGTGTATCAATAAAAAATCATGGGAATGAATTCACAATGAAATATACCCCAAAATTTATAATTTATAAAAAAATATAAGATAAAAAAATAATATAACTATGAATAAATGGTACCCAACCTAGGGACTTAAAAAACACAAAATTGATATTCCTGAAAATTGAACAATGCTAGACCAAGAATAAGTCCTAATGTGGAAATATTTCACCTACATTCCAAATCACTATGATGGTGGTATCAACTATAAGAAGATTTTGTTCCACATAATGTTGTTTCCTTATGATGTATCATAAGATACCATGTCTACAAACACCCTATGGAAGAATTAGGGTGTGATTAATGAAGCCTAGTATGATAGCATCAAATAAAATATACAAAGTATAACTCCATGATACAATTAGTTCTATATTTAAAACAACAACAATTTATAAAAAATCTAAATTATAATTACATTTCAAAAGTGAAACCATTTAATAAAAAAGCATACTTTTCATAAAAACATATCATATTTACATCAACTAAGAATAAGAAATTTACATGTAAAAAATATAAATTAATAAATAAAATATTTAAGGATACATCATAAGTAAATTATGTGAGAAACCAAACATAAAATAACACAATAATTTATAAAATAAACAAATAGTTGGATAAAATCATTGGGAGTACATACTATGAAACTTAAAGGAACACTTACCCATGTATAATGTAATTCCCCAAACCCAATTACCTAGAGTCGATGCATTATTTTAATACCTTGGCATGATTACAACGAATCAAGTATCGAAGACTTATCAGTTTAGCAGTCTTGGAAAATAGATTTCATACATTAACATTACATTAAACATTGAAACATAAAACACAGCGTAAGAAGTTCTTTGAGAACGCCATTATTCCCTTTTGCTTAACCCTATATATAAATCATAATACACATCTTGGAATCCTAGGAAAATGAAACATAAGAAAGGGGTGACCTCAAACGTTCAGTAAGGGTATGTAATACAATGGAAAACGACATAAATATTAAGAAAGGTGAATAATTGAAACCACATGCCTTTACCAATAATAAACATGAATACTTTTATTGCAATGATATGAGTTGTTTAAATAATTTCAAAATAAAACATAATCATGGGTATTATACTAGTCCAATGACCACATGAACCATCAATATTATTTCCATAATGAGGGAATGTATAATGCCGGACATTTTGAAACATTTTGTCAAGGCCTTGGCCAAGACTTTTAAAAATTATTAATGCATCGGACAAAATCATAAATCAAATTGGGAAAGGGCCTCAGCCAATTCCACATCTAGTTGTCTCATGAGACCTACCGAGGCATAGAGGAGCTACAGCGGGCTCCACCCGTCACTTACTATGTCTAATACATTACTCATACGAAAAGGTTGAAACATAACTTAAACATTCATATTAAAACTAGCATACCAAATGTCAATACCTTAACCATAAAACATGAATGGTATAAAAATAACACATCCATAGTCAAAAATATCTCCAAACCTTCAATAAACTATATAAGATTTGAATCATAATAAATCAACTTCAAACAAGTTTAAAATCCGTCAAAGGATGTTTAAATAGATGAAAATGATCTGTAAAACTCTTTGAGAGAAATATCCCTTTTTCATGAAATCATTTAAATGATACAAAATTTATAAAGGAATAAATTTAAATTCAATTTTGAATCAATGTTTCCCATACCACTTTGAAATTTTTGAAAGGAAATAAAATTTAAAAAAAATTCATGTCCATATAAATAAATCCTTAAAAACCATTTTGAAAACATGGACATTATTGAGAATGATTTAGAAGAATAAATATTAAAAAAATTTAAAATTATGTTTTAGTAAAATGTACCATAAAACTAATCCCTTTTAAGACACTTTTATGAAACATAGACATGGATATTAAATATGTCCCAGTAGATACCTAAGTAAAAACAACCTCAGATAACAATGAGATTGTGAAATTAACCCTTACCAATTTGGTAACTTACGACAAATACACCCCATCAAAGACGTATCATATAATGAATATGTAAATACCCATAAATTAAAGTGTATTACAAAAAGAATACAATTATTGGTAGTACATACACCACACAAAAGGTAATAGTGGGAATATGGCATGAATTTCATGAGAATAAGTAGTGAGATAAAAAACCCCTACCTCGTGTCTGACATGACCCGTTCGTTCTTTAATATCCTGAATAATAAATTAAAGTTAATTTATAATTTCGTAAAACCCTTTTCAAGTTTATTATTAATTTTATATCACTTATTACCATGTTTTAAACATTATGTAATCATTTATGTTAATAAGGTTAGTTTTGTCGATATTTGGCACTTGAGTTAAAAATTAACACCTTATAGTTACAAGTTGTTCACATGGTCAAAAGATAATTATATTAAAAATGATATTCATGATTTAGATATCATATATATCATATATGTTTAGTATATACATGTATTTATAATAGTAAATATCATTTTGGGTAAGAATGAAATGCACTGTTCATGGAGACAGTAAGCCGTACATACGCATGAACGTTACATTCATTTCTATTTCTTATTTTAATGGACTTAAAACATAATGATACATAGATATATTATAATTACAGTATAATATCATATATAATATCATTAAATCCATCATTTATACGTCCCACATATGGTATTAACGAGTCGTATCACTTTGAGGGGGCGATGGTCCGCACTTCCTCAAATGAAATTATCTCATTTACCCATAATGGATACAATTAAGGAATGCTATAAAAGAAAAATATAGAATAATGAAGAAAACATAAACAAAATATATATAATATATAAATACATTTCTATCATATTGGCCACCATGAGAGGCATTAGGGGGTAATTGAACTATTATCGTTTCTTGAGGCGTTAGTTTTCCATCCACAGAATCATTATGTTCTTCACCCATTAGATGGAGGTTTGTGTAAGTGTAATTAAATTACATATCATAAAAACATCCTAGTATATTGAGGATACTGGTGTTGTTATAAAATAAAGGAATAAAAAGATTTTTGGGTTGGAGGAGTAAAATAGACGAAAAAAGCTAAGAGAAATCGTTACCTTTAATTTGGGTAACTCCATTTGGTTTGACCCAAAATGGACTCTTGATGTGACTTATTCTTAAGGTAAGGATTCTAGGATGAGGATATGGATGTATTAAGTTTAATTGGGCATAGGTTGGAGGAGCCAAAAGGCTTGAGAGGTGTGAGGAATTGTTTATAAGTGGTGTCCTTTTATAAGTGGGAGGATGAGCTTTTTAGAAAAACTTAAAGTATTATATTATGATAAATTCATATTCTAATTATAATGGCTCAAAACAAGATTATTTAAATTATAAGGTGGTGATACGTTGAAAACCACTCAACCAATAGGTTTTAGACATGTCTGGGTTACTATTTTACCCTTATTGTTTATATTTAACTCTTAGTTAATTAGATTGCAATTTACCATGTCACTTTGTATTTTTATATTATATGGTTAATAAACATACTATAAACTGTCAAGAGAACCCCATGTGGTTCATTAATGACAGACCTATCATCATATAATTCCTTTTGCCGATCCTTAGATATTTATGAATATTATATCAATTAATAATATAATATTTGTTTTAAAAACTCTTTTATGTAATTTTGAGACTTTTTAATAATTGATTTTTGTTAAAGTCTTAATAAATTAATTAATTCAAAAAAAGTTATTTATTAAATAAAAATATGTCATATTAACAGATAAAATTCTTTGAATTCATTAAAAGTCTCAAATTATATTTATTAGGGTATTTATAATATCAATTATTTTAATATTTCATTAATAAGGTAATTACTGCATCATCATTATGTCATTAATATCTAAATTTATATGATTTCTACAAATTATAAAAAAAATACCCTAATGTTGGAAATATTTTAAGCTTTACAATGAATATTTATAGTGGAAAATATAACTTATAACACCCCATGTAAAAATTAATTTACTAAATGATATTTGTTTGTGTCATTGTTTGTCTTTACTTTAAATTAATTAATCTAAAGAGTCATTATCACTCTTAAGTGGCTCTATGGGGTACCAAAATCGACCCAAGGATGACCATGGTTGGCCATGACTCATCCGATATGGTTAGGAAAAGTGTTAAGGAAATTTTTATTAATAGAATATACTTTTTATCTTGAATTACCTTATTTACCATTAACCACAGTAAATAAAAGTAAAAAGTTACTATTCACCAAAAATTTTTTTTATCATATTGATCCAAATTTTACTCTTCGATATTAACCGTGTCTCTCAGATTTTTTAAATTCAACTCAACAAATCAGTAAAATTATGTTTAATATTAATTTTCAAATTTTCCTAGGAGGTGGGTAAAAGACGGTGAAAAGTTCAATAAAATTTTTATATATCTAAAAATATTATAAAATGACATCAATTAATTACAATGAACTTATATAAGTATTATATATCTATTTTGACATAAATTAATTTAAATAAAATAAATTATTATTTAAATAAAAATTCGGTTTTAAACTATAACTCAGTGTTTTTCAATATTAATCAAAAATTGAATGTTTTCAGAAAAATACAAAAAATTAACCCTAAGATAATTTTGATATTATGAATTTATAAATTAAGTATATATTACGAAATTCAAAACATAGAAGTTCCATTTGTTAATTTAAAATTTATTCCCATTTTCAAAACCAAAAAGATTATTTGAGAAAAACAATAACCATCAAAAGAACGACACTTGTTTATGTCTAATTTTAATGTGATATTACTTACAATGACTAGAACTGGATTAAATGGTAAAAATATAATCTATTTAAAATTCATAACCATTAATATTTATAATTTAACACTATAAATTATTTCGATTAAAAAATTTATTTTTAATTAAAATTTATTATTTTTCACTATTCACTAAAATAAGAAAGTTTTCAGAAAAATACAAAAAATTTATAAAAACTTAATTTTTATCTCCCGATTCTAAAGAAGATTATTTTTTCAAGTCGAAAATATAAAATTTCGAAATATTGGATTTAAAAATGGTTCACCCTCAAAAGGTTGTAAAATTTCATTTTCAGAAAAATAATTCATTTATCTAAAAAAAATTGAATTTGATTTTACATTATGTCTAAAAACACATAAGATGGATCCTAAAATTATAAGGATTATATAAAGTTTAAAATTCAGTTAATACTATTCATAATTGCTTTTGAACGACTAGTTTGGTAAGTCGTGGTGTGCCTGAACTCAGTGTTGCTTGTAGTGTAAGTTATTGAATTACTTTGAATAAATAACGTACGATGAAATCTTGGGGTATTACCTTAGTCCCTCCATTAATAAATTGTGTCCGTACAATTTGAAATTTTTCTTCAAGAAAAAAAAGGAGGAAAATATAAAATACCTTCGTGGGAAAACCCACATCAGAAATTGGGTTAATAAGATTTAGTCTTAATAAGTGGAAAAAGGGGAATGAAAAAGTCACCACCAAATTATGATCATGATTAGGAGAACATTAGTGGAAATTCGAGAAACATAATTGTAGGGAAAATGTAAATATTTATAGGGAATTTTTGAGGTCATCAATCACAAATAATTGTTGAATTTAGGGTCTCAAAGCCATCAATCTATGATGATTTAAAATATCATCGGTTCAACAAAACCTAAGGTATTTGGAAAAAACATTTTTAGTTTTAAGATCCCTTACCTAATGTTTAAGAATTAATTTCTTCATATAATAAAAGAAGATAAAAAAATATACTTCACAAGTAGAGTACCATCATTTACCTAATTTCTACCACAAAATCATCTTTCACTCTAAGAGATATTAGAACTAAAAAAATATTCAATTTATCTGATTCATGTAAGGTTGAAAAAAAAATGAATTTATAATTCACCTATCAGACCCTTAAAAAAAGAAACTACAATATACAATCCAGGTACTTCACATATTCCAGTGGTAGGCGATAAATCTCAATAGCACTATGGTTGTTGGTTTGATTCCCACATCTTTGTCCAACGCGACGGGTTGTCACACGGTCTACATGTAGTCCTTTTTATAAAAATCCAAAAATAACCTTAATAATAGTATCCAATTTCAAACATAATCCATACCAACTATTAGAATTATCCAAAATACTTCTATCCAAACTCATTTTCAAAATTTTATTAGGAAGGAAATCACAATTAAGTTCATTTTTCCACATAATAACATGTGAATACGTTCATCGTGTATTCTATTAAAACACTGCAACATCCTGAATTACCATAAAACCGTATTGATTACATTAATTCTATCTTATTCTTTATAGAAGACTAGATATAATCCTTCTATAAAAAAATGTTATAAACTCCAGCAATGATGGAATATACAAATCATTAATTAGTTTCATGTTTGTCAAGAATATCCAAAATAATTTATCCAAATAAAACATGTATTATTCCAAAATCACTACCTCAGTATCATAAACCTATTATGGTTTATCTTTTACAAAACCATATATTTTCCAAAAAATTAAAATGTTATTCAGTCACATTTCTTGGTTCCACAAAATCTCAATCCCTTAATGAAATAGTATTGTAGTACAATCCTTATATACTCCATAATTATAATAACCAGTACATTGTTGATACAACACTCAAATGACATAATTCCCTAACAAAAACATAAGAAATCTAATCATTGCACCTCATCTGTGGTAGTATCATAAATTCATTATTATCCAATAGCATCATTTTAGGAATACTATGACAATTTGGACATCGGTTTACGTAGTGTCCCAGCTCCATGCAGATGATGAATTGTTCATTTGAATCTTTTTTCTTTCCCTTGAAATCATGTACCTAGTGTCCTTTTTTCCACACTTATAACAAATTCCCATTTACTTCAAGCATTTACCAAGGTGATTATTTCCACATTAATCACATATGGGAAAATCCTTCTTTCCCCTATTCCCTTTATCCATCTTTCTCTCTACCATCCTTTTCTTGTCTTGTATCCATTCAAAGCCATAAGACTAAGGGAATTATTTAATTATATTACTATCACATGATATTATTTCTTCATATGTTGAGAATACATGGGAGACTACTTCCCTTCTAAATTTTAGCTTAATACCATGAATGATACGACCCTTATTACTCTTTGGATCATACACATTGCTGGAGTTCTCATTCCTTCTACTGGGCTCCTTTTCTAAGCAATGGCATACACTAGGTCAGTTTATGAATCGCAACTCATAATTCCATATATGTAAAATACCGAACGTAAATTGAACAGTTTATGGATATAATATATAATCACAAAATGATTTTCTCTCATGAGATATATACTCATAAACCCTTCATAGTGGTTTGTAAAGAAAGCGAGAATTATCCTAAGCATATCCCCCGAGAGTATCGTAACGATGAGTGCACCAAGGCCCATTGCCGTACACCAGTTCCCATTTGAGTGTATCTCAAAGATATGTTTTCGGGTTTTACCCCTATGTACATCTGTGCCAGATCCACCTCTACCAGCTCGTATCGGGATAGGGATGTATTTTCTTGGAAAACTCAAAAAATCTCTACATTACCAAAATTATAGGAAGTCCTTCTATACATATCCTCAAAGTCTATCTTAGGTTAATGTGATCTAATCAGAGTTTATCTAAATATAGCTTCCAAGGTTATTTCTAATCTTTCTCTTATACCAACTATAACGACACGACCCAAGTTACCAAGAGTCGGTGCAATTTGTTAATACATTGGCATAATTATTAGGAATCAAGTCTCAAAAGACCGATCAATTCAGCATTCTTGGAAAATAGATTGCATACAATAAAATTACATTACACCATCAATCATAAAACACAACATAAAAAATTCGTTCAGAACGCCATTATTCCCTTTAGATTAACCATGCATACCAATCATAATACACTTCTTGGAATCCAGGGAAAATGAAACATTAGAATGGGGTGAGATCAAACACTCAGTAAGGGTAAGTAATACAGTGGAAAATGACATAAATATTAAACTTGGTGAATAATTAAAACCACATCCCTTTACCAATAAAAAACATGATTACTTTAATGGAATGAATATGAGCTGAGTAAATAATGACATTATAAAACATAATCATGGGTATTCTACTAGTCGTATGACCACATGAACCATCAATATTATTTCCATAATGAGGGAATGTATAATGCCAGACATTATAAAACGTTTTGTCAAGGCCTCGACCAAGATGTCTAAAAATGATTAAGGCCTCATCCAAATACATAAATCAAATTTGGAAAGGGTCTTGTCCAATTCCACATCTAGTTGTCTCATGAGACCTACTGATGCATCAAGGATCTATAGCAGGCTCCACCTATCACTTACTATGTCCAATACATTCCTCATTCGAAAAGGTTGAAACATAACATAAACATTCGTATTAAAACTAACATATGGAAAGTCAATACCTTAACCATGATCCATGAATGGTATAAAAATAACACATCCATAGTCAAACATATCACAAAACCTTCAATAAAATATAGAAGATATGTAACATAATTAATCAACTTCAAACAAGTTTAGAATCCATCAACGGTTGTTGACATAGATGTAAATGATTTGTAATACTCTTTGAGAGAAATATCCCTTTTTCACGAAAACATTTAAAAGTTATACAATTTAGAAAGGAATACTTTTAAAGAAATTTATGAATCAATGTGTCCCATACCAGTTTGAATCTTTTGAAAGGAAATAACATTTTTAAAACATTCATTTCAATATAAATAAATCCTTAAAACCCATTTTGAAAACATGGACATTAATGAGAATGATTTAGATAAATAAATATTTAAAACATTTTAAATTATGTTTTTTTAAAAATCCCCTTAAAAATAATCACTTTGAAGACTCTTTTATGAAACATAGACATGGATAGTAAATATGTCCCAGTAGATACTTACGCAAAACAATCCCGGATAATAATGAGATTGTTGAATTAACCCTTACAAATTTGAAAACTTACAAAAAATACACCACATTAAATAAGTATCATACAATGAATATGTAAATAAACATAAATTAAAGTGTATTACCCAAATAATACAATTATGATAAGTACATACACCACACAAAAGGAAATAGTGGAAATATGGCATGAATCTCATGGGAATAAAGAGTGAGATGAAAACCCCTTACCTTGTGTCCAACTTAACCAGTTTGTTCTTTAATATCCTGAATGATAAACTAAAGATATTTTATAATTTCTTAAGAAACATTTTCAAGTTTATTATTCCTTTTATATCACTTTTTACCATGTTATAAACATTATGTAATCATTTATGTTAATAACGTTCGTTTTGTCGATTTTTGGCACTTGAGTTAAAAATGGACACCTTATATTTACAAGTTGTTCACATGGTCAAAAGATCATTATATTAATAATGATAGTCATGATTTAGATATCATATATATCATATATATCATATATATCCAGTATATAAATGTATTTATACTTATACATATCATTTTGGGGTAAGAATGAAATGCACCGTTCATGGAGACGGTAAGCCGTACGTACGCCTGAACGCTACATTCATTTCTATTTCTTATTTTAATGGACATAAAACATAATGATACATAGATATATTATAATTCCAGTATAATATCATATATTATATCACTAACTACATCCTTTATACGTCCCACATATGGTATTAACGAGTCATATCACTTTGAGGGGCGGTAGTCCGCACTTCCTCAAATTAAATTATCGCGTTTACCAATAATGGAAACCATTATGGTATTATATAAATGGAAAATACATAAGCACAAAGAAAAAATAAACATAATATATATCATATATAAATAATGTTCCATCATAATGGCCACCATGAGAAGCATTATGAGATAATTGAACAATCATCGTTTCGTGAGGTGTTAGTTTTCCATCCGCAGAAACATTATGTTCTTCACATATTAGATAGAGGTGTGGGTAAGTGTAATTAAAATAAATCTCATAAAAACATCCTAGTATATTGAGGATACTGGTTTTTTTATAAAATAAAGGATTAAAAAGATTTTGTGGGTTGGAGTAGTAAAATAGAAGAATTGAAGCCGAGAACAATTGTTACATTTAATTTGGGTAACACCCTTTGGTTTGAACCAAAAGGAATCTTGAAGTTCCTTATGACTATGTTAAGTCTTCTTGGTGTAGGAGATGGATTTAGGGAGATTAAATAGGCAGAGTTTGGAGGATAAAAAAGGCTTTAGAGGTGTGAGGAATTGGTTATAAGCGGTGTCCTTTTATAAGGGGGAGGAGGTGCTCTTTAGGAATAACTTAAAGTATTATTTTATGATAAATTCATATTCTTTTTATAATGGCACAAAACTATATTATTTGAAGTATATGGTTGGGATGGGTATAAAAAAAGTCAAACAATAGGTTTTAGACATGTTTGTTTCACTATTGTACCCTTATCTTTTAGATTTATCTATTAGTAAAATTGTTTAACATTTACCGTGTCTCTTTGTATTTTTATATTACATGGTTAGTAAAACTACTTTAACCTGCCAAGAGAACCCCAAGTGGTTCTTTAATGACATACCTATCATCATATACGTTTTTTACTGAACCATATATTTTTAGGAGTATTATATCAATTAATAATATAAATGTTTTTTTTAAAACCCGTTTATGTCAATTTTGACACTATTTAGTAATTGATTTAATAAAGCCTTAATAAATTTATTATTTAGAACCAAATTTATTTAATCAATCCAATCATGTCATAGTACCCAATAAAATTCATTTAATTCATTAAAAGTTGAAAATATATTTATTTGGGTATTTATAATATCAATTATTTTAATATTTCATTAATAAGGAAATTACTACATCATCATTATGTCATAATTAAATAAATTTATTTGATGTATAAAAATTATAAATTAAATACCATGATTTATGAAATATTTGTATCTTTCCAATTAATATTTATAGTCAAAAATATAAATTATATAACCTCATGTAAAAATTAATTTACTAAAAGATATTTGTTTGTGTCATTTTTGTCTTTACCTTAATTTAATTATTCTAATTAGTCATTATCTTTCTCATGTGGCTCCATGGGGTCCCAAAATCTACCCAAGGATTCCAATGGTCATCCATGACTCATCCAATAGGGTTATGAAAAGTGTTAATGTAATTTTATATTATTATAATTTACATTGTATCTTGAATTACCATATTTACCTTTAACCGCGCTAAATAAATTTCAAAAGATACTATTCACCAAAAATAATTTATTTCTTATTGAACCAAATTTTACCCCTTGATATTAACTGTGTCTCTCTAATTTTCAAAATTCAACTCAATGAAGCGGTTAAATTATGTTTTATGTGAATTTTAAATTCTCTTAGGAGGTGGGTAACGTTGAAAAGATCAATAAAGTTTTTATATATCTAAATTTATTATAAACTAACATAAATGAATTGAAATGAACATATATATGTATTATGAATCTATTTTGACAGAATTTAATTTAAATAAAATAAATAATTATTTAAATAAAAATTCGTTTTTAAACAATAACTTAGTATTTTTCACTATTCATCAAAAATTGAATGTTTTCAGAAAAATACAGAAAATTCACCCTGGGATAATTATGATATTTCGAATACAAAAACGAAGTCTATTTAACCAAATTCAAAATATAGAAGTTTAATTTATTAATTTAATATTAATTCCCGTTGTCAAAACCAAAAGGCGTATTTTTATGAAACAATAACTATCAATTGATTGACACTTATTTATGTCCAATTTCAAAGTGATATTAATTACAATGACTTGAATTGGATTAAATGGTAAAAATATAATCTATTTATACATACAAACCATTAAAATTTATAATTTAACATTCTAAATTATTTCAATTAAAAAAGTTGTTTTTAATTAAAATAGAGTGTTTTTCACAATTCACCAAAATATGAAAGTTATCAGAAAAAAAATTATTTTTATCAAAACTAAATTTTTATCTCCCGATTCTAAAGAAAAAGTATATTTTGTCAAATTAAAAATAAAAAATAGTAAAATATTGGATTTAAAAATGGTTCCCCATCAAAAGGCTGTAAAATAGCATTTTCTGAAAAATACTTTTTTTATCTAAAAAATGATTTTGATCTTACATTATGTATAAGAAACACATAATATGGATTATAAACCTATAAGGATTATATAAATTTTAAAATTCAGTTAATACTATTCATAACAACTTTTGAAAGGCTAGTTTGGTATGTCGTGGTGTGCTTCAACTCAGTGTTGCGTGTAGTGAAAGTTATTGAATTACTTTGAATAAATAACGTACTATGAAATCATGGGGTGTTACATATTACATGAATCTTATAGATATCATTTCCATACATAGTCTATCAATATCAATAATAATGAGCTCTATTGGTTCCACACTCATTGATGATTTATATTCTCATTTACTGATGTATATATGGTTCTCAATGTGGTTTGTTTTCCAAAAACTAGTTGAAAACCATTCCCATAATTTGAAAAATATTTTCATAGTAAATTTACCGTACTCCCATGTTTGAAAATATATTGTAGAGTCAAAATGAAATTTGAGGCCTCCCATCAAAAACATAATGTGCATAAATATTTTTTTATGAAAAACCCATTAGAAACATGAATCCCACAAAAAAATTCAACTATGATATCAAAGAAAACAATTTCAGGAATAAAAATACTAATTCAAAAGAACATTACGTACCTAATGAGTTATATCCATTATAAAGAGGCACCTACCTCAAGAATGGAGTAAAATAATTCACCATTGAGATGATGATAAAAAAATGAGATGATTCGGTCCTCAAAATCCTAGATACGTAAGAAACATCAAAAAATCTCCATCAAAACCCTTACAATAGATAACCACAACCGAATAGAGGCAAGCGGAGAAGCGATAACACAAGGATTTAAGATGTGGAGATATAACCAAATAAAAAATGGAACACACCATGAAGATATCTACTAGTAATTAAGGAATATCATCAAGGAATAAAGGATAAATGCCTCTATAGTGCCGAAAAAATTTAGTTTGAGCCTAATAGAGATAATGAGATGTGTATATATTAAATTGTACAATGGAAAGAGGTAAATTATAAATTTTTCAATGTTTGGATATGAGTACAGAGTAAGGCCATATAGATTAAAAAATCATCTATCGACCACACATAGATGGAATCCTTAATCAACATGAGTCACATGGATACCTGGGTAGTTCCACATAGATTAAAAAAAAGCTCAAGACATGTGAAACCTCTGTAAAAACCCATTGAAACCCATGAAAATATCAATGGAGCATCTAATTTCCATATCACATTATTACCACATGGTTAGTACCTTCCATGTTTCTAAAAAATGTGCCTAACATGTTTTCTAAAAAAATACATTTTTCAATCTATGACTCCTAGAAACCTCTCAAATTTCAGAAGAAATTGACCAAGTTCAAAATCAATCATATCATTGAATTGAAGGGTGTCACAACATTCATGTTCTGCAATACTTGCTACTACTATAGTGTAAGTAATAGTACTCATCATTACTATAGCCTATTTTACATACTACTGTACTACAATTATTCTTAGAGATACCCCCAATTGGAGTTTTCTTGGTGTACACTATAGGATAAATGTATCTAGGTATCTGGTGTTCCAAGCATCAGCCACTATATGATTTAGCTACCTTCATGGTGGAAGTCATTTTTTTCAAGCAGTAAATGTGTTTCAATTGTAGATTGTTTTCATAGTAACAAGTTGATAGGATGATGGGCTAGTGGTTAGTGGAAGAGGGCAGTGCTAGTTGGGAAACATGGTCTGGTAGGGATATTACATTCATAAAATATAGTTGGAATGCATGGGCCATATCAATGAGAAGACTAGATTTTGTTATTATAATATCGAGAAAATTAAATGAAATGTAAATTAGAAGAATATTATCTATAGGTTTACTAACTCATCTGGTCAATAATTATGAATTTGGTCCATGTATTAATCTTTCAATCCATATGATATTTGAATTTTATAATGCTTACATGTCATAGTGGGTGGTTTTCAATACTAACAAGGAGGGATTGACTAATGAAATGATTAATGTATAATGGACATGTAACCCAATATGCATCTCTAGGAATCTTGAACCGCATTCCTGATCAATATTGGTTGGAAAACAGTTCTAGGATATCAAAAAACAATAAATGTAAATGAATTTACCATTAGAGTCCTAATTACTAGGATACATATTCCCCCTGAAAATATAGCATGACCTATCATACATTGGACATTCTTGAATAAAAATAAATAGTTTCCAAACATTACAAACAACTATTCAGTAAATAAAAAAATAAAAAAACCAAACATCTAAAATCATTTTTAAACAAAAATAAAGTTACAAAACAAATCCATAATATCACATAATTAGTAAAAATGTAAACAAGGATAGAATGGACAATAAATAACTAATATACATATCTAACCAAGAAACATACAATAAATTAATCTAAAAAAACGTCTCTATATAACCTATGGTCACCCACAATCCCAAACCAATGATAACGATGCATGAATCAAGATGTTGCTCAATATCATTCTAATCCAATAAATTTATATTTATTAGTAAGATTAAGACATGTATACAACAATAGGAACATTAATGGTTTGATTAAAATCCCAGTATGATACCAACATCAATGGATATATATTTTTTCACAATTAAAAACATAATTTTATTATGAAAATATGAATTTTTGTTATAAAATTTTTTTCCAGTAAAATAATAAGTTTTGAATCATTTTACAAATCCATTATTTATAATAATTCATGATGATCTTCATAAATTACACAAACATGTTAAATAAAGATCATAATTATTAGAAATAAGTAATAATCAATATCAAGGTTCAAATAAATAGTCAAACATTATGTTACATCATATCTCAACCACAAACAATATATGAAAAATGGAGACTATAACCATTGGAATTATGGTACCTCGAACTATATCATGGATCACTTAGCTGGTTTATGTAAACCTTAAAATTTCCCTGATCTCTTAATGTCTCATTCGGTTATATATTCCATATTGTAATATGATACAGTTTAATTGGGACACAAACTATATCTTGTTCGAAATATACACATGGGTTCACCTGTCCATGTTACCAACACACATCCACAGTCTCTCATGTGCAATCCATATTTATTATAAATTCAAAATACACAATATCATAATTAAACACGACCTTATATAAATTCAAGGCCTAAAACATGGTAATCATAATTCACACCACAATTTCCTTTTTTAAGAATATTTGAAAATTAAATTATAAGAAAACACCCAATATGTTACATTTTATTTAACAGTATGCACACAAGAATTCAAATATTAAGAAAAATCATATGAAATAACTATTTAATCAAACTAAATCCAAAAAAATCAGAGATCATAGATGAACCCTCAATAAATCATTTTAAACATATTTCGTTAAATAGAACAAAAGAGAATCCACAAACCCTAGGTAATAAAAAGGAAACATGTGTTATGTTTAATCACCTACCTTAAAAAATTATCAAACTGAGAAGGTGGGTATTATTCAACCTATAATATGTGATGTTAAGATAAGATTAAATTAGAAGGATTACCATCTCAAAAAATTAATAAATTAATTACTATTATTTAATCTAATACTGGGAAAATACATTGAATATTATAAAAACAATCACAAGTTTTACCTTTCACATATTGAGAAAAATCCAATTCCACCACTAATGTTTTTCCATATCAATATCGAATGAAGGATTTAAAAAATAACATTGACTTGGGGGGGGGTATAATAGAGGTATAAATTAGAAATATTACTACAGATTATTCTCATACCTCCACTGAAAACTCCCTCACCTCTTTGAAATAATTTTATTTGTCCTGTTTTTAAAAACATTTCCCATACATTTTTTCAATAAATTTTATTTTCCACCTTCTTTCTATTGTATAGAACACATTACACATGCCTTACCGAGAATATGAGTCTCCATACTGTTACAATAACTCATTTTTTAGATAATATTTTTCTTTTCTAAAGACAATAATTTAAAATCAAAATGAAGACAATGACGACGATATAATCTCATCATCATTATTATTATTAATCAAAAAATATTAATTATTAAAACTATATATATATATATATGTATTTATATACAAGTAAATTAATTTTTATTTTTTTTAAAAAAAATGACATAATCATTATTATTATACACCCAAATATGATTCTAATATAATAATATTTCAATTATCATTTTAAACAGTCTCAAAATGTTGTGTTGTTTTTATCTCAATAAAATATTTTTTTTTCATAAAACACATATACAAAATTTTAAAATAAAAATCATGATTCTTTTCAATCTTAACAATATAATTCTTCTCATTGATGAGAAGCTTCATTGGTCATGAAACTATTTTACGACACCCAATACAAAAGAATTAATATAAAATAACCATGGTACTAACCATAAAAGAAGTTTCAATATTAATATTATAACAAAACAATAAACATTAATCCTAGAAAAAGGTCATACTATTACCATTATTGAAAATTATACAATCCATAAAATTACTATCATATGTTAATTCATTTTAATGACATCACTAATCACTTACAAGATTTATTAGTTTCAAGAATGTTCCAAAGCCATTTAAAATTAAGAACTACTATTCATTATAATCATTTCCATATTTTGATTTAACCCCACATGGAATAAAACATTATTAAAACCTATTTATACATATACTATATTTAATCAATCCAAACACATAGAAATTTAGAAAAAAAATTCCAACCCAAAATGTGATTAACTCATCAAAAAAACATAGAGAATTCCAACAAAAGGTGATCACTGATAAAAAAAATATTTGAAACTTTTAAGAAACCACTTTTCGTTATTTTTAAGACATCATGAATCCATAAATACCAAATTACCTTTAAAACTTAATTAATATGATTTCAATTAGGACCTTATTTCACAGAAACAACATGTAAGTCCATATGGAAAACAATTTCAACTACAATTAATCAAGGACCTATTATTTCAAAAAATAAATTAAAAAATTTTAATCTATAACCAACAAAACATTTATATACTAAATATAAAAATAATCATGATTGAATAATAAATAAATGAAAATAAAAAAATCTCATCTTTAAACTCATGGTAGGATCATTTCATAAAATATATACCAAAACAAAAAAATTCTATCAAATTTTTATTAATTGTTTTAATTATTGAACTATATTTGAATTAAAACCATTATAAGGAAACACATTAAACATACATTATCAAATATTATGAAAAAACCTAAAACATTTCATCATTATTTATTATAATATTATCTATTATAGAATAACCATCATGTTTTACATAAACACATCAATATTTCAAAATATTATTTTTTAATCAAAAACATTATTTATCTAAAAAATATTAATATAATTTTTTAATATACCTTTAAAAAAACAATCCATTTAATTTTTACTATTTTTATTAATAAAAATATTCCTTCACTAAATTATTTATAATAATTTTCCCATATAAACCACTTACCATACTGAATGAAAATTTAATTTTTCTAATGAATTACTTTTAAAGAGAAAGTGGGAATCCTCATATGGATAAAACATAATGTCATATTACATGGAATAAAGTAAAAAAAAGTCATTAAAGAATAGACAAATATTTGTGGAATGATACACCCTATATAACCTCATTTAAATTATAGATCCATTTGATTCCAGATCATTCTTAATAAGATCTTTAAAGTGATCGACCAATGTATCCCATGATAGTATATACTCCACCAAATTGATATTCATTTTGTTGAATCCATATTTAATATTGTAGTTTTTGGTTAATCCACACCCATTTAACATCATTTAGATCAACTTGAATCATTTTATTTTTTCACCTCCTCTTTTTATCGTAGATTCTAAAAAATATTTCTATAATTTTTTCCTTATTGTAGAGAATGGGTTGTAATGTTTTTTTATTTATCTACATCCTACACACCTATCATTAAATTCTCAATAGGACATGATTCCAAAGCTAAAACATTCATCATTTGAATAAAACTATCTTTTACCAAAGTACCTCTATATTCTAAAATTAGATTTTCAACATGATTTTAAATTTTCTTCTTATAAAAATAGTAATACTCGATGCCTTTGAAATCAATGACCTTCCCCCCCCTTTGACCAACATTTATTAATTTATTTTTCTAATATATGAATAATACTTACACCCTTTGGATTTATTTCCCTTATCCACATTTCATCTCCCTAATAATGAAAAGAAAAAACTACTCATCATGATATATATAACAAAATATTAAAAAACATATTAATCCATATATATATTCTCATTTCAAAATTCTTTTTGAAAAATTAATATCAACATACCTAAGAAAAAAATAAAAAAAATAAAATACACATTTATATTTTATTATTTACATGATAAAAAATGCTTTCACACATAATTCAATAATATAGTAATACTGATTATTTTTCCCTATTTTACACACATATTTTAATTCAAAATATTAAATCCTGATATCATATTTTTTACTCTTCTAGAATATCATAGAATAATATATATTACACACATATTCTATTAAACAATGTATTGTCAAATATTTTTAACATGATTCATATCATAATAAGAGAATAAAATCTCATCATAAAATAAGAATCATGAATACTTATAAAGAATTATCATGCTTCCCTTTTTCATTAAACAAGATTCAACAATCATATCACCATATTAATGAGTTTTCGAATGATTTTTTGTTGTATTTTTATCAATAAGACAATTTTTTTATTATTTGATGATGAATATCAATATGAGTTGGTGTGATATGAAAATTGAGTGTGAAAAATGAATTTTTTAATAAGATGTAGATTTTAATTATAACACATGTGTAAAATGATTCATCAAACTCATCATTGTAATGACTAGAGTATTGATGTTCAATGAAATCATTTACATGTGTAGATGGATATATATAAACTATCTACATCATATTAGAAGTGTTTTTTACGAGGTGAATAGGTGGTGTGAATATCTGAGTGAAATTTAAATGTACCAAATTTAAGGATACAAATTGAAAAGTCATTATACTATCTATACATGATCCCTCTATGTATAAAAAACATCATTTAGTTTTCATATACATCATTTCTAGGGATATTGATATTTCACAAGGATGGTATGAAGGTGTGTAAGAATCATCTTATTGATATGTGTAATAATTATATCTTGATTTTAATAACCATTATCTAGTAAAGTTGAGTGAAAAATAGGAAACGATTATATGATTGTACGTCATATAGGAATTTCAATAGACACTATCTGGCTACATATAAATGGAGTTTATATGTGTAAGTAAGAATTGACTTTATATGAGAATGAATACTAATTTCATAAACATTATATACCCCTACATAGAATTATTTTACACAGATATATAAGATATATTTCAAGGGGATTCATAAGAATCATACGAGTTGGAATCGATCTACATAATGGTTATATATTGGCATAAACATCACGACATTAAGAATTTTTAATGTTGCTGCTAACTGGAAATATGGGAAATCAAAACATTTATATTATAATGAAAATATTACCAGTCAATGAAAAATAGATTCATCATGGATATAATAATCATAAAATTACATTTCATTTGTGTATACATTTAAGGAAATATTCACCATGAAACTCCATGGATAGTGAGTGATTTCATGATCTAGAATGTTATTTTATTTTAAAAAAATAAATTTGAACATCATTGTGATGATGTTGGTGATACTATATGATGTTCTAAAATATATCATATAAATAATGAGGGTGATATTTAAGTTGGTGAGAAATTAGGAGTTTATTGTGAATGATAAAAATGGTATTCATGCATAAAATACTGAAGAGATGTGATAATTGAAGCTCAAGATGTACATTAAAGGCCACACATAAAAATATTATTTGTTATTATAGATGAGATATGGAAGGTTGATTTATATTTTGATAGTATAATGATTAGTTGAGTGAAATGAATATTTTTAAGAGATAATAACAATTAAATGACAATGTATTTACTAGATAGTTTTTAATAAAAAAATATACTATTTCTATTGAGTTTTTTGAGATGAAAATTGAAAATAATTTTATTTGATAAGATGAACCTATAATTTTATGTATTTGATTTTAGGGGTAATATCTTAATTTAATTTCAATAAATCAATACATATATCTCTATAACTTGATATCTTTTTGATAAAAATGCCGATGCATCATGGGAGAATGAAATGGGTTATCCATGATTGTTCTCTTTGGATTTAGGATACAAATTTAAGATGTTATTCCACTTTTGGTATAATTATTTTGATGAGAGTTATTAAATTAACTCATTTAATGTAACACCCTATGATTTCATTGTATGTTATTTCTTGAAAAAAATTCAATAACTTGCACTACACACAACAATGACTTCAATCGCATCCCGACTTACCAAACTAGCCGTTCAAAAGCGGTTATGAATAGTATTAATGAAATTTTGAACTTTATATAATTATTATTATTTGAGAGTCCACATTTTTAGTTTCTTAGACATAATGTGAGAACACATTCATTTTTTTCAGATAAAAGTACTATTTTTTAGAAAATGCTATTTTACCGCTTTTAACGGTGAACCATATTTAAATCCAATATTTGAAACATTTATATATTCAATTTGAAAAAATAATCTTCTTTTATAGAATCATTAAATAAGAATTTAGTTTCAATAAATTTTTGATGTTTTTCTGAAAACATTCTTATTTGTGTGATTTGTGAACAATAACATATTTTTACTGAAAACAACTATTTTAATCAAAATAATTTATAGTGTTAAATTATAAATTCTAAAGGTTTGGAAGTATAAATAGATTATATTTTTTCAAATTAATCCAATTCAGGTCATTATAGGTAATTTCACTCTAAAATTGGACAAAAACAATTGTCAATTTTTTGATATTTATTATTTCTTAAAAATAGGCTTTTGGGTTTTGGAAATGGGAATTAATTTTAAATTAATTAATAAAACATCTATGGTTAGAAATTTGTAAAATATAATTCAATTTTTCATTTAGAATATCAATACTAGCTTAGGGTGAATTTTTGATATTTTTCTGAAAACATTCAATTTTTGATGAATATTGAAAAACACTATGTTATTGTTTAAAACCCACTTTTTATTGAAATAATTAATAATTTTATTTAAATTTATTATAAATATATATACAGAAAATTACAATATTATTTCAATGTAATTAATTGAAATATTTTTTATAATAAAATTAGATATATAAAATTTTATTGAACTTTTTACCGTCTTTTTACCAACCTTCTAGAAGCATTAGAAAATTTGAAAAAATCATAATTTTACTACTTTTGTGAGTTGAATTTCAAAAATTAGAGAGACACGATAAAACTCAGTAAATAATATGTGTCTTAATAAGAAGGAAATAAATTTTGGTGAATAGTATCAATTGACTTTTATTTACCACAATTAAAAGTGAAGAGGGAAATTAAGGGTAAAAATTATATTATAATTACTATAAAACATGTCCTAAGTCTATTAGAAAAGTTTAATTCGATAGTAAATAATGGCAGGAATAACATATGACCCTTTGGGTCCACTTGGATTATATTAGTTCATTTATTATTATTTAATTTAAAGTATAGTTAAAAGTGTTAAATTCAAGTTTTTATAACTAATACATTTTTATATAAATTTATCCATAAGATAAATTAGACTATAAATATTCATTAGAAATATAAAAATATATCCTATGCAATTTTATTTTATTTTTTATTTTAGACATTAAATAATTTATTTTATTTATGACACAATGATGATGTAAAAGTTTTCTTATCAACGAAAGATTAAAATAATTGATACAATAAATATCCAAATAAATGTAATTTTATTCTGTCGATGAATTCCACTAATTTTATAGGTTAATAATAAATTTTAGGGTATATTAGATAATTTTTTTCGATATGATAAGGTTGTTATGACTTTCCGAAAAACAAAATACCAAATAGTGTCAAAATTGACATAAATTTATTTTTAAAACAAATACAATATTATTGGATGATGTAATATTCCTAAAATTATAAAATTAATCGAAAGGGATTAAAGAATATTATATCTGTAATTATTTAAGAAATTGAGGTTCTTTTTGATTTTTATGATATGTTTATTAACCATATAGTTTAAGAATACAAGAAGACACGGTAAATATTAAATTATTTAACATACAGTTAAATCTAAAACAGAAGTTTAAAATGGAAACCTATGCTGGTATAAAACCTATTGGTTGAGTTTATTTCGACCCATCCACTCATTATATTCTAAATATATCAATTTTTAGCCATTATAACCTGAATATGATCTAATTAAAAAAATAATATTTCAATCTTTTCTTAAGGTCCCCTAACCCCTCTTATAAACAGAAACTATGCCTTCTCTCAAATCCATGCATTCATAGCCATTTGGTTCAATCAAACACTGACCAAATATCCCTTAAATTGTCATCCCTTCAACATAAAGGCCTTTATTTAGTCATAATTCAATCCTATGGAGTCCTTTTGATCAAATCAAAAGGAAGAACCTAGAGAATAAGTAAATATTTCATCACCTCTTTCAAGTTCTTTTCTTCCTCCACTTCTTCTTTCCTTGTAGTTTACATTCAAAAATAATAACATCCGTATCTTCTATATAATTTTATGTTATTATAAATACGTTACAACTATATTCATTATTCTCTCCATCCTTTAAATGACATATCACCATACGTGCAAACGTATGGCTTACCATCTCCACGTCGTGGTGTTGTTGATATTCAATGCATTATTATTTGGGTGGGTATAATAATGATTCATAGTAGATATAAATAATACATATAACATGATAATGATTTTTTATATATTATATACCATCAAATTATTTACTAATTTAAAATCAAATGAATATTATTTTCACTCATGCGTATATATGGATTACCATCCCCATGACGTGATGAGATTCAATTCCACGTTCAACATTCAATGATGGTTAAAAATATATATTATTAATATAAATGTAATATATGACATAATAATAGTACTAGATATATATATATATATATATATTTAGATATATATATCTTATTTGCTTATTTCTGTTCAATACGATATGAAAACAGAAAGAGCGTTTATCCGTGCGTATGACCTACCGTCTCCATAAACGGTGCCTTCCATTTCATATATATATATCTATTATAAATAATTATATTCTAAATTTATATAGTACATATAGATAAATATTTATATTCTGGAAGAATTTAAATCATGATCTAAATGATACGATCATGAATAACAAGTTAAGACATGTACGATAAAGAAATCAATTATTAACTGAAATATTAATTTCACATGGAAATCCTTATTATATGGGTAGTATAAAGTCATAAATGTGTCATGTATGATATTATAAATATGAATATGGTTTTTTAATAAATTAATAACATACTATGGTAATTATACATGAGGTTTAACGTTCCCTCAGACAAAGGAAAGTGCAATTTAAGGGTTAATTTCACAATCTTATTATTATTCGATGTTGTTTTTACGTAATTATTTAAGGGGACATATTGTTTATCCTTGTCCATGTTTCATAAAAATGTTTTCAAAAGGATTATTTATAATGGACTTTTTTTATACTAAAACATCATTTTAAATGTTTTAATTATTTATTCTTATAAAGCTTTCTCTTTAATGTCCATGTTTTCAAAATGGTTTAATGGATTTATTTATATGGACACGAATGTTTTAAAATGATAATTCCTTTCACAAGTTTCAAAGTAGTATGGGACAGTTTGATTCAAAATTATCTTTTAAATGACTACCTTTATATAACATGTGACTTTTAATTGATTTAATGAAAAAGGATATTCCTCACAAAGATCTTTACTATCCATTTTCAACTATGCCAGCATCCTTTACGGGATATTATTCTTGATCGAGGTTGACTTATTATGATACAAATCATCCAAATTATATTGAATTTTTTGTGATATATTTGACTGTGGATGTGTTATTTTTATACCATTCATGACATTTTGTATCCAAGTTCCAATAAGAATATTTATGTTATGTTTCAACCTTTTCAGATGAGGAATGTATTGGATATAGTAAGTGATGGATAGAGCCGGTGATAGCTCTTCGATGCAACATTATGTCTCATGAAAAAAATTAGATGTGGAATTGGCCAAACCCATTCCCAATTTGATATATGGATCTAGTTGAGGCCTTCATCATTTTATGACATATTTTCTGAGGACTTGACAACATGATTCAGAATGTCTGGCATTATACATTCACTCATTATAAAAATAATATTGAAGGATCATATTGTTATTCGACTAGTAGAATACTCAGGACTATATTTTATTATGGCATCATTTTCTCAACTTATATTTCTTCCATAATGTGTTCATGTTTATTCATTTTAATGTTATGTGTTTTCAATTATTCACGTTTACCATTGTTTATATTATCATCCGCCAAACTGTTCACCCTTACCGAGCAACTGAGCTCACCCCTTTCATATGTTTTATTTTCCCAGGATTTCCAAGAAGTGTATGATGATTGATATGCAGGGTTAACCTAAAAGGAAATAATGGTGTTTTAAAAGAAGTATCTATGTTTTATATTATGTTTGAAAATGTAATGTGAATTTGATGTATGTAATCTATTTCCATGACTGATAATCTAACCGGTCTTTCAGGACATGATTTCCTTGTATCATGAAAATGCATAAAAATAATGCATCGACTCTGGGGGACTAGGTTCGGGGCATTATAGTTGGTATTAGAGGATGTTAAGAAATATACTTGGATACTAGATTTATATGAACTCAGAATTGATCACATTACCCTAAGATAGACATTGAGGATTAGTATATAGAAGAACTTCCTGGAACTTTGGTAATGTATATATTTTGTGAGTTTTCAAAGAAAATACATCCCTATCTGGATACGAATAGGTAGAGGTGGCTTTAGAAAAGTTGTACCTAGGGGTAAAACCCAAAATCACCGCTTTGAGCTATACTCGAATGAAAACTGGTGCATGATAATGGGCCTTGATGCACTCTTGTTTACGAAACTCTCGGGGGGATATGCTTATGATAATTCTCTTTTTCATTATGAATCATAATATAGGATTTATGAGTATATAACTCCTCAATGAAAATATTTTTATTTATTACAGATTATATACATAAACTGTTCAATTTACTTTAGGTATTTTACAATTTTGGAATTATTCATTATGATTCATAAATTGACCTTCTGTAAGCCATTGTATATAAATGGTTCCCAGTAGAAGGAATGCGAACTCTAGTAATATGTGTGATCCAAAATGTAAGAAGGATCATATCATTCATGGTATTAAGCAAACATTTAGAAGGGAAATAGTCTCCCATGTATTTTCAAGATATGAATAAATAATATCATATGTTAATAAGATATGTAAAGAATTATCTAAGTCCTATGGCTTTGATGGGAAGATAAATAAGAAAAGGATGGTTGAGAGAAAGATGGATAAAGGGAAGTGGGGAAAGTAGGATTTTCCAATATGTGATAAATGAAGAAAGAAACAACTTGGTAGATACATGAAGGGAATGGGAGTTTGTTATTAGTGTGGAGAAAAAGGACACCAAGTATGCGATTGTAGTGGTAATAAAAAGGGTTGAAATGTAAAATACTTCATCTGTAAGGTGTTGGGTCACTACGCAAATCAATGTCCTAGTAATCAGAGTATACCAAAAATGATGCAATTGGATAATAAACAAGTTATGATACTACATTAGATGAGGATGAATGAATAGTGTTCCTATATTGTTATGATATAATTATTTCATTTGAGTGTTGTATCAACAATATACTGGTTAAATTAATTATGGATATAAATATGGATTGTACTGCAGTACAATTTTATTATCGATTCGAGATTATGTGGTTCTAAGAAAAGTGACATAATAGTAAGCTACAATTTTTGGATAAATAAATGGTTTAAAGAAAGTTAATCCTTTATATTTTCCTTATAATGTGTTATTGATTATGGAATAACTGAAGGTTGATTTGGATAAATTTTGTTGGATATTCTTTACTTCCTTGGAACTGATGAATAGTTTGTTTATTTAATCATCATTGGAATATTCAAATTATTTGTATATAAAGAAAATATATCTAGTATTATATAAAGGATAAGGGTGCATGAATTTAATCAATAAGGTATTATGTCAATTCAGGGAGTTTCAATGTATTAAAATAATACGTGATAAATGTTTTCACATGTTATTACGTGGAAAAAGGATGTTCATTGTGTTTAACATACATATAAATTTTGGACTGTGAGTTTGGATAGAAGTATTTTGGATAAATCTAAAGGTTGTAATGGATTATGTTTGAAATTGGATAATATTGTTAAGGTTATTTTTGGATTGTTATGAAAAGTACAACCCAGAGACCGGGCGACAACAAGTCGCATCCGGAAATGTTGCGAGACTAAAACCCACAACCAAAATGTGATAAGGGTGTATCATCTACCAATGGCCTATGTGATATCTTGGATTGTATAATATAGTTTCTTTTTTTCAATCATCTTATAGGTGAATTATAAATTCATTATTTTTGGAACGCTATACGATTAAGATAAAGAAAATTTTTTTCGAATTCTTTTGTAGTGAAATATGAGTTTGTGGTCGGAATTAGTTGAAAGATGAATTTATACATATTAAGTATACATCTGTTTCCTCCTATTCTATGGATAAATTAATTCTTAATCTTTAGGGAATGGATCATAAAACCAAAAATGTGTTATCCTAATACATTATGTTTTGTTGAATGGATGTTATTTTAAATTAGCAATGATTGTTGGATTTGAGGCATTCAATTTTACGCCTGCTTGTGATTGATAACCTCAATCACTCCCAATAAATATTTATGTTTTCCTCCAATTATGAGTCTATAATTTCCACCAATGTTCTCTTAATCAATATCATTATTTGTTGGTGACACTTTCATTTCCCTTTTCCTCTTATTGAGACTAAATTTTATTAACTGAATTTCGGATGTGGTTTTTCCCACAAAGGTATTTTCTATTTTGAATATTTTGTTTTCAAAAAACAATTTCAAATTTCAAGGAAGCAATTTATTGATGAAAGGAAGAATGTAACACCCCAATATTTTATAGTACGTTATTTCTTCAAGGTATTTCAATAACATGCACTACATGTAACACTGAGTTCAAGCACACCTCGGCATATAAAACTAGCCATTCAAAAGCGTTTCTGAATAATATTAACTAAATATTGAACTTTATATAATCCTTATAATTTTAGAATCTATATTTTTAGTTTCATAGACATGTCATAACAAATTCATTTTTTTCAGATAGAATAATAATTTTTAAGATAATGCCAATTTAATGCCTTCTAATGGAGAAACCAATTTAAATCCAATATTTGAAACTTCTATTTATATTCAATTTGACATAATAAACTTCTTCTTTATAATCGGTAAATATGAATTTAGTTTCAATATTTTTTTGGTGTTTTTATGGTAACTTTGGTATTTTGGTGAATAGTTAAAAATACTATATTTTAACTGAATTTTTTTATTCATAATAATTTATAGTGTTAAATTTTACATTTTAATGGTTTGGAAGTATAAAGATATTATATTATTACCATTTAATCCAATGGTGGACATTGTATGTAATTTTTTTTGAAATTGGGCATAAACAAGTATCAATATTTTGACTATTACTCTTTATTGAAAATTAATTTTTTGGTTTTGACAATGGGAATTAATTTTAAATTAAATATTAAAACTTATATGTTTTAAAAATGTTAAAAAATAATTCCTGAATTTAGAATATCAAAATTATCTTACGGGGAATTCTGGTATTTTTTTTGAAAACATTCATTTTTTGATGAATTGTGAAAAACACTACATTATTATTTAAAACCCACTTTTATTTAAATAAATACTTATTTAATTTAAATTTATTTAAATTCAAAATTGATACATACTAACAGCAGTATTTAAATGTAATTTTAAAATCAGAGAGACCAGGTTAACCTTATTAGGTAAAATGTTGTTCAATAAGATGAAAATATTTTTTGGTGAATAGAAACGTTTGACTTTTATTTACCACAGTTAAAAATAAATATGATAATTATTGGTAAAAATGATATTATAATAATATTAACACATGTCCTAATTATATTTAATATGTGTAATTCGACCAAGAACAACCTTAGGGAAAAAATATGACCCTTTAGGTCCAATTAGATTAGATCAGGACATTTATTATTATTTAATTTCAAGTAGAGTAAAAAATGTTAAATTCAAGTTTTGTGAAAAAAACTTTTTTAATATGGTGATATAAATAAGATAAATTTGACAATAAATATTCATTACAAAGATAAAAATATTTTTTATGTAATGGTATTTTATTTATAATTTTTAGACATTATATAATTTAATTTATTTATGACAAAATGATGAGGCAGTAATTACATTATTAATAAAAGATTAAAATAATTGATATTTTAAATATCCAAATAAATTTAATTTGAGACTTTTGATGAATTCCACAAATTTTCTAGGTCAATATGACATTCTAGTTTTTATTAGATTATTAGTTTCGAATCCATAAGGTGTTGATGACTTTCACAAAAACCAAATACCAAATTGTGTCAAAATTGACAAAAATTAATTTTTAAAACTAAAACTATATTATTGGATGATATAATATACCCAAAAATATTTGGTTTGGCCATAGGGATTAAATAATATTATATATGTCATTAAGGATCCATTTCAGGTTCTTTTTAATGTTTATAGTATGTTTGATAACCATATAGTGTAAGAATACACGAAGGCATGGTAAAAGATAAATTATTAAACTTAGAGTTAAATAAAAATGATAAGGTTTAACTGTTAACCTAAACATGCCTAAAACCTATTGGTTGTGAGTATTTAGACCCATAAACACTGTATATTTGAAATAAATTAATTTTGATCCATTATAAACCGAATATTATTTTATTAGAAAATAATATTTCAATATTTTCTTAAGGTGCCCCTCAACCCTCTTATAAAAGGGCACTCTGCCTTCTCTCAAATTCACACCTCCAAATACATTTTGATCATCCAAAACCTTTCCAAATATCCTACCAACTGTCTTACCATAATCCTAGGTGCCTTCGTTTAGTCAAAAAGACAACCTAAAGAGCCATTTTGATCAAATCAGAAGAAATAACATGAAGAAGAGGTAAATATTTCATCACCTCTTTCATGTTTTTTCATCTTCCACTTCTTCCTTCCTTTTTTTCCATTCTAAAATAATAACTCCAGTATCTTATATATACTATGATGTTTTTAGAAATATGGTACAACCATATTCGTTATTTTATCCATCCTTTGAAAGACATATCACCATATGTGTGTACGTATGGCTTACCATCTCAACGTCGCGGTGTAGTTGTTATTCAATACATTATTATTTGGATGGGTATAATAATGATGTATAATTGATGTAAATAAAAAATATAACATGATAATTATTCTTTATATATAATATACCATCCATCTATATATAATTTTATATCAAAATAATTATATTGTCGCTCGTGCCTACGTATGGATTACCGTCTACCCGACGCGATGAGATTCATTTCCACATTCACCATTCAACACTGATTATAACGTTAAACATTTCTAATAACTATGTAATAAATTAAATAATAATTTTACAATATATATATATATATCCATATATTTTTACATATATCTTATTCACTTACTTTCATTCAATAGGATATGAAAACAGAAATAGCATTTATGTGTATGTATGGCCTACCATCTCCATACATAGTGCCTTCAATTTCATATATCTATCTATTATAAATAATAATATTTCAAATATATATATGATATATAAATCAATTTTTATATTCTGGAAGTATTTAAATAATGATCTAAATGATATGATCAAGAATAACAAGTTAAAACATGTAGGATAAAGAAAGTGATTATTACCCAAAATGTTAATTAAACAAAGAAATCCTTTTTAAATGGGTAGTATAAAGTCATAAATGAATCATGTATGATATAATAAATATGAATATTGTTCTGGTACAATTTAGTAAAATAATATTGTCATTATACATGAGGTAAAAATTACCCTCGAGCAATGGAAAGTGCAAGGTAAGGGTTAATTTTACCATCTCTATGTTATCCGAGGTTTTTTTAACGTAAGTATCTACTGGGAAATATTTATTATCAATGTCCATGTATTATAAAAAATATTTCAAAGGGAATATTTTTAAGGGAGTTTTTTTACTAAAACCTCCTTTTTAATGTTTTAAATATTTATTCTTATAAACCTTTCTCATTAATGTCCGTGATTTCAAAATAGTTTAAAGGATTTATTAATATGGACATGAATGTTTTAAAAGGTTAATTCCTTTAAAAATATTTAAATTGGTTTGGGAAACATTGATTTTAAACTATCTTTTAAATTAATTGCTTTATAAATCATGTTACTTTTATATGATTTCATGAAATTGAGATATTTCTCTCAAAATATTTAACTGATTATTTACAACTGTGCCAACATCCTTTACGGGATATTAATCTAGATCAAGGTTGATTTATTATGATACAAATATTCAATATTGTATTAATAGTTTTTTTGATATATTTGACTATGGATGTGTTATTTTTATTCAATTCATGAAATTTCGTATGCTAGTTCTAATATGAATGTTTATGTTATTTTTTACCCTTTACATATGAGGAATTTATATGACATAGTAAGTTACGGGTGGATCCCACTATATATCCTTGATACATCGGATGGTCTAATGAGACAATTAGTTGTGAAATTGGCCATGGCCTTTCCCAATTTTATATATGGTTTTGTCCGTGGACTTAATAATTTTTAGACGTCTATGGGAGGCATTTCAAAAATGATTCAGAATGTTTGGAATTATAGATTCTCTCATTATGAAAATAATATTGATGGTTCATTTGGTTAATAGATTAGTATAATACCCGTGAATATGTTTTATTATGGAATTATTTATTCAGATCTTATTTCTTCCATAATGTGTTCATGTTTATTATTTTTAAAGGCATGTGTTTTCAATTATTCAACATGCCTATAGTTTATGTTATCTTCCACTAAATTGTTTACCCTTACTGAGCATCTAAGCTCACCCCTTTCTTATGTTTTAATTTCCAAGGATTTCCAAGAAGTGTATTATGATTGATATGTATTGTTAACCAAAAAGGGAAAATAGTGTTGTCAATGAACTATCTAGGTTGTATATTATGTTTGAAATTTTAATGTGAAGTTGATGTTTGTAATATATTTCCAAGAATGCTAAACTGATCTGCCTTTTGGGACAAGATTTCCTTGTATCATGCCAATGTATTAAACTATTGAAATTAATCTAGGTAACTGGGTTTGGGTCATAAAATATAATGAGTTGTATTTTGATATTATTGAGTTATTTTAAATCAATGATTACGAAAAATAAAGAGAAATATAGTGAATGATATATATGTGAGTATTGTGCATTGAACGAAGTTTGTATTATGAATACTTAATGTTGTAAAGGGATATTAATCTTGAAAATCTAAATACATATAGAATAAAAAGTAGACGATATGTAGGTGAATTAATCCAATATTTCATATATTGTATGATTTTTCTTATATATAAGAAAAATGAATATGGTGTAGAATATTCAACCAATAAAAGGCATGAAATGTATTTTGAGAGTAGTGAAGCTAAAACATTTTGTGGCTTTATTGATGTTCCTTAGGATAAGAGCATTAGTACATTAGTGGATTATTATTTTTATAGAGGGGGATCATTCTCAATTGGTGAAAAATAAATTGGTTTATTACATTTATATTTCTTATTATGGTCTATCTTGTAGTGGTGTGTACTATGAAGATACTCTCTCTAGTGGGACTATGGGCCAGGAATAGTATAAGACCTAATGTATATGTGTGTATCACCATGGTAAAAGGTAAAACCTACAATCATATATTACATATTTTTGACAAGATTCATAATGATGAATCCATAATTTGGGTGGACTATGAATCCCAAAAAAAATGAGTAGGCCTTAACCACCTAACCTTGTAAATTCATGTGTGCAAAATTTATATCAATTATATTGCATATGAGTCAAAGGTGAGTTACAAAATATGAGTGGATTGAGGTACAAATAGACCACATATGTTGAGTATAATTGGACAAATTTTAAATTGAAAAAATGGAACCCCGTTTCACCAATCCCTCTATCAGTGATATCATTAATGAAACATTAAATTGAATTAGAACATAAGTCCACATTTAAAAAACTAATATGCTATTTATAATGGTGAAATTGTATTATATTACAGTTAAAGGTGACTTATCTTTTGATTATATGAAAATAGATAGCTACAAAAGTATAATTCTTCCCTATCTTATTTCAAATGGACTTGAATTGATAGATGCGAAAAGACATATTTGCACCCATTTATGAGGAGGCTCCAATGAGATTCATCAATAAGGGGAATTTGGAATTAAATGGAAAAGATCAAAATTATATATTGATGTCCTATAAAAAATCATATTAAAAAATAATTCAACATGAAAATATAAATGAAATTTATGGCATGCTAGGATGTAGATATAAAGGTAATATTAAATGATGGAATTGCCAATGCCCCATCTGGTATTCGTGTCAGAGGATGGGGTGTTCAAGGAGCACTACATTTCACGGTTCTCTCCAGTTAGAAAAGCCCTCTGAAAATGGTCTCATGCAATGTTATTTCCCATGGCCGGCCATAGTCAATGGTCTTTGATTGTAATCAAAAGCTTTCCCAAGAACAGGCTTCAACCAGTTCCTCTCAAAATCAAGAATACAGTGAACAAGTTGTCGAATTACTCTTGTATCAAGAAAATGAGAATATTGAACAGGCCTCTCGTTTGAAGCATGCACGTCACCAAGTGACATAAGTGTCAAAAATAATCCAACAGTATTTTGAACTGGGTGATAAAAGAAGATACAGATTAATGCATCCAGCTAATTTCAGGACTAAGGTTCGCAAGATCATGAGGACATTCAAGAAAGTCTCAGACATAGCATGTAAAGAACCACCCCAGCTCACCAGACTAGGGGCTCTTTTAAACCAACCCTCAAAATCATCAAAAAGGATTCGGGGAGTTGAGCGAAAACAGTAGGAACAACCCCATTCCACTGGACTGGGGACTTTTTCAAATCATCAATCCCCTCCTCAGAGAAAGTCAGTCATTTATCGATTGGGGAAGAAACCTCAAGAGGAACCAAGAGCCAAATTATCAAGAGATTCCCTCTAAATTAAGGTTCATCAAGAATTTCCTGAGGGATTGAATCAACAAAATGCAATGTCTCATCAAAGACATGGAAGAGGAAAATATCACCGAAATGCTGATAGAAGGGATGCGATGAGTTATGCATCAATCAATGTCATCAATGCCGTTGTTGCTGATCCACCAGATGAGGATCAGACAGGGGACTCATATGAAGAGGTTTCTGCTCAAGAAGTTGTATGCACCAACACAAATGAAGATGGTGTGCATACACAAAATCAAAGGATTACTGAGAACCTAGGTAATCCTTCGACTAACCCACTTCCCCCTCTCTGAAAAGGATCCAAAAAGGGGAGGGGAAAACCAGGTTACATATCCTTCCTCTGGAGATGGTCAATCGCTCTCACTAGAGTAGAGGTTTTTACAACAGGCGGAAGAAATGAAGGAATCAAGAAGGTTGAATGCAGAACTACTTCAGAGTATTCTTCTTCTAAAGCATGCTAGAGTCATCCAGACAAAGGAATTTGTTGCAGCTACTGAGATGGATCAAGAATATCATCCTCTATCAGTACACCATCACAGGTCTAATCCTACGGGTCAAGTGCAACAACAGTTGGCAGTGCTACCATCAGTTGCAGCACCAATCGCCACATCTATCCAAGATCCAGTCATTGCACTTACCCAAGTTCAAGTTCAACCAGTTGTTTCACAAAAGATAATAACTACTATTGAGTCATTAACAGCTTGGTTAGAAAATATGGAAGGGAAGCGTGCGCAAGTTCAACCAGAAAATAATGTTTACCCTAAATGGGTAGATTTAATTTCTCCTCCATCCAGTTTTGGGAACCCTGTATTCCTTACATTCAATGGATTAGGCGATCCTGAACAACATTTGATGCATTGTGTGTCTTGTTGCGATCCTATGATGGGAACTTAGGAGAAGCAAGAAGCAGTGAAACTCAAATGCTTCGTGTGAACCTTGCAAGGACCAACTTTTGTTTGGTATACAAGCTTTCAATCCTGGTCAATTACAGGAGGGTTTCAAGACCTTACTTAAATCTCTCAGCAGATTGAAGATTCTCTTATACAGGCTAAGGCTAAATCTCTTGTAATTCTATCAGCTCCAGGAAGGAGAATGGGTAAAGCAGAAACTGCTAAAGTTATGCCTAATCAATCACCTGTACCTATTTCTACCTCAAAACCTTCATCTTCTCGATGGGCTCCACCTTCTGAGTACCAACAATAAAGGCTTTTTCATCCAGATGATCAAAAAGATCAAAGACGAATACAATTTGAGGATCGGAAGATAAAAACATACTCTTTCATGAAATGAAAAAGTTCCTGGTTATTTCATTTCAGCTCTGGAAAATAATTTGGTTCAATTGCCAATACCCAAGAGGCCAAACAAGAACGGATATGAAGACCAACCTAATTATTTCCCTTTTTATCAAATGTTGGGCATCCCATCCAGAAGTTTTTTGTCTTCAAAAACCTCTTTTAAAAGATGGTCGACACGAGATAGGTCACATTGAAAGGCTCCTCAGCCCAGGTAGCATGTGTTACTGCTACAGTTCCAGAATAGGAAGATGAATGGCAAGAAGTCAAAAGAAAACATGCACAAAAGTATGATGATTGGATGGTCAGAAAGACAATCAATCGAACTCATGCTATTTTTCAAACACAATTAAGGAAACCAATTGTGTCTTCTACCATGAATGTTATGGAAAAACCCTCTTCGTCAGAGGGAAAGTACTCAAAGAAATGGCATGATTTAAAGAGAGAAAAAGAATCAGAAGAAGATGAGTATGTGTCAATGCCTAAGTTGCCTTTGACATTGGTGGACTTCATGCCATCTACTTCAATGAAACAGGCACCGCCCCACCAAACGGTACAGCCTAAACAGGCTAATCAGACAGAGTCTTCATTCGATGAAGAGTTAATATTTGGCTATGTTAATATGATTTAATTAACAGATCCATATGCCAGTCACAGTTTCAATTTCAATGAGCATGAATTACCTGTATCAAACAGAGGAATCAGAGGAAGTTCTAGGGGCTCAGGATACAGGGGAAGACATGGATCTTTCAGAATCCACTATTCCAATTCTACCCTTGGTAGAACTGTGTACGCAGCAGAAACTCGATGTAGAGCCCTTCAGCGTTCTTAGCAAGAAAAAGCAAGATCTTCTACCAATAGAAAATTCAATCCAGGAACAGTTATTTTGGAATACTGGTTGAAGGTTACATCTTCTTCCTCTCATCAAGAAAATGGATATAATCGGTCTAATCTTATAAAACTAGGAATATTGCCAAATCTTATCCCAATACAAGATGCATCAACTTCCAAAGCATCTGCTTCCAAGGTACCTGCTAAACCACATATTCCTATTGGGAAACGCAGACCTCTTGATCAAAAGTATGATATATTGAAACACTTGTCCCAAGTACCAGCCACGTTATCAATTCTAGATGCTCTGAATCTGTCAAAATATCATTGGGAAGCACTCATCGAGGCTTTGTCATGTCCTCAAGAGTTTGAAACTGAAATTGTTGCAGGTGAAGTCTATGACATAGAGAATAATCCTAGAGAATTCCATGCAATAATATCCTTTACTAATGAAGATGAAGATGATGTTTTTCATGGACATATTAGACCATTGTACTTGTCTGGCAAGGTCAATGGCGTGGATGTTCGAAGATCTTTCATTGCCAATGGTTCAGGAGTCAACCTCATGCCCATTCGTACACATCGTCGATTGGGCCTCACGAAATCTGATTTATCTCCTTCCACCATGATGCTACAGGGATATGATAAAAATGAACAAGAACCACTGGGTGAAGTTACACTTAGAACTCAGTTTGGAGATCTTGTATCCAATTCAGAATTCATGGTCGTTGATCAAGACTCAGCCTTCAACATTTTGCTTGAAAGACCCTGGCTACATCAACATGCGGCTTTCCCTTCATCATACCATCAATGTCTCAAATATTGTTTCGATGGTCAAGTTGGGACATTGTATGGTGATAAGGCCCCATTCAAGACATGTGAGTCTCAATACATTGAGGCAGAATTCTATCACATGAAACAAAGGGAGAAATCCATAACAAAGGAGATTATCAATGTTAATGCTCCATATGGTTTGAAAAAATTCCAGTAAATCCATTTACACATGTGAGTATAGATTATGTGTTTCCTATTAGTCAAATTGACAAGATAAAACCAAATCAAAATACTATTATGGAAAGATCCATAATGTCAATTATAGCCATCGAGGTAGACAACATGGGAGAAATTGGTAATCTACCAAGCAGTGATGAAAGCACAAATGGTGACATCTTCATTTCATCTGCTAAAATCCAACAAGTCTGTTCTTCACCAATTAGGCCAGAAGAAGTTATAGCATCATCGGAGGTGAACAATGATGTCGATTCTCAATCCATCATCTCATCTTTATTACCCAAAGAAGACCCTTCACCGTCAATCGGGTTGAAAATGGAAGCTTCTTCTTCAAAATATGCAAATTTTGACATCTCTACAGATCATGAAAATTATACTTTATCATCTACTATGAAAGTAGAAACGGAAGAAATAAAACATGATGATGAAGAAGAGGAATATCTCAGAGATTCTCCACCAGCATTTGATGAGGGTATCTCTACCACTGTGGATGAACTCAGAGAAATAAATCTGGTTACAAAAGGAGATCCATGCCCCACTTTAATCACCGCGGCCATGAATCATGAAGAGAAAGATATGTACATTTCTTTTTTAAAGAAAAATAAAGATATATTTGCTTGGAACTATACAGAAATTCCTGGGCTTGATCCTGATGTTGCTACTCAACATTTGTGTTTACCAGAAGAACATCGAGGATTTAAGCAAGCCGCGAGAAGAACACACCCAACTTATGCTTCCAAAAATGAAGATGAAGTGGATAAGATTATCAAATCTAACTTATTTAGAGAAGTTCAATATCCCAAATGGATGGCTAAAATTGTCCCTGTAAAGAAAAAGAACAGACAAATTAGAGTTCGCATCGATTTCAGAGATCTTAATCGGCATTGTCCTAAGGATGATTTCCCAGTTCCGATTACAGAACATCTAATTGATGCAAAAGCTATCTATGAAGCACTTTCATTCATGGATGGATATTCTGGATATAATCATATCCGAATGGCCCCATAAGATGAGGAATCTACAGCCTTCAGAGCCCTCAGAGTGTGTTTTGCTACCGGGTAATGCCCTTTGGCTTAAAGAATGCTGGTGCAACTTATCAGCGTGCCATGCATCGTATCTTCAAACCCATCTTAGGGAAGTTTGTTGAATGCTATGTACTCAATTAGGTAGTTAAATCCAAACAACGTTCTAATCACTTGGCTGATTTGGAAGTCATATTATGCAAGCTTCGACAACATAATTTGAAGATGAACCCCTTAAATTGTTCTTTTGGGGTAACCTCAGAAATATTTCTCGGCTTTGTTGTACGCCATCGTGGTATTGAAGTTGATCCTGAGAAGACCAAGTCAATCCTTGGTATGTCACCTCCTCAAATTTTGAACGAATTAAGAGGACTTCAAGGACACTTATCCTGTATTCGGCGTTTCATTTCCAATTTAGCAGGCAATAGTTTACCCTTCACCAAATTGATGAAGAAGGGAGTTACATACCAGTGGACTGAAGAATGTCAAGAAGCATTCTATATTCTCATGAAATACCTCTGGATTCAACCAGTACTCTTGCCACCTGTTGAAGGAAGACCACTTATCCTCTACGTGGCAGCTCTAGAGTGATCGTTTGGTGCCTTTCTTGCTCAAAATAATGATGCTGGGAATGAAAAAAGTATCTACTATCTCTGTCAAACCATGCATAAAGCAAAAACATGGTATTCAAGTCTTGAGAAGTGCTGTCTGGCATTAATCGTTGCAGTTCAGAAGTTGAGACACTACCTGCAACATCAAGAGGTTTAATTGGTATCTCGCAATAACCCTCTCAAATTTATCCTATGTCGTCCAATACTTACAGAACGTCTGGAAAGGTGGGCAGTTATTTTGCTGCAATTCAACATTCAGTATGTGTCTCAAAAGGCGATAAAGGGCCATGATCTGGCTGATTTTCTAGCTGAACACCCTTCAGTGGAAGACACATCTTCATATATTGAACTCCCTGATGAGGAAGTCTTCTCCATTCAAGAAATTCCTCATGCATGGGAAATGTATTTTGATGGTGCTTCCAGAAGTCCAACAGGGAGGAAAATGGAAAATCCTAAATTCAACAAAGTTGGCTTAGGAATTTTGCTCATTTCCCCTGAAAAGGCAGTGTTACCTTATTCCTTCTTATTGTGGGAAGGTGGTACCAATAATAAAGCAGAATACCATGCTCTCATCATTGGTTTGTAATTATAACTTCAAGCACAAGTGAATCAATTAAATGTGAAAGGTGATTCAGACCTGGTAATAAAACAAGTCAATGGGTATTATGCCATCAAAAAAGAAGAACTATTCCCTTTGTATGATTATGTCTGAGAGTTAATGGCAGAATTCCCTTTGGAACTGACATTTTCTTATGTCCCAAGATCACAAAATGCTCATGCCGATGCATTTGTCAATATAGCCATAGCTCTGGAAGATCCAAATCGGGACTAGACAACCATAAATATTGCCCACCGTCGTGTAATTTCACCCTATGTTCAAATCAGAATAGAGGAAATTAATGAAATTTGTCCCATTCCGGAACCATATGTTCATACTATAGGATGGATGTCACCTATCAAGGAATATCTTTAAAATGGAACACTTCCACCTGATAGAGCTGAGAAAAAAAAAATCCGGCGACGTGTGGTTAATTTTACTCTTTATGATAACATAGATCACCTAGAGAAGATTCTCTACAAATGTGGTTTTGATGGAGTTCTCTTCAGATGCATTGTTGGTGAAGATACAATGGCTGTCATAAAAGAAGTGCATTCAGGAGTCTATGGTGCCCACCAGTCTGGACCTAGACTATCTGATCAGATTCGAAGGCTTGGATACTTTTGGCCTTCAATGATACGAGATTGTGTCGATTTCACAATGAAGTGTCATTCATGCCAAGTACAAGCCATCATCATTCATAAGCCTCCACAGTTGCTTCATACAGATATGTACTAATGGCCATCTGCCACATGGGGAATGGATGTAGTGGGACTTTACCGTTCGGCTACAGCCAAGCAGTTTAAGTATATTCTTACTACTATTGACATCATTTAGAAATGGGTAGAGGAAATAAATCTCAAGGAAGTCAGTTCTAAATGAAATGTTAGATTCATCAAGTATAACATCATTACCAGATTTGGTGCCCTCATACCATATTGATGGACAATGACACCAATTTCTGTTCATCCGAGATGAAGAAGTTGTATCAAGAATACAACATCAAATCCAACCATTCATCTCGGTATCATGCAGCGGCCAACGGCTAGATAGAAGCCTTTAACAAGACACTTTCAAATATACTGCAAAAGATGGTGGATAAATATAAGAGGTCATGTCCTAATAAACACTTTCATGCTTTATGGACTTATCAGACTACCACCCGCACTGCAACTCGGTCAACTCCATATTCATTGGTATATGGAATGGAAGCCATCTTGCCCATTGAAGTTCAACTACCCTCGCTCAGAGTTTCCATTTGTGATCAATAATCTATAGATGAACAATCTCAAAAGCGATTGAATATATTGTAACTGTTATATGATAAAATATTGTGCACTTTGCACCACTTGGATGTCTATCAGAATCGAATAGCATGATCTTTTAACAAAAAAGTTCGTCTTTGTTCATTCACTCAAGGAGAATTGGTATTAGTTCTCAGAACTCCAATGATACCAGGAAAGAAACCTCCCAAGATTGAGCCAAAATGGGAAGGACCTTATTCAATACATAGGGTCTACTCCAATGGAGCTTATTCATTAATCTCAATGGATGGAGAACTCATCACTACTCCAACCAATGCCAGATTTTTGAAGAAGTATTTTGTATAAACTGCAAATTACCTTCTCTTTCGTTCTTTCTATATGACGTTAAACTATACAAAAATGGTCCATACATATGATCTTAAACTATTTGTACTAATTTCATCCCACAAGAAATTAATCTATGAAAAAAAATTCCCTCTTTCGTCCTTGCTATATGACGTTAAACTATACAGTAACGGTCAATACAAATGACCTTAAACTATTTGTACTAATTTCATCCCCCACGACGTTAAAATATGAAAAACAATTCCCTCTTTCGTCCTTGATATTGACGTTAAACTATACAGCACCGGTCCATACATATGACCTTAAACTATTTGTACTAATTTCGTCCCACACGACGTTAAACTATGAAAAAAATTTCCTAATTTGCCCTCACTGCAAGACATTAAACTTCATATTCCCTCTTTCGTCCTTGCTATATGATGTTAAACTATACATCAATGGTCCATACATATGTCCTTAAACTATTTTTACTAATTTCATCCTACACAATGTTAAACTATGAAAAAAGTCCCTCTTTCGTCCTTGCTATATGACATTAAACTATACAGCAATGGTCGATACATATGACCTTAAACTATTTGTACATTCGTCCCACATGACGTTAAACTATGAAAAAATTCCCTAAATGGTCCATAATGACCTTAAACTACAACTAGGTCCTGTATGACCTTAGACTGCATCATCAACGGCCCATGCATATGACCTTAAACTATTTGAAAGTCCCTTACGTCTAGCAAGACGTTAAACTGTGACGTCCTAACTACATGACGCTAAACTATATAAAAGTCCCTTACGTACAGAAAGACGTTAAACTACATAATCATCAAAGGTCATGTATGACCTTAAACTACACCACCCACGGTCCATGCATTTGACCTTAAACTATTCACGCTTTTTTCCAACATGATGCTAAACTGTATGGTCCCTTTTTCATCCAACATGATGTTAAACTGTGGGAAAAAATCCCTAATGCGTCCAACATGACGTTAAAATAGTGAACTCTTTTGTCTTCACTGCATGACATTAAACTGCACAGTTCCCCCCCTTCCGTCCAACATGACGTTAAACTCTATTGTCCCCATAGTCCTATCTACATGAAGCTAAACTGTATAGAAATTACTTGACATTTCCTACATGACATTAAACATTATTTTGTCCCTGCTACATGACACTAAACTGTGCAGCACCAATAGTCCTTACTGCAAGGCTTTAAACTGCATAGTCCCTTTAGATGTCCTACATGACATTAATGTATGCATCGTTAAGGTTGTTGTTACCTCTTATTTCTCCCACCGAGTATGAATCAAGTGAGCTTAGAGCAAACCTCAACCATAACACTCTCTCTGGGCCACTAACCATGTGTATGTCCCAATATCATTTTTTAGGTCGTTGTCCCCAAGAACAACTTGATCAATAATTCATTCTTTAATTGAACTACATGGACTTTGATCGTTGCCTTCTAGGCTGGGTATGTAGTCAACCTCCCAAGGTTCAAGCCCAAAACCAATCACTTCACGTCGGTTCATCTCCATCTCATACGATGATAATTTGTGAAACCGCCCTTTGAATCAATATCTTTATGTTGGTTCACTTTCGTCCTTGTTATACGACGTTAATCTATACAGCAATTTTATCCATTATGACAATAAACTACAAATTTCTTTGATACCCTCACTTGAGAGGGAACCATTATATTCATTGATTTTTTCAATCATGTTTCATATCAAAGACTACATGCATACATAGAAATGCCCAATCCTTTTATCTTGGGTTAGACCATCATTGCACTAAAGTCCCCTTTCACCCTTTTACATGTACGAACCAAATTTGTACAGTGGGTATTTATTGAACAACATGGGCTTGATTCCCATCCTGATGGGATACGCAAGAACGTTTGAGTGTCACATGAATCTAGTCCCAAGACTTTGGGCCTAACCCCAAATTCGACTTTCAGTCCCTTGGCTGAAAAGTCCCCAGGAAAACACACACTGTGTATTTCTTAGAATGGTCCAAGATCTATGACCCTAAACTAATATCTCTAATAATTTTTTCCCACATGACGTTAAATTGTATTTTAAGAACTACATATGGCTTGATTCTCATCCTTATGGGATACGTAGTGAAGTCCAACATTTCAATTCAGGACTCAGCCACAACATGATTATGGTTTTCATTGATCTATGTATCTCTATATACATTGAACAATACTCATCTTTATGTGTCATAATCCTAACCTTAAATATTTTCAGATCCTCATAACCCTTTTCATGACTTCTTGTCACAAAAATGTCAAACTTCTGAGAGTTCTTTTGCCGGACTATGCAGTAGGTGCCCATAGGCGGCCTTGCATAAACAGTATACATAACAGATTTGTTAGCCAAAAGATACTATTATTTGACTATGTAGCCAATGCCCTTAGGTGGCCCGACATAATTCAACCACCTAACGGGTTTGTCGGATAGTTGTAACTTCATTCTTGGGAAGAATGCCTCTTTTATCCTTTTTTGTCTTAAATGACAGTATGTTGGTATCCGAAAAAAATAGCCATCCTTAACATATTTGTCCCATATCCTTTTTCATTATCTGAAAGTATTCAAGTCTAGGGTTTATATTCTTCTTCCATACGTTTGGGTCAGACCTTCGTAGGAGTGATATTCATCCAGTTCTTCTTTAATCTTGTTTGGAAATATCTTCTCCATATTCAAGTACATCTTTCCATACAGCAAACCCTATACTTTGGAAGATTTGAATCTCCACAAACATTCACTGGATTTTAGCACTATGAAAGTAAATTTCTGAGACTTCTTTTCCCTGACTATGCAGCACGTTCCCATAGGCGTCCTTGCTTAAACAGTCTACATAAAAGACATGTTAGCCAAAAGATACTATTTAATTTAACTATGTATCCAATGCCCTTATGTGGGCCTACATAATTCAACCCCCTAACGGTTTTGTTAAATAATGGTAACTTCATTATTGGAAAGTACTTCTTCTAATGCCTTTTATCTCTTTTTCATATCATTCCTCAGATTCAAATATTCTTAAGTCATAGCTTAAATATTCTCCCGAATACTTGAGTATGCTAATATGTTTTCAAATGAATTTTCAAGGAATTGAATCAATTCTAATCCATTTTGGTCAATGCTATTTTCGACCTTAAACATTAGCGTTTGTATGTCTGATATGCATGACTTTAAAACTTCCAGATTTCTTGTTTTTTTCCTTTTCACCTCAGAGTCAAATCCTCTTTTCTCTCCGGATCCAACTCTGAGGGGGAACTTTTGTTGATGCTCCTTTCCTTCACAGAGTCTAATGTCTAAAAAAGAGAAATAACTTAGTCCAAAGTGATTCATCCTTTGAAGAAACATAAAAAATTGACAAAGGGATGAACACGGCGAACATTGCCCACATGTCGCGCAAGTTCCCTCATTGTCGTGCAAGTACACTAGCACGCCGCCTACTGGTCATGCAAGTACACTTGCGCAACATACGATGGTCGCGCAAGTGACTTGCATGACCTTAGTGATAATTGCTCGGGCTCTTCTCCTACCTATAACAAGACCCTGTGGGATCCCAATTCGAGGAGGATTTTTTCCAGAAACTCAAATTTGAGCTCCCGGCGCCCTAGTCTCTTCTCAAAGCATCCAAAACACTTCTAAGGTAATTTTTGACCTAGAACGGAAGATCTAAAGAGTGGGAGGAAGGCCTAAGTGTTGAAACTCATCAACACTTGCACGCCTGAGTGGCCAGCCCTTAAGGGAAAAGGGCCACACTTGTGCGCCACCTTACTCCTTCAATAGATCTTGCGCGCCCCTCTTCTGGAAGAACCTCAATAGGATTATAAAGGATTTAATGAGGAGTCTCTCAAGTATTACCCAACTGGTTAAACGTCGTGCAAGTACATCATTTGTTGCGCAGGAATACCGGCGCGACCAGGACTTGCGCGCCCACGCAGTACCTGCGCGCCTGTCAGGACTTGCGCGCCCCTACTTTTTGGGTGCCTTTCTTGCCCATTTCACCCCTCTTAAGCCATTACACCTTTCCTATTAAAGATTCAGTCTTCAAGACACTCTTCAAAGCCATTTATGGCATGATTTCTTGATTCGACTTCCTTATCTGAAAGGAATTATGTGGAATATCTCTCAAAACCTCGTGATTAACACATCTTTATGTCACTAAAGATTGAGATTTCATTCATTCAACCTCATCCATTAATATGAGAGAATCCTTAACCTGGGTCTCCTTTTCAGGAATAATCCCTAGTCATAAGTCCTCTAAATTTGGGCATCCTCTTAGGAGTAAGCCCCAGATACCCTAACCTGGGCATCCTTTTCCGGAGTAAGCCCCAGTCTCAAATATGGGCATCCTCCTTAGGAGTAAGCCCGTTTCATAATTATTAACTTGGACATCTTCATTAAGAGTAAGCCACAATTCTTAAAATTACCAAATCTGGGAATCCTTCTTAGGAGTAAGCCCCAGTCCCCTAATTTTGGCATCCTCCTTAAGAGTATGCCCCAAAACTTAATTCCCTTAACCTGGGCCTCCTTTTCATGAATAATCCGCAGTCTTAATTTCTCTTAACCAGTCCTAATTCACCTTTGATTTGGGATTCATTTTCAGGAGTAAAACCCAATCATAAGCCTTCTCCTAATTTGGGCCTACTTTTCAGGAGTAAGCCACAAGTTCGGGTATTCAAAATATCCATGAAGCACATATACCTTTATGGACCCTGTTCCTGTATTTCTTCCCTAATGTAACTCCTAACCTTCATTTATCTGGGCATTTATACATACATAATCCCCAAATTATTTCTTATGATTGAATCTTTCATGGAAAAATTGACTAATTTTTACCAATACCTCTTGTTTCTCACACCGAGCATGACTCACGTGAGCATAGAGAGTAAAAGTAATTTTGACATCCTTATTTGATCCATCAATCATAAACATCATATTCCCTTACTCGAACTATGTGGGTTCTGATTCCTTTTCTAAACAAGGGATACGTATGTATCCCATCTACGGGTTCGATCCCAACTCTAAAATAATCCATGTCCTTCTGAATGATAATAAAATTCAAGTTCCCCACTGAGTGGCTTTAAAACCAGCATGGTCATCATAATGACCAAGACACATCTTTATAAATGTGTCAAAGGGTACCATTGACCAAGAATCTCTAATAAATATAGATGATTCTCTATCGATGAAAAACCTCGAATACATACAAATGATTCTCTAAATTTCCTACATATTTAATCATTGATTGTCATATCTGAAGGAAAGCTCATTTTATACTTGGTAATGTAATCAGGATTCACGAACATAACTTAAATCTATAAAGAGAGTCCCGGAGTAGACCATATTTCCCCTCAAAAAGGTGTGATGAGTCCGACCTCCCATCCTCTTGACCAATGCAAATTCCTAAGCCTCATCAGTACACAAACTAATGAGAACCTACCTTTGGAAAGTAGGTCCGAATGGATGTGGAATCATTGGATGTTTCCGGTTCTACGAACAAACCCATTAGAAACTGATCGGAATGTTTGAACCTCCCATCAAGGCGGTCATCCCCAGATTCTGAGGGAAACAATATTCAAGAGACATGAATCATATATAATTTAAACTTTTTGATGACCCCTTTTATTGATATTAGAACTCTCTATTCAACTATAAATCCAGACATTTGGATTACATACCATCTAAATGAATGAAAAACCCTATAGAAATATGAAAACCCAAATTCCTCCAATGTTTAAAGTATCACTGATCAAACAAACACGACATTTCCCTTTGTACATTCATTATTTTAGAGGTATTACCAAATGATTACAAATAATTTTTGGATCATTACCATCTATGGGATTCATTATCGTTGTATTTTATATGATTCAAAATGTTTACCTAATGAAAGGAACACACCAAAAAAATTGTAATAGAATTCATTATTCCTTCCACCAATATTATATCCCTTGAACAACCACCATATACACTGGTAGAAATCCATTTGGACACATAGAATATTATACATCAAACCATGTAGTCTTCCAAAATATATAATATTATCTATATTTTCAAAAAATATACATGATGATCTGAAACTATGCTCTACCTTCAATAACTATAACCAAACATTTATACAACTGGTTGGGAACCTAGAACATAATATAATAAAATCATCAATTATACCCCATCAAAACATGAAAAGAATCCCTCTAGAATCTATATCTTGTAGATAATTTTTCTATAACCTCAATTTCATTGTAATATCCCCACTTTAATGACAAAATTTTTTTTAATGATAATTGATTCCTCAAAATGAGTATTATATTATTACAAAAAAAAATATCATTAATAATGAAGTAACAATATTTTAAAATGAAAACTGGGGTTTGACCATTATATTACCATTGATCAATTGTAATTGTTTGTCAATATGACCATTGGAAACTATAATCATAACCTCATTATTATTGATTATAAATAGAAATGATAATAATTAATTATTTCAAAAAAGAAGAGTCGATGGCCTCATCCATTGTCATCAGAACATAAAATCCCATTTTTCATATATTTTGATAGAGGTAGCATCATTGGGATTCTCTATTAACTAGGACCCATCCATGAAACATGATGTTAGGCTTGATAGAAATCACCTACCAGAGAAGTTCCAGTTATTGGAAATTACCACTCATGTGATTTAATATGTGCCTGCCAAAGAGTATATCCCCATCACACACCTTGACCTTAGTTATTATAAAGGCGATAGAAGGGGTTATGTTTAGAAGACATAGTAACATAAAATTTAATCAATTTCAATTTTAAAAAAATTTATTCCTTCATTTTCTTTTTATGAATATTTTTTCATAAAAATTTAGATATATGTTGACAAAAATGATTTTATTGGAAAAAAAATTTACTTTTCAAAAAAATATAAATTATTATATTATAATAAGGACTTATTAATGTTTTTTATAATGAAATATTATTTTAGAAACAAACTTATTTAATTACATATGACAGAATAATTTTTTAAGTGTCGAAAAGTTTACTCTTAATGTTACATTGCATTTTCTTCCTGCTATTATTTCTAAAAATAATAATATTTATATATAAAAGTAAAATTTATCATATTTTGTGAATTATAATGATAAGATAAATGTATTTTTTTAAATCAGAACATTTATATTAGGTTAAAATATATTTATTATAATTTTATAAAATACATTACTTTTCATGAAAAGTAAAAAAACCAGTTTGAGTTTTTTGATATGTTTAATGAAATAATTATTTATGTAATAGGTAATATAAAATTATTGTCGACTATTTTGGATTAAAATAATATAATTTGTGTCTTATGTGGCCAATAAAATTGTATAATAACATTGTAAAACCAATTGATTCTCAAATAACAATACTATCATGTCCATGAAAATTAATAAAACTCTCTCTCAATTTTTCAGTAAATTTACACCAATTTATCAATTAATTTCATAAATAATTTATCCTCTACAATTATATGATTTCTTAAACTCCCAAATAGTCATCCAAATGTTTCCTAAATCCCCCAAGGATCCAATCTATCCGTTTTTTGGAGTTTCTTTTCAAGGTAAGGGGAATCTCTTCTTCTCTTTTCCATTCAAGTTATCTTTATTTGTAATATGTATTTAAAATATCTATATCAATTTCATATGTATATATTATTATGTCCCCATAATATATTAAATGTATGTTATGAATGTTAGAACATTTTCCCATCTCTTTTTAATGTTTTATAATACCATGTTTCAAAGGTGTTATGCTTCCGATTTAACAACTCAAAATTTCTCTTTTTTTTCAAAAAATTATTTTATTTTATTTTGTGAATACCAAATAATTATTATTATATAAGGTAATATACATAGATGTTGAAAGGATATATTTTATCATGGTATTGGAATATATAGATATCTCCTTCCTTTTCCATGGGTTGAAAATTACAAAAGGATATTGTTTTTAAGAACTTTATAAAACACCATGATTTTGGTATGAAACCTGTTTCATTTATTCTCCATGAGTTATTTATAAAATGGTATATTATGATATATGTTTCTAAAATTAATTAATACATATTAAACGTGTTCCATGATAGGGATCCAATGAATTTAGTAATAAATTTAATCCTTAGAGATGAAATTATTTATTATACTTTGGTGAATAACTATGGTAATATTTATGACACCTCGGTGACAAACCATGGTGATATGCTTAATAATATGTAATGTAAATGTTGTAGAAAAACGTCAATGTTATAAATCATTATATTTTATTTATATTATTCCTTATGTTACCTTTTTATAATATTATTTAATAACTCAATTTCTATTCAATGATTCTCAAGATAAAATGTATGCAATTTCACTTGTTTTTCCAATATTGGGCCACATTCTCACCCATTCCATTTATTTATTTTCCCAAGTTATGAGATGAATTACATTTACATAGGATGAGATATGACTAATCCCTTCATGTGGAATAATATAAATATTTATGTTTTCTTTTTTTATATTGATTTTTTGCAATATATTAACCCTTAAAAGATCCTCTATTTGAAAAATGATATGTAATGTTTTGTAAAAAAAATATGAATGAAAAATATGGTATTAAATAAAGGTTTAGTTATTAGTGGAAATTGGTTTTTTATAAATTTATGAATAATGATATATAATAGTTTAAATATAGGGAAACATCATGTGATTATGGTGATATATTACGTACGTGGATTCTGAAGAAATTAATCTCTATATGGAATTGAATAAGTGGATGCAGCTTTGGAATGAATGTTTCTAGGGGTAAAATTTGAAAAATACCCTTTAATATAGAATCTAATGGGAACTGGTGCATTACCATGGTCATTTCTACATTAATGGTTTTAAAATCCTGAAAGATATGTTTGGATAATCACAATCATTTTATGAATAATTATAATGGATTTATTTAAAATTGAATTATTTTAAATGAATAACGTCTTTAAGAATTAATTTATATGAAATAAAAGTTCACATAAAATTATATGATTATTTAATGAAACACAGTTCTCACTAATGCTTTATTATTTTAGAAAATGATTGGATATATGGAAAACCATGTAAATAGTGAGTGCAACGGACATGGAATTGATGATATTCTATTCGAATCCAAAATTTAATGCTTCATTATAATGATGAATAAAATGACTCATGTTATGGGTTTTAAAAAGAATCAATGGAAGAGAACAAATTAACCATTAATGTAGCATACCTTATGTTGAGTCCTTTTTTAATCAAGAACCACCATCGTTCATTTGATCTACAGAATCACTTATTTCTGAACAGTGTATAAGATATACTATGAAGATATTTTCTATACTATATTGTTCTTAATAAGTGAGGGTCACCTTGAATTTTTACCTTTTATAGAGGGAAGCTGATCAGAAAAAGTTGATAATAAAAAATGCAATTTTAAGATGGAAGATTGAGGCTATCCAATGAGCTGAGTTAAGGGTTACCTTTTTCAATAAATATTTCCCCTAGTGTAATTTAAAGGAAAATGGAGAATGAACTACAAGAATTGAATAAAAATAAAAATGAATTTGTGAGATGTTAGGAGATGATATTCCAATGAAATTATCATTAGACCTCTTGTGTTTTCATGGATCTTAATCATAAGGTTTATAAATTCTTCGATAGAAGAAGGCATCATATATAGAAGAATCATTCGAATTGAAACAATTTATGTTATGAGGATATTTTGAGATGTTATATTAATGTTGATGTAAAATTTTGTGAGATACAATGATCCCACAAATCAAATGAAAAGAATAGATATATGAGGTCAAAAAATGTGGAGTAATTTTTACCAATGAGAAGGAGGAACGAATGTGCATCTTTCCCTGTGGAATAAATGTGGGAAGAAACATTTAGGGAAATACATTCAAGGGTGTGGGATATTTTACATCATTGGAAGTGAAGGACATTTTACTAGAAACTATCATTGTGAGGTGAAGCATCGACATTTCAATACTAATGAAAAATGAATGATAGTGCATGCCCTATATAAATTCATATTCCTCAAGTGTGAAAATCATGGAAAATTGGAAATCTCTATCTAAATCTAAGGGTTTTATAGGGGACTCATCATAAAATTCATCATAGGCCTATGGAGTAGGGATATGATTTTGTTATCACGATGTTAGATGTCGAAGATCGAAATGATGTGGTGGAATGTACTCTCAATGTTCTTTCGTATCATGTAAATACTTTGTTTCACTTTTGTTGTACGCATTACTATATTTCCTATATATTTTCAATGAATATAGTATCAATCCCTAGACTTATAGATGTATAACTATCAATAACGTCTCCTAGAGGTATTATCCAAGAATTAATAATGTATAGAAATTCTAGTATTTAATTTAGTTAGAATTATATCAACTGAAATCTAGTAATCATACCTATTCTATAAATAAAAATTTTACTAGGTATGGAATAGATCACCTTGTATAATACTATGATCAACTGCAAGTAAAAGGAAATATTATTATTCTTGAATGGGAAAACTACAGTTGTATTTAAAGGAGATATTTCTTGACCTACGCTTTGTCTAGATGATCAAAACATTGCTTTATTTAAAAAAATGATTCATGAAGATTAATAAGTAAACTAATTTATAAAAATAGATAATTTCACTATCATTTAATAATACATTGATTTTTTTTCTAGAGGAGTTACCAGGACCTCCCTAATAAATGTAGGTCAAGTTATCTATTGAGCTCATTCCTAGTTACATGCCAATTTTCAATAACTTATATATAATGAAAATAGTGGAGTAGGAGGAATTAAAGAATCAACTCCATGATCTTTTAGAGAGGTGGTTAATATAGCTAAGTGTGTCTCCGTGGGAAGAACCTATTATATTTGTAAAAAAGAAGGTTAGATCAATGAGGTAGTGCATTATTTATAGAGAACATAATGATATCCTAGTTAAGAATAAGTAACCTCTTCAAAAAATGATTATTTATTTGACTAGCATAATCGGGCTGAATTATTCCCCACCATTGATCTTTATCTCGCTATCATCAATTGAGGGTGATGAATGAAGACATTCCAATGACCACCTCACGATCAAGATATCGACAATATGTGTTTTCATTATTCACTTTTACGTATCAAATGTCCCTACTAATTTTATAGCACTGATGAAAAGAGTATTTAAGGACTACCATTATTAAATTGTGGTAAATTTTATTGATAATATTATGATATTCTCTTAATGTTACGAGGATCATGATGATTATATAAGGGACATTTTCGAAATTCTATCAATGGAGAGGGTATTTGTAATGTTTGGAAACTGTGATTTTTTTAAAAAAAGATTCATTCATTTGGAACATTGTAACCAATGATATAATCTTAGTTGACCCTATAATGAAAAAGTTTGTGGAGGAGTGGAATAATCCAACAATAGTAATTGAGATTTTTAGTTTCCTTTGTTTAACTCAACATTATATGATGTTTTTGAAAAAAAATTCAAAATTTCTAATCCAATATCCAATTTAACATGAAATGGGATCAAGTTCATCTGGAAAAAGTAGTGTTAAAAATTTTCATTGTGATAAATAAGATTTAGGTTACTTCACCATTATAAACATTACCCTCTATTAGAGAGGGATTCATTATTTTTTGATGAATCTCTAATGTTCTTGGGTGCATCATCATGAAAATGGAAAATGTGATTGGTTATGTATCTTGAAAGTTGAAGTCTCATGAGAAGATCTATCATACACAAGACCTAGAACAATATGTGGTTGGTTTTACACTAATGATATGGATTCACTATCATTATAGAAATAATTGTCATATATACATAGACCATAAAAGTTTTAAGTATATATCACATAATAGGAATTGAACATGAAACATAGGAGATGGTTGGAAATTCTTAACAAATATTATTATTCAATTGATCTTCATCAAAAAAGTGAAAAAACATATCATTGATTCATAATTAGGAAAGATATTATTATGATGGAAATGATGATGATTCAAAGAGATCCATTGATCATAGACCATGCAATATTAGAGTGGGGAATTGTAATGGAAGGGACATCATCAACCCTATTCAAAAGGACTTCTCAACCATCATTAATATAGAATAACAACAAATATAAAATAGGGGATCCCTTGTCACATAAGAATATGGATTCTATGAAGAATGAGAAGTTTTTTGAGTTTAATATTGATAAGGAAGTTGTACTAAAATTTCATACAAGGATAAGTGTTTTGTCTATTCTGATAATGTAGAATGTTCTAATGGATGAATATCATATCTCTAATTTCATTATAAATTATGGAATCACTAAAACCTTTAGGCACCTTTGTGATTAGTATTGGTTTGATAACATGAAAATGGAGATTTCTAACGACACTATAAGGTGTCTTGTGTGTTAACATGTGAAGGAAATGTGACTACATCATAAAGGAAAATTACAACCACTTCCAATACCATCATGGAATATATATAATATCACTACGATATTTATCACTGGTCTCCTAAAATAATCCAAAGGAAACAATGTGATATGGGTTATAGTGGACCGTCCAACCAATACTGCCCATTTAATCTTTATTTGGGAAGAATTATCTCTCAACCAACTCACTAAGATATATGTGAAGGATGTTGTGTGGAAACATGGAGTTTTACATTATATCTTATCTAATCATGATATAATTGTCACATCAAATTTATGGAGATTTCCTCAACATGATCTGAGTATTAAATTAAATTTCAGTACAACCTATCATTCCAAAACTGATGGACAATCTAAATATATGGTTTAGAAAATTGAGTACATGATAAAAACATGATCAATGGACTTTAATGGTGGATGGTATCAAAATATAACATTATTTGTGTTCTCGTACCACAAAAGCTCAAATTTGAGCAAAAAAATGGCACACTATGAACTATATATTGGAAGTGATGTAGAAATTATACTTTTTGGGATGATGCTAGTGAGAGAACGATTCTTGGGACTGATCTTGTGAAAGTATTGAAAAATGGTTGGTGGCATCCAACAAACCATAAAAAATACTCAAAGATAGCAGATGACTTCTGCTGACATCCATAGATGGGACATGGAGTTTGATGTTGGTGACAACGATTTCCATTTAATTTCACCTTGGAGGAGAGTCCTAAGGTTAGGGAAGAAAGAGAAGCTTAGCCATAGTATTATTGGCCCCTATGAATTCCGTTATCAGATAGTAGCATTGGCCTATTGACTTCCACTTCCTCCAAATCCAGAACAAGTTCATGATGTTTTCCACATATCTTTATCGAGGGAGTACATACCTTACCCTTCACATGTATTGGATACTTATGTAGTATAACTGGAACCTGACCTCTCTTATGAGGAGTTGTTAGTTGAATTCATGGACCTTATAGAAATGGTTCTACACAACTAGACTAACCTCATTGTTAAAGTGTTGGGAATGAACCCCAAATAAGAATGAACTGTGTGGGAACAATAATAAAAAAAGAGAAAAAAGTACCTACATCTCATAGCCAATATGAGAATGAGTTTAAATTTTGTTGGAAAATTTTCTTCTGGGGTGTTGAATATAATGTCACAATGTTTTTTAATGATTATTATTACTTAAAAATGTATGTTATATTTTTCTTGAAATGGATGAGGGTCAATCCCCATTAATTGAACATTAAAAATAAAGAACTATTTTTCATGTCATAGAAAAGGAGGAATTCATTTCATATACTAGAAGAAAAAATAATATGAATTGGAAAATGTAATTACATTGAACCAAATGACAAATAAGAAACATACATCATAACAAGAACTAGCCAAATGACTCATCAACCGCACTGTCTAATGATGCAACAATGAATTTTGTCAAAGATGATGAAACCAACCCTACTGAAATTTTTTTATACTTGAGACACAGGAGGGAAACACTAATCCATCACAAAATAAATATGGGAAGAATAATAGAAGATAATTTATAGAATAACTATCATTATTTCAATAAACCCACCTGATGGTGAATCTGGGTCACGTGCATTAATGGAAACCTGATGAGAAAAAAAAATCAAATAGAAAACATCATAATGAAATCAATGATAGTGTAACCATCAATTCAATAAGTGTGGATAGATGGATAGATTATGGGATTCAACTCAACCATCCATCTTTCAAGTCCTCCCACCCAATTCAATCTACAAGAAACAGAAAATCTCCTTAAGAATGAAAAGATATGAAGGCCAATTCTCACCATGACATCTATACCTCATCATAAATTCTGATCTAAAACATAATATGAACAGATGAAAATATACAACTATAAAAATGATCTTGATCATCTGACATCTTTCCACCCACGACAACCAAATTAGATCCTACATTTGAGATTTGAAGATTAAAACTGCTGAACATATGAAAAATTATGACCTAGATCCTGACCCATCACCCTCCCAATTCTTCACAGGGTTGCGATGCCTTGAAACCCTAGCCACCTTCAAAAAATATCCTCTACAAGAGCACCACAATCACCACACTAAGGATGCCAATCCACTACCAAATCAATTATCACCACTATCTGAAGATATCATACATTCACTAAAATAGGAAACCTCCACCCGAATTCCACCAAAACTATGAGATGGAACTGAGAACCACCTTGTCAAAACTTTTATAGGTAGGGAGATCCTAGATCTGATCCAGATATAGGGATGTGGAGAGCTGGAATGAAGAACACGAATCCCATGAAAAAATTGAAGTAGATATGAATTTCATGAAAGCTGGATTCATGAGATGATTTGGAGTAGAAATATAGACCATGGATTCTCTCAATCAACATCCATTGAATCGTGAGTTTTTGTACAATGCATAGAGATGTAGATAACCCAAGTATAGAAATTAACTTCCCTTAGTGAATTAGGATCCATCATATTTGGGGAAGAAGAGTAGATTATATGTGTTATTTTACTACAAAATAAAACTGGATATAATAAATAATGAAATAAGTATATTTTAAAATGAAAATCCTTTTTTTACAATTATATTAATGTTGGTAAATTGTGATCATTTTCCATTATGAAAATTTGAAACTATACTCATAACGTTGTGAAAATTGTTTATAAATATTAATGATAATGGTTAATTTTTAAATATATTTGTGTCTATGGATTTATCTAGTAGAAACTGTTCATATACATCCCATTAATAAGAGATTGAGAAAAAGGTAGAATAATTGAGCTTAGATATTTACCAATCCCATGATAGGCTTCTACATGTTCATCTTGAACGAAATATCATATGGGAGAAGATCAAGTAAGTGTAAATTACCATTGTAGTGATGTTATTTGTGCCACCCCAATATTCTATCAAAATTTCACAGCTTACCCTTAGGTCATATGTATGTTTTATAAAGCGGTTGTGTTTCTAGGTACTAGTGGTTTAAAAAAGATCCATATATTAAAAAATAATTTATTTCATTATTGTTCCATTTAGATTAGTTTTTCATAAAAATTGATATTCAAGATAATAAATTAAATTTTTTGGTAAAATTTTACATATCAAAGATATATAAATTAATATATTAAACTATGTATTTAATAATGTATATTATAAAAAAATAATATTGTAAGAACTCTCTTATTTAATTAAAAAGGAGAAAATAATTTTATTTTTTTCAAGTGCTCAAAATTTTTTTATGCATTATACTATGAATTTTCAATCTGCTATTTTATTTAATGAATAAGTATTTTTTGCAAATAAAATTTAAATTTCTCAAATTTATTGAATTTTTAGGATAAATTTAATTTCAATTTTGAAATTTGAATATCAATATTAGGTTATAGTGAATTTATGAGATTTTTCTAAAAAACATTAGTATTTCATGAATTATAGAAATATGGATTGAATTTATATGTATGATTAATGAAATAATTAATTATTTTATAATTAAAATAAAAGGATGGGAGGCTATGTTGATTTAATAATTTATAATTGGTGTCCCAATTGGCTAAATCTATTAGAAATTACCATGGGCATGACCATGGTATTGTAAATAGAACTACATAGATGTCCATGGAAAATAATAAAAAACTCCCTCTATTTTGCAATAAATACCAGACCAATTATTTGTTTCATTTCATAAAAAATTAATTACATAAAAATATATTATATGTTTAACTCCAATGAAGTCCTCCCAATGTGTACTTAATCCCCAAATATCCCAAACACCAAGTATTTTGAGTTACTCTTCCAGGATAGAAAAGTTTCAACATCTTTTTTCCCTTCCAGATCCCTTTTTAAGAAATATGCCTTTTAAATTTACCTAAAATGTTCATATGTATAATTTATTATATCCAAAAACTATATTAATTTTTTTTATTAATGGGATACCCTTTTACCTATTATTTTTAATGCTCTTTGAAAGAATGTTTTATACATGTTGTGCTTCTAATTTTACCTCTCTAAATTTCTCTCTGTTTCTCAAGAAATACTTTTATTGTTCATTTTTTAATATAAAAACTATTTATTCAATATTTATATTGACATATATATCAAAATTTTCTATTTTATTCAGATAATAACATAAATGAAACATATCTTCCTTATGTGGGTTTAAATTGAAACAATTATTTTGTTTTTACACACTTTCTAAAACACCATGATTTTGATGTGAAACCTATTTCTTCATCATGGGTTATTTATGAAAAAAACATCATGATATGTGTGGATCAATTTAATTAGTAAATATTAATGGATTTTATAAATTCATCTAATGAATTGGGTAAAGAATTTAACCTCTCTAGAAGACATGTTTTCTGATACCATGGTGAATAAGATTGGTAATCATTATGAAACTTAATTGTAAAACAATGGTGATATGATAATGAATGTATAATAAATATGTTTTATCTAAATTGAAAAGTTATGAATCATGTTATTTTATTTATGTTAATCCACAGGTTATCATTTTCATACCATTATGATATTCATCAAGTTCTTATCAATATTATTCCACATCACATGAAAAATGTTTCACATGATTTTTCCGTACATAGCCTTATGATAAACCTTTCTTTTGATGTATGTCCCTATTTTATGAGATGATATAAATTTAATTAGGAAAAAAATTATGAATCCATTTAATTGGAATTGAATAATTTTCTATGTTTTCAGGTATTATGTACATTTTTTCCAAGAAACTATACCATAAAAGATTCTCTATAAAATTCTATGTAAATTTATTTAATAAAAAGGAGAGATTCCATACTGACGAACTCAATGTTTGAAGCTTGGAGTACTAGGGAACCTAATGAACACATTGACTCAAACCCTTTTTGTTTTACATCCACATTAGATTCAAATCAAGTCATTCCTTTTAAAAAAGTAACAATATGTTCTTGATAAAAAACAAACAGAACATGAAATCATGAATCATAGGGATTAATAACAATTAAAAAATAAATCCTACATCATTCTAAAAACATATTGAATATTTAATTTTATGAAAACAAATTATCCATGTTACATGGACATGAATTTGCTAAATCCAACGTCATGGAAATTAGCATTTTAATTCAATCACACCACATGCTCTAGTGACTAGTGATCCATCCATGAAACAACTATTGAGGGGTTTTAATCTCTATATTATAAATTTTTATTGATGATATATTAACAATTTATTTTTTAATAAATTACAAAACATAATTTGATGTATCTCTACTAACAAGAGTGTTTTAATAATTTTTTATTTAGTAATTCAAATTTCTCATAAATATAATAAGTATATCATATATTTTATTATTATTCAATTATTTTTTATGTATATTTAATTTATTAATTTAATTACGTGTATATTAATTCTGTTGTAAATTTATTAACATTAAGCAGAATTGTTGGAATTCATAGGAAACCTTTTTTTAGTTTTGAGGTGAGATGAAACTATGTTCAATGTCATATGAAAAATATTTGATGTTCAACAAAAATATGTGATGTAATTTGAAATTTAATATTGAGACATATTAAAACATGTGATGTTATATAGTTTTTTGTGAAGTCATATAAATGAACCAATTCATAAAAACCGGATTTGAAATTCATATTAATAAATACAGGTTCTTACAGAAATATCTACAGTCATATAATTTTCTTTGAAATGCATATGATTTTATATGGTTGATTCTAAAAAATATAAAATATAAATTATTTTATAATATTTTATAATATTTATTTTCTTCTTATTTGTATTGTTATTTTTCTCTATTTTATTTATTTCAAAATAAATAATTAATTATTTTTTGTTTCTGAAATTTAATTTGAATGTTTTTTAGATAGCTTGAAGTGAGAATGTAGTAACTTTGAATTTTGTGTATTTGAATATAAAAACCAATATAAATTGTGAACAATAAAAATGGTAATATCTATAACATAATGGATATGGGAAAACAAATTTTAATGAAAAATAACTTTGGACATGTCATGGTGAGGGTATTTTCATTAAATGTGTAAAATAAGTAACCCAACCAAGCTATAGAGGTTGTCATCTGGGATGATAAGTTAAATTTATAAGCATAATGGGCTTAGTTTCATTATAGTAATATTCATATTCACTTATTTTTAATGTTATTTATAGGATATAGGAAAATGAAACACTAAAATGGCTATAATTAAGTAATCAAATTGTTGGGAATAAAACTAGTTCATCTCCAGTTTTGATGTTTCTAAATTAAATGCATTATTTTTGATTTTTATTTTATATTACTGACCATTATTGACATTCAGTGTGAAATAAGACTTCAAAAAATTTATCCATTCTATAGTCCATAGTTATGGTCGGTGATATGAGTTTTTCTATGTTCTTTCATTTTTATTTTATTTAATTATATTATTTTATTTTATTTTATTTTATTTTTCATTATTGGTTGGATTTTTTTCAATATGTTCACAGAGAACATTAGTTTGTGTTTTTTATAGTTTATCAACATAACATCCTGAAATTTTATAATGAAACATTGTTGTTAATATTATACAATATACACCACATCATGCACACAAAATATCAATATTATTATTTAATGGTGACCGTTATAAATATTCCATTGAAATAGATAAAATAAATGATATTTTTTGAAAACACTGTTTAAATATGTTTATAATAACAAATCATTGGTTACTAATGTATTTGAAATAATAATATGAACCATTTTAATAGAAAATGTTTTTTATAAAAACAATTTTTATACCCAAAGTTGAATTTGATATTTATAAATTAAATTAATAAATATTAGTGAAATATATTAATTAAATTTATATTTTATATATGACATATTGTTTTAAATAATATAATATGTTTGATAGACTTAATACAATAATTATTCATATTTGTGGCATGTGAAGCAATATGTCTCTAAAAGTCAGTTTTTCCACCGTGTCATGGTGCACATTTTTTGAATCAATATTTTAAGACATTTATAAATTTATTTTGAGAAAAAAATAAATTTATAAATATTAATTTACATATAATCTTAGGATTAATTTTTGTTATGTTTCTAACAAGTTACATTTGTGATGAAAAGTAAAATACAACATTTTATCAGAAAATTATTTTTTCATATATTTCATTTTTATAGTTAAATTATATTTGTAATTTATTTTAAAGTATAATTCATAAAATAATACATAAATAAAATCAATTTATGCCTTTAAATCAATTCCACATTTAAATTTTATATAGAAACATTTTAGCCTATTGAAGATTTCATTTAAAAACTTGTTCTTTATTATGTCAGTGAAATTAAATTTGAAAATAATATGAATTGAATTATGTAAAATGAAATACATATTTGTAATTAGAAAGTAAAAATTATTTTGTATGGTTCATTTAATGTATAGGCATGAAACACTTACCATGGTAAAAAAATATTTTTCTGCTATTAATTTAAAAAATTATTTGGTATTAAATTAATAACGTAAAGGCATAAGATAGCTAAAAAATAAAACATTTAATGTTTTTTGAGGTATTTTTTAATCCTAAACACACTATTAAATATTTAATATCATCAAAAGTAATTTAAATTAATTCCACCTCAATGTGGTTGCCTTTAATTATAAAATAATTAATATTTTAATAACCTAAACCCACCAATCCTATATTATAAATATGACCCATCAACGCCCCATATTGACACAAAATCCTTGTATCACCTTAAATATAAACACAAAAAGATCATAATAATTATTACCATGTGTTAGTGATTCTGGTATCACCAAAATACCAAATTAAATGTCCTCATTGATCTCTCACGTATGTGATATTAAAATAGTTATTTTCTAAATGTGCCTCTCTTGTTTTCTTTTCATTTTCAACATTATAATCACATTGTTCTCATATCAATGAATGATAATTACATAATAATATATATAAATGAGCCTTTTGTTTCTAATTGGATATCTCATATCCATTTCATTTCCCGTATTCTCTTATTAAATGAAACAAATCTATTGACCACGTTATTCTTGTTAATCGCCTCCGTGAATAATGGTTTTGTTCAATTACCAATACCAACATCTTGGATGGTTATAAAACTATTATTACAGTTTAATCCTATCTTAATAGTATAAAATGAAATATTTAATCTTAGATAAAAAAATATAGGCATAATATTAATAAAAAAGTTACCAGTTTGGGATGTTCAGATAAAACTTGCAATATAATCTTAACATTAGACAATAACAATTTATCTTATGAATCATAATCATGTATGAAATAAAAATGATATGTGGGACTATTAGAACAAATTTATGTTCATTAATACTATTTAATTATAATAATGGATATTTAATCACAATTTACAGGAATAACAATAATTATACACAAATGAACAGATTATGAAACCATGAAACGAATGCACCCTAAACCATGAAAATAATAAAATATTATTAATGAATGGGTCATAAAATTTTATAACATAATTAAATAAAGTATTATAATCATGAATGTATTTCTTTAATTAGTTAATAAAATTCATTAATACATCATTCATTAGGTTTTGGTATGCACCACTAAAGGGATGAAAGAGGTAAGAGATTTCTTAACCAAATTTATATTCTTTTGGTTTAACTTCTAATACTTTTTTATTTCCTGATAATATTTTGTATTAAATTAATATTTAATATCTTCGGATGTCTATAAAAATTGTTATGTTTATTTACCATAGTTACATATTTTATATTAATTTAATTAATTTTCACTTCCATGATATGATATTTACAAGGGACTTCGTCTCAATCTCCATTTATGGAGGATATTTTGGTGTTATACACCATCCTTCATTTGTGAGGTGTTAATATACCCATTTTCAACTAAAATATAATTAATTAATTTATTATCATGATATATAATGTTTTGTTAATTTTTATTCACTCAAAAGTTTTATGATTCAAGTAATTCAATGTTTGTATGAGAAACTATTAATTAAAAATATCATTTCAACAGTTTACCAATTTAATTTCAGAAATCTTCTCAACCACCCAAATTTTCATGAAATTTTTTTATGTTCATATATATTAATATAAGATAATTATAAGGAACATTTTATTTACATATATAATTTCATTAAATGGTTTTCAAAAGGATCCTTTTTATGTGATTTATACATAACATATTGAGAAATGAAAAAAATAATGTCCTATACTAAACATACACGGTGACAAAAAACATCTCAAAACCATAATTATTATTTAATTTATAGATTCATTTTTAATATTAAATTTTTTATTAAGTGATAATACTTATTTCTATTTTTGGGGTATTTTGGAATCGAATATGGGTATTGTATGAAAATGGTGGTTCAATATTAGAAATGGTTTTTTAAAAATAAATTGGTATTTTTATAATAAATTATTTTTTATGGGATTAATAGATTTTTAGAAATCATTTAATGGTGATTTTTTTTCATGAAACGAATCTTGAGTGTTATATGATAAACATGTGATCCTCATACAACTTATTCAAAGGGATTATCCCCATAATAGATCAAGGGTGAACCCAATACATCTTATAAAAATGGTTTAGCCCCATTATATCTCATGAGAAAATGGTGAGCCAGATATGCCATATACGAAGGGTTGAGACCCATTTTATATCACATATGATCCCAATATAAATCATAACAAGGGTTATACCCATTACATATATATAATTTATTGGTAAATAACAATATTAGAAGTTACCATATGGTTATTCTAATTATAAGGGATGTGAAAGGGTTTTTTATAGATTACGCTCTATGTAACCAAAAAAATTATCAAATTGATTTCTATAGGTATTAAAGTATTTTTTTGATAATACCATGTGTGTGTGATTCATGATAATATTTTCCCTTTCATTTTATCAAATACTATTAAATATATTTCCATTATTTTCACTGTACTAATGGTTTTATATCTTTTTGCATCCCTTACTATGTATTTTGTAATCATCCGATGTTTTAAAATGATTTTCATAGTGTCAATGGATGACTAAGGAAATTTATTAGAACAAGAAAAAAAATTGCATGTTATATCATTGAAATAAATATTAGTTTATTTTATAATGTTCATTTTTTGGGGAAAATAGATACCGAGTAAATGTTTCTAGTCCTAATATATGGGATAAAATTGTAATAGTTTTTCCTAATAATATGAAAATATAAAACTAAAATTTCTTATGAAAAATAATGTGATTTATTTTATTTAAAATAAATTTAATATATATTGTTTCAGGATATGACCTTATAGTTGATATAAGATTGTGATTATGAAAAATTTAGAGTTTATGATATTTTTAAAAACACGACCTTTGATGATTTTACATTAATGTTAAATTTAAATGATGTTTCATTTTAATATTAAATTGAGTATTTTTCTACCATATGTATATTCGGTATGGTTTTCCACAAAGGAAACATGGCTTCTATATGGGGAAGACATTAAGTGGAAAAATCCACATAAATCAACACCCTGAGATTACTGGAATCAGAAAAGAAAAAATTTTCATAGTGAAAGAACATGTGTTACAAGCCATAAATGTTCTTGGTATCCAATCTAGAGAGGTTTCTGATGTGACATGACAGAATAATTATATAATGGATCATTTAATGAGGAATAATCCACCATAATCCAAAATATCATCTGAACTAGTGTTAGCCAAAGGATGAATAAATTCCATGTAAAATACACTTGAAGTTATTAGATGTTTGAATCATCAAAAAGGTAACTCCTGTTATATATATTTTTTTAAGGTAAATCTGATCGATTTTGGTAATTGGATAAGAATACTATAGAAAAAGATGATATTGATTTTATGGAATGTAAAATGTTTAATAATATTTTCCTTGATATGTATTTTCATATGTTTGTACGTATTATCATTAAGAAACAATCCTTTTAATTGGTGGAAAAGGATAATGATTCTGAGGTTTCATATGAAGAAAAAATCAAAAACTATTCTAGGTATGTGCTAAACATTATTTGAGACATTTATAGTAAAATTAATTTTATATTCTAATGATTAATACCAAGACTAAAAAGAGAATTGTATATATAATAATTTTAAATTTATGATAATGTGGTTTATTGTGTTGAGATATTTGAGATGCACTTTGTCAACACTTACATGTCATGAGATGATTAGGGTAAGAAATGATCAAGGGGGATGAAATGGAATTCCAAACAACTAGGTATTAATTAGGTAATCATAAAAATTGTTCAATGTAAGGTAAAATTCATTTTGGGAATGTATTCTAGTATCAGGAATGTTTTACAAGTGTTGCATGTTTGGTCACATTGTCTGTGACTCTAAAGAGAAGAGTCCTAAACAATACAAGAATTAGATGACACATATCCATTTGACGGTGATAGGGTTTAGTTCAAATGAGATTGGGAATTATGGTAACATTTTTATAAATATTTTTAGGGTGGAAATAATCATGTTCGGAAACAAAAAGGTGCAGGATAATATCTTTTTTACCGTTGTAGTTGATGTTAAGACATCTCGTTATTTGACGGAAGCTACAAAGAGCATGGTATGTTATAATGGTAAACCATATTCTCATGGTTTTAAACACTCTTTATGAGATTTTAAGGTATGAGATCATAAATTGATTTAGAAAATTATGGGATATGTGTTTTAGGGAATATTTTTATACAAGGATTTTGTTTAATGAGATGTATGCCTTTACTTTTAGGAATGAGTTTTAAGGTATTGATTAAAGTTATGGTTTATATTATTTTTAATGATTATGTTTATTTCAGGGATGAACATCCAAATTAGAAAAATAATATGAGGATTAAATTATTCTTATAAAATGGAAATATATCACATATTTATATTACCGAATATTATTATACTGTAAAGTAATTCATAGACTCTGTTAAAATTATTTTGGAATAGAAAAAAATAGCATTTTAATTTTTTATAAATAAATCACTGAAATTTAAACCCATTACAGATTTATGGTTTTGTGATTCTTAAATTTCTCATAACTATGTTCTATTACACTCCATGTCATTCATTGAGTGTTATATTTTTTATTATATGTCCTTGTTTCCCTACACAGAAACCGAGAATTTGTTATCTCAGGTTATCTTTGCACATTCCTTTCTCTCAATTTCAAATTGATGATTTACTGATCATTTTTTTGATATGTAATTTCAAAAATGGTATATTGAAAAGTTTTACCCCAAATTGTTTGTTAAGAAGTTCAAATTTTGTGGACACAATTTAATTAAGGGTAAGGTCGCGAATGTAGCATCTAGAAATTTTAAAAGAAGACACTATGGTTAATATCATACAAGATAAATCACATCAAGCTTACAAAAATGAGTAAATATTATTATTTTATTTTGACTCTTATAAAATAGCCATTAGAATGGAGTGAATGAATGAGAATTATTAAATAATGAAAATATAGTATAAACATGTTTATAAAATTGAATCTTTGGTTAACAAATAATTATAAAGAAAAATAATGACCAAATTTATATAAATTCGGTATTTTTATAAAAAAATATTATTATGCTCATTAAGGAATTTTATCTTAATAAATTATATTAGAAGTATTACCCAAGTATATTTATTATACTTATATGTTATATACTCAAGAAAATATTTTTAAATTCCTCAAATTATTTAGATTTGTTTAAGATAAGAACAAATTATGTTTTAAGTATAAAAAATATTTTTTAGAAGGAAAAATTTTCTCTCTTTTTGACAGTGCATATGTATTAAATTGAAATTTTGACACTTCAATATATACATTTTTTAAAAATAAAATAAATTTTAAGGTGTAATATCAAAAATGGTTAGGCTAAGTTTTTTTATATTTATAAAAAGTATCATTTTCTAAATAATAGTGGAAAATATATTATTTTATACGCAATTTATATATAATATAATTTATTTTTATAGATAAATTATATTTTAAAATGGATTTAAAATATAATTATTTCAATTACACGTAAATAAAACCAATTTTGTTTATTATAATCAATCTCACATTGAAGTTGAAAATAATATTTTAATCTTGTTCACTTTTAGTTTTCAACTCGTTTTTTTCAATTTGTGTTTGTGATTAATATTTAATATAAAATTTTAAATTATATGAATTTAAATTTGTAAATTTATTAGATATTTTAAATTATGGGGTCTTAATTAGTTTTTATATTCTATTAAATTTTTAGTAGTAAAAATAATATCCTTGGTAACAAATTTATTTCTAATGGTTTCAGTAAAAAATGAAAAGTGTTAAAGTTAAAGAGGCAAAGGATGAAAATATCTAATAAATAAAATATTTAATGTTTTTATTAATTATTTCTAGACTCTAAAAAACAATTAAAATATTACTTTTTTCTAAATATGTGTAATTTAATTCCACCTCAAGGTGGATGGATTTTAATATAAAATAATCATTACTTTAATCACTTAAGTGGGAATCTCCTCAAGTATAAATACAACCACTCAAAATTTCATTTAGAATAATATGAAATTTTTAAACTAAAATATCTCAAAGAACCTCTAATAGTCACTATATCCATGGATTAGTGCTGATGGTATGACCAAAATTTCAATTCTAAGGATGTGAAGGTTCTTCAATAAAAGTGATATTCAAGTGGTATGTTTCTCAATGAACATATCTAAATTTATTTAGGTTTTCTAATTTTTCCTCACCTCATTCATCTATTAATTTATTATAAATATAGAATAATTTATATAATTTATTTTTGTGTTTCAAATGAAATATATCATATCCATTTCATTTACCATCACATCTAATTAAAGGAAACAAAACTATACTCCATGTTAAATTGGTTAAACGCCTTTTTGAATAATGATATTGATATTTTTCCATTACAATATTCATGGTGGGTCATACACATATCATTATGGATATATCATATTTTAATAGGAATTAAATAACCTATTTAATGTTATGGAACTAATATATACATATAATATTAAATAAAACAAAACTAATTTTTGATGTTCAGAATAAACTCTTAAATAAACTAAACAGTCATTATTAACATCTTGTCTATTGAATCTTCATCATTTATTATATTAAAATAATATATGATACTATTCATATATATAGATGTTCCATAATACTATTATATTTAAATTCTGGAGAGGAAATCCCATTTTAAATGAACATCCATAGTTATACATATATGAAAAAATCCCGAAACTATCTAACTAACACACCTCTAACAATGAAAATAATGAAATAATTTTCTAATAATTTTTTCACCAGATTTTCTAAAAAAAATAAAGTTACATGGATAAAGTAACAACATAGAAGTGGGTGGTTAATTAGTTATCAATTTATATAAGTTTCCAAAATTTAAGAAATATACCCATTGAAAGCTCTTATGAATTCATTCCTTATCAATCTGTATCAAATAATTCAGAAGTAAAAAATAAGAAAACAGGTTAAAAACACACGATTTAAAAGGTTTCACCTCATGTGAGAACATACATCCTTTCCATTGAAAATCTCATGGATCTATGTCAATCCACTGTAATGAATATGTGAATACAAATTGTGAAAACATCTATTAGATGAAATATATATCATGATAGAAAAGATTATACTGACTTTAGTAAGTATGCAATGTTTTCTTAAAGAAAAAATTATCCAAACAAAAGATTTTTTTTTGAATCTTCTAAAAAATGCTCTGTTTGAATCCTCAGTCTGGTTTAGATGATTCAGATATTCTCAACATGGTTTGGATGGTTCAGATTATTCCATTTTTAAAACTCAAGGAAAATATTCTTCAATCATAGTGCGAACTTATTACGCTGAATTCTCTAGTGATCCACCTTTTCCGAGTCTGTGAATGTTACTAATTAGTTAATGATATAAGAACATATTTATTGGAAACTAAAAAAACTATGGAGAGAATCTTGAAAATATTTCATGCTTCCTCAAATCTCAAAAAATCTGAAAATATCTCACAATAAATATTCAATATTTTACTTCATCAGACCTCTTTAAATTTCTCTAAGATTTAGGTAATGTTTAAATTTAGTATATTTTTCCTGAACTATTTATATGATTCTCAAAATGATAATTCTGAATCATGCTTATGATTTTCTCAAAAAAATTCTCAAAAATTTGGTTCTGAATTGTATAGAAATAAGGATTAAAATTGTTCATAAATATGGTTCTGAATTACTCAGAAATCAGGTTCTGAATTGTGAAAAAGTTTAGTTCTGAATTTTTTAGAAATAAGGTTCATGTTTTATTATAAATTAGGTTCTTTTTTTGTCAGAAATCATGTTCCTTATTGTTTATAAATCTAGTTCTGGTTTTATCATATATCAGGTTACAGTTTTCTCATAAATTTGGTTCTAGATATTTTAGAAATCATGTAATAGATTTCCAACAAATCATGATCCTTTTTCCAAAATTAGGATTAATATTTTTAAAAAATCATGATCCGTTTTTTTCCAAAAACATGTTCCATTTTTATCATAAATAAGGTTCCCAATTGTTTAGAAATTAGGTTTCCATTTTCCAAGATATCATGTTCTTGTTTTCTCAGATTTTGGTATGGAATTGATCAGAAATACGGTTCTAGTTTTCTCTGATATTATGTTCTAGTTTTCTCAGATTTCAGGTTCTGTATTGTTCAGAAATCATTTTCCGATTTTCTCAAGAATTAATTCTGATATTTATAGAAATCAGGATCTTTATTATTAAGAAATCAGGATATTGTATTCAATAATATCTAGTCTATATTTTTCATAGAAATCATGTTCCAGATTTATAATAAATTAGGTTCTGGATTTCTCAAATATCATGTTAAAAATTTTATTCAAAATGTAATTTAGTGAAAAATGCCAAACCTATTAACCATTTCTTCAAAATATTTTATCATGAATCTTTTCGTTATTTATATGACCATTAATATCAGCAAAGCATTGTCTGATATTTTTGGAATTTTCAAGAAAATTTCTATCTTATGAATCTTCAACAACATCCCCTTTATAGTTTCATCATCAACAATAATGGACTTATGGAACATCATTAAAACGTAGAAACTTACTTATTTTTTCATAATAATGAAAAACATCCAGCAACCAGAAACTTTATCTTCTTGTATATCAAAAAAATTATTCAACAAAAAATTGTTTTTTGTCAAAAAATACATTAAATTGTTTAAAACAAAACTCCAAAATTATTCTTCAATATCAACTTTTGGATTTGTTGACAACCCTTATTAACATGTTTTCTAATTCTTAGAATTTTTTCAACATATCATGTATTTTTCTTTTATCAAAAAATATCCTTTCTTACAAGAGAGTACATTGATACCACACTACTAGACAAAGTAATTTTTATTTAGGATTTCCATACCTCGGTCATAAAAAAAAATTGCGGTATTTTTAAAGTGAATCTCCCCTTACTCACAACTCCACATTTACTTTTATATTTCACTTTCACTCTCATTTTTCGTTTTATCTCCCCCATTATATGATAACCATAGCAACAGATTCATAAATTAAATCGAAGAAAAAATCTTTTTACAATGTTCTTCCTTACCCCCCCCCCCTTCAACATAATCCAAAGCACATTGTTGGTGGGTTCCTTTTGAGGTTTAGGAAGACATGGGGGGAGGCTGAAATTTGATTTTCAACCTTAATTATACAAAACTTTCCATCGATGTTTCTTTTGTATTGATATCAGCAATATGATACTTTATTGACGTGTATTCCAAAAAAACATCTTCAGAAGCACCTTTCTCTTTTATGAAGTTAAATTTTATATCAATGTGTGTTGATCATGTCTTTTGGACTGGGTTCTTAGAATGATCAATTGCAATTTGATTATCACAAAGTCTCTTTAGTTGTTTATAAATTTTTACTATCATATATTCAAGTAGATATTTCACCAACATTATTTGAGTATATTCATGTGTAGCTTAAACATATTCATATTTGGTTGTGCTTAATGTTAATGAACATTTTTTATTATATGCCAAGTCACATAGTATTCACATAATAAAAATGTTCCTCGTAATGTTGATTTTCTATCATTACCATCAGCAGCCCAATCAGCATTAGTGTAACCATGAAATGTTAACTCAATGATTTATTTTAATAACAACCCATATGAATTTGTTCCTCTGACAAACCTCAAAATCCATTTTCCTGCCAATATATGTGATTCCTTAAAATTACTTTAATACCTAGAAAATAAAGTAACAACATAAACAATATCAGTCCGTGAAGATGTAAGGTAAAGATGCCTTTATATTTTCTTCCACAAATCATTTTGATTCACAATTATTCTAGATTCATCTTTGTTATGCTTTGTGCTAACTGAAATAGGAACTGAAATATTTTTTTATTCTAGCATTACAAAAATCTTTACCAATTCCTTGGAAAGAATTTTTTGACATATGAAAATGTAACATTATTTTTGATGAACTTGTTTGATAAGGAACAAAATTAATCCCACCAACATTAACATTTAAAAATTATTCTTTATATCTTAATAAAACTCAATAAAATGATTTTTTTCATCCCCAATTTGTTTTATCATCCACACTAATAATTATAAATCATTTTTCGTACTAAACATTTTGCAAATAAAAGTTAGTATCAAGTTTTCCTTTAGGAAAGTTTACCATTCTCAAACAGTTTTTAATCATTGAATACTAAGAATGTGGAGCTTGTTTCATACCATATATATATTTCATCAATTTTGAAACATTGTTTTTATCCTCATCGTATATAAACACATAAGTTTGTTCAATGTAATATTATTCCTCAATTTCACCATTTGAGAAATCCAAATTTGCATCCATCTGATAAACATTGTAACTACAATAGGAAACCACAACAAGAAACATTTGAATAGTTTATAGCCATGCAATGGGGGAAAATGTTTCATCAAAATCCACACTTTCTTCTTGATCATATACATTATAAACTATTCTTCTTGTTTTCTTGAAACTTCTCCATGATCATTCAAATTTTTTAATGTAATCCCTCTTGGTTTGGATAACACTTTTATTTGATGGCCTTGGAACAAGTTCCAATGATTAATTCTTTTCAATATTATCTAGCTCTTCATTCATTGAATCCACCCATTCGTTATAATCAATAGCCTCTGAAACTGATTCTAGTTCTACTTTTTAGATATGTGATGTCTGATTTTCTAATCTAAACATTTTTTCTTGTCTCAACCGGAGCCATATGATTCTCAACAATTCTTACAGATACAAACTGCTTTCATAAGGCAATAAATCTCATGGTTTCTTCTTCAACATCTCTTACTTCAACACATGACTCATTTGAATCATGATGAAGTTGTTTTGGATAACATTCGCCATTGTTGGATTTCCCAAATGTTTTATCCCCATAATTCTCCAAAACATTTGTTAAGGAACACTAATTTTCAATTAACTTCACATCATAAGAGTCTACCATCCTTTTAAAATGTTTCTTCCAACATTTTTTACTTCTCCCATTTGGTGAATAACCCTTCTAGGTTCCTTTCACCACTATATGATCAAAATTTCCAAAATATTGGTTTTTGACATTTAGAAATCATGAACTTCCAATGAATTTGAATTATTTCAATAATGTTTTTTTGTTATACAACATATCATAAAGAGAAATGTTGGTTTCTGGTCTTAATAAGAATATATTTTGAACATTTAAAATACATCTAACATTTTACCTCTAAATGAGTTTTGAATATTTCTATTCATATAACATACTTCTTCTCATTTCTACCAAGATCATATTCATTCTTTCATCTACTCCACTTTGTTTTGGTGTATTGGGAGCCCTATACTGATGTTTTATACCACGATTTCTTAGATAAGATTCATATACATTATTTATGAATTATATACGATTATATGTTCTCAACTCCTTTATGGAAATCCCCAATTCATTCTCAACATATTTTCAAATGAATTTAATCATTTCAATGTCCACTAACATGTGTTTTTTAACATGTTTTTTTTCATCAAAGTGAAATCATCAATAAAAGTGATAAAGTATAAATCTCCTTTTGTTTATTGATGTCTCATTATCCCACACAGATCGGAATGAATAATCTCAAGTGGTTTTACTAATTGAATCTCAACTCTTTTATGACCTTTTCTAGTCATCTATCCTTTCTGGAAAGTAATACAAACATCTTCATCTCTTCTATTCAATTTTTGAAAATTAAAAACAACATAAACATTATATAGCATTTTCTTATTCTTTTTCCCAGGATAGCCAATTCTTCGATTCCATAACGAATTCTCATATTTAGCACTCAAATAAATTGAGTTATTAGATTCTCAAATTTGAAAGAGATTCTACTGGTTCGTTCTCCTTGTGTAATGAATTTTCCCTTTTTATATTTTTGTTGATACAAGAATCCTTTCTATTGATTACTTATTTCCCATCATCACAATATTGAATTACTCTAAGTATGTTTTGTTTTATTCCATCAACAAGAAATACTTCCTTATACATTAGTTGCTGTGATTCAATCTATGCAATTCTATTATTTTAATTTGTAAGGAACTGTCTTTGCCAAATATAACTGATCCTTCATCATGACTCTCAACATGTTCCAGGATTTTATTATCACCTATCATGTGTGATAAAGAAACACTATCAAATATACATTGTTTGTCCCCCTTACAATATTTTAGTGATGTCTCAACAATGAAAGCTCTCTCATTAACCTTTCTATTTTTAGCTTTAATTTCATTATTATCAGAAGAAACTTGTTCTTGAAGGAGTGGCATACATATTTTGTCTTGATGAACAGAATTATCACATCTTCCACAAACATATTCAATACATTCAAATTGATTTTTGGTTTCAATGTTTCTAACAATTTGATAATTTCACTATTTAACTTTCAGTGGGAGGGGAAAGATTGTCATTCTTCTATCAGTAACTCTTGTACTTTGTTCTATCACTATTCATGGTATGGATAAATTGTGCTAAAAATTATAAGCTCTTTTCCAATATATTATATAAAAACAATAATATACTTTAAATGTTGACTTTTTATTAATGAATGATCTTTCTCAATTGAAACATTGTTGAGGTATGTATCTTCTTTCAACCCAATTATTCTCAGGATGTGGACCATCTTTCCCATTGAGTGAGATTTACACTTTTTCAGATTTGATAGGCTTATCACTAAAATTTTCCACCCAAGAATTACCAACACCTTTTTCAGACCCGAAAATATTAAAATTATCAGATGAAACATTGTTTTTGGTAGGATAATATTTCACCTGATTCTCATAATAAAACTTCTCGGCAATTTTAGTGTTCTCATATTTTACTTATGTAGCTTTCATGAAGTTCAAATTCATCTTCCTCAAGGAATTTTCAGACTCAATGAGTTTTTATTACGCCGTGTTCACTTCTTCTTCTATATATTCTAACTTCTTGCTTATATATTCAATCACCTTTCCATGTTCAACATTTCTATGTTTGTATCTTATAATCTCTTGAATGTATTCATCCTCCTACTTAATGGAATTTTTTATTCCATTATATATTTATTCACGATCATTCTTCAAAAAAAAATTTATTTCTTCAGAAAATTTTCTTTCTGAAGACAAGAATGAAGTTCAGTTCTATATTGATACTGTTAATAAGCTTATTAACTACCTTCTTCACTCTATGAGGAGTCCTTTATTTTCTTAACATTTCCAATAGAGGTTCTAATTTTTAATGATTATTCATCTTCATAAGAATCATTCCTACATGAGTTTGTTTCAACCTTCTTTCTCAACTATCTTATCTTCTATTTGAATGAATTATTCTTGAATTTTTTGGAATACATATCATCTTTATCATTTTTTCTGACTTCTACCATCTTGTATTTTCATTGGAATCATCTTGATATTCTCAACAGTCTTCTTAGGGATATTCATAACAATGTGTCCAATTCCACTAAACTCAAAACACATGATAGGATGCTTTCACCTATACATTCCTCTTCCTCTATTATAGTTTATAGATATATAGAACATTATCTTTTCATTATAATCATCATCTTCTTTGTGATCAGATTCATAAGGATCATCTTTATCAACTTAAATTATTTTATTCTTTCTCATTTCTTGAAAAGCCATTTCGTCTTTCATTTTGTTCTTGAATATTGGGTCTTTCCCCATTTCATTAGAAATAAGAATGTAATAATATTGATCAAGAGTTAAATCATCCTTATCATAAAAGGATGAAATTTTAGAATTGAACCTGCCCAGAATGTTTATAATAAGTTTCTTCACAATTGTAGAATTATCAAAGTCATCTCTAAATCATATGATGTTGCATACACATTAATTAACTATAGTAAAGTATTAATGAATGATTTCATCATCTCTCATTCTAATGTATTCAAACATACTATGCCATATTTGTAACATATACTCATTGACTTTATTATTTCCATCGCAAACACGTTCTAGTATATCCCACAAGATTTTAGATGTTGTGAGACCCATTTCATTCTGATAAAAATTTTCTAATAATGAAATGAGAATATAATTTATAGTCTTTCTATCAACATCTAAGTATCTTTTATTAGTAAACATCCTATGAAAATCCTTCTCAATAGGGGGAATGAAAATAATATGAGCAACAACAACTTCAAGGCCAAATGATAGAAGATAAGGAATCATCATATTTTTTCATACATAATTTTTCATAACATCGAGTGTTGAAATTCCTATACAATTGAAAGAATTGATATTCCATGTGATAAGGAGTAAACTAGGAACCCTACCTCAGATGTCACTTTAAGTTCAAAGGATCAAGTAAAAAATGAGAAGGGGGAGTGGGTGAATTAATTGTTCACTTTTTATAAGTGTTAAAACATTAATAAACATAAACCATGCAACCTATTGCAATTTTTTTCTTATCAACATGTATCAAATACATAATAATGCAATAATAGTAAATCAGGTATGGAACCCATGATTTACAAGGTTCAGCCTCAGTGTGAGAACATACATCCTCACCATATCCACTTTGATGGGTCTATGGAAAACCAATATAATGAATAAGTGAATAAAACATGTTCCAAATCCCGTTAGACACCTTCTATCTCTTTATAGGAATGATTATACTGACTCCCGTTATATTATATTTTTTTATAAAGAAAGAATGAGCCAAAATTGAATTAAAACATTGTTTAATATGTTGCACAAATGATTAGTTTGAATCCATAGTTAGGTTTGGATGATTCATATCTTCTCAGAAAGGATAGGATGGTTCCAATTATACCATTTCCTAAACACTCAATGAATGGATTGTTCTATCTTTGTGGGAACTATTCACATTGAATACACCAGTGCTACTCCTTTTCTGTATCTATGAAATTTAAAAATGATCTAATGATCTGCACACATATTTATATGAATATTAGAAGAAAAATGAGGGAATATTAAAAATCATCCCCTTATTCTCAATTCTCAAATACTCCACAAATCTCTTGAATTAAATCTCTAATCATTGATTTCATCAAGCCTCATAAAATTTTACTGAAATTTACACAATTTTGAAATTAAGGATTTCCTTTTTGATCTCTTTGTATCTTTATCATAATGATATTATTGGAGCATGGTTCTAATTCTCTTAGAAACATTCTTAGAAATCAATTTCAAATTTTTTTAGAAATCAGGTACCAAATTTGTAAGAAATTAGTTTGTAAATTAATCAGAAATCAGGATCTAAATTGTGCATAATTTCGGTTATGAATAGTTCAGGAAATAGGTTCAGGTGTACCATTAAATTAGGTTCAGGTTTTTTCAGAAATCAGGTTTTAGATTTTTTCATAAATTTGGTTATGGTTATCTCAGAAATCATGTTCCTGTTTTCATAGTAATTTGGTTTCAAATTTTTCAAAATTTAATTTCTATTTTTCCCAAAATTTAGCTTTTGGGGTCTTCATAAATTATGTTCTAGGTTTTAAATAAATCAGGTTCATGTTTTCTCTGAAACCGAGTTATGCTTTTCTCAAAAATTAGGATCTGAATTGTTTAGAAATCAGGTTCCTGTTTTCATTGATATCAGGTTCTGGTTTTCTCAGAAATATGGTTCTGAATTCTTTAGAAATCAGTTTTCAATTTTCTCTGATATATATTTTTTCTTTTCTCCAAAATCGGCATCCAAATTTTCCAAAAATAAGGTTCCGGTTATCTTTGAAATCTAGGACTAGTTTTTTTAAAAAAAAATTGGGTTATGGATTATTATGAAATTAAGATCTGGTTTCTTCTAAAATGAGGTTCTGAATTTTCCCCAAAATCAACTATGAGTATTATTAGAAATCATGTTCTAGTTTTCATAGAAATCAGGTTTTCAATTTTATTAGAATGAAAATTAGTGGAAATATTCAGACCTCTTCAACATTTTGTCAACATATTTTATCATGAAACTTTTCATGATTTGTGAGAACTTTAACATCAGCAAATCATTCTATGATTTTTTACTATGTTTTAGAAACATTCTATCTTCTGAATCTTCAATACCATCCCCTTTCATGATTCTCCAGAATGAAGGAAATTGAGAAATATCTTTCAATCATAGTAACTTTTTTAGTTTTCATTAAAAATAAATAACTTCTAAAAATCAAAAACATCATCTTAATGTTTATCTAAAACATTATTCAATAAGAAAAGGGTAGTCGCCAAAAATACTGAACATTTTTTAAAGAAAAACACATCAAAGATTCATCAATAAATGCATAAGGTTTTATAATTATTAATATATATTTTTATTAAGTTAATGAAATTAATTAAATGATTATAAATATGGTTAAAATATTCCCCACAAATGGGAGGCATGTGGTAAGGGATATCGTAACCAATATTCCATTATTTGGTTTAAACATGTACTTCATGTTTACATCATTCTATAATATATGTGAAATCTATTTGGAATATGTTATGTTATATTTCCAATTTTTAATATGATTTTATAGTGGATACAGATATTAAATTTAATTTATCAATTTCAACATCAATGATATGATATTTATAAGGGACTTTATTATAATCTCCTTTCATTGAGGCATATATTGATGTTATCCACCCACCTTCATTTATAAGGTGTATATACATACCCTTTTGACATATAATATCATTATTTTATTTATTTTCAAGATATTTATCATTTTGATAAATTTTATTCTTTATAGGGGTTATAATTCGAAATATTTAATATGTAATGGGACATGTTCATTTAAAAATATCTTTTTAAATGTTTACTGATTTAGTTTTGAAAATCATTTCATCCATTTAAATACTCTTGAAGTAATTTTTTTTTATGTTCATTTATATGAAGATAAAAAATTATAAAGGAAATTTTATTTTCATTTTTAATTTCAATAAATATTTTTCAAAAGGATTATTTTTATGAGTTTTATGAAAATCATTTTGACAAAACATAATTTATATCCTTAATAGACACTATTACAATGAATTTTCTACAATCATAACTATTTTTTAATTTCTATATTCCTTTCCAGGATAACATGTGTTATTAAATGAAAAATATCCTTTTATTCTTTTGGGTATTTTGGAGTCGATTATGGTTTTTAATGAAAATGGGGTTTTGTTATTGAAAATTGATTTTTAAAAGGAAATCCTATTTTTTTAGATTTTTTATATGGTATAAAAAGAGTTCTTTAAATTGTTTCATGAAGAAATTTTTTTATTATTGAAATGGTACTTGATCATTATATGAGAAATAGATGAACCTAATAAAGTTTATACAAAGGTTTAATATTTATTGTAGCTCAAATGTGTGACCGATATAGCTTATACGAAGGGATGATCCCCATTATTGATCATGAAAAATCAGGGAGAATAATATAGATAACACAATGGTTTGATCCCCATTGTAGCTGACAGGTCAGACTAATATAGATTTTATAAAGGAAGATCCCTATTAAATATTTACAATGAATTAGTTAATATTAAAATTAGAAGTCGACCAAATAGTTATTCCAATTGAAATTAATTTGAAAGAGATTTATGTAGATGATTCTCTAAGTCACCTAAAATTTTTTCAATTAAATTGAATTTTTTTAATTGATTAATTTGAGGAAACCTTGTTTTTTTGATTCATGTGAAAAAATATAATTTTCATTTTATCAAATAACATTAAATCTGTTTGCATGATTATTACTAGACTACTGGTTTCCTTCCTATTTATGTCCCATACTAATATTTTTTGTGCTCATCCTATGATTTACAATGTTTTTCATCATATGAAAGGATGATTAATAACAACGATGTTGACCAGATGAAGATTGTAATTTTATATAATGGATGAAAACCATGATTTATTTTAGAATCTTTTTTTGGTGGAAAAAATAAATTATGTGTCAATGTGTCCACTTATTATGTATGGGTTTACTTTATAAGAGTTTATCCAAATTTTATAAAACTATAAATATAATTTTTTTGGAAAATAAAGAGATATATAGTATTTAAATATCTAGAATATGTAATGTTTAAGTCCAAGACGGTAAAATTGATTTTCATTTCAGAGAAAAATGATTTTGGAAATTCAAGAGTCTCTCAATTGGAATTCATTTTCAAAATGATACATAAAAAATAGTGAATTCAATGCTTATGAAGAATTAATTTATGATGTTTGAAGTAGTTCATTTCTATATAACTATTTTAACATATTAAGACTTAACCAATGAAAAATGGACAATGATTAATATATAAAATCTTTACATATTATCATCCTTGATTATTATTGATCCTATAAATCTATTTTATGAACTACACCATGCAATACTCTACTAACCTTGCAATCGATGTTGTATTGGCATTCTAATCATTATGTTTCCATAGTGGATTTATGATGTTATTTTAGAAAATTATATTCCATATGAGTAATTATGTGGGTAATATTTCCATATAAATGGTAGTATTGTTAGGTTATTCCTTCCCAAAAAAGGAACTTTTGTGTTGACAATAACTTGTAAGAGACTGAGGGTTTTAGTTGTGACTTTGTCTACAGAAAGGCGTGGTTAGTTCTTTCCCCCAAATAAAATGGAAGCAATTTTAGTTGTGCCACCAAGGGATAAAGAATAGATTTTTGGGTTTAGTAGATGTAGATTTAATTTGACATTAACTACTCTAAAAATATCTTTGGTTTATTTCTATTTATATTTACTTCATTGTCATATTAAACTAGATAAAAATATAAAATTTATTAGGAATGTTTAAAATTTATTAATGTGGTCAGATCACCCTCTCTTGACCATTCGATCATCCTCACATTAAGACCAATAAGTTCTTATCAAATATTAACAAATCTATTAGGTAATCATAGAAATATAATTATTTATTTTTGATACAAAAATATTTACATAAATATCAAGGCTAAAATTTATTTTGATAATGGAAGGAATGAATTTAGTTAAAGTTAGGTTTCCATAAAATCCTCTATTAATTGTGGAAAAAATTATGACTATTGTATGTCATGCATGGAAGATTACTATAAAAATATATGTGTTGGTAGTTGTACTATCATATAAAATCGATATAATGTACATGATTTTTATCCTAATTTATTGAATATTAATGATGTAATTAGATATGTTCTAAAGTATAAGTAAATAAAATTTTTATATTTTTCTAGAAATAATAATTCTTGTAGACACGTGTCTACTTGAAAAACTACCCACGATATTTCAAAAATATTTCAAACTAGTCATTATTATTTAGATTACTGAATATTAACTAATGTCAACATGTTAAGTGATTTATATAAAGAATTTAAAATTGGAGAAGAAAAAACACCTTGTAAAATATTTCATAGATTTTTACAAATAATAATTGGTATGAGCACTTTTGGGAAAATTCTATATATTTTTGTTTTATTTGAAATATTTTAATGATATTTACCAAATAAAAAAAATTAATATAAAATTAAAATTTATGAAATAGAAAATCTCACTGAATATATATTAGATGAACTCACTATATATTTATTTTAATATAAATTGGAATTAAAAAATATGGCTAATGAGGAAAATAAATAAACCAACAGAGTTTCTTTTTAATTGAAAATGAATATTAATAATTTCTCATTTTGATTCTTAATTAGAATGTAGTGAAGATATAATGTTTTTTATTTTTTTCTTATGGAATAAAGAAAAAATATTACTCAAGGTATACTAAAGGTATTTTGACAATGATGATAATAAATAAATAATAAAGGCATTATTATGTATAATGATACTTCTAATAATATTTTTTTTATGAATATAGAAAATGATGGCATCTCAAACTCGAATCCACGTTGATCAAGATTGGTAAGAATAAGTGATAATAGTTTGATAAAGAAAAGAATGTTGTTGAAGTAAAATAGAAATGTATAGCAGAGTGTATTTTGAGTACTGAATCTAGTTGGAAATGGATTAAGAAAACCAATATTCAGTGGAATCATCATAACAGGTAACTTAATATCATTAAAATTAGTATTATGAATTTGATTATATAAAATTTATTGAAGATAAAAATTTTAAAAAAATTATTATAATAAATCATGAGATAGAAAAACTTTATTGTAGGAAAAAATATCCCAAAATTAAACCTAATAATATTCTTAAAGAAAATTAAATTTTAATTGCAACAGTTTTTAATTAAAAAACATGGGAAAAATTGACATCATATTGAATAGATCAATAAATATCACCACCTAAAATTAGGAAATTTCATGACGAAAATAAAAATTTTAAAATAAAGATTGAATTTATAATGAAAATTTTAGTGATGATTTGGAAATTCATTAAATTGAAAAATTTATCATTATGGATAATCTGTATAAATTTGATGAACAATAAGAAATTATATTAAATTATATTATGGAATAATATTTAATAGTGACAAATTTATTTGAAATTCATAAAATAGATCTATTTTAATTTTTTCATAGAAGGGAATATTATGATTATATAGTAATTAATAATAAAGTAAATTGATGTAAGACCGGTCTTAGCTATGGTATTATTTTACCCAATTATAAAATACATTATTTTTTTGAGTTATAATAGAATTACATGAACTATTATGTGCATTATATTTAAAATGAAGGGTAAATATGAAAATAAGTTTTCATTGATATATTCATAATATATTAGACAGAATAATAATTTTATCTATCAATTATTATCCCCAATATTACATGTCAATTTTTTTTAAATTAGTTTGGGTTTAAAAAAAATATTTTTCATAACCAGTTGGAGTCAGGTATTCATGTGTACCAAAATATCCATAAATCTATTTGTGTAATAAACATGTCTTGGAAGCATAAACAAGGATATATGGTATATTCATAGTGGATGTTGGTGAAATATTACTGGATATGTCTCAAACTTTTTATCTTTTAACAAATATGATAATGGTAATGTAACATTTAGAGATAATTATAAAGGAAATTTAAAGGGTTTTGGATAAGATGGAATATAAAAGTATGTAATAATTTAAATCATTTTAACTGATAATGTCTTAAAATATAAATTATCAAATATTTCTATATTATGATATAATAACATGCCTAAAAAATTTTAGATTGATAATTTTATAGTATTAAAATAGTATTTGAAACATTTTATTAATAAAAACCGCTTTTATTCAATTAATTTTATCGAATAAAATCACCAAAACGTGAAATATTTAAATTTAATAATTTATCAAAATGTTTTGTTGAAATTAAAATTAGAAAATATAAATTTTAGGTTTCTATATTATCTTTCTAAAAACAAAATTACTTTGCATTTACCAAAACAAAAGCTAGAAGACACCTCTGTGATTAACCAGTGTATGAATGTAAAAAAAAATAAAACTATGAAATAAGTATGTACTATAAGGCCTATTGAAACATTGTTCATTGATTAATGTAGGCAAAATAAAATTTTAGGTCTAGATGGAATGAAGTATTTGTCATTACTTTTGGATTATTATGAAAACAAAAGGGTTTTTTCTTTTACACAAAAGTAAAACATTATCTATGATTATTTCAAATTATAATTTTGTTCAAAATGAAAAGGGTTACTTAAGTATATCCATTATATGTAATATTTGAGGAGAATTTTTAAATATGTAACTTCATTAGTTTTTTTATGGAAATGGATATTTTTATAAATTTTCATCACCTACGATACCACAAAAAATCTATTCTGTAAATACAAAATTCAACATTTCAATAAATTAGTAGAAACATGATAAATGAATATAATTTTACCAAATTATTTTTAAATAATTTTTTAAATTGTACTTTTTATATTTTTTAAAAAATTATTTTAAAACCTATATTAAAATATACTTCATATTAACTTTGGAAGTAATGAAACCCCAAAATTGGTTTTTTTAAAGTCTTTGATTGTAATGATTATATTCTTAATAATAAATATTTCTTGGATAAATTTTTTGAAAAATAAAATGATGGTAAATTATTTGGATATTCATATCTATGAAAACCATATAGGGTTTCTTATAAAACAACCATAGTTTCAAAAGAAAATATTCAGGCTATACTTGATAAAAGTTTATGAAATGGTAAAAATACTTATTGAGATCAAATTACTGGGAATTTATATACATTAATTTAATATAATAAATGATTAGTGGAACAAATACACTTTTTTTGGTGGAGTATGAACTCTTACCCTCTAATACTAATCCTTAGAGTTTGAAAACTCCTAGAGATCATCTTATTGACAATATCATTGAAAATTTTGAATAAAATTTCCACACAATGAGATATGAAATATACTTCTGTTATTATCATTATTTTATTTATTATTTTATTCCTCAAAATATAGAATAATATTTAATGGATTATATTTGGATCATGGATATATAAAATGTCTTAAATCAATTTAAGATTGATAGTGTATAGAAATTAGTTATTCCATCTTATGATTCTCACATTATTGGAAGTAAATTGATAATTATAAACAAGAATAAAAAATTTGATAAAATCATTAAAAAGAGATATATTCATTGCTCAATGATACTCTAGATTTGAGGGTAATTATTTTGATGAATCTTTTTCACCTATAATTCGTATTGAATCAATAATATTATTTTAATTATATGAATGTTTTTCTGATTTCAAAGAATTTAAAATTAATGTTAAAAGTGATTTTCTAAAAGATCATATATCTAAAAATAATATTAATATTAACCACTGGGAATTGAAAAATATATTAATAAAAATAATAATTCAAAACATTATAAGTATTTAAATTAATTTCCACAATCACCTCAATTTTAATATTTTGGATTATCAAATTTTATTTTGGAAAATAAATTTGAAAAAGGAAAATTTGGTCAAAAATATTTATTAAGAATAAATACAATTATATTTTGATTTTCCTAATTTATATCAATTATATAATTTCTGGATTTTAAATAATTATACATGTAAATAAATTTAATATTTCATGATAAATGAATTTGATATGGGTTTAATTAGAGAACATATATTCCTTTTTTATCCATAAAATTGTTCAATGAAATGGTGGTATATTTCTCAATCAATCTATGTATTCTAATAAATTTGTTAAAATATTTGGATTAGACTCAAATATATTTATTAATACCCCCTCAAAACTAATTATAAATTACATTTATTAAAATTTTATAAATAAATTGATTTGAAAATTTTTAGAGGTATGATTAGAATTTTATAAAATTGAACTGCAACAAGGATTGACTTTATGTTTTATGTTTTCATATATTCTAGATTTCAATGTGATCATGAGGAAATTCAATTATAGGATATCAAAAAAGTTACAAAACATGTTAATGTATATTTAAATATTTTATTACGTCATAGTTGAAAAACATATTTTGATTTGATTAACTATTATGATTCATATTGTCATGGATTAAAGATATATAAAAATACATAAAAGAAATTTATCTTTTTTTTAATATAATGTTTTGTGGGGTAAAAATAAAAAAAATTAGATTCCCTCTATATTATAGTATGTATCTAAATTAAATATGTATCATTTCATTCTCAATACTTATGGATGAAGAAAATTTTTTCTCATTTTGGTTTTGATTTTGAAAAGATTCCTTTCTATTGTGATAAAAGTGACTCTCTTACTATTTAAAATTAATAATTTTCAAACCTATATAACTAAGAATCTAGATGTTAAATTTTAATTTCTTAAAGATAATTTTAAAAATGAAAAATTCACAATATAATTTTATTTTACAAAATATTAGCATAGAGATAATTTTATTGATCCCCTAGAATTAACTATGTTTGATATAATAAATTTTGGAATTATATTGATTGAAATTTAATATTATGGAATAGTTTTCATGTACATGTGAATTGCGGATACAGATAAATTTTCAATTTAACATAAAAATATACCTTAACAGTTAAATAGTTAAAAATTATTCGTTTTATAATATAATTCTTTATTATAATCCTTTGACATGTGTCTTGAAAGAAACTATTACAAGAATGTTTTCAATAGATTTTATATTCATTTTTTGTAATATATTTAAATTTATTAAATGTGTTTTCAATACTAAATTAGATTATTATTTTTACTTTCATTGTAATGATTATTAATCTTAAGAATGTATAACATTATTTTATTTTTTAAAATTATAATAGTTAGTTTCATTGACAATGAAGAGAAACTTTTTCTGTTAAAACCTCATATTTATGTTTGATATTAAAATGGGGAATATATTCTTGGTAATTAATTTTTTTTACAATTATCAAAATTGGGGATATTTTTATTTTTATACCTTGAACAATTTCATGTTTTAATATTTAAAAAACTCAATTTTATTTATTCCATCTAATATGTGTTTTTAAATACATTTAATTTAATTTTTCAATTATAATTTTTAATAACATTATTATGTTATTTATATATATTTTTTTATTATTGGAGAATTTTTTTCTTATTTATTCTTTTATTTTTTAATTTTTCATATATTTATGTTTTTGGAAAATTCATGAAGTCATATGGAATTTCTAGATGTTATAAAGTACTATTTTTTGATGTTTTAAATTATACAAAAAACTAATCAAAGTCTTATGAAAGTATTTATAGTCATATGGAAATATATGATATAATACGAAACAAACATTAAATTTATACAAAAATATGCAAAGTCATACATTTTTTCTATGAAGTACGAAAGGGGAAAAGTCAAAAAAGGATTTCAATGTAATAATAAATTATGAAAATCCAATCAATAAAACCTAAAATCATATAGAAAATTAAAAATTCATATAATCTCATTAGTTTATTTTTAAAACGATGAAAATATGAAATTTTTTATAATATTCCATATATCTAGATTTACATTATATTTTTGTTATTATTTTTTACCTATTTTAACTATATAATAAATAATGATACATTATTTTTAGTATGCTGAAATTAATTTTAAGTTGTCTAAACTACATGACGCAATGCTATGTTTAAAAGAAATTTTGAGATTGATAAAAAAATAATTTAAAAGTCTAGCCAATCAATAATGTTATCTTTACTCTATATTGAATCCTGGAAAACCATTTTTAATTGAAAATGAGAAATTTGGTGACATTTGAGGCTGCATTTTTTAAATTCAAATTGTCAAAATGGAAAACATAAGTCAACCACAATATAGATTGTGTCACTATGGATTATAGGTGAAATTTAGAATCACCATGGAAACCAATTCATCCTTATAAAATATTTATTATCTCGTTTTTTCCTAAGGTTGAAAGGCTATTGGAAAATGTCCAACTAAAAATGATCATTATTAATCTCTAAAAACTCTTTGAATAATATTATGTCATTTTGATATGAGAATTTATTTAACAAACATTGTTACTAGAGTTTGAAAAATTATAGTATTCAGAACATTCAATATTTTTTTTGTCTAAGGTTTACAATGTCTATCTACACTATAGTTCAATGTCATTGTTAGGGATATATAATTTAGTCTTTTAATTGACATTTATTTTAATTAATATTATTATCTTGTTTTAATTTATATAATTGGATGGAATTTTAAAACATGAAGGGCACTTGTGAATTTCTTTTCTTCCATTTTATCAAGACTCATTTCCAATAAGAATAGATTGGGAATTAAATTAATATCCCTGTTGGAATTAATTTTTTATGGGATTATCTGATAAATTTTAAACACAATGGTTATGAAAAATTCATTTTTCATCTTTGAAATAGTTATTTAATAATAAACTATATAAATAAATAAAGGATAAACTAGTAAAAAATGGCTGATTATTGAGATATATAAGCTGAAAATATTATCATCATTGAATAATATTGCTACAAAAAATCAAATTATTAATCATAATTATGAATCTTTTTATTGCTCATGGGATAAAAGAATCAATTACATTATAGAATATATGTGGTCGTCGTAATTAATTGGTGTTACTTCTTTATATTATTTTAGTTTTGTGAAATTTTATTAGTTTTACTTACTTTTAAAATGTTATATTTTTGGGTGATCCAACCAAAACAATGTGCATTTCAGTTGTTCCAAAATGGAAAATGGAAAGGGGATTTTTTTTCCCTTGGTAAGGTTAAATGGATGTTTGGTTCATTCAACCACTTTAAAAGGAATCTAGTGGGGGTGTGCATCCATGGGTTAAAAAGAAATGTTTTTGGTTGAACTTTGAAGGGTAAAAAAGTATATATTAAAATATTGTTACTCAAAAAAATAAGTTAGTGGTTCTATGATAGTGGGTTCCATTTGTTTCTACATCTTTTCTAAATTAAGAGTAAACATAAGATCAATTTGATCCGCGCAACAATAAATATCTCTTTTATATCATTCTATTTCTTTTTTCATGTAATTACATTAACTATGAAAATTGTTCAAAATTTATCAATGTGATAAATTCACCCCTCCCCTATATTGACCATCCCAACACCTTTTACTGGGGATGCATATACTTTCACTATAGAACCTTTTAGTTTTAACCATTTCCCAGGCTATGACCATCCACCTTATCCCCAAGTCCTTAAACCGTCAATTTTTTTCCTTCAATGACTTTGATTATATACTGAATATTTTCATACCCAAAAATTGTTGTCCAGCCTCTATCTATATATAGGGATGTTCAATTTCCCATCAAATAATTATTCAATGATTTATTATTTTATAGAAACACTGAAAAAACATCAATCATCTGAGATAGCCTCCCATGAAGTTAAAGAAATTATTTGCCTCAACTAGTGAAAGTGGGGAATAGTGTGAATATCCTTGTATCACTTTCACATATCCATCCATCACTTCCTGAACTCATTGAACCTAATAGAATCTACCCCTTTGATCAACATCACTCTTTATACAAAAATAAGAATTGGCCCTCTAAACACATGAATGGATAATTCCTTACCCAAATTAAAGAACTTAAATTACATTACGCCACATCCACTAGGTTTTATCCATCCATATGTATTTATGGAATCCACACTATCACATATTCCAATGGGTTTTATCAACTATTTTTCATAACCTAAATTTTCTTTGAAAATATTTCATTGAATTTTTCCTAATCAATGTGGTGAAGTTAAACTGTCTATATCATACTTTATCTAGTTTTTGTATACATACCTTCTATATATTAATAAATTACATAAAAAATAGACCCCAAAACATATCTAGAACATTGATTCCATTTTATAATGAACAATCTCAATTAAATTTGACATGTCACTCATCCCAAATTTATATAAGGCTTGAGGCACGTTCCTGATTGACAAAGGCCAGAGGGTATCAACATGTTATCAAAAGACAATCAATGGGAATTATTTCACCCTTATAATCTTGATAACCACAACAATGATTACTCCTAGAAATATAGCATGACCAATCCATACTTTGTATGACAAGGAATAAAAATAAATAATTTCCAAATATAAAATCTACTTAAAAGACTATAAAAAAACAAAAACCAAACATCCAGTGCCAATTTACAAATAGTATTAATTTGATAAAATAACTGTATAATATATTTTAAATCAGAAAAAATATAACCAAGGTTAGTATGACTCATACATAACCATGATATGAATATAACCATGGGGAATAATCCAATATTATCCCAATAATATATATTTTTTTTACTTATGGTCACCACTATTGTCAAACAAATGAGGATATTGAATGTGTTAAAAAGCACCACCATAAGATGATTCATTAATTAAATTAATTGTATATATCATATTTACGAATGCATATTATTTATGATATATTTTAGTTGCGAGGAAAACCTCTATACGATACAACAAATAAATTACATTCTATGTTTCCCAATGTATACTTTAGTTTTAGTTTGAAAATATTACTTTTTGAAATACTCAGTTTATACCAGAAAATAATATGTTTTATCTTTTTACAAATCCTATAGTTTTATAAAAACATGTCAAGATACATAATGTAAATGTACTATGAAATTACACTATATACCCAAGGGTATCATGACATACTAATTATCAATATCAAAATAAATAATTAGGTATAAAGTAACATCATATCAAAAATAATTATTTAATATTAAATATTGAGTATTTTACATATGTTCAGAATGATAACTAGGACTCATTAACATATTTTGAATTATGCCTAATAGAAAATTAAAATAGTTTGGATCTCTCATAGAATCATCAGGTCATATATTTCCTCCCATTAGATATCATGGTATATCTAGGTCAACACACCATTGCTAGTGCACAATCCACATTGGGTAGCACAAATTTAAGATCTTAACACACACCCAAGGTGTCCCATGTGCAAAAATTAATCATTTCACAGACAAAATCCATAGTAGCATAATCAAACATTTTATTAGATAAATCCAAGATCCATAATCATGGAAACATATTTGTTAATTCTATTAACTTTTAAAACATATTTAATAATTCATCTGGAACAAAACATTCCCATCGAAACATTTCATAAAAAACATTTCCTACACAAATATGATATTTACCAAAATTCAAATGATATCATTATTTAATCCAATAGAATCCAAATAAAATTTAAATAATTATATTCATTCCCAAATAAATTATTTTAAACATAGTTTATCTAAATAAATTGAATGGAAGTCAAGAACCACCGATATAACAAGGGGAGGATGTTTTATGTAGGGACTCCTACATCAAATCATGAGAAAATTCATAAAACATGTGTTCATACACTACTAAGAAGAAATACCACATGAAATATAAATAATAAATATATATATCTATACAAATTAAAACATGAAAAAAATTAAATCTATAAAATACGCTTATATCTATTGAATAAAACATAGTCCTTACAACAATCTCATCAGTAAATATCCAATTCCCCAGACTACATTATGTTCTGGTCAATAATAATAAAAATTCAATAAAGTAAATTTAATGTTATAGAGATATGTAAAGGATAATATAATACATATGAGGATAGATTCAGGGTGGTTTTTCCCATGCATTGTGCTCTAAAATTCATTATGAAACCCATCCATTTCCTTAAATCAATTCATTTGTTTCATCAATTTATCCCTCATTTTTATTTAATTTTATTTTTCCACATCTTCCTCAAGTGCATGTTAATGATTTTATAGTTCCTCGACTCGAGCTGGTTTGTGCTGAGTTGGGCTTGTTGTTAAAAATTATGGGCTAGATGGTATTATTCATGATGTGTCGGGTTATCCCGAAAATTTTCTTAGCTTCATCGAGGGCCGACCACTCGCCAACCCAACTCTATATGTCTGGCCGAGTATGTCGGGTTAGGCCAAATTCCATGGTTATTAGGCCATTAATATTGAAGTAATTATTTTCAATTAATATTATTATTTTTTATAAAATTAAAATATAATTATAGATATCATAATAATGATTTTGGTACAATTCCTGAACTAGTTAGTCAATGAAAAACTATATATGATAAAATTCGGGGGTCAAATATCCCATATTATTAGTTTCCCAAAATTTAATGGGGGTTTTCAAAGAAAATTATGGGCAACATGGAGGGTGGGCCACAAGGTGTCCTTTTTAGGCTAGGTAGGGACAAAATATAGTCACCCAATCCCAGCATGAGCCTCATCCAACACATTTTAGGTTTTTATGAACCTTGACTGGTTGAGAACTAGTATGGGTCAGGTGGAATTTTGGGTCTTCATGCCAAATTTTCCACCCATATGCATAGCACCTACCTCACCTAGGTGTTGAGTAACCACTATACCATTAAATCATTAATTTTTATTTATTAATTTTCAAAAAAAATCTACTCAATTTAACATAATAATAATAATAATAATAATTAAAACAACACAAAAACAACAATATCATTCAATTATTGTTATTGGTAATGAATAAATAATAATTCGTTAAACAATATATATATATATATATATTAATATATAAAATAATTAATTAAATTTTAATTTTTTTTTAATAATTATGTATAATAAAAATGCTATTTTTATTACACACTCAAATATTGTAACACCCCATGCTTCTAAGGTATGTTTTCCTTTGCATAATACAGTAGCTTGTGTTGTATGTAACTTCATGTTCAAACACAGCACAACCAATCAAAATATGCGTTATGAATAGTAATACCCACCTTTTGAAATTCTATAAATTTTTTCTTTCAAAATTAACATCATTATTCGATTCGGAATATCAAAATTATATTGAGGTGAATTTTTTGTATTTTTTTGAAAACATTTAATTATTGATGAATAGTGAAAACCACTGATTTATTATTTAAAAATGAATTTTTTCAATAATTATTTATTTTATTTAAATTTATTTAAGGTCAAAATAGATAAATAATACCTATAAAAGTTCTATGTAATTCATTGGAGTCATTTTTTAATGAGTTTAGATATATAATATTTTATCAAACTTTTTATTGTGTTTTACCCAATTCTGAGGAGTATTCCCAAATCGGTATAAAACATAATTTTACCACATCTTTGAGTTGAATATCAAAAAATATGAGTGAAACGATTGATTTCAATAAGTAAAGTGTGGTTAAATAAGATGATTTTCTTGTGAATAGTAACTTTTTACATTTATTTACCACAGTTAAACATAAATAGGCTAATTAAGGGTAAAAATGATATGATTATTACCCTAACACATGTACTAATTCTATTGAATAAGTATAATTATACCAAAAAAACTTAGTAATAAAATATGATCCTCTTTGGTCCACTCGTATTAGATTAGGTCATTTATTATTATTTTATTTAAAGAAGAGTTGAATTCAATCTTTAATAACTCAACCATTTTTTATATTTGGGTACACACAATATATAAATCTACTATAAATATTCATTAGAAGTCTAGAAATATATCCTACATAATTTTATTTTATTTATAATTTTAATACATTAAATAATTAAATTAATTTATGACCCAATGATGATGTAGTAATTAACATATTAATAAATGATTAAAATAATTGATATTATAAATATCCAAATAAATCCAACATGAGACTTTTAATAAATTCCATTAATTTTCTAGGTTAATATGACATGTAATGGTTGATTAAATGTATTTATTTCAATGTAATAAAGTTGTTAGAACTTTAACAAAATTAAATATTTAAATACTTTCAAAATTGACATAAATGAGTTTTTAAATCAATTACAATAATATTGGTTGATATAATAATCCTAAAAATCTATGGTTTAGAAAAATGACATACATAATGATAGATGTATTATTAACGAACCACTTGGTGTTTTCATGGAAGCTTATAGTATGTTTATTAACCATATAATATAAAAATTCATAAGAGACATTGTAGATGTCAACCAATTTATCTAAGAGTTAAATCTATTAGGTACGGTTAATATAGTGATCCAAACCTATATAAAACTTATTGGTTGAGATTATTTCGACCAATTCCCACCGTTGCCTTTTAATAATTAATTTTGGATCCATTATAACCCGAAATTGATTTTATTATAAAATAATATTTCAATCTTTTTCTAAGTTTCCCCTCACCCCTCTTATGAAAGGGATCATTCCCTTCTCTCAAATTTACAGCTTCAAAGGAATTTGGCTCGGCCATCCACTTCCCAAATACCCTATAAACTGTCCTCCCTTTATCCTAGAGTCATTTATTTAGTCCTCAGTCCATCATACAGTTCCCTTTTGATCAAATCAAAAGGAAGAACCTGAATAAGAGATAAATATTTCATCACCTCTTACAAGTTTTTTCTTCTTCCATTTATTCATTCCTTTTTGTTTACATTCATAAATAATATATCCAGTAACTTTTATATATTTTAATGCTATTATAAATAAGGTACATCCATATTCATTATTTCAGTTATCCTATGATTTACATATCACCATAGGTGTGTGCGTACGGCTTACCATCTCCACATCGTGGTGTAGCAGTTATTAAATACATTATTATTTTGATGTGTATAATAAATGTTGATTTGATTGGATACTCAAGAGGGGGTGAATTGAGTTCCTATTAAAAACTTATGATTAATATATTTCTATTAAAACCCCCAATTTAACAAACAAGATAAACTGTAGTGAATTTATAAAGATTATAGGTGTTCAATTATTTTCTCAAAGATTGATTATTTCCCAATTAGCTAATTTTGAATATTATGTTAGCTTTTGAAACTAACATACCTGCTAACAATAATTTATAACTCTTTCTAGTTCAACAATCAGTGTTACTTCAAAAAAGATTTGAATTTCAATGTAATTAGCAGTGGAATATTGAAAATAGTTTAAACTAAAATAAGATGCACATTGGTTTTAACAAATAGTTTAAGTCTCATGATAAGACATATTCCTTTCAAATATTTTATATAAATCATTGATCCACATCCTGGATCAGGGTTTACAACTATACTCATACTGTCCTGGTCCTGAGACCTCTACCACAGTTCTACGTGGTAAAGCAACAACAACAACACACAGGTTGTCCAGGTCCACATACCCCTACCACTGTTCTATTTGGGAAAGAAAAAGATAATATGAGATTGAGTATGGGGATAGTTTGATATCCTCTAGTTATTCTTATGAGATACTATATGTTATAGAAACAAATATACAAACTGCTCAAATAGGGAATATAAAACATAATAGAGTAATTAAATAAAATAGAGTTAAGAATTCTCTATGTGTGGTGATGTAAATCTCTAAACTCAATGAATGTTGTGAATATGGTATTTAATTATTCTTCTCGATGTTGTCTTCAGAATAAAGTATCACATTTTTATAATCTAGCTTCATGTAGTGAAAGGGTTCAACTCTTTTAATGTCTCGATGTATACTAAATCCCTCTTTGGAGAAGGTATCTTGTTACAGTCTTCTTGTAATCTCAATCGCTTAGTTCTTCACTTTTTATAGATGAACAATCTATGCCTCGGATTGTTCTGCAACTATCATATCATTAATGTGAAATATGAGGTCCTTTTATACTCCATGATCCTCTAGATATAAAGATCTTTTCATATTTCATGTACCTCATATGTGTCTCTCAATACTCTTATATACAACATTAAATAATGTCAGAAACATCAATTTGCCTACATATGACCATTATAAATAAATTTTATTTAATAAAATGGAAACAATTATTTATATCAATCAGTGAGTCATCTTCGGTGTGTCATCTTCGGTTTTAAAACAATAGTATATCATCTTTGGTGTTTCATCTTCAGTGTGTCATACTTCGGTGTGTCAACATCGGTCTGTTGAACATCGGTGTGTTATACTTTGGATTGTCAACTTCGGTCTATCAAACTTCGATGTGTCATACTTTGGCATGTCGACATCGGTATGTCGATCTTTGGTCTGTCATATTTGGTGTGTCAACTTCACTTTTGGTGTGTCGACTTCAGTTTTAGTGTGTCGACTTCGGTTTTGGTGTGTCGACTTCAGTCTCAGGGAATCCAAAAAATATTATAAAGAATCTGTCTTGCATATACCATTACAAGACGAATTTTTAATCAATGTACATGTACAAATAAACTTTGAAACTTATATATTCATGACTATAAGAGATTTACTTATTAATGTATATGTTGCAGTATGACATAATTTATTGAAATTTCCTGGAAGTGTAGAATCATTATATTGAAATAATTTGTGATTATGAAATCTACAATATCAATGAGTGTCCAACAATCACCCCCTTTTTGATAATCACAAATCATGGGATAGATGAAAATATATCGAATAAAGATACCATTAACATGGCTGAATGTAATTGTCCAATATAACTAAAGATTAGAATTACTAGAATTTATTTAAAACAAATCCCCCACTCACTAAATGGATTATTGAGAGTATATTCCATCCTTATTTTCTACCCCTTCTCGGATTAACAAAAAGAAGTAAGGAAAAAATAAGATAAAAGAAAGACACCAGTTGAATTTGTATTCAATTTCATAAGAGTACAAGACTAGGCAAAATAGAAAATCACTATCAAAAAGAAACAATAAATCACTAAGGCTTGGGATGCAGAGGAGATTTGATTTTTTCTGATGGATCCAAAGGAGAAGGAGAAGGTTTAGGAGTGGAAGATGATGGAGGTGATCTGATTACAACACCAGGTAGAGCAACACCTGTAGGAACAGTAGCTGCAAGGGTAACCCTTCTCTCTGAAAACACACGAACTGGAGACTACTCTGTAATGATTGGTCTAATCTGAGTAAGAGATTGAGAGACAATCATTGGAGTAGGTGGTCGAGAGGCTGTACCAATTGAAGTATCTGGAGGGACCACAATAGTCATGGTCTGAACATGCATATAAGGATTTAGTAATTTCATTAAGTCATTAATGATTTCTTCTCCATATTTCATTGCCTTCTCAAAGTCATCTTTATTCTCCATGAATTTACTAAGTATAGATGTAAACTCTTTGAATTGGAGAACATGCCTTTGGAATGATCCTGTAACTGGGGGAATTCGATGATTTCCTGAGAGAAACTTGAAACTTTTGATGAGGTCATGCTCGTTATATATCTTAGTGAAATACATTTCTAGTTTTTCTCAAATTTCATTTTGAGCTATAGAGGCATCATTGGTGCACTTTCTGACCATATTGTATACTAGATTTTTTATTATGATGTAATTTTTCATGGGTTTCATTATCTAAAAAATCTATAGTTTTTGAATCTCTTCTCTTATCACAGCCTTGAGAGACTCTAAGTCAGCAACAAGACATTTCCCACTCCGAGAACTATATGTGTCAGTCAGCATTTTCCTATGTTATTCATTCATGTTTTTAAAATCTACATTGAGTAGATGAGTTAACAAGTTCCTAATAACTTCTAGAAGATGACTGAAGGAGGTCTTGATGTTATAGGTTAAGGAATTACACTCATTTCTCATCTTACTTACTTCTTCTCTCAGCTAATTGTTTTGTCTAATAATAGTTTTGGATGTAGTAATAAGATTCGTTTGAATATATTTAATCACAATTCATGCAATCATTGTTGCATTAGAGTCCGAGATACTTATTGAGGTAGCTCCATTTCTGGATCACATTGAAGCGATCACCAACTCACAAATTTCATTCTCAAAATTTTCCAAATCAGCCTTAGTGACAGAGTCACTGGGCACTAACTGAGCAACTGGGATTACTGCTTGAGATTCAATAGGTGGAACAGGTGCAGTAGGCTCTGGGTTAGCATGGACTTGTGGAATATGAAGAGGAGGTACCTTCTGCTCATCTGAATCATATTATCAACCAAAGAAGAAAATATTCGGGATTATTATTCCACTCTCTACCACAAGTCAAATCTTTGGGCTCAACGTTATCAATTCTTACACATCTTCCCTGAGGCTCTTGAATAACATTAATATCATCAATTTCATTATCCTGTTCTCTAGCCATATCACCTTTCTGAGGACATGAACCAACCAAACATCAGGTTCTATCTGAGCTCTAGCTTCTTAATCTTCCCCAGGTACTTCTTCAATTTGAGGCATTGGAACTACATATTCTTCCTCCTGACCAGCATCCATATGATCATTCAATTCCTGAATGATCTCTTGGTTTCCATAATTTGGATGGAGTGATCTGTCCTCATGTCTAGCATCTCTTTGATCATCAGCAGGTTGATCAGTAGGCTCAATTCCATCACTAGCTCCTTGAACAGATTCCACACTGGATTTATCAACCACTTATTGTCCCACTTTTATAGAATCACTCAAATTCTCAACATCTCCTCCATCGTCACCATATTCAATATAATCCTCATCATCCTCATCTATATCAGTTTCCTCGTTTTTTTCTAACATAATCTTCAACTCCAGTAACTTCTGTTTATACCTCCACTTCATCACCTAAGGTGTATTCTATTGAAGGCAATTCCATAGGTGGACTAGCAGGTCCATAAGTAATATCCTTGGGAAATTCAGAAATATCGGGATCACTCCTATCATCAAAAAGAGATCCTTCTTCCCTTTGAATTTCAGGCTCATCTTCCTCATCAGAATAGATTGGAACTCCTCCTGGTTTGAGACCTGGATCAACCTGGTCCTTTGGTCTAGAAGGATAGTCAATTGGATTAAACTCCTCATACAACCTTTCTTGATCTCCAACCCAACATCTTTCACATGGGTTCCAGAATATTTTCATCCTTTTACAAATTTCATTTTGAACACAAAAACCTCTACAAGAAGTTATCACTTCATATCCATCTTCTATATAGTATAATTTTTCCAACATGGAAAAAATCATTCCAGGATTGTATAATCATGTTGCCTTCATAGATGGATTAATCAAATCTGAAATATATACCATAAGATATCAGTACAGATTAACCATTATTCCATTTTTCAACAAACAAATCATGAAGACAACCTGATATTTCACAATAGAGAAATCTACCTTCCTTGGGAAGATTTGATTCTTTATGAACATAAAAAGAAATCTCACTTCTCCTTTGAATTCATTTGCAATAGTTCTTCTAGATTCTTCTTTTCAAGTACACTCCTTCAAAGCATATTCATATGAAAATAAATTTGATGAAGGTTGAATAATACCCGGATAGTCTGTATAGATACCTTCATGAGGTACCTCTAAACATTCAGCCCATTCCTTAGACGAAAAATATACTTTCATTCCTTTTACCACAGATTTCATCTATGATTCCTCAGATTCATTCAATGTCATACTCAAATGTAGATAAAACTCATGAAATAGCTGGGAATAATATGGTCTTTCATTGTTGGTAAACCAACTGATCCACCCTTGAGATTCCATTACATTTAGTAAAAAAGTTTTTCTTGATAGAATCCATTTAGTAGAAACTTCTTTTTCAGGAGAAACTACTCGACTTTATATTCTTCGTTTCTCATTCCAACTGGTTTCACCCTTCAATCACTTAGAAGGATGATATTTTTGATGTTCTTCCATTGCGTGCATAGTCCATTCGATGGTGAAGCATCAGATACTAATTGTGTTGAGAGGTCGACAGTCGAGAGAGAGAGTGTGACTAAATGTATAAGGACTTACGACTATGGAGAAGGGGAAAGGTCGTTATGGATTAGACATAATATATCAATTTGGTATTGAAAACCAGAAAACATAAAATTTAAATGCGGTATATTGAAATAGATAAAATAGCATCGTTTCACTTACTGAATATGGAATTTACAAAATAGTCTTTAAATATATCAGTGTCAATGAATTGGTTTCACAAAATTCCGTTTCACAAAAATCTGTTTCAATAAAATTTGTTTCACAAAAACCTGTTTTACAAAAATTGGTTTAAAAAATATCATTTTTATAATGATCGATTTCATGTTGATCTATTTTATAAAGATTGGTTTTATAAAGATATGTTTTATAAAGATTGGTTTTATGAAGATCAGTTTTATAAATATGACCTACTAATTAATCATTCCTAGTTTATGTCTGATTTAATTCATTCTCTCATAATTTTAGGGTTTAGTGAATATCTTTTCAAGCTGATGTATAGTTCCAATAAACTAAAGAGTTATATCACCAATCTGATAATGATATCTCAAAAAGTGATGTCTTACATCAATATGCATTGGTTGAGAATGAGATATTGGATTCCGAGAGTTGTTGATAGTGCTAGTGTTTTCACAGTTAATGGATACATGGCTAAATTTATTTCCATAGTCCAATAGAGTGTGCTTCATCTATAGAATTTGGGCACAACAACTACCACTAGCTATGTACTCTACTTCAGTAGTAGACAATGCAAAAAAATATTGCTTTTTTACTACACCCTCATACTAAGTACATACCTATAATTTGACATGTTCTAGAAGTGCTCTTCCTATCTAACTTACAAACATCAAATTAAGCATCTAAATAACTTAATAAATCAAATGATTTTCCTATTGGAGAAAATAACCCTAAATTATTAGTTTGTTTAAATATTTGAAAATCCTTTTAACATAAAGAATGTTTGACACTTTTAGATTACCAAGAAAGCTTTCACACATACACACACAAAACATATTATCTGGTCGATGACCAGTATGATTAAGTAAACTACCATTCATACCTCTATAATTGGATTGATCGACTGGTTTCCCAGTTTCATCTGCATCCAACTTACAAGTGGCACTTATAGGTGTATCACATTCCTTATTACTATCCAAACCAAAACGTTTTAAAAGATACTTTGTGTATATAAATTGATTAAAAATAATACCATTTTCATTTTGAAAGACTTGAAATCCAATAAAATATTTGATTTCTCCCATTAACCTCATTTTGAATTCACTTTGCACACTCTTTAAAAAATCAATACACAAATCATTTTTAGAAGATCAAAATATAATATCATCAAATTAGATTTGTAATATCAAAACATCATTGGAAATCCATTTGATTAAAAGAGTTGGAACAACAATCGCTTTAATAAAACATTTTGAAATAAGAAAATTACTAAGTCTATCATACCAAACTCATGGAGCTTGTTTTAAACCATTCTATGCTTTAGAAATATAAGAAACTATATTTGGAAAATGAGTATTATTAAATACAAGTGGTTGTTCCTCAAAAACATCTTCAATTATAAAACCATTTGGAAAATAAATTTAATATCCATTTGATATAACGTGAAATTCAAATTAGCAATATAAGAAAGTAGAATCCTAATAGCTTATAATATAGATATAGGTGAAATGGTTTCCTCATAGTCTATTCCTTCTTCTTGAATATATCCTTGTGAAATTAACCTATATTTTTTTCAGAGTATATTTCCAGAGTCATTGACTTTATTCCTGACACCACATATAGTGCCTATAGTCAAACTATCCTTAGGTCTGTCTACTAATTCCTAGACATTGTATCATTCAAATTGATTTAATTATTCTCGCATAACCATCACCCAAAATTCATTAGTGATAGAATCATTAATATTTTGGGGTTCATGCTGTGTAAGAAAATCTTGATGTTCATCCTAGTTTCACAGAGAAGCTCTAGTTTTTGTTACTTGGTATAAATAACCTACTACAGCATTTATAGAATGATTCTTGAGAGTTCAAATACCTCTAGAATGATTTGAACTAGTCTCCTCATGATTTTCTATTTGTATAGACTCTACAAGTGCAGATTCTGGATGATTCACAGAACTAGTTACTTTTACACGGTATTCACCATTATTATCATTATGTTTCAGAATTGACATGTCTTCCTCATGATGTTAAAGAGAGGTTTTGGGTTCATGTGGATCATTTTGATCAAATTTTACATGAACTGAATCTTCTACACATTTGGTTTTCTTATTGAATACTCTATAGGATTTACTTGAGATTGAGTAACCTAGAAAAATTCTTTCATCACTGTTGGAAGAAAATTTGTCAATATTGTCATCAGTGTTATGGATAAAGACTCTGCAACCAGAAACTCAGAAGTAGTTAACCTTAGGCTTTCTATGGTTCAATGCTCATAAAGGTTCTTCTTAAGAACAACACTAATTAAGACTCTATTAATGCTATAAAAAGATGTATTTAAAGCTTTTTCCCAAAAATATATAGGTTAATTATACTTACCAAGAATAGTTCTTGAAATTTCTTAAAGGGATTTATTTCTTCTTTCCACGACTCCATTTTCTCGAGGTGTTATAGGAGCAGTGAAATTGTGACTATAGACATTGTGTGAGCAATAGGATTAACACTCCAAATATTTTAACTCACGACCATGATCACTTCTCATGGTCTTAATTCTATGTGCACTAAGGTTTTCTACAGGCTATGATTATTTAATGAAATAAGAACAAGCATCACTTTCATGACATGGAAAGTATACACAAGTATGCCTAGAAAAGTCATCTACAAGAACATAGACACAGTTATTCCAATTTAATCTTTAAACTCTAGATGGTCCAAATAAATCAATATGAACCAATGTGAGAGGTTGAGAAGTGGAAACTTATTTCTTTTATTTGAAAAAAAATTTATGTTGATTACCCTTTTAACAAGGACTAAATACTTTATCTATTGAGATTTTTAGTTCAGGATGGTCTCTAACTAATTTTTTCTAGTCAGTTTCCTATGTGAATGAACATTGTAGTGTACTAATATTTTAAGCCATTACTACGATTCTTTATTAAAAGCATTTAGAAAAGTAACATTTTGTATATCTAAATCATTCAAATCTAAAACATATACATTCTCATTTATTAATGCAAAAAATACCAAAACATTTTTAGAATTTAAAACATTACATGAATCCTTTTCAAATTTTATATTCAATACAACATCACACAATTGAGAAATACTTATCAGATTGTATTTTAGTCCATCAAAAAAATAGTACTTTAGAAATTAAATTTGAATCAGTGTTACCAATCTGGACTAAGACGATGATTTTTCCTTTTCAGTTAACCCAAAGGTGAAATGTCCTCAATCAACTTTGTTTAAGCTCTTAGAGCATGAGTAGTCTCCTATCATATTCCTTGAACATCCACTTTCCAAGTACCACAACTTCCTATAGGAACTTTTCAAGCATGTTTCCTACAAAATAGATTTAGATAGATGATAATTTTCTTACCCATATTTTCTTGGGTCCAGAAAGGATAGAAATTAAAACATTAGGCACGCATAATTTCATAATGGGTTTCCTTTTATTAACAGATTGAAAAGATTTTTATAAATAACCCTTGTTTGGTCAATAAGAATTTGAATTGCTAGATGAAGCATAAGATTTTCCAGAATTTGAACTACAAGCAAACTCTTCATATTTTGGAAAAAATTTATTTTTATCAATCTTTCTCTATCCAGGTATGTATCCTAAAGTAGTAGTATACTTTGGTGCAACTTGTTTTCCCAGAATTTGAGTTATAGTATTATTTCCTTTTGTGAACTTCTCTAAGTCTTTTATAAGTTTCTCATTACAAAATATATGTTCTGTGTTCTCCTCTAATAGTAGAGCACTGTTTTCCTTTTCTATACTAAGATCAGATTTAATAGTACTATTCAAGGAATACTATTCCTTTAATGATTTGTACATATCTTTCAGCTAATTAAATATATCTTCTAATATATTACAATATTCAAATAATTTAGCTTCATACATATTATCATCATTATTTGAATCACTTTCATTTCCAGAAAAATAATAATTGGGCATAGGGGAATTAAGTGTTACCTTAGATGTTTCAGTCATAAAAAACATGTTGGAATTATTCTTTTCTTCAGAATCAGAAGCTTCAGATCTACTTGAGCTGTCTTCAGAATCAATCCATGTAGCTTTAATTGATTTCTTGTATTTATTATATTTATAGTCATACTTTTTCATAAATTTCAGTTTTGGAAAGTCATCCTTGTCATGACCTTTTCTTTTTCACTCATAGCAATCTGTTCTATATTTTTATCAGTTTTCCTCCATTCATTTATCTAATTTCCATGTCAATCATACTTACCCTTATAGACATATTTTCTTCAAAAATTCTTCTTTCTATAGAATTTCATAAATCATTTGGATTTATGAGCCATCTCTTTATCATTGTATGACATAGAATTTTCATTAATTGAGCATTCATCAGTTATCTTAACCTTCTATTTTTACATTCTCTTTGAAGCAGTTGACTTGAATTCCACTGATTTATTCTTGGGTTAATCATATTCCTCTTTTGTTACCTTTATCCTTTATTCATAAATCATCAATTTTCCAATCAGCTACATCATAGGTATCTATCCAATGTCACAAGATTCTCGTATAGAAACATTGGTTTGTCTCCATCTATGTGGCAGGCATCTCAGTATCCTCATGATTTTCTCTTTTGCTGGAACAACTTTTCCCAGTGAGCTCATTGTATTAACTATCTCATTAAACCTAAGATATATATCATAAATAGACTCATCAGATTTCACTTTAAAATTATCATACTAAATAGTGTATGTATTTAGTCTCATTTCCATAGCATTGGTTGTTCCCTCATGGGAAATAACCAAATTATCCCAAATATCATAAGCAGTCTTACGAGAAGATATTCGATTAATTTCTAAATCTACTAAACCACAATATAGGGAATTCATTTCATTACAAAAATTATATTAAGCAGATTTTTTAGGATCATCCCAAGTATTTCTAACAGCTTCTAAAATCTTATACTGAGTCTCAATAGCATTCCAAGTGTCAAATCCCATACTTTTGAAATGAATTTTCATTTTTATTTTTGATTGGTCATAATTGACACCATTAAAGAAGGGTGGCCTATTGGTAGCTACACCTTATAACCTGTTATCCATACTAACTATGTTTTAAAGGATATATAAAAAATAAAAATTAAAAGAAATTTTGAGATCTTTGTGATACAACTAAAATCACAGTTGAATTTTTTCCAAAATACAGTGTTTTGAAAAACATTTAACTATTCCCCACTGATACCAAATGTTTTTCGGAGTGGATACTCAATAGGGGGGGTGAATTGGGTTCCTATTAAATTTTTTTGACAAAATTATTTCTATTAAAACTCAAAATTTAACAAAAAAATTTAAACTGTAATGAATTTATAATGATTATAAGTGTTCAATTAGTTTCTCAACGATTGATTATTTCTCAGTTTACTTAATCTAAAGATTAAGATTGATTTTGAAAGTAAATTACAGGCTAACAATAATTAGAATCAATTTCTAGTTAAACTATCATGTTACTTTAAAACAGATTTTAATTTCAATGTAATTAGCCGCGAAATATTGAAAATAGTTTAAACTTAAATAAGAAGCACATCAGTATTAACCAAGAGTTTCAGTCTCTAACTGAGACTCAAACATCTCAAATAGTTTATATAAAACATTTATCCACAACCTAGAATTTGGTTTACAACAGTACTCAAACTGTCTAGGTCCTCAGACCTCTACCACAGTTCAATGTGGGAATGCAAAAATAATAGCAAACAGGTTGTCCAGGTCCTTAGACCTCTACCACAGTTCTATGTAGGAAACAAAATGGTAATAAGATATTGATTATGTGGATAGTTTGATATCCTCTAGTTATTCTAAGGAGACAGTGTGTGTTATACAAACAAATATACACACTTCTCAAATAGAGAATATAAAACACAATAGATTTAAGAAAGAGAATAGATTTTATAATTATCTGTGTGTTGTGAAGTAAAGGTCTAGACTCAATGAATGTTGATAATATTGTATTTGAATCTTCTTCTCAATGTTTTCTTTAGAACATCATATCGTAGATTCTGTAATCTATCTTCAAGGTGTGAAAAAGTTCATCTATTTTAATGTATCGAAGTATACTGACGCTTTTTTTTGGAGAAGGTAGATTGTTACAGTCATCTTGTATTCTCAAGTACATAGTTATTCTCTTTTCTTATTTGCACAGTCTGTGCCTCAGCCTTTACTGCTACTATCATATCTTTAATGTGAAATTTGAAGTCCTTTTATACTCCACAATCCTCTACACATAATGAACATCGCACATGCATTCACCTCATACTTGTCTTTGGATACTCTTATATACAACATTAAATAATATCAAAAACATTAATTTGTGTACAAAATACCTTTAGAAATAAATTTGAATTAATAAAATGGAAAAAATAATTTATATCAATTTCTGAGTGATCTTCGGTGTGTTATCTTTGTTTTAATAACATCCGTTTGTTATTTTCAGTGTGTCATCTTTAGTGTGTCATCCATCGGTGTGTCAACTTCTCTCTGTCGAACATCAGTGATTCATAATTCGGTGTGTCAACATCGGTCAGTCTAACTTTGATGTGACATACTTCTATGTGTTGACTTTAGTGTGTCGAGTTGTGGTATGTCAACTTCGGTGTGTCGACTTCAGTTTCGGGGTGTTGACTTAGGTTTCAGTGTGTCAACTTTGGTCTTGGGGTGTCGAATTCAGTTTTTGTGTGTTGACTTCGGTTTTGGTGTGTCGAATTCGGTCTCAGTGTGTCGACTTCGGTCTCAGGGAATCCAAAAAGAATTATGAAGAGTCTGTCATGCATATACCATTAGAATTCAAATTTTTAATCAATGTACAAGTAAAAATACACTTATAAACATATTTATTCATGACTATAAGTTGGTGACTTATTAAAGTATATGTTGTTTTATGACATAATTAATTAAAATTTCATGAATGTTTTGAATATGTACATTAAAATAATTTTTGATTATGAAAACTACAATATCATGGAGGTTCTAACAATAATGATGTATAATTGATGTTAATAAGAAATATAACATGTTAATGATTCGTTATATATGATATACCATCTATTTACATCTGATTTTCAATCAAAAGAATAATATTGTCACTCGTGCGTACTTACGGATTACCATCTCCACGAACCCGATGAGATTCATTCCCCATCGTAACCATTCAAGACTAATTTTCCTTTTATAATTAAAAAAATGTATAAAAACATGATATCATTCTATATATGAGTAAGAAACATCCCATCCATGACAAACATGACTCATGTAACAAAGAATATATAGGAAAAAGAAGTAGTTAACAACTGAAATGATGATGATACTAAAATATTATTAACAAATATTTATAAGAAGTTCAAATATGATATCATCATTATGTATATGGTTATTTTATAATTTAATGACAATAATTTTACTATTATATATAATTTTAACTTTCCCTCGACCAAGGAAAAGTACAAGTTAAGGGTTAATTTCACAATCTCTTTATTATCTAAGGTTATTTTTATATAAGAATCTATAGGGACCTATTTATCAACCACAACCTTGTTTCTTAAAAATTTATTCCAAAACATTTTTAAAATTTACTAGACTATGGGTTAAAGTCATTTTTACCCTTGTTTGCATTTTTATAAAATGGTTTGAAAGGAATCTTTCAGTTATTTTCCATACAAGGTACCTTATAACCATTTCGACAAAATTATCGTAAGAATGTTTTTTTAACTTGTATAGTGGGTGAAACTACTTTCTACCATTATAAAACCATCAAATCATCCCTTACAATCATATAAGAATATTTTCAAAATAAAATTTATCTTTTATAATTATGTAACATTAAATTATTTAAAAAAATAAAGTGATATTTCACTTAAATATCATTGATTTAATCTATGTGACCATCCATTGATTGATTTTATACTTATTTGATGTCGATTCATTATGATACAAATCTTCCATATTGTATTGAAGGTTTTGTGATATATTTGACGTTGGATGTGTTATTTTTATACCATTCATGGTTTTTTTCTAAAGTTTTAACATTTCTTATGCTAGTTTTAATATTAATGTTTATGTTTTATTTCAATCATTTCATATAAGTATATAATGGACATAGTATGTGACAGGTGGAGCCTACAATATCTCCTTCATGATTTTGTGGGTCACATGAGACAACTAGACATGGAATTTGGTAGGGATTTCTCAATTTGATATATGGTTTTGGCCGAGGGCTTAATCATTTTTAGACGTCTTGGTCGGGGCCTTGAAAAAATGTTTCAGAGTGTCCAGTATTATATATTCACTCATTATGAAAATAATATTGATGGTTCATGTTGTAAAAACACGATATTTTATGAGATATATTCTTTTTAATTTAATTCATATATTTTGTTGTACGTTGCACCAAGATTATCTTGCGCTATATGCAACATCGTATTAGCTTGAAGTATACGCAACACTATTCTTGGATCGTGTTACATCCAATTTCATGTTTGTTTTATAGTAGTTATTCTACGCCACATTGAGTGTATATATATATATATATATATTCAATGTATAAATAAAATATGGTTGGATTTTGTTATACACAACAACAAAAGAGTTTTTCACTACACGAAACCCTAACATGCCATTCATTACACGCACTCGAGATCTTCCTCGATAGCGTGTGTTTTACGCAATACTGAGTATCACTTGACTACGATACAAGTTTATAATATTTTTATGAAATAGTAATTATGAATAGTATTAACTAAAATTTAAATTTTATAACATTATTATTCATCTTAAACATTTTCTAGAACATGGTATGGGAACAAAATAAAAATTTCGGGTAAAATATATATTTAAAAAAATGTAGTTTTTCCTTCTTCTGATGGTGCTCCCATTTTAAATAAAATTTTTTACAAGTTTATATATTCATTTTAAAAAAAATAAACTTCTCTTTTTGAATCATGTTATAAAAATTTACATTGGAAAATGATTTTATATTTTCCTGTCAACATTCTTATTTTGATGAATAGTAAAAACACGCTAAAATTTACTTAAAAACATATTTTTTCATCAAGGTAATTTATATGGTAAAATTATAATATTAAATTGTTTTAAAGTATAAATATAATATATTTTTACCATTTAATATATTGTATGTCATTATAATTGATTTTACCTTGAATTCGTAGGCTAAATCATTTCAATCTTTTGCAAAGTTTTAAACAAAAACATGTTTTTTCGACAACGAGATTAATTTTAAATTAATGACTACAACTTATGAGTTTTTAATTTGAAAAAATTGATTCAATAATGGGATTCATTAGGTCCAAATTATGTTAATGTAATACTATTTATTTTTGGGAATTTTGAATAGTAACTACGGTAAATTTTATTTACCAAAGTTAATGGTAAATTGGGTAATTAAGGGTAGAAAAAATATAATAAAATTACCCTAAAATTTTTCTTAATATAATTTAATGATTATATTTAGTCGTAAGGTATATTTGGGTAGAACTATAATCCATTTTAACACACTTGGATGTGACAAAACCCATTAATTTATTTTATTTGAAAGAATGTGAAATATATCTCCCCCAAACTTTAATAATTAGATTATTTTTTAATATAATGTTATAAAGAATATAATTTTGATTATAATTACTCATATGAAATATAAAATATGTTTCTTTATCATGGTAATTTATTTTTTTATTTTTATGGAATATTTAATTACATTAATAGATTATAAATTAATGATGTAGAAATTATTTATTTATTGAAAAATAAATAATATATTTTTTATTAAAATATTAATACTTATAAAAAAGACCCTAAAATTGACCAAATATAATTGGTCAAGTATATATATCCTATAATCCAAGGATAGATTTTTGGATCATTTGGAGCTTTATAAAACAGATTAGGACATTTATATTATTTTATTTTAAATGATGTCAAAGATGTCACCTTCATAATTTAATAAATATAAAAATTTAAATGTAATGATTTTAAGATGATAAATTCGAGTAAAAATATAATTAGGAAAGTTATTACATTTATCATCATCATAGGATTTTATTTTTAATTTTAATGAAATAAATAAGGATATTAAATGATTGCACAAAAATGATGTAGTAATTGTTTTATTAAGAGAAATATCAATCAAATGGTTTTATAAATATTAAAATAAACATTATATGAACTAATTTATGTTCTACACTAATTTTATAGATGAATATGAAATTTTAGGAATCTATTTAACATTTTGGTTTTAATATATCCCCTTTGTGGATTTTATTTAAATTCAAATAATTGTATAGTGCCAAAATAACAATTTTGTATTTTTATAAAAATATCATATTAATAAATTCATTAAAAATCACATAAATATTTAAACTTTATAAATTGAAATTTATATGGTCTAAAATGTCATAAAGTACCAAATTCAGGATAGTTCAGAACACAAAATTAATTACATATAACAATTTAAAATTTAGAATATTATTACCAGAAATAAGATTAAATAAATTTAATAAAGCTAAATAAAATTGATAAGGTTTAAAATAATTTTACAACATATATAAATTTTATTTTTTGAATCTATTACGACCCTATCAAACCATATATCCTAATTTGAGTCAGTTTGAATGTTTTTATGTAAGATTTGTGTTAATTATAAATTAATATTTTTGAGGTTTCCAAAAGTTTCCATCTCTTCCCTTATAAAAGGTCACCTACTCCCTCTCCCCCTCACAGTAATTTGACCCTTCATTCTTGGAAAACAAATAACTATTTATCTTTTCCACTTCCCTAATAATATACTATAGGATCTGGTATTCTTCCAAGACCAACTTTAGTGCCCTAAATGATGGTTAAGAGGAGGCGTGTCGAAGAAGAGGTAATCTCTTCTACCAATTCTTTCAAGTTTCAATATTTTGTATCTTCATCTTCTTTAGTTGTTTCATTATAAAGTAACAACATAAGTATAAATAATATATTTTTATGTTATTATAAATATGAAACAACCCTATTTCACCTTCTACCCATCCTACGAAAAATGAAATCACCGCGCGTGCGTACGTACAGAATACTGTCTCCACGCCGAGGTGTAACCTGTTTTTCCACCACCACCACACTTGGAAGGGTATAATGGTGTAATGAATAACTATATATATGTTTATTATAACATGTTACTAATTCTAAGATATTATATCATCCACTTTAATTACATTCAATAATTATGGGAAGAATATCATCACTCATGCGTACGTACGGATTACCGTCTCCACGACGCGATGAGATTTATTCTCCATGTTAACTATTCAAGAATGCTTATAAAGTACATATATTAAATAGACATGAAATATATGACATATTAATGATATTGGACTTATTTATATGTTATTTACTTACATCCATTCTATTTAATAAGGAAATGAAAATAGTGTTCATGCGTACGTACGGACTACCATCTCAATGAACGGTGTATTTCATTCCATTTATCAATCTATTATATATATGTATATTATGATTATATATTATATAAAAATAATGTTTTAAATTTTATATGTAAGTATTCATTATCAATTTAATCATATGAATAATTAAAATTCAAAACACGGATGATAAATGAAACGATTTTACCTAAAATGCCACTTTAACATGGAATTGACAAATGAACGGGTAATATAAAGTCTTAAGTGAATCATATATGATAACATTATTATTATTATTTTTCTGTTACAAGTTAATAATATGTTTAAACCCACTATAAAGGGGTCACAGAAACATACAGATGAAATTTGACATAAGATAAGGGATAATTTTTCAAATCACATTTTTTCTGAGATTGCTTATAAGTAAGTATTTACTGGGGGTTATATTATTCATTCATGACCATAAAAATGTTTTTCATAAAGTATTTAATATTCTTATAGGTATGTTTAAAGTCATTTTTACCTCTCATTGACTTTTACACTATTTTGTGGAAGAAATCTTTCTTTTGTTTACTATACTAGGAACTTTTTGACTTTTCTGTTAAATGTACGGGTAGAATGTTTTTTTAACTTATACAGAATGAACGGATTTTTACAGTTTCATAATGTCTTATTTTCCTGAAACTTCTTCTACAATATTTCATGACTATTTTCAACATAATCCTTTTATTTTAAAATTTAATTGATTTTAGAGAAAAGAAAATTATTTTGAAGAAGAAATGATATTTTCTCAAGAATTCATTTCAAGTGTTTTGTAAAATATATTTTCCATCTAAGATGACATTATTTAGTATGATTATGTTTCATGTATAATTTTTATATTATTAACATGGTTTTATTCTTCTTTTGATGAATTTTTATCTATTTGTTTTATATGGATTACATTATTATGGGATGATTTTTTTGAAACCCATTTTATTCTTTAGGTTATGATGAATGATTTATGTTTATGTTGTGGCACAGGTACGAATGATTTCATTATTATATGGGTGGGACATATATCTCCCTCTAATGCATTGGATAAAGATTTATATCTAATTAGATAGAAACTGATATAATGGTATGGTAAACTGGTTCAGTGATACAGGACTGGAATGTGGAATGAACTCGATTCAGAAAGGGACATTGTCCACTATGATGGTCTTGACAGATATGCCTTGGCTACAATATAAATCATCTCATGTGGTTAATGGTTTCAACAATTACATGTTTTATTCTCATGCTATTTTATCATTATTAATGGTTATTTATAATCTATGTCTTATGTACTTCCATGTTTTATGTCATTACTCAAAATTTTGATTTTCAAACATTATGTTCATGTTTTTATGTTCAGATGTATATGATTTGTTTTATTTCCTCCATTCTTACCCTTATTGAGCATTTGAGCTAACCCTTTATATGTTTTCTTTTACCCAGGATTTAAGGAAAGGTTTTTGGTAACTGATTACCCAATAAAATCACATATGTTAATTACATTTTAATGGTATTAAATGTTTATATTTGATCTTATGGGCCTGAGTTAGTGGATTTGGATTTTGAACATCCATTCTCATCATTTGTGAACATCATGCCTAATGTACACCAATTTAGGCCCAATGAGTCATCTGATTATAAAGAATGTAATTACCCATATTTTAAATTGATATTTTATGAAATGGATCTTCACTTAAATTTGAATATTTTTCATTCAGGGGTCAATGGATGATTCATAATGAACGATGGAGATATATGGTGATGAAAAGAAACAATTCTGGTGAAGCCAGATTGGACACCAACCCACTGATGAGAATGTGGGGCCCACAATACAGACCCAATGAAGCCCACATTTTGTAGACTACTAGAAGAAATATAGAAGAACAAATAAAAATACTTCATGAGACAGTGCTAATTCGGATTCCATTATGGTTATTTAAGCGGAGCAATTTAGAGATAATATTCCGGGCCATATTCTGTAGCCCAGATAAACAGCCCACTAATATGATCATATCTCCGAATCCACAACTCCAAATGGGCCCAAATATTACAGAAGGTTAGAATACATCCGAGGATCCATTTTCTTCTTCTATGTCCCACTCTGATTCAGCCATCTAGAAGGTCTTACAAGCGCTTCTGTACGGTGAAGGAAAGTTGGCTTCCACCTCAGGTCAAGGGTGGAAAAATCAACTCTCCCATACTTTCCACCCACCTATGGCCAACCATAATTAAGTGAGGAGACTTGTACTGTTGGTGGCTTGACCACAAGGGCTCAAAAATTCATATTTATGGTAGTGGTGTTGGAGGATATATGGATCTCAGATTTTTGGTTTATTTGTAATGTTATGCTACCACCTTGTGTTTGTAATCGCATTTCAATTTCCATGTAAGTTTCCTTTTTGTACTTCTTTGTTCTTAATCAACATATTTCTATTCTATTCTTCCCATTTATTTCATTAAAACATTATAATCACAAAGCACAGGGATATCTCTTTGTTTTTCTAAATTAGTTCACACGTAGGTGTGAATTTCATTCACACACACGGAGGAGTTCTCGTTATTTCTGCGGTTTTAATTTCATCAATCTATTTCATATAAGCCATATTCCGCCCACCATTGAGAGTATACCATCAATGGAGTGCTAAACATTTAATGGGTTGATCTTATGAATATGCAATGGATGTATTGAATATTATTTTATAAATGAATTGTTGTTAATTGTTTAACTAATTTAAGACTTCCATTCTTCAGTTATTTCCGCTCTTCATCTTCACTGTGTTTGAGGAAGCTAAATCGAATTACTAAAATGACCATATACCTTGGAGACATCATGAATTTGGTTCTCTAAGTGTGTAGGGGATTAGTAATTGAGTATAGTTACATTAAACTATAAAATTATGAAGGTAGTATTATTTTGAAGAATTAATTAAACCAAAATTTCCTAAAGAAGTAAAATTCATTCAATCCACCCCTAGCATAATCTTAAGATCAACCCATTTTCATTTAATTCAATTCACATAGTTTTATTAGTGTTCTTTAAAATCATTCAAAATCAGAACCATTTTGTCCACTTAATATCCAAAAATCCACCCCATCGGTTGTGTGTCTTTAGTATCTTCTTAGGTCTCAGTGGATTCGACAACCCAATCTAGACTACAAGGGTTGTTCTACCTTTATAGCTTGGGTAAATTTGAGCGTGAATCAAATTTTGGTGATATTACCAGGGAACCAAGTAATTCATCCAAACACCATTTATATTCTCCCCCATTTCTTCTTTTCTCATCCAAATTATCTTATCTTGTCCCTTTCTCATTTTTTTCTTTTGGCACATGTCCTCCTACACCCGCGATCAATCAAATCGTCTAGTTAGGGTGGATAGTCCTGGGGTTGGGTTTAAGGTAAACCAAGGGAAATCTTTCCATTAGATACTAATCTTCCTAATACTCCAGAGTCAAAAATTAATCATATTTCAATGGAAGGTCTTCAAAGAAACCAACTCATAAAACCGGGTGGGAACCAAAATGGAAACCCAAATAAGCCAGCCCCAAACTTTGGGAATGCAATGGATCAAACCATGAATGACTACCTCACACCTTCCTAGAACAATTCCCCCTCATGCATTAAACAGAACTCCCTATGAGATTCCAACTACATATTTAAACCCCATGTCCTAAACCATCTTCCCACATTCCATGGAATGGAGTCCGAGATGCCCTGCCTTCATATTAAGGAGTTCAATGACATTGTAGAAATCATTTGCCCCCCACATCAAATAGAATCACCTAGAATGAGGCTATTTCCTTTTTCATTAAAGGATCGAGCTAAAAATTGGCTAAAATATTTTATACCATCATCCATAAACTCATGGGACCAACTACAATGAAAATTATATAAAAAATACATTCCCCACCACAAAACAATTGGGTTTACAAAGAGTATCCAAAACATTGTTGAAAAAGATGGAGAGTCATTATATGAAACATGGGAGAGGTTCAAAGGCACTATACACATGGTTCCACACCATGGTGTTTCTATTCCTGAACAAGTGAGAGTTTTCAATGAAGGATTGGGTCCAGGGAACAAAAAATTCATTGACATGATGTGTAATGGAACATTTAAAAACAAAAGCCCCAAATGATGCTTACGAGTATCTAGAGAGCCTTTCTGAACAAAACCAAACATGGGGAACTACAACTTATTCTGAAAAGACAAAAAGAAATACTAGAATTCATACCCTTATAGAAGAGAAAATCCTTATGGCTAAACTCGCAATACACTCTATGAATGTTGAAGAGATAGACCATAGGAAAGTCAATGATATCCAAACTGTTGACCTTGTTTGCACAAATTGTGACAAACTTGACCATAAGATAGACAACTGCCCAACCATTCCATTCATCAAGGATGTTCTTTTAGGAGGACACCGAGTTGAAGTATATGATTTGAAAAAACAAGAACCTCAATACCAAAACACCTTCAACCCAAGGTATAATGACCACGCAGGCTTCCGCTAGAAAGATAACCAACAACCTATCCAACCACAGGGACAAAATCCTTACCCCCATCAGAACTACAAAACCCATAACTAGTTCCAAACCCAAACTATCCAATACCAACAGCCACTGGTCCATTTTCAAAAAAGCATCCCACCTCCAAAATATCCCCTAGGGATAAACCAACCTACTCAAGCACCCACCGAAACTGTTCCACAAAGCCTACTAGAACAACTATGCAAAAAAATAGAAAGGATGAACTCAGAAGTCTCTTCCCATAAACAAGAACATAAAATAATAAAAACTGGAAAGGCACCCATGCTTACTCAGGCGGTTCCATCCTCAACTTCAAGTGGAGAGTCAAGATGTGCTCAAACAACCCATGAACAACTAAAGGTTGTGACTGTTTTTATGAAGTGGGAAATCAATTGAGAAACCTGAACACCTAATTCAAAACCCACCTGAAGATTCAAACTTGGATGAAAATTCAGATAAACCAAATGATAAAACTGAAAAACACGATAACATTGTAAAAGAAACTACTCTTTAATAAACAACCCCACAACCTGCACCATTTACTCAACGCACGAGGGGGGAAACCAAGCCTAAATTGAGGGAAATATTGAGAGAAATAATCTCAAAAGTCAAGTTGAACATTCCACTCCTAGATGCAATTCAAACCATACCTTCCTACTCAAAGTACCTTGAAGACTTGTGCACTTTTAAATGAAAAGCTTCACATAAAAACCAAGTCCTTTTGGCTGCTAATGTGAGTACCACCATTCAAGGGACCATTCATCCTATGTTGAAAGACCCATGTTGCCATTACATCAATTTTAAACTATGAGAAAGAAAAGTTGTCAAGGCCTTTTGTGATCTATGTGCTAGTGTCAATCTCATCCCCTATGCCGTGTAATTCCAGTAAGGCCTAAAAGAACTCCAACCCACATCTGTCACACTTCAACTTTCTGACCGTAGCATTAGGGTTCCAAAGGGGATTTTAAAGGATGTTATGGTAAAGGTTGAAAATTTCATCTACCCTGCTGTCTTTATTGTCCTTGACAACCATCCAAACTTAGGAAATAAGGAACAAACCCCAATCATTCGTGTCCATCCGTTTCTTGCAACAATCAACTCTATTATCTGAGTCCAAAATGGTAACATGACCATCAACTTTGGGAACATGAGTCTAGACATGAACATCTATATTGCAAGCTCACAAATAGGGGATGATGACGAAGTTCAGGAAGTAAACATGATAGGATGCATTGAGAATGAATCCATAGAACATCAAGGGATATTTTCTGCGTGTTTAAGTCAGGATGAGATTGGTTTCCTTTGTTCACATGAAGGATGTTTATCTCCATGACTTGAATCAATTTCAAATTGCTCTTATGATGATGTCTTAGGTCCAACAATCAGTGAAACATTTTAGGAAACCAATTTCATAGAGACCAATCAAACTTCCTTCCCTAAATCTGATCAAGCCAATCTAGTAGCTGAAACTTCTACATGTGGGGAATCAATCCTATCTGAAAGTAAAAAAAATGAAATTGAACTTGATCCAATTTCCCAATCTTCTGCTGAAATTCTGAACCGACCTGATCTTGAATTGAAGGAACTTCCCACTACACTCAAGTACATTTTCCTATGAGAAACTCAAACACATCCTATCGTCATTTCTTCTTATCTTGAAGCCAATCATGAGAGGATGCTTCTAGATGTCCTTAGGAAACATAAGAAATACATTGGTTGGACCCTGTCTGATATTCTTGGGATTAGCCCACATATTGGGACTCATATAATTGTTCTAGAATCTGATTCAAACTTGTGTCGTCAACCTCAACGACAACTCAATCCAAATCTCATGGAGGTATTAAGGAAAGAACTTTTGAAATTGTTAAAATCTAGTATCATATATCCCATAGCTGGGAGGGAATGGTTGAACCCAATACAAGTTATTCCAAAAAAAAGGCTGGACTCACATTGATAACCAATGAGGATGGAAAGATTCTTCCAAAAAGGGTGAGTAGTGGATGGAGGGCCTGCATTGACTATAGGAAGCCAAACTCGTTCACCAAGAAGGACCATTTCCCATTACCATTCATTGACCATGTCCTTGAGAGAGTGGCAGGTCATGCCTTCTACTGTTTCTTAGATGGGTACTTGGGGTATAATCAAATTGAGGTCTCCCTAGAGAATCAAGGGAAGAATACATTAACATGTCCATTCGGTACATTTACCTTCAAACGCATGCCTTTTGGTTTATGAAATTATCCTGGAAGCTTCTAGTGATGCATGATGGGAATATTCTCAGACATGATAGGTGATTTTCTTGAGGTCTTCATTGATTACTTCTTTGTGTTTGGGGATACTTTTGAGAGATGTATTAGGAATGTAGATAGAGTTTTGTCAAGATTTGAAGAAATGAATCTAGTCCTAAACTAATAAAAATGCCATTTCATGGTTAATGTGGGAGTATTTCTAGGCCATCTGGTCTCATGTAGGGGGATTGAAGTTGATAAATCCAAGGTTGACATCATTCTTCACCTTCCATCTCCCAAAACTGTCAAGGAAGTGAGGTCTTTCATAGGACATGCTGGTTTCTGTAGAAGCTTCATCAAGGAATTTAGTTCAATCTCTCGTCCCCTTTGTGCTCTGCTAGTAAAAAATGCTCCATTTGTTTTGACAGAAAGCTATGAAGGTTCATTATCAACACTCAAATCCTCTCTCACCTCTTCCCCCATCATGAAATCTCCAAATTAGAACCTTCCTTTCGAACATATGTTTGATGCCAGTGACTTTTCTGTAGGAGTTTTGTTAGGAAAACGTTGTGATAAAAATCCTTATGTCATTGCTTATGCATGAAAATCCTTAAATGATGACCAAATCAACTACACCACCACTAAAAAGGAGTTACTTGCTATTGTGTTTTCCTTAGAGATGTTTAGGTCCTATCTCTTAGGATCCCCCATCACTGTGTTCACTGACCATTATGCAATAAAATACCTCTTCCAAAAACAAAATGGTAAGGCTAGACTGATTAGGTGGGTCCTTCACAATCAAGCATAAAAAGGGAGTTCTAAATGTTGTAGCTGATCACCTCTCTAGGAGGGAATTCAAAGACAACTCAAATCACCTTTCTATTTCAGATTCATTTCCTGATGAACACATATACTCTGTGAGTGACTGCCCTTGGTATGTTGACATAACTAATTTCTTAGTTACAGGAGTCGTTCCAAAATTCCTAGGGACACAAGCTCGAAGGAAGTTTCTTTATGATGTAAAAAACTATGTGTTTGATGATTCTTACCTATTCAAGTTCTATCCTGATCAAATCATTCGGAGATGTGTTCTTGAGTCTGAGAAAGAGTCCATTCTAAGATTCTGTCATGCAGAGGCATGTGGAGGCTACTTTTCCACAACGAAAACAACTGCAAAGGTCCTCTAAAGTGGTTTCTACTAGCCTAACCTCACTAAGGATTCCTACCAACTCTTCCAAAGTTGTCCTCAATGTCAAAAATTAGGATCCATTACCAAAAGGAAACAAATGACCCTCACTCCCATTTTGGTCATCGAAATCTTTGATTGTTGGGGAATTGATTTCATGGGACCCTTCCCAAACTCTAGGGGATACCTATATATCCTTTTATCTGTTGATTATGTCTCAAAATGGGTTGAATCCATTCCCACCAAGTCTAATTACCATCATGTTGTGATCCGATTTCTGAAAGAGAACATATTTTCTCGATTTGGAATTCCTAGGGCTATAATTAGTGATCAAGGAACACATTTATGCAATCACCCATTCTCTTCACTCATGTCTATGTATGGTATTTCTCATAAAGTTTACACTACATACAATCCTCAAACCAATGGTCAAGCTGAGTTATAAAATAGGGAGATTAAGAAAATTCTTGAGAAACTGTCAACCCCTCTAGGAATGATTGGTTTGAGAAAATCATAGATGATCTTTGGGCATATCGTATAGCATTCAAAACCATCCAAGGTATGTCCCCATATAGGTTTGTTTATGTAAAAGCATGCCATTTACCTGTTGAAATTGAGAATAAGGCCTTTTGGTCAATTAAAAAGATGGATTATGACATATCATTGGCTGGAACAAAAAGGAAATTAGATCTCAATGAACTGGAGGAATTATGGAAGGCGGCTTATGAAAATTAAAGGATAAAAAACCTAGAGTTCAAGCCTTCCAATCTAGGAATATCAAGGTCAAACATTTTGGACCGGGAAAACATGTTCTCTTGTATAGTTCAAAACATCATTTACACCTAGGAAAGTTAAGGTCTAGATTGTCATGTCCTTTCATAGTACGTCATATATTCCCCCATGGGGTAGTAGAGATTCAAGATCCCACAAGTGGTTACATTTTCAAGGTTAATGGTAAAAAGGTTAAAACCATTCATTGAATCATTCAAAAAACTGGAAATAGAGGTCGAGTTAACTGATCCATCCTATCAACCACAAAAAAATTGATAGATTTAGGATCCATTTTGGGCTAACAACATTAAACAAAGCACTGCATGGGAGGCAACCCATGGTTTTAATGTTTTCAATCTTTTTGGAATAATTTTTTTATTAATCATTTTGATATTTAAAAAAATTGATTGTTGATCTGTTCTTCTATTATGAGTATGGATGGGTACGAAAGGGGAGCACCATATTTATCTCTGTCACATGGTGTGATCCCTGAGTACTACCTTAACAAGAAATTAAAAATAAGACAATGTATCATCAATTGATTTAGAAAAAAGGGAAAACCATAAAAATGATGAGACTTGGTATTATAAAAATTGTTGTGTTGTTTGTTTTGTTTTGTTTGTTCTTGTTTGTATGGTTTAGGGACTGTTCTCTGGTGATGCATATTCAATCAAGGAGGTGCCTACATATCCCAATAGACGAAAGAGTGATTTGGGATCACCACAATCATCATTATGAAGCCACCAGGTGAACTTGTTCCATGCCCTTTCCAACTCATTTCCCCCCACCCACTTCTCCACTATTTTCTTTTTATGAAACTAGGGACAGTTTCATTCTATGTTGGGGGGGGGTGTGGAAACAAAATGTTTTTTAAAAAAACAATGATAAAAAATGTAATGTAAAATTCCTTTATCATTCTTATAATAACATCTTCGCTCACATTAAATATACATATAAAATAATTTTTAATTCCTTGACTCTTAATTTTATTTCTAATTATGTTAAAAAGCCTTGATTTTGGATGTTTGGTTGTCCAATGAAAATTTTCATCATTTTGATTTTCATCCATTAAATATAAATGCCACAATGCACTTCCACTAGACTGTGGGGTACTAATTTGAATTTTTGGGGTCCCATAATAAATAACATAGGCTGGTTTGATTTTTATTAATAATATGAGTATTCAAATAAATAAAATAAAATAAAATAAAATAAAAATTTGAATGTAGAGCAATAGATTGAAAAATGCAAGGCTTTCAACACTTGGGGATCGTGACTCCAGAGTTTTCTAGCCCTGCGTTTTTCACTATATCTCTATTTATTTTAATATGACTTTGTTTTTTATTATGTTAACATGAGACGATGCCCGAGTTTGTGGGCTTCACTTGGTTCCCTAAGGCCTTTGTGTCTGGGAGTCATCGGAAAAGTCTTGCTACATGGGTTAATTTGATTATCTTCAATCTCAATTACTATAGAAATATTGCAAAAAAAATCCAAAAAAAGGAATGAAAAATACTCATATTAGGATTAAATGTGATTCCACCTAGCGCTTCCATTATTTCCTCCTTGAATGAAAATGAACCCCCATATCTATTGTGATTCACAAAACATCATTACAGCTAATTGAGTTGGATGAAGTATGATGATGGATTTGATCAAAGGAATGGGATTGGGATTGGGATTTGATTTTAAATTTATATTGTTTTAAATTATTTTGATAGGTTATAAAGATATATTTTTTTTCAGTTTACATTGTGATCACTGTTTGTTATAATGTGTTTGAAGAAAGGAATTCAAATAAAATCATTTAATTTTTTTCTCGGGACTAGAAAATCTCAAGTTTGGGGGATGTGATAATCCAATAAAAACACATATGTTAATTACATTTTAATGTTATTAAATTTTTATTTTTGATCTTATGGGCCTGAGTTAGTGGATTTTGATTTTAAACATCCATTCTCATCATTTGTGCACATCATGTCTAATTTACACAAATTTAGGCCCAATGAGTCATATGATTATAAGGAATGTAATTATCCATATTTTAATTTTATATTTTGTGAAATGTCTCTTCTCTTCATTTTAACCATTTTTCATTCAGGGATCAATGGATGATTCATAATGGACGATGGAGATATTGGGCGATGAAATGAAATAATTCTGGAGAAGGCAGATTGGACACCAGCCCACTGATGAGAATGTGGGGGCCACATTAAAGGCCCAATGAAGCCCAAATTTTGTAGGATACTAGAATACATATAGAGTAACAAATCATTATTCAGATGCCATTCCTAATTATGCATCCATTATGGTTATTTAAGCAGCCCAATTTAGAGATAAAATTCTGGGCCAGACTTTGCGGACCAGAACAACAGCCCACTAATATGATCATATCTCAGAATAAAAAACTCCAAATGGTCGCAAATTTGACAGCAGGTTAGAATCCATCCCATAATCCATTAACGTCTTCTATGACCCACTCTAATTTGGCCATCTAGAATGTCATCCAAGCGCTTCTGTTCGTTGAAGGAAAGTTGGATGCCCCCTCAGGTCCAAGGTGGAAAAATCAACTCTCCCTTACTTTCCACCCACCTATGGCCTACCAAAATTAATTGAGGAGACATGTACTGTTGAAGGCTCGACCCAAGGGCTCAAAAATTCTTATTTAAGTCATTAATGTTGGAATATTTAAGGATCTTGGGTGTTTGGTTTATTTGTAATGTTATGCTGCCACTTTGTGTTTGTAATCGGATTTTAATTTCCATGTAAGTTTCCTTTTGTTACTTATTTGTTCTTAATAAACATATTTCTCTTCTATTCTTCCCATTTCTTTATTTATAACGTTATAATCACAAATAACAGTGATATCTCTTTGTTGTGCTGAATTAGTTCACACATAGGTGTGAATTTCATTCACACACACGGAGGAGTGCTCGTTATTTCTGCTATTTTAATTTCTTCAATCTATTTCTTGTAAGCCATATTCCACCCACCATTGAGATTATACCATCAATAGAGGGATAAACCTTTAATGGGTTGATTTTAGGAATATGCAAAGGCTGGATTTAATTTTATTTTATGAACGAATTTTTTTTAATTGGTTAACTAATTAAAGACGTCCATTCTTCAGTTATTTCCACTCTTCATCTTCACTATGATTGAGGACGCTAAATCCAATTACTAAAATGACCATATACCTTGGAGACATCATGAATTTGGTTCTCAATGTGTGTAGGGGATTAGTAATTGAGTTTAGTTACATCAAACCAGAAAATTATGAAGGTAGTGTTATTTTGAAGAATGGATTCATTAAGAATTAATTAAACCAAAATTGTCTAAAGAATTAAAATTAATTCAATCCACCCCTATCATAATCATAAGATCAACCCATTTTCATTTAATTGAATCAACTTAGGTTTATTAGTGTTCTTTAAAACCATACAAAATTAGAACCATGTAGGCCACTTCATAGCCAAAAATCCACCCCATAGGTAGTGTGTCTTAGGTATCTTATTAGTTCTCAGTTGATTCGACAACCCAATATAGACTACAAGGGCCGTCATACATGCATATCTTGGGTAAATTTGAGTGTGAATCAGTATGAAAACAAAATAAGAAGATATTTATGGGAGATGTTGAAGATCCTTCACCACGATAAGAAGATTATGTTCTGAGATTCCATAGACACTAAACTATTACGGTCCTCAAGTGTTGGTTCTTGTTATGTACTAAGTATTTTGTAAAAGTAATGTAATGTCCATGTACGTCAAGCTTTTGGTCTCTACAGTTGGTATATGAGGAAAGGTTTAGTTAACCTTTGGAAACATGGATGCAAAAACTTTAGTGAGATCCCTATAGATATTTATAATGTATTCCTAAGGATGTCCCTATGTTTTAGTATAAGTATATGTTATTGTCCTATAATTACGGTAATGATCATAGAATTAACCTAGGATGTTAGAGATTGAATGTAATCCCCCTTGATTATGTTTTCCTTCTAGTATGAGTGTTGCCTCTCATACTATTCTTTTTAGGTTTTATAAAATGGCAGGAAATAATAGGATTCATGATAATGGAGAATATGATGGATAATGGAATGATATTCTTCATGAGAAACCAAATGAAATGGGATTAGGATGTCCAGACACCATTATTATGCCTAATTAGTAATCTCATAATATGATCAGTAATATCAACATTGGTAACGTTCCTGACTCAGCTAATAAGAGAAAGATGGATTTTCTTGATGATCATAAAGGAAAGAAAGATCAATTTTCCTCATGTAAATCATTCGTGAAGAGGCATCCAGGAGAATGTTTCATGGAACTTGAAGATGCTTTGTGTGTGGAAAAGAAGGACACAAAACCTGTAATTGCAAAATAAAACGTTTAGATAACACCATGGACAAGGATAATGGTATTACTAAGAAATCAACAATGGTTAAATGTTTTAAATGTGTAATGTACAAGCATTATGAAAACCAATGCCCTAAGGGATATCTCATGAAGAGAATCATCATGGTTGTATGGGTAGTATTTATATTGATGATGATGTAGAGGCTAAAAATGATATGTGAGATGAAATAATTGTTCAAGCTCGGTCAATGGTTTAAGAAGATAGTTGAATGATTTATGTTTATCAAGAGTTATGTTGTATAGGAAATGGTACATTGGAATAAAGACACATATAAGGATTGTTACACTATTGTATTTCCTAAAGCATTTGAAAGTATATGTTGAATGGTACTGGTAACCATGAATGGTTATTGATATATGTTTGTAAAGTAGATTATATGTGAATAGTGAAATGATAATGAGATAATGAGTTGTTTGATAATATTAATGAGCTCATGACTGATATAAGGACAATGCGATAACATGTTGTGAGTATATAGAAATTTTGGGATTCTGGAATGTGGAAAGAGTTAACTTTTGACAGAATTCATGTTTTCAGTAAGGTTCTATGGTAATTCATGTTTCAAGAGAATACAAAATTAAGGTATTCACATGTCTGGAATGTGTCCAACAAAATATATTTTATGATATATGGGGTATAAATGATGGTATTCACATGCTTGGCTGATGAAATTTCTAGTAATCATTTTATTTATACTATAAGATTGTACATAAGTATTTTTGATATGCCTATATGTTGGAATGGATTATGTTGGACATCAAATAGAATTGTTTAAGGATAGAACTCTTTTCAATACTATTTCTGGAATGTTATAAAAGTTTAGTTTTAGAAAAATGACAACCCAAAAGATGGGCGAAAACCCATTGCGTCGGACAATGTTGTGAGAGTCAAACCCACAAAGGAAGTGCGACATACATTTATCACCTACCACTCACCTACAAGAAGTCTCTGGTTAGTAGAAAGTAGTTTTATTTTATTATGCTGGATTCTAGATGAAATATATGACTATTTGAAAATGATATACGATTAATATCACCCTAGATGGACATATTCTAACGTTATGTTTGAGACAGATTGAATGGCCAGTCATTTTATTGCATGATCTGCTAAAACATCACAAAAGACAAATTCAAATTCATTTATTTATGAGATGAAGTGGAAGTTATTCGACGCACGAGCAACGGTGAGATTGTACCAAAATTATGTAAGTATTTATTTTAATTCAAAAATTCTTCAACATTTGTGAAATGATTTGAAAAAAAAATTTTTGTCATAGTGCTCTCATATCTGATGAATCAGATGGTAGCTTTGATCATAATAAATTTATGGCTTTGTGACTGTTGTCTTTTTCATATCCATGTTCTCTACCACTCTCCATTAGAACATGACGGTTAGATTTCTATTCCATATCCGTATTTTCACCTATGTTATCCTATGTGGGAACCCATGTGATGAGTTACTATGGGTATCTGTTTTGTTTCTTACATTAATTTTTAAAATTAGGTTTTAGTATTTCTTTTTACAATGTGGGTTTCTATGAAAGAAACTCTCTAGTAATAAACCATTTATAACCCCGACGAATTTCGAGGGTGGAATTAATTATTTGGGTGGTCGAATGTAACACCCTGATATTTTATGAGATATATTCATTTTAATTTCATTCATATCGTTTGTTATATGCTACAAAAATATTATATTTCTCTATACGCAATACTGTATTAGCATGCAGTATACGCAACACTATTCTTGGATCGTGTTACACACAATATAAACATCGTTTGATAGTAGTTTTCTATGAAACATTGAGTGTGTGTGTGTGTGTATATATTTATTCAATGTATAACTAAAATATGGTTGGATTCTTTTATAGGCAACAACAATGGAGTCGTGTAATACACGCAACCCTAACATGGCTTGCATTACACGCAATCGTGACCTTCCTCTATAGTGTGTGTTGTACACAATACTGGGTATCACTAAACAATGATATATGGTTATAATATTATTATGAACTAGCCATTATTAATAGTATTAATTAAATTTTAAATTTTATAACATTATTATTTATCTTACACATTTTCTAGAACATGGTATGAGAACAAAATAAAATTTTCGGGTAAAATAAGTATTTTTTAAGAAATGCAGTTTTACCGCCTTTTAATAGAGCACCAATTTGAAATATAAATTTTGTCAAGTTTTAAAGATTAATTTTAAAAAATAAAATTCTTCTTTTGAATAATGATATAAAAATTTACATTGGATAATGTTTTTATATTTTTCTGACAACATTCTTATTTTGATGAATAGTAAAAACACGCTAAATTTTACTTAAAAACAAATTTTTTCATTGAGATAATTTATATTGTTAAATTATAATAGTAAATTATTTTAACGTATAAATAGAATAAATTTTTACCATTTAATATAATTTATGTCATTATCATTGATTTTACATTGAATTTGTAGGTTAAATCAATTCAATCTTTTGAAATCTTTAAAACAAAAACCAGTTTTTTTCGACAACGGGATAAATTTTAAATCAATTACAGAAACATATATGTATTTAATTTGATAAAATGGAATCCATATTTGGAATCAGTAGGTCCAAATTATGTTAATAGGCTACTATTTTGTTGGTAATTATTAATAGTAATTACGGTAAATTTTATTTACCACAGTTTACGGTGAACTAGGTAATTAAGGGTAAAAATAATATTATAAAATTACCTTAACACTTGTCTTAATATAATTGGATGATTATATTTCGTTTTGAGGTATATTTGTCACGAAAGGAAATCTATTGGAATCCACTTGGTTGTGATTAATACCTTTGATTTATTTTTTTTAAAGCAATTGAAATATGTCTCACTTAAACATTAATAATTTGATAATTTTTAATATAAGGTTATATAGAATATATTTTCGAGTATAAATACTCATTTGAAAGATAATTTTTTTATTTATCATGGTAATTTATATGTAATTTTTATGAAATATTTAATTACTTTAATAGATTATACATTAATGATGTAGAAATTATTTATTTAGTGAAAAATCAATAATATAGTGTTTATTAAAATAATAATACCTATCAAAAGGAATAGCAACATGAAAAAACCTTATTGATCATGTATATATATACACTTGATCTATGTAAACCCAAATTACAGGGGCTCGTGATGAACCTCTGATGCTTTCCCCCGCTGGTGACAATGACGTCTGGTTCGGCTCCTCCACCCTTTGCGGGGGAGGGAGAATCGTCATTTCCTAGGAATGCAAGCTCTTCATTCCAGAACTTTTCCGATCCCAACAATCTTCCTCCATTTTTGAAATCCTTTTTTAGCCCTAATGTTCCGAATATTTGGGATGGTAACCCTAATCTTCAGATTTCGACGTCTGAGTTCTCGGAAACCTCTTCGCTGCTGAATCTCACTCTTGTTGCTCGCTTCAGACAAAGGAGACCTTCCGTCGATGCATTCGATCGGTTTGTCATCTCTGGGATCTTCATGAAAGGGCAATTGTCGGGATGTTGGATAGACAACATATTATCATATTTTTTTAGTCATAAGAGGATCTCATTCTTTCTTGGTCAAGAGCGCCTTGCAGCTGCAATGGTATTAGGTTATTTTTTCTTCGTTGGTTGTTTGATTTTCATATGAAACAGGATTCACCCTCAGCTGTGGTTTGGGTCAGTATCCCTAACCCGCCCTTACCTTTTCAGAATCCATCAGTTATAATAATGTTGGGTAATCTTGTGGGTAGATTCCTGTATGCGGATACCTGCACTGAAGCAGTATTCCATCCGATTAACCCTCATGTATGTGTTGAGGTTGATGCTTCATGAATTCCATTTGAGTTTGTGTGGATTATAATCGGCGAAGAATATAGGTGTAAACAACAAGTTGTTTTTGATAACTTGAATGATTTTTGATCAACATGAAACCATTTTCGGCATCTTCCGGGGAGTTTTTGAAGAGGATCATCATCTTAGGGGTTTTATTCTAGATGTCGGGAGTATCAGGCTCCAGTTAGGAGGGAGGATACTACAGGGATCATCCCAGTGTCACATCTGATGGAAGGTCCGGAGATGAGGACTAATGTTATGGAGGGGAAAAATGGAGGTTCCCAATGATTGGGTCCTTTAGTTCAATAGCTCGGTAAAGGGGATGGCAAGGAGCTGGATAGGAATGGTTATGTCACATCCTTGACGGATGTCATGGAAAATCAAATCATTCTGGAGGCTCCGGATGCAAGCAAGAGACAGAGGAAAGAGAATCCTAATACTATGGGTGATCAAATTAATGGTTCCACATCAGGTGGGGTGACTGTGAGGGATCAACATTTTGGTGATGCCATGGATACGAGGGATCAAAGGGTGGAATGTAAAAGTGGTGACTTAGTAGTGAATCTTGGCAGGAATGGGAGGAAACAGGACAGTGGGGGACCAGGTGTTGCCTCTGCGGTTATTCTTCCTTTGAGTAACAGATTCCTAGGTCTTGCTGAGGAGGGTAAGGATGTTATTGCAGTAGAGTAGGGGGATTACCTAGAGACCAATATGTGGGATTGTGCAAGAGGGGAAGCTGACTGTGAGGCTTCTTGTGAGGTTGTGGGAGATCCTACTGTAGAGAATATAGCTTGCCAACAGGGTAAACCGACTAACTTGGGAAATGTCCTAGAAGGGAAAGGAATAGGAGCAGTTAAGTATGATGGTGTCGTGGGAATTTACATGTGTGATATTGACTGCAACAAACCTGATCAGAGGAGTAGAAGAGATGAGGAGGGCACAGATTTAACTTCGGACAACATTCTTTGGAGGAAGGTGATGTTATCCAGCTGCGAAAAGGAGAATATAGGTGATATGGTCGCTCGTTCCTTTAGCGACATATTGTAGGGTGGAGATAGAATCAGGACCGATGATGGAGGAGCAGCTTCTGCTACTCCAAAAAGAAAAGGCATGAAGGATTACTACTATCATACTCGACCAATGTGCAATAGATCATCCATTAAATGGGAGGATGGGGTGTCTCCGGCTTTCAAGAAAGGCAACTTGTCCAAGCAAGAAGGTTCTGGGCGAATCATGCTGGAGGATGTGAGTTCGGACTATGATGGTGATTTCATGAGGTGATTAAATCCGGCTTTTGAATGGGGAATAGCCACCGCAGAGGGGAGTTCTTGCGCTGGTGGAGATGACGGGTATGTTAACTATGATTTTTAGTTTTTGTTAACTGGTTGTGTGTGTGTTAGATTTTTCATCATTGGAGGGGACTGTTTTCTGCTTTTTGGGTTTGTTGTGACTTTGGGTTTCTCACTTTTCATAAAATTGTTTGAAATAATAATAAAAAAGTATTCCTAGAATTTTATATATATACCATAAGCTTCCATTTATCAATTTTTGGACCATTATGAGCATTATAAACATATAAAGACATTTATATTTTTTTAAATGACGTCATAGATGTCATCTTCATAATTTTATAAATATAACAATTTAAATATGGTGATTTTAAGATGATAGAATAGAATAAAAAATTTATTATGAAATTTATTATATTTGTCTTCATTATAGGATTTTATTTTTAATTTATATGCAATTAATATGTATATTATATGATTATACAAAAATGGTGTAGTAATTGTTATATTAAGAGAAATATCAAATAAATGGTTTTATAAATATTAAAATAAACATTATATGATCTAATTAATGTTCTAGAGAAAATTTTCTAGATGAATATAACATAATATAAATCTATTAAACATTTTGGTTCGAATATATCCTCTATGTGGATTTTATTTAAATTCTAAAAAATGAATAGTGTCAAAATTAACACTATTATTATTTTGTAAAAATAACATATTATTAAATTGTTTAAATGTCACATAAATTTTTTTAAATTATAATTTAAACATTATATGGTCTAAAATGTCACAAATTACCCAATTATGGATGATTCACAACACATATGTAATTAAATATAACAATTTAATATTAAGAATATTATTTCCACAAATAAGATTAAAACAATTAAATAATGATAAATCAAATTGATATGGTTTAAAATAATTTACCAAAATGTCTAAATTTGATTGGGTGATGATATTTCAACCCTATATTACCTAATATCAGAATTTTAGTCACTTTAGAAGTTTATAAGTGGGATTTGAGTTTATTATATATTTATATTTTTGAGGTTTCCAAAAGTGCCCATATCTTCCATTTTAAAAGGCAAACTCCTCCTTCTCCTCACACCACAATAATCCTTAAATCTAGGACATAACATACCAATTTATCCTCTACACTTCCCTAGAAACCTACTATATGTCATGGTCTTCTTCCAAGACCATCTTTACTAACTTAAGGGGAGGTTAGGAGGAGGCGCGTCGAAGAAGAGATAATCTCTTCTACCAATTATTTCATATTTACTTATTATTATACTTCTTCTTCTTTAGTTATTTCATTATATAGTAATAACATCAGTATAAATAATATACTGATATGTTATTATAAATATGAAAAAACCCTATTTCACATTCTACCCATCCTACGAAAAACAAAATCACCGCTCGTGCGTACGTACGAAATACCGTCTCCACGTCGTGGTGTAATCTGTTTTTCCACCCCCACTATACATGGATGGGTATAATGGAGTAAATAATAACTATATCTATGTTTATTATAACATTATAATAATTCTAATATATTATATCATCCTCTCTAATTCCATTAAAAAATTATGGGTACGATATCATCGCTCGTGTGTACATACGGATTACCATCTCCACGACACGATGAAATTAATTCTCCATGTTAACCATTCAAGAATGATTATAAAGTATATATATTAAATATATTAGAAATATAAGAAATATTATTTATACTGGACTTATGTATATGTTATTTACTTACTTCCATTCAGTTTAATAAGGAAATGAAAACAACGTTCATGAGTACGTACGACATACCATCTCCATGAACGGTGTATTTCTTTCCCTTTATTGAACTATTATATATATTTATAATCTGATTATATATTATATATAAATCATGTTTTACATTTTGGAAGTAAGTAATCATGATCTATGTAATTATATGAATAGCTACAAGTAAAAACACAGATGATAAATGAAACAATTTTAAGCAAAACCCTACTTTAACATGGAATTGACAAATGAGCAGGTAATATAAAGTCGTAAGTGAATAATATATGATAACATAAATAATATTATGGTTTTTTACAAGTTATTAATATGTTTAAACCCACTATACAGGGGTCTCAGACACATTCAAAAGAAATTGGATATAAGGTATGGGATAATTTTGCAATTCTCAATTTTTCTGAGATTGCTTATACGTAAGTATTTACTGGGGTTATATTTTTCATTAATGACCATAAAAATGTTTTCCATAATGTGTTTAATATTATTCCATGTGTTTTTAATGCCATTTTTTCCTCTATTTGACTTTTAAATTGTGTTATGGAATGAATCATTCTATTGTTTACCATAAGAGGAATGTTTGGACTTTTCTGTTAAAAGTACGAGGAGAATTTTTTTTAACTTATACATCATGAATGGATTTTTACAGTTTCATAAAGACTAATTTTCATGAAGATTAATCTACAATCTTTAATTATTATTTTTATCAAAATAATTTTTATTTAAAATTTAATGGCATTTTTTGAAAATAAAATGATTTTGAAGAAGAAATGATATTTTCCTCAAAAATTCATTTGAAGTGTTTTGTTAAAAATATTTTCCATATAAGATGACACTATTTAGTATGATTATGTTTCAAGTATATTGTCTCTATTATTTACATGGTAATATTCTTCTTATGATTATATGATATCAATTCGTTTTAAATGGATTACACAATGATGGGATGATGTTTATGAAACCAATTTTATTCTTTGAGTTATGATGAATGATTTATGTTTATGTTGTGGAACACGTAAGAATGATTTAATTATAAGATGGGTGGGACCTATATCTCCCTCTAATGCATTGTTGAAAGATTTAGATCTCATGAGATAAACATGGCTGGAAAATGCATGTTAATCAGGTTCGGTGATACAGGACTGGAATGAGGAGTGAACTCAATTCAAAAAGGGACATTGTCCACTATGATGGTATTGGCAGCAATGCCTTTGCTACCATGGAAGTCGTATCATGTGCTTAATGGTTTCCTCAATTACATGTTTTATTTCCATTCTATTTTATAATAATTATTGTTTCTTTATGATCAATGCCTTACATACTTCTATGTTTTATGTCATTGCTCATGATTTTGATGTTTAAACATTATGTTCATGTTTTTATGTTGAAATGTATATGATTTGTTTTATTTTCTCCATGCTTACCCTTATTGAGAATTTGAGCTCTCCCTTTATATGTTTTATTTTCCCCATGATTTAAAGAATCGTTATAGGTAAGAAAACAAAAGGGGAAGATCTTTATGGGAGATGTTGACGATCTTTCACCCCAACTAGAAGATTATGTTCCGAGTTTCCAAAGACACTATACAATTATGGTACTTGAGTATTGGTTCTTGTTATGTATTAAGTAATCCATAAAAGTAATGTAATGTCCATGTACATCATGATTTGGGTCTCTACAGTTGGTATTAGAGGAATGGTTTAGTTAACCTTTGGAAACTAGAATGCGAAAACTTTAGTGAGATTCCTAGAGATATTTCTATGATATTCCTATGGATGTCCAGAAGTCTAATTATATGTATAAGATATATTCCTAGAATTATGGTAACGATAATATAAATAAACCTAAGATGTTAGAGATTGAATTTACTCCCCCATTATAATGTTTTTTTTCTAGTACGAGTTTTTCCTCTCATACTATTATTTTTGGGTTTTATAAATTGGCAGGAAATAATAGGATTCATGTTAATGGAGAATATGATGGAAAATGGAATGATATTCTTCATGAGAAACCAAATGAAACAGGGTTTGGATGTCCAAACACCATTATTATGCCTAATCAGAAATCTCATAATATGATCAATACTCTCAACATTGGTGACATTCCTAACTCAGCTAATAAGAGAAAGATGGAGTTTCATGATGATTATAGAGGAAAGAAAGTTCAATTTTCTTCATGTAAATCATTTGGGAAGAGGCCTCCGATAGAATGTTTCCATGCAACTATATGATTATTTGGGTGTGGAAAATAAGTAAACAAAGATAGTAATTGCAAAAGAAAAGGTTTAGTTAACACCATAGACAAGGATAACAGTATTTCTAAGACATCAACAATGGTTAAATGTTTTAAATGTGGAATGTACGAGCATTATGCAAACCAATTGACTAAGGGAAAGTCTCATGAAGAGAATCATCATGGTTGTATGGGTAGTATTTATATTGATGATGATGAATAGACTACAAATGATATGTTAGATAAAATAATTGTTCAAGCTTGGAAAATGTTTTAAGAATATAGTGGAATGATTTATGTTTATCAAGAGTTATGTTGTAAAGGTAATGGTACTATTGAATAAAGAAACATCTCAGGATTGTTAATCTATTGTTTTTCATAAAGTATATGAAATTATATGTTGAATGCTACTGGTAACCATGAATGGTTATTCAGATATGTTTGGAAGGTAGATGATATGCGCATAATGAAGGGATTCAGAGATAATGAAATGTTTGATAATATTATTTATCTCATGACAGGTATAAGGAAAATGTGATAGCATGATTTGATTGTATATAAATAATTGGATTTTGGTATCTGGAAAGAGTTATCTTTTGACAAAATTCATGTTATCACTAAGGTTCTATGGTAATTCATGTTTCCAGAGAATACATAATTAAAGTATTCACATGTCTGGAAAATGACCAAAAAAATATATTTTATGATATATGGGGGATAAATGATGGTATTCACATGCTTTGTTGGTGAAATTTTTAGTAATTGTTTCCTTTATATTATATGATTAGACGGAAGTATTTTCGATAAGCCTAACAGTTTGAATGGATTAAATTGGACATCAGATAGAATTTTTTAATGCTAGAAAATTTTTGATACTATTTCTCGAATGTTATTATAGTGTAGTTTTATAAAAAGTAAAACCCATAAGACATGTGAAAACCCATCGCGTTGGACAATGTTGTGAGAATCGAACCCACAACCGATGCGTGACATGACTTTATCACCTACCACTGGCCTACAAGAAGAGCCTGGTTAGTAGAAACTAGTTTTATTAGAGTAATCAGTATGATAGATGATGTATAAGTCCATTTTGGAACCATATACGATTAATCTCACAAAAGATGGATGTATACTAACCTTATGTTTGAGACAGATGGAATGACCTATCATTCTCTCGCATGATCTGATAAAACTGCGAGAAAGAAAAATTCAACTTCATTTCATTAAGAGATGAAGTGGAAATTGTTCGAGGTAGAGGAAATAGTCAGATTGTACCAAAATCAAGTATGAATTTCGTTGAATTCAAAAATTCATTAACGTTTATGGAATGAACTTGAAAACCAAAAATGTTGTCCTAGTGCTCTAAAATTATATGAATCAGATAGTACCTTATATCATCACAAATTTATGGCATTTTGACTATTGGCTTTTTCATAGCCATGTTCTCTACCACTCTCCATCAGAACATGATTGTTAGATTTCTCTTCCATATCCACATTTTCACCTGTGTTCTCTTATGTGGGAACCCAAGTGATGAGTTACTTGAGGTATCCATTATTTTTAACGTCCATTTTTTAAATTATGTTTTAGTATTCCTTTTTACGATGTGGGTTTCTATGAATGAAACACTCAAGTAATAAACCATTTATAACCCTGGCAAATTTTGTGGGCGAAATTCATTTTAAGGGGGGTAAAATGTAACAGCCCGATATTTTATGAGATATATTCTTTTTAACTTCATTAAAATATTTTGTTTTATGCTTCAATAAGATTATATTTTACTACATGCAACACCGTAGTAGCTTGCATAATACGCAACACTATTCTTGGATCGTGTTACACATAATTTCAAGTTCGTCTGATAGTAGTTATTCTAAGAAACATTGAGTGTGTGTGTGTCTATATATATATATATTCACTTTATAATTGGAATATGGTTGGATTCTATTATATGAAACAAAAAGGAGTCTTTCACTACACGCAACCCTGTCTTGGCTTGCATTACACTCAATCGCAACCTTCCTCGATAGCGTGTGATGTACGCAATATCGGGTTTCACTAAACAATGATATATGGTTATAATTTTATTAGGAACTAGCCATTATGAATATTATTAACAAAATTTTAATTTTATAAAATTATTATTCATTTTGCAGACTTTCTAGAACATGGTATGAGAAAAAAATAAATTTTTCTGGTAAATTAAGTATTTTTAAAAAAATGAAGTTTTGCCTCCTTTTGATGGTGCACCAGTTTTAAATTTAATTTTTTACAAGTTTATATGCTAAATTTTCCAAAATAAACTTCTTCATTTGAATCAGGATATAAAAAATTACATTGGACAAAGTTTTGATATTTTTCTGACAACATTCTTATTTTGATGAATAGTAAAAGCCAACTAAATTTTACTTAAAAATGACTTTTTTCATCGAAATAATATATATGGTTAAATTATGATATTATATTGTTTTAAATTATAAATATAATATATATTTACTAATTAATATTATCTATGTCATTATCATTTATTTTACATTGAATTTGTAGGTTAAATCAATTCAATGTTTTCCAATATTTTAAACAAAACCCCATTTTTTCGACAATGGGATTAATTTTAAATTAATTACTGCAACTTCTGTGTTTTGAATTTAAAAAAATGGGTTCCATATTTTTAATCATTAGGTCCTAATTATTTTAATATGCTACTATTTATTTTTTGAAATTATGAATATTAACTACCATAAATTTTATTTACCACAGTTAAAGGTAAATTATGTAATTATAGGTATAAATATTATTATAAAATTTCCCTAACACTTGTATTAATATAATTTGGTGATTATATTTCGTCATAAGGTATATTTGGGTCTAAATTTAATCCATTGTAACCCACAATGATGTGATTAAGTCCTTTAAATTATTTTTTTTAATGAAAGTGAAATGTGTCTCACTCAAACTTTAATAATTAGATTATTTTTAATATAAGTTTATACTGAATATAATTTCAATTATAAATACTCATTTGAATTATAAATTACTTTTATTTATAATATAAATTTATTTGATATTTTTAAGAAATATTTAATTACCTTAATAGCTTATACATTAATGATGTAGACATTATTCATTTAGTGAGAAATCAATAATATAGTTTTTATTAAAACAATAATACCAATCAAAAGGACCAGAAAAATTACCAAACCTTATTGGTCGAGTATATATATACCCTAATCATCTAAGGATGTATATTTCAACCATTTGGTGCCCTATAAAACATATTAGGACATTTATATTATATTATTTTAAATGATGTCAAAGAAGTTTCCTTCATAATTTAATAAATATAAAAATTTAAATTTTGTGATTTTATGATGATAAATTCGAGTAAAAATATTATTATGAATGTTATTATATTTATCTTCATCATAATATGTTATTTTTAATTTTTATTCAATTATTAATTATATTAAATGTTTATACATAAATGATGTAGTAAATGTTATATTAAGAGAAATATCAAATAAAAGGTTTTATAAATATTAAAATAAACATTATATGAACTAATTAATGTTATCCACAAATTTTAAACATTAATATGACATTTTATTAATATATTAAACATTTGGGTCTAATATATCCTCTGTTTGGATTTTATTTAAATTCAAATAAATGAATAGTGTCGAAATTAACACTATTGTTATTTTATAATAATATCATATTATTAAATAGTTTAAAAATCACATAAATATATAAATATTATAAATTGAAATTTATATGGTCTAAAATGTCATAAAGTACCCAATTATGGATAATTTACAACAAAAAAGTAATTATTTATAATAATTTAAAATTTAGAATATTATTACACCAAATAAGATTAAATAAATTAAATAACGATAAATCAAATTGATAAGGTTTAAAAAAATTTCACAACATGTATAAATTTGATTCATTGATGATATTAAAACCCTATAATACCTCATATCCAAATTTGAGTCACTTTTGAAGTTTTTATTTGGGATTTGAGTTTATTATAAATTAATATTTTTGGTGTTTCCAAAAGTGCCCCTATATACCCATATAAAAGGCCACCTCCTCCCTCTCCTCCTCACACTAATTTGGGAATTCAAGATCATACAACCCCTGAAAATGTATCTTCTACACTTCCTTATAAACCTACTAGATGTCCTTGTCTTCTTCCAAGACCAACTTTACTGCCCTCTGTAGAGGTTAAGAGGAGGCGCGTCGAAGAAGAGAAAACCTCTTATACCAATTATTTCAAGTTTCATTATTCTTATTCTTCCTCATCTTTATTTGTTTCATTATAAAGTAATAACATCACTATAAATAATATACTTATATATTATTATAAATATTAAACAACCCTATTTCACCTTCTACCCATCCTACGAAAAATGAAATCATCGTGCGTGTGTGTGTACGAAATACCATCTCCACGTCGTGGTGTAATCTATTTTTCCACTACCACCTTACATGGATGGGTATAATGGTGAAAACAATAACTATAAATATGGTTATTATGAAATGATACTAATTCTATTATATTTTTTCATCCACTCTAATTCCATTCAATAATTATGGGTATGATATCATCGCTCGTCTGTACATACGGATTACGGTTTCCACGACGCGATGATGTTCATTCTCCATGTTAACCATTCAAGAATGATTATAAATTATATATATTAAATATTCATGAAATATATGAAATATTAATTATAATTCACTTATGTATATGTTATTTACTTACTTCCATTCAATTTAATAAGGAAAAGAATGCAACGTTCATGTGTATGTACGGCCTACCGTCTCTAGGAACGGTGTATTTTTTTTCCATTTATCGATCTATTATATATATGTATTCTGAATATATATTATATATAAATCATGTTTTGCATTCTGGAAGTATGTAATCATGATCTAATTAATCATATTAATAATTACAATTCAAAACACAGACGATAAATGAAATGATTTTATGCAAAACACTACTTTAACATGGAATTTACAAATGAATGGTTAATATAAAGTCATAAGTTAATCATATATGATAGCATAAATAATATCATGGTTCTGTTAGAAGTTAATAAAATTTTTAAAACCACTATACAACGGTCTCAAACCCATACATAAGAAATTGGTCATAAGGTAAGGAATAACTTTGCAAATCACATTTTTTCGGAGATTTCTTATACGTAACTATTTTCTGGGGATATATTTTTCATTCATGACCATATAAATGTTTTCCAAAAAGTGTTTAATAATAATGAATGTCTATTTAAAGTCATGTTTTCCTCTATTTGACTTATACATTGTGTTATGGAAGGAATCATTCTTTTATTTCCCATACGAGGAACCTTTTGACTTTTCCGTTTAAACTACAAGGAGAATGTTTTTTTAAAATTATACGGCATGAATAGATTTTTATGGTTTTATAATGCCCAATTTTAAAGAAACTTTATATACAATATTTCATTATTATTTTCAAAAAAATACTTTTCTTTTAAAATAAAATGGCATTTTGTGAAATGAAAATGATTTTTAAGAAGAAAGGATATTTTCCTCAAGAATTTATTTCAAGTGTTTTGTTAAAACTATTTTCCATATAAGATGAAATTATTTAGTATGATTATGTTTCAAGTATAATGTCTATTTTATTTACATATTTTGATTCTTCTTATGATGAAATGATATCCATTTGTTTTAAATGGATTTCATTTTAATGGGATGATGTTTATGAAACACATTTAATTCATTGGGTTATGATGAATGATTTATGTTTATATTTTGGAACACGTAAGAATGATTTCATTATGAGATGGGTGGGACCTATATCTCCCTCCAATGCATTGGGTAATGATTTATATCTCATGATATAGAAAATTATGGAATAACAAGTTAATCAGGTTCTGTGATACAAGACTAGAACGAGGAGTGAACTCGATTCAGAAAGGAACTTTGTCCTCTATGATGGACTTGGTAGCAATGTCGTGGATACTATGGAAATAATATCATGTTCTTAATGGTTTCCAAAATTACATGCTTTCTCCCAGGATTTTTTATCAGGATTAATGTTTCCTTATGATCTATGCCTTACGTACTGCAATGTTTTATCTCATTTCTTAATATATTGATATTTAAACATTATGTTCCTGTTTTTAAGTTCAAATGTATATGATTTGTTTTATTATCTCCATGCTTACCCTTATTGATCATTTTAGCACACCCTTTATATTTTTTCTATTCCCCAGGATTTATGGAATGGTTTTATGTAAGAAAACAAAAGGGGATGATCTTTATGGGAGATGTTGAAGATCATTCACCACGATTTGAAGATTATGTTATGAGATTCCAAAGACACTAAACTATTAAGGTCCTTGAGTGTTGGTTCTGGTTATGTATTAAGTATTCCATAAAATTAATGTAATGTCCACGTATATCAGGCTTTATGTGTCTACACATGTCATAATTCGACTAGTATAATACCAATGATTATGTTTTCTTATGGAATTATTTAATCATATCATATTCCTTCTATAGAAGTGTTCATGTTTATTATTTGTAAAGGAATGAGTATCCAATTATTCATAATTTTTAATATTTATGTTATCTTACACTATATTTCTTACCCTTACGGAGTATTTGAGCTCACCCCTTTCTTATGTTTCATTTTCCCAGGATATGAAGAAGTTAGTTATGAGTGACTTTCTGTCATAATCTAGGTGGTTTGGATGATTGTAATGGAATAAATTTGGGTTGTATTTCTTTTCATGTTTTAATGTTGAACTAATGTATGAATCCTTTTTCCAATAATACTAAACTAATCAGTCATTCAGGACATGATTTCTTTATGATCATGCCAATTCTATGTAATAATGCACCTACTCTGGGTAACGAGGGTCGGGGCATTACAGTTGGTATCACAGAAAGTTCAGTATCGAACATAGAAATTAGATTTAGATAAACACTGATCAGAGCACATTTTCCTATGATAGAATTTGAGGATTAGTATCGAAGAAATTCATAGAACTTTGGTATTGTAGATATTTTGTATGTTTTCCAATCAATACATCCCTGTCTGGATACATGCATGTAGAGGCGGCTCTCGAACAGATGTTCCTAGGGGTATAACCTGAAAACACTGCATTGAGCTAGACTTGAACGAGAACTGCTTCATGACAATAGAACCTATTGAACTCTTGGTTGTGACACTCTCTAGGGATATTCTTAGGATAATTCTCATTTTATTTACAAACCATTATTTAGGGTTAATGATTATATAATTTCTCAAATAAGACATTTGTATTATTATTGATTATATCTATAAACTGTTCAATTTATGTTATGTGTTTTATAAGAATGGATATATGTATTTTGATTCATAAACTAATATAGTTTATGCCATTGCTTATATAGTAGAGCTGGTGATGAAACTAGTGTTGATCATCTTTTCACCATACATAGACAACTCACACATGTTTTGAATAATAACCTTACCCTTATGGAGAACCCTAATCTACAACGTGGTGGATCAATGTTAGACCGCTTCAGGAGGCAACGTCCATAAACAATCAATGGGAGTAAAAATCCATTACTTACTGAGAATTTGATAAATTCCTTAGATAAAATATTTCATGCTTTGGGGAGTAGCTAAAGGGAAAAAGTTGTCATGGAAGTTTATCTCCTCTCTAGAGAAGATGGTCAATGGTGGTCATTGATTCAAAACACAAAGGAAGATGAAGAAGTGTCCAGTATGGAATATAGAGCATTTAAAGAACGTTTCATATAAAAATACATTCCGTGTGACCATTGAGCGGATTTGGAAAAGCAATTTCTGAGTCTAAGGAAAAAGGATGATGAGAATGTTGCAAAGTATGAGGCTATAATTACAAGATTAGCAAGGCATGCTATATATTATATACATAATCAAAGAAGTAATAATGACTGTTTCATTGATGGGTTAAAACCATTTCCTTATCGAGCATTAGTATCACAATCCTTATCATCATATGGAGATATTGTCGCATGTGCTATCAATATTGAAAAGGAATTCTCTATGTCTTATGAATTTAAAGAAAATCAAGAAAAGAATAGATCCGTGGAACCCTCTTTGAAAGGAAATAAAAATACATGGAATAATTGAATTTCCACCCTGTGATAATTGTGGAAGTAAGCACCCTCGTGCCATTCTAAAAGGAAAATGAATATGCTACAAATAAGGAGGGAAAGGACAACGTGCTGGTGATTGTAAGGGAAAAAATAAGTTAGAAAAGTTCAACTCTACAATTTCATGGAGACGAGACATTATGAAAGTTTATTTCCTAAGCGTCAGGGGAGCAGACCTCAGAAAAGGCCAAGGGATCATGGCCAATCATATGTGATCACTACTGATGAGTTTGAATCTCCAAAAGATGTTGTTGTAGGTTATTTAATGGTTTCCTCAAGTTCAGCCAATACATTATTTGATTCTAGACCATCACATTGTTTCATATCTTCCCTGTTTTCTATGAAAATTAGATATTTCTAATTTTATTTAAAATGGGGGTTGTCAGTCTAAACTCTTAAGGGAAGTATCATTGCAACAATGTTTTGTGAATCAGTTCCCATTAGGGCATATAAATGGACTGTATCTTCTGATATCATCGTCATACCAATGATTGAATTTGATATAATTCTCAGAATGGATTGTCTTTCAGAGCATGATGATAAAATTTATTTTACAAAGAATGAGGTTATAATTTTTGATGATGATAAAGAGTACATTATTATTAGAGAGGAAACGTTACCACCTAAGTCTTATATAGATCCACCACTTGAAGAACAACAAAAATCAATTACTGGGGAGGAAGAGAACGAAATAACTGTGGGTGAGGAAAGGAATATTAAAATAGAGGATGTACCTAATGTTCAAGAATATGTTGATTTGTTTCCAGAAGATCTACCTAGACATCCTCCAGAATGAGAAACAGTATTTTCCATTGATTTAATTATTGGTCCAACGCCCTTATCAAAGAACCCCTATAGAATGGACACTGTATAATAAGTAGAACAATAGAAACAATGAGAAGAATTGAGTAATAAAGGATTCATTTTCCCTAGTGTTTATCCATGGGGATCCCTTTTCCTTTTTAAGAAGAAAGATGGATCTATGAGGTTGTGCAATGACTAAAGGAAGATCAATGTGGTAATGATAAATAACATGTATCCCCTTTCTCTAATTGGTGATTTATTTGATCAACATCATGGATCTCAATATTTTTCAAAGATTGAACATCAATCTGGATACCATCAGTTGTGTGGGAAGAAGGAACACCTTCCAAAAATAGCATTTCGAACCTTTTACGAGCATTACGAGTTTACAATAATGCCTTTTCGATTGACTAATGCACCCTCTATCTTAATGGATCTAAGGAATAGAGTTTTCAAGAAATATTTTTATGAATTTTTAGTTTAATTTATTGATGATATATTGGAATACATCAAAAGCTGTGAAGATAATGAAAATCACTTGTGCATTTTTCTAAAGACTCTTAGAAGAAATGAATTATATTGGAAATTTTTCTAGTGTAAATTCCCACTTCAAGAGATTTCTCTTTTTGTCCATATTGTCTCCTAGTAATGAATCTTGGATGATCTTTCAATGACCATGGAAATCAATGAATGTCCATCATAGACGAGTACAATTGAGGTATATAGTTTTATTGGTTTAGCATGTTATTATCGACGTTTCACCCAGAATGTTTCCGGTTGGCTAACCCATTAACAAATTACACATGTTAAGGTGTTAAATTTTTTTGGACAAAATAGTGTGAAAAATAATTTTAGGAACTGATGAGAATATTTTTCAATGCTCTTATCAGGACTCTACCATCGGAGAATGATGGGTCTATTATTTATAGTGATTCTTCAAAGAACGTACTTGGTTATGTCCTTATGCATCCTGATAGTGTTATTTCTTATGCATCACGATAGCAAAAATTTCATGAGAAATACTATCCAACTCATGATATAAGGATTCTAGCTACAATATTTCCTTTGAAGATATGGAGACATTATCTCTATAGTGTAAAATGTGAGATATATACCAATCAAAAGAGTTTGAAGTATATTTTCTCCCAAAAAGAACTCATCTTGTGGAATAGGAGATGGCTTGAACTACTAAAGGATTATGATTGCACATACACTACCACCCAGAGAAGGAAAATAAGGTGGAAGATTCTTTGAGTAGAAAGTATCATGGATTTTTGAACAAGATGATTGTTGAAAGGGATTCTATTTTCATGGATCTAGTGAAAATGGATATGGAAATAATCATTGAAGGTTAAACATCAATACTTTTTCAAATGTTTCCAAACAAAATTTGCTAGAAATAATAAATATTTCTTAGACTGATGATGTGGAGTTTCGAAAGAAGATTAGAGCTGTGAGTGATGAGAGATTTAGTGACTTCATATATGAAGACGAGATTTTGAAATTTGGGAAGATACTTTGTGTTCCATATATACTTGATCTTAAAAGGGTGTTTTTATATGATTCTCATTTCTCCCATTTATCTATACACCCCAGTAGCACTAAGATGTACTGTGATTTGAAAGAACATATTTTGTTGGACAACATGAAGAGGGAGATTGTTGATTTTTTTTCAATATGTATGGTTTGTAAACAAGTGAAAGCTGGAAGGCAATAGCCTAGATAAGTCATGCGACCTCTTCCCATACTTGAGTTGATGTGGGATAATATTACGATGGACTTTGTCATGGGACTAACAATGAAACCTTTAACGAATGATGCAATATGGGTCTTTGTTGATCGTCTTTCCATGTCAGCACATTTTATTGATATAAGATAAGATTAACCACTTTAATGTTTACCAATATTATATATTAATGATGTCGTAAGACTCCATGGTGTACCCATATTGATTGTTTGAGATCACAATCCCCATTTTACACCAAGATTCAAGAAAAGTCTTCAGAAATCCTTAGATACTGAACTTCATTTGAGAATGGCCTTCAACCCTCAAACTAATGGAAAATCAGAACTGACATTTCAAATGTTAGAAGACTGGTTAAGATCATGCTCACATGACTTTCAAGGTACGTGGGATCAATATTTACCTATTGTATAATATTTCTATATTAATATCTTCCATTCAAGTATTCAGATGGGACCATATGAAGCGTTATATGGAAAGAGATTTCGCAGACCAACCTGTTGGGATGCTGATGGTGAAAGAAAACTCGTAGGACCATAACTTGTTGAGCAAACGATGGAAAGGTGAAGGTAATATAAACCCACATCAAAGCAGATCAAAGTAGACAGAAGATCTATGTGGATAACCGAACTAAGGATTTTTAATTTATGTAGGAAATCTTTGTTTTTGAATGGTATCTTTATGGAAGGTAATTATATGATTTATTATGGAGGTTAAATTGAGTCCCATGTACATCAGACCTATCGAAATTATAGAAAGAATTGTGAATGTAGCTTACCATTTGGCAATGCCTCTAAGTCTCTACAATGATCAAGATGTGTTCCACGTATCACTGTTGAGAAAATACATGCCTGACCCAACGCATGTACTCACCTATAAAGAACTAGAACTAAAATTTGATCTGTCATATTGAGATGAACTTGTCAAAATTCTTGATAGTAGAGAACAAGTGCTGAGAAACCAGACGACTTTCCTTGTAAATGATCAATAGAGAAACCATAAAATAGAAGAGGAATCGTTGGAAACCGAGGAACATATAATGAGAACAAACCAAATCTTCTACTACAGTAATATTTCTGAAATATTGTGGAAGAAATTATTTGAAAGAGGGGGGAATGTAACACCCCAAGCTACACGATACGTTTTCCTTTGGATAATATAGTATCTTGTGTTGTATGCAACTTCGAGTTCAAACACACCATAACCAAATCAAACTAGCCATTGTGAATAGTAACACCCCCATTTTGAAATTTATAAATTTTTTCATTCAAAATGGACTTCATTTTTGGATTCAGAATATCAAAATTAGCTTAGGGTGAATTTTTGGTAGTTTTCTAAAAAAATTCAATATTTGATGAATAGTAAAAAACACTAAGTTATTCATTAAACCCAACATTTTGTTTAAATAAATATATATTTATTTAAATTTATGTTAGATAAAAATAGATATATAATACCTATATATTTTCAATGTAATTCATGGGGTCATTTTATAATGAGTTTAGATATATAAAAGTTTATTGAAGTTTTTATCGTCTTTTACCCATCTCCGAGGAGTATTTAAAATTTTGTATAAAACATAATTTTACCGCTTTTGTGTGTTAAATTTCAAAAAATATGAGAGGAAAAGTTGATATCATTACGTAAAATTTTGTTCAATAAGACAAAAATAATTTTTGGTGAACATTAACGTTTACTTTCATTTATCACAATTAAATGTAAATAGGGTAATAAAGGGTTAAAATGATATTATTATTACCCCAAAACATGTATTAATTCAATTTTATAAGTATAATTCGACCAAAAACAACCTTAGAAATAATATATGAACCTCTTTGGTCGACTTGGATTAGATTTGGAGATTTTTTGTTATTTTATTTAAAGAAGAGTTAAAAGAGTTAAATTCCATGTTTAATAATTAAAAATTTTTAATGTTGGGATAAAAACAATATAAATTAAACTATAAATATTAATTAGAAAGATAAAAATATTTACTAAATAATGGTATTTTATTTATAATATTTATACATTATATACTGAAATTTTCTTATGACACAATGATGATGTAGTAATTTCTAAAGAAATTAATGAATAAAATAATTTATATTATAAATATCCAAATAAATTTAATTTGATAATTTTAATGAATTAAACTAAATTTCAATGTTAATATTAAATTTTAGGTTTGATTTAATGTTTTTATTTGAAAGTAATAATGTTTTCAGGACTTTAACAGAAATAAATTATTAAATATTGTCAAAATTTCCAGAAATGTGTTTTTAAAACAAATACAACATTATTGGTTGATATATTAATTTTAAAAATATATGGATCAACCAAAAATCTTATATAATGATAGTAGAATCATTAAAGAACCACTTAGGGTTCACCTTGATGTTCATAGTATGTTTATTAACCCAATAATATAAAAATACAAAGAGACTTGATAAATGTTAAACAATTTAACAAAGAGTTAAATCTAAAAGATAAGGTTAATATTGTGAACCAGACCATTATAAAACCAATTAGTTGAAAGGTATTCGACCAATATTGACCTTATCCTTTGAATAATTAATTTTGGATACATTATAAACCGAATATGATTTTATTATAAAATAATATCTCAATCTTTTCCTAAGGTGCCCCTCACCCTTCTTATAAAAGGGCACTTCCCCTTCTCTCAAATTAACACTTACAAAGATATTTTACTTGGCCATCCCATTCAGAAATATCCTCTCAACTATACTCCCTTAATAATAGAGGATTTTTATAGTCATAAATCCAACCTATAGAAACCTTTTGATCAAATTAAAAGGAAAAACCCGAAGAAGAGGTAAATATTTTATCACCTCTTAAAAGTTATTTTCTTGTTCCACTTCTTGTTTCCTTATTTTTTTCATTATAAAATAATAAATCATGTATCTTATATAAACTATGATGTTATTATAAATATTGTACAACAATATTCATTATTTTATCCATCCTATGAATGACATATCATCAAACGTGTATACGTAAGGCATACCGTATCGACGTTGTGGTGTAGTTGTTATTCAATACATTATTATTTGGATGGGTATAAGAATGATGTATGATTGATGTAAATAATAAATATAACATGTTAATGATTCTTTATATATGATATACCATTTATTTACATAATATGTTAAATCTAAAGAATAATAGTGTCGCTCGTTCGTACATACGGATTACCATCTCCACGAACGCGATGAGATTCATTCTCCATCGTAACCATTCAAGACTAATTTTCATTTCATTGTTAAAAAAATGTTTAAAGACTTGATATCATTCTGGATATGAATAAGATACATCCTGTCCATGACAAACATGACTCATGTAACAAATAATATAAAGGAAAATGAATCAGTTAACACCTGAAATGATGATAATACTAAAATATTATTAACAAATATTTATTTGAAGATTATATATGATATCATAATTATGTATATGGTTCTTGTATAATTTAATAAAAATGATTTAGATATTATACAGGAGGTTAATGTACACTCGAACAAGAAAAATTAATAGTTAATGATTACTTTTTCAATGTCATTATTATTTGAGGATGTTTTTATGTAATTATCTACTGGGACTTATTTAGAATCCAAATCAATGTATCTTAAAAATGTATTCCAAAACATTTTTACTATTTAATAGAATATGGGTTAAATTAATTTAAACCCTTGAATGACTTTTTATAAAATGGAGTGAAAGGAATCGTTCCGTTGTTTTCCAAAAAAAGGTTCCTTATGACCTTTTCGACCAAATTAAGGTAAGAATATTTTTTTACTTATACAGTGAGTGAAACTATTTTCTTCCATTATAAAATCATAAAAAATTCCCTTACAAGAATATAAGAGTATTTTCAAAATAAATGTTTTATTTTATAATTATGAAACATTAAAAGATATCAAAAAAAGAAAGAGATATTTCCCTCAAATAGTTTTGATTTCTTCTATGTGAACTTCCTTTGATGGATTTTATACTTTTTTGATGTCAATTCATTATGATAAAAATAGTCCATATGGTATTGAAGGTTTGTTTATTTGTATGATTATGGATGTTTTATTTTTTACATCATTCATGGTTTATGGTTAAAGTATTGACATTTCGTATGATAAATTTAATATGAATATTTATGTTATATTTCAACCGTTTCATACGAGGAATGTATTGGACTTAGTGAGGGAAAATTGGATCCCATTGTCACTCCACGAGGCATCAGTATGTCTCATGACACAAATAGACATTGAATTGGCTGAGGCATTTCCCAATTTGATAAATGGGTTTTCTCGAGGCCTTATTCATTTTTATATGTCTTGGTTGAGGCCTTGACAAAATGTTTCATAATGTCTAACATTATACATTCCCTCATTATAGAAATAATATGTATTGTTCATGTAGTCATTCAACTTGTAGAATACCCATGATTGTGTTTTATTATGAAACTTTTTACTCATCCCATATTCCTGCCATAAAACTGTTCATGTTTATTATTTATAAACGCATGTGTTTTCAATTATTCACCATTCTTAATATTCATTTTATCTTCCACTATATTTCATACCCTTACATAGCATTTGAGCTCATACCTTAAAAATGTTTAATTTTCCCAGGATATGAAGAAGTTAGTTATGAGTGACTTGGGGGAATAATCTAGGAGGCCTGGATGTTTCTAATGGAAAAATTTAGTGTTGTATTTCATTACAAGTTGTAATGATGAACTTATGTATGAATCTTATTTCCAATAATACTAAATTGACCTGCCATTTGGGACATGATTTCCTTATTATCATGCCAATGCTATATAATAATGCACTAACTCTGGGTAACTGGGGTCAGGGTGTTAAAACTACTATTCAAATAAAAAAATTATTTCATTAATTAATTTTAATAATCTCAAAATATTCTTTAAATTTTAACTGAATCACATTTTCACTACATAATTAAACTCTTATTATTTTTTTATTAAAAACCATAGAATGTCATATGGAAAGTCAAAGGATGTATAATTGAATATTTTTAATATAGTATTATAATACATTTTATTAAAATATTATTATTTATGTTCATAATAAAAAAGTCAATTTATATATGTTTTAAAATTAATTTATAAAATGATTGTAATTTTTGAAATCAAAACATCAAAATTTTCTAATAGTGAGTTGTTGGCAATGTTCTGAAAACATAAATTTTTATGTGAAGAGTAAAAATAAAATTTGCACATACTATATTTTTCTCTACATAGTGATGATGTGGAAACAAACAAATAAATTATATAAAGTTTGTATTGAAAAAAATTCTTTTAATAATGAAATAATTTCTTTTTAAAATATTAGACTCAATTTATATTCCAAAAATACAATTTCCAATGTTTAAAATATCGAGTATTCCATTAATTTTTTATTTTTTCTTTCATTATATTGTATAATATAATAAATTCAATGATGAAATGATTTAAAATAAATAAAAACATTTATTAAAAATTAAATTCTATTTTTAGTCTTATATAATATAACTGTTATATGTCTCGATCATGAAATAATATTTTATTCAATATTCTAGAACAAAACATAATGTTTAATCATTTATAAATACCTCCTCTGACCCCCATTTGGAAAATCACTTACCCAAAAAATTCCATTGAAAAATATCATCAAAATTCTATTTTCATAATCTACATGGGATCCATAAATGTGTTCTTATGCATTGGATAAAGATTTATATCTAATTAGATAGACACTGATATAATGGTATGGTAAACTGGTTCAGTGATACAGGACTGGAATGTGGAATGAACTCGATTCAGAAAGGGACATTGTCCACTATGATGGTCTTGACAGATATGCCTTGGCTACAATATAAATCATCTCATGTGGTTAATGGTTTCAACAATTACATGTTTTATTCTCATGCTATTTTATCATTATTAATGGTTATTTATAATCTATGTCTTATGTACTTCCATGTTTTATGTCATTACTCAAAATTTTGATTTTCAAACATTATGTTCATGTTTTTAGGTTCAGATGTATATGATTTGTTTTATTTCCTCCATTCTTACCCTTATTGAGCATTTGAGCTAACCCTTTATATGTTTTCTTTTACCCAGGATTTAAGGAAAGGTTTTTGGTAACTGATTACCCAATAAAATCACATATGTTAATTACATTTTAATGGTATTAAATGTTTATATTTGATCTTATGGGCCTGAGTTAGTGGATTTGGATTTTGAACATCCATTCTCATCATTTGTGAACATCATGCCTAATGTACACCAATTTAGGCCCAATGAGTCATCTGATTATAAAGAATGTAATTACCCATATTTTAAATTGATATTTTATGAAATGGATCTTCACTTAAATTTGAATATTTTTCATTCAGGGGTCAATGGATGATTCATAATGAACGATGGAGATATATGGTGATGAAAAGAAACAATTCTGGTGAAGCCAGATTGGACACCAACCCACTGATGAGAATGTGGGGCCCACAATACAGACCCAATGAAGCCCACATTTTGTAGACTACTAGAAGAAATATAGAAGAACAAATAAAAATACTTCATGAGACAGTGCTAATTCGGATTCCATTATGGTTATTTAAGCGGAGCAATTTAGAGATAATATTCCGGGCCATATTCTGTAGCCCAGATAAACAGCCCACTAATATGATCATATCTCCGAATCCACAACTCCAAATGGGCCCAAATATTACAGAAGGTTAGAATACATCCGAGGATCCATTTTCTTCTTCTATGTCCCACTCTGATTCAGCCATCTAGAAGGTCTTACAAGCGCTTCTGTACGGTGAAGGAAAGTTGGCTTCCACCTCAGGTCAAGGGTGGAAAAATCAACTCTCCCATACTTTCCACCCACCTATGGCCAACCATAATTAAGTGAGGAGACTTGTACTGTTGGTGGCTTGACCACAAGGGCTCAAAAATTCATATTTATGGTAGTGGTGTTGGAGGATATATGGATCTCAGATTTTTGGTTTATTTGTAATGTTATGCTACCACCTTGTGTTTGTAATCGCATTTCAATTTCCATGTAAGTTTCCTTTTTGTACTTCTTTGTTCTTAATCAACATATTTCTATTCTATTCTTCCCATTTATTTCATTAAAACATTATAATCACAAAGCACAGGGATATCTCTTTGTTTTTCTAAATTAGTTCACACGTAGGTGTGAATTTCATTCACACACACGGAGGAGTTCTCGTTATTTCTGCGGTTTTAATTTCATCAATCTATTTCATATAAGCCATATTCCGCCCACCATTGAGAGTATACCATCAATGGAGTGCTAAACATTTAATGGGTTGATCTTATGAATATGCAATGGATGTATTGAATATTATTTTATAAATGAATTGTTGTTAATTGTTTAACTAATTTAAGACTTCCATTCTTCAGTTATTTCCGCTCTTCATCTTCACTGTGTTTGAGGAAGCTAAATCGAATTACTAAAATGACCATATACCTTGGAGACATCATGAATTTGGTTCTCTAAGTGTGTAGGGGATTAGTAATTGAGTATAGTTACATTAAACTATAAAATTATGAAGGTAGTATTATTTTGAAGAATTAATTAAACCAAAATTTCCTAAAGAAGTAAAATTCATTCAATCCACCCCTAGCATAATCTTAAGATCAACCCATTTTCATTTAATTCAATTCACATAGTTTTATTAGTGTTCTTTAAAATCATTCAAAATCAGAACCATTTTGTCCACTTAATATCCAAAAATCCACCCCATCGGTTGTGTGTCTTTAGTATCTTCTTAGGTCTCAGTGGATTCGACAACCCAATCTAGACTACAAGGGTTGTTCTACCTTTATAGCTTGGGTAAATTTGAGCGTGAATCAAATTTTGGTGATATTACCAGGGAACCAAGTAATTCATCCAAACACCATTTATATTCTCCCCCATTTCTTCTTTTCTCATCCAAATTATCTTATCTTGTCCCTTTCTCATTTTTTTCTTTTGGCACATGTCCTCCTACACCCGCGATCAATCAAATCGTCTAGTTAGGGTGGATAGTCCTGGGGTTGGGTTTAAGGTAAACCAAGGGAAATCTTTCCATTAGATACTAATCTTCCTAATACTCCAGAGTCAAAAATTAATCATATTTCAATGGAAGGTCTTCAAAGAAACCAACTCATAAAACCGGGTGGGAACCAAAATGGAAACCCAAATAAGCCAGCCCCAAACTTTGGGAATGCAATGGATCAAACCATGAATGACTACCTCACACCTTCCTAGAACAATTCCCCCTCATGCATTAAACAGAACTCCCTATGAGATTCCAACTACATATTTAAACCCCATGTCCTAAACCATCTTCCCACATTCCATGGAATGGAGTCCGAGATGCCCTGCCTTCATATTAAGGAGTTCAATGACATTGTAGAAATCATTTGTCCCCCACATCAAATAGAATCACCTAGAATGAGGCTATTTCCTTTTTCATTAAAGGATCGAGCTAAAAATTGGCTAAAATATTTTATACCATCATCCATAAACTCATGGGACCAACTACAATGAAAATTATATAAAAAATACATTCCCCACCACAAAACAATTGGGTTTACAAAGAGTATCCAAAACATTGTTGAAAAAGATGGAGAGTCATTCTATGAAACATGGGAGAGGTTCAAAGGCACTATACACATGGTTCCACACCATGGTGTTTCTATTCCTGAACAAGTGAGAGTTTTCAATGAAGGATTGGGTCCAGGGAACAAAAAATTCATTGACATGATGTGTAATGGAACATTTAAAAACAAAAGCCCCAAATGATGCTTACGAGTATCTAGAGAGCCTTTCTGAACAAAACCAAACATGGGGAACTTCAACTTATTCTGAAAAGACAAAAAGAAATACTAGAATTCATACCCTTATAGAAGAGAAAATCCTTATGGCTAAACTCGCAATACACTCTATGAATGTTGAAGAGATAGACCATAGGAAAGTCAATGATATCCAAACTGTTGACCTTGTTTGCACAAATTGTGACAAACTTGACCATAAGATAGACAACTGCCCAACCATTCCATTCATCAAGGATGTTCTTTTAGGAGGACACCGAGTTGAAGTATATGATTTGAAAAAACAAGAACCTCAATACCAAAACACCTTCAACCCAAGGTATAATGACCACGCAGGCTTCCGCTAGAAAGATAACCAACAACCTATCCAACCACAGGGACAAAATCCTTACCCCCATCAGAACTACAAAACCCATAACTAGTTCCAAACCCAAACTATCCAATACCAACAGCCACTGGTCCATTTTCAAAAAAGCATCCCACCTCCAAAATATCCCCTAGGGATAAACCAACCTACTCAAGCACCCACCGAAACTGTTCCACAAAGCCTACTAGAACAACTATGCAAAAAAATAGAAAGGATGAACTCAGAAGTCTCTTCCCATAAACAAGAACATAAAATAATAAAAACTGGAAAGGCACCCATGCTTACTCAGGCGGTTCCATCCTCAACTTCAAGTGGAGAGTCAAGATGTGCTCAAACAACCCATGAACAACTAAAGGTTGTGACTGTTTTTATGAAGTGGGAAATCAATTGAGAAACCTGAACACCTAATTCAAAACCCACCTGAAGATTCAAACTTGGATGAAAATTCAGATAAACCAAATGATAAAACTGAAAAACACGATAACATTGTAAAAGAAACTACTCTTTAATAAACAACCCCACAACCTGCACCATTTACTCAACGCACGAGGGGGGAAACCAAGCCTAAATTGAGGGAAATATTGAGAGAAATAATCTCAAAAGTCAAGTTGAACATTCCACTCCTAGATGCAATTCAAACCATACCTTCCTACTCAAAGTACCTTGAAGACTTGTGCACTTTTAAATGAAAAGCTTCACATAAAAACCAAGTCCTTTTGGCTGCTAATGTGAGTACCACCATTCAAGGGACCATTCATCCTATGTTGAAAGACCCATGTTGCCATTACATCAATTTTAAACTATGAGAAAGAAAAGTTGTCAAGGCCTTTTGTGATCTATGTGCTAGTGTCAATCTCATCCCCTATGCCGTGTAATTCCAGTAAGGCCTAAAAGAACTCCAACCCACATCTGTCACACTTCAACTTTCTGACCGTAGCATTAGGGTTCCAAAGGGGATTTTAAAGGATGTTATGGTAAAGGTTGAAAATTTCATCTACCCTGCTGTCTTTATTGTCCTTGACAACCATCCAAACTTAGGAAATAAGGAACAAACCCCAATCATTCGTGTCCATCCGTTTCTTGCAACAATCAACTCTATTATCTGAGTCCAAAATGGTAACATGACCATCAACTTTGGGAACATGAGTCTAGACATGAACATCTATATTGCAAGCTCACAAATAGGGGATGATGACGAAGTTCAGGAAGTAAACATGATAGGATGCATTGAGAATGAATCCATAGAACATCAAGGGATATTTTCTGCGTGTTTAAGTCAGGATGAGATTGGTTTCCTTTGTTCACATGAAGGATGTTTATCTCCATGACTTGAATCAATTTCAAATTGCTCTTATGATGATGTCTTAGGTCCAACAATCAGTGAAACATTTTAGGAAACCAATTTCATAGAGACCAATCAAACTTCCTTCCCTAAATCTGATCAAGCCAATCTAGTAGCTGAAACTTCTACATGTGGGGAATCAATCCTATCTGAAAGTAAAAAAAATGAAATTGAACTTGATCCAATTTCCCAATCTTCTGCTGAAATTCTGAACCGACCTGATCTTGAATTGAAGGAACTTCCCACTACACTCAAGTACATTTTCCTATGAGAAACTCAAACACATCCTATCGTCATTTCTTCTTATCTTGAAGCCAATCATGAGAGGATGCTTCTAGATGTCCTTAGGAAACATAAGAAATACATTGGTTGGACCCTGTCTGATATTCTTGGGATTAGCCCACATATTGGGACTCATATAATTGTTCTAGAATCTGATTCAAACTTGTGTCGTCAACCTCAACGACAACTCAATCCAAATCTCATGGAGGTATTAAGGAAAGAACTTTTGAAATTGTTAAAATCTAGTATCATATATCCCATAGCTGGGAGGGAATGGTTGAACCCAATACAAGTTATTCCAAAAAAAAGGCTGGACTCACATTGATAACCAATGAGGATGGAAAGATTCTTCCAAAAAGGGTGAGTAGTGGATGGAGGGCCTGCATTGACTATAGGAAGCCAAACTCGTTCACCAAGAAGGACCATTTCCCATTACCATTCATTGACCATGTCCTTGAGAGAGTGGCAGGTCATGCCTTCTACTGTTTCTTAGATGGGTACTTGGGGTATAATCAAATTGAGGTCTCCCTAGAGAATCAAGGGAAGAATACATTAACATGTCCATTCGGTACATTTACCTTCAAACGCATGCCTTTTGGTTTATGAAATTATCCTGGAAGCTTCTAGTGATGCATGATGGGAATATTCTCAGACATGATAGGTGATTTTCTTGAGGTCTTCATTGATTACTTCTTTGTGTTTGGGGATACTTTTGAGAGATGTATTAGGAATGTAGATAGAGTTTTGTCAAGATTTGAAGAAATGAATCTAGTCCTAAACTAATAAAAATGCCATTTCATGGTTAATGTGGGAGTATTTCTAGGCCATCTGGTCTCATGTAGGGGGATTGAAGTTGATAAATCCAAGGTTGACATCATTCTTCACCTTCCATCTCCCAAAACTGTCAAGGAAGTGAGGTCTTTCATAGGACATGCTGGTTTCTGTAGAAGCTTCATCAAGGAATTTAGTTCAATCTCTCGTCCCCTTTGTTCTCTGCTAGTAAAAAATGCTCCATTTGTTTTGACAGAAAGCTATGAAGGTTCATTATCAACACTCAAATCCTCTCTCACCTCTTCCCCCATCATGAAATCTCCAAATTAGAACCTTCCTTTCGAACATATGTTTGATGCCAGTGACTTTTCTGTAGGAGTTTTGTTAGGAAAACGTTGTGATAAAAATCCTTATGTCATTGCTTATGCATGAAAATCCTTAAATGATGACCAAATCAACTACACCACCACTAAAAAGGAGTTACTTGCTATTGTGTTTTCCTTAGAGATGTTTAGGTCCTATCTCTTAGGATCCCCCATCACTGTGTTCACTGACCATTATGCAATAAAATACCTCTTCCAAAAACAAAATGGTAAGGCTAGACTGATTAGGTGGGTCCTTCACAATCAAGCATAAAAAGGGAGTTCTAAATGTTGTAGCTGATCACCTCTCTAGGAGGGAATTCAAAGACAACTCAAATCACCTTTCTATTTCAGATTCATTTCCTGATGAACACATATACTCTGTGAGTGACTGCCCTTGGTATGTTGACATAACTAATTTCTTAGTTACAGGAGTCGTTCCAAAATTCCTAGGGACACAATCTCGAAGGAAGTTTCTTTATGATGTAAAAAACTATGTGTTTGATGATTCTTACCTATTCAAGTTCTATCCTGATCAAATCATTCGGAGATGTGTTCTTGAGTCTGAGAAAGAGTCCATTCTAAGATTCTGTCATGCAGAGGCATGTGGAGGCTACTTTTCCACAACGAAAACAACTGCAAAGGTCCTCTAAAGTGGTTTCTACTAGCCTAACCTCACTAAGGATTCCTACCAACTCTTCCAAAGTTGTCCTCAATGTCAAAAATTAGGATCCATTACCAAAAGGAAACAAATGACCCTCACTCCCATTTTGGTCATCGAAATCTTTGATTGTTGGGGAATTGATTTCATGGGACCCTTCCCAAACTCTAGGGGATACCTATATATCCTTTTAGCTGTTGATTATGTCTCAAAATGGGTTGAATCCATTCCCACCAAGTCTAATGACCATCATGTTGTGATCCGATTTCTGAAAGAGAACATATTTTCTCGATTTGGAATTCCTAGGGCTATAATTAGTGATCAAGGAACACATTTATGCAATCACCCATTCTCTTCACTCATGTCTATGTATGGTATTTCTCATAAAGTTTACACTACATACAATCCTCAAATCAATGGTCAAGCTGAGTTATAAAATAGGGAGATTAAGAAAATTCTTGAGAAACTGTCAACCCCTCTAGGAATGATTGGTTTGAGAAAATCATAGATGATCTTTGGGCATATCGTATAGCATTCAAAACCATCCAAGGTATGTCCCCATATAGGTTTGTTTATGTAAAAGCATGCCATTTACCTGTTGAAATTGAGAATAAGGCCTTTTGGTCAATTAAAAAGATGGATTATGACATATCATTGGCTGGAACAAAAAGGAAATTAGATCTCAATGAACTGGAGGAATTATGGAAGGCGGCTTATGAAAATTAAAGGATAAAAAACCTAGAGTTCAAGCCTTCCAATCTAGGAATATCAAGGTCAAACATTTTGGACCGGGAAAACATGTTCTCTTGTATAGTTCAAAACATCATTTACACCTAGGAAAGTTAAGGTCTAGATTGTCATGTCCTTTCATAGTACGTCATATATTCCCCCATGGGGTAGTAGAGATTCAAGATCCCACAAGTGGTTACATTTTCAAGGTTAATGGTAAAAAGGTTAAAACCATTCATTGAATCATTCAAAAAACTGGAAATAGAGGTCGAGTTAACGGATCCATCCTATCAACCACAAAAAAATTGATAGATTTAGGATCCATTTTGGGCTAACAACATTAAACAAAGCACTGCATGGGAGGCAACCCATGGTTTTAATGTTTTCAATCTTTTTGGAATAATTTTTTTATTAATCATTTTGATATTTAAAAAAATTGATTGTTGATCTGTTCTTCTATTATGAGTATGGATGGGTACGAAAGGGGAGCACCATATTTATCTCTGTCACATGGTGTGATCCCTGAGTACTACCTTAACAAGAAATTAAAAATAAGACAATGTATCATCAATTGATTTAGAAAAAAGGGAAAACCATAAAAATGATGAGACTTGGTATTATAAAAATTGTTGTGTTGTTTGTTTTGTTTTGTTTGTTCTTGTTTGTATGGTTTAGGGACTGTTCTCTGGTGATGCATATTCAATCAAGGAGGTGCCTACATATCCCAATAGACGAAAGAGTGATTTGGGATCACCACAATCATCATTATGAAGCCACCAGGTGAACTTGTTCCATGCCCTTTCCAACTCATTTCCCCCCACCCACTTCTCCACTATTTTCTTTTTATGAAACTAGGGACAGTTTCATTCTATGTTGGGGGGGGGGGTGTGGAAACAAAATGTTTTTAAAAAAAACAATGATAAAAAATGTAATGTAAAATTCCTTTATCATTCTTATAATAACATCTTCGCTCACATTAAATATACATATAAAATAATTTTTAATTCCTTGACTCTTAATTTTATTTCTAATTATGTTAAAAAGCCTTGATTTTGGATGTTTGGTTGTCCAATGAAAATTTTCATCATTTTGATTTTCATCCATTAAATATAAATGCCACAATGCACTTCCACTAGACTGTGGGGTACTAATTTGAATTTTTGGGGTCCCATAATAAATAACATAGGCTGGTTTGATTTTTATTAATAATATGAGTATTCAAATAAATAAAATAAAATAAAATAAAATAAAAATTTTAATGTAGAGCAATAGATTGAAAAATGCAAGGCTTTCAACACTTGGGGATCGTGACTCCAGAGTTTTCTAGCCCTGCGTTTTTCACTATATCTCTATTTATTTTAATATGACTTTGTTTTTTATTATGTTAACATGAGACGATGCCCGAGTTTGTGGGCTTCACTTGGTTCCCTAAGGCCTTTGTGTCTGGGAGTCATCGGAAAAGTCTTGCTACATGGGTTAATTTGATTATCTTCAATCTCAATTACTATAGAAATATTGCAAAAAAAATCCAAAAAAAGGAATGAAAAATACTCATATTAGGATTAAATGTGATTCCACCTAGCGCTTCCATTATTTCCTCCTTGAATGAAAATGAACCCCCATATCTATTGTGATTCACAAAACATCATTACAGCTAATTGAGTTGGATGAAGTATGATGATGGATTTGATCAAAGGAATGGGATTGGGATTGGGATTTGATTTTAAATTTATATTGTTTTAAATTATTTTGATAGGTTATAAAGATATATTTTTTTTCAGTTTACATTGTGATCACTGTTTGTTATAATGTGTTTGAAGAAAGGAATTCAAATAAAATCATTTAATTATTTTCTCGGGACTAGAAAATCTCAAGTTTGGGGGATGTGATAATCCAATAAAAACACATATGTTAATTACATTTTAATGTTATTAAATTTTTATTTTTGATCTTATGGGCCTGAGTTAGTGGATTTTGATTTTAAACATCCATTCTCATCATTTGTGCACATCATGTCTAATTTACACAAATTTAGGCCCAATGAGTCATATGATTATAAGGAATGTAATTATCCATATTTTAATTTTATATTTTGTGAAATGTCTCTTCTCTTCATTTTAACCATTTTTCATTCAGGGATCAATGGATGATTCATAATGGACGATGGAGATATTGGGCGATGAAATGAAATAATTCTGGAGAAGGCAGATTGGACACCAGCCCACTGATGAGAATGTGGGGGCCACATTAAAGGCCCAATGAAGCCCAAATTTTGTAGGATACTAGAATACATATAGAGTAACAAATCATTATTCAGATGCCATTCCTAATTATGCATCCATTATGGTTATTTAAGCAGCCCAATTTAGAGATAAAATTCTGGGCCAGACTTTGCGGACCAGAACAACAGCCCACTAATATGATCATATCTCAGAATAAAAAACTCCAAATGGTCGCAAATTTTACAGCAGGTTAGAATCCATCCCATAATACATTAACGTCTTCTATGACCCACTCTAATTTGGCCATCTAGAATGTCATCCAAGCGCTTCTGTTCGTTGAAGGAAAGTTGGATGCCCCCTCAGGTCCAAGGTGGAAAAATCAACTCTCCCTTACTTTCCACCCACCTATGGCCTACCAAAATTAATTGAGGAGACATGTACTGTTGAAGGCTCGACCCAAGGGCTCAAAAATTCTTATTTAAGTCATTAATGTTGGAATATTTAAGGATCTTGGGTGTTTGGTTTATTTGTAATGTTATGCTGCCACTTTGTGTTTGTAATCGGATTTTAATTTCCATGTAAGTTTCCTTTTGTTACTTATTTGTTCTTAATAAACATATTTCTCTTCTATTCTTCCCATTTCTTTATTTATAACGTTATAATCACAAATAACAGTGATATCTCTTTGTTGTGCTGAATTAGTTCACACATAGGTGTGAATTTCATTCACACACACGGAGGAGTGCTCGTTATTTCTGCTATTTTAATTTCTTCAATCTATTTCTTGTAAGCCATATTCCACCCACCATTGAGATTATACCATCAATAGAGGGATAAACCTTTAATGGGTTGATTTTAGGAATATGCAAAGGCTGGATTTAATTTTATTTTATGAACGAATTTTTTTTAATTGGTTAACTAATTAAAGACGTCCATTCTTCAGTTATTTCCACTCTTCATCTTCACTATGATTGAGGACGCTAAATCCAATTACTAAAATGACCATATACCTGGGAGACATCATGAATTTGGTTCTCAATGTGTGTAGGGGATTAGTAATTGAGTTTAGTTACATCAAACCAGAAAATTATGAAGGTAGTGTTATTTTGAAGAATGGATTCATTAAGAATTAATTAAACCAAAATTGTCTAAAGAATTAAAATTAATTCAATCCACCCCTATCATAATCATAAGATCAACCCATTTTCATTTAATTGAATCAACTTAGGTTTATTAGTGTTCTTTAAAACCATACAAAATTAGAACCATGTAGGCCACTTCATAGCCAAAAATCCACCCCATAGGTAGTGTGTCTTAGGTATCTTATTAGTTCTCAGTTGATTCGACAACCCAATATAGACTACAAGGGCCGTCATACATGCATATCTTGGGTAAATTTGAGTGTGAATCAGTATGAAAACAAAATAAGAAGATATTTATGGGAGATGTTGAAGATCCTTCACCACGATAAGAAGATTATGTTCTGAGATTCCATAGACACTAAACTATTACGGTCCTCAAGTGTTGGTTCTTGTTATGTACTAAGTATTTTGTAAAAGTAATGTAATGTCCATGTACGTCAAGCTTTTGGTCTCTACAGTTGGTATATGAGGAAAGGTTTAGTTAACCTTTGGAAACATGGATGCAAAAACTTTATTGAGATCCCTATAGATATTTATAATGTATTCCTAAGGATGTCCCTATGTTTTAGTATAAGTATATGTTATTGTCCTATAATTACGGTAATGATCATAGAATTAACCTAGGATGTTAGAGATTGAATGTAATCCCCCTTGATTATGTTTTCCTTCTAGTATGAGTGTTGCCTCTCATACTATTCTTTTTAGGTTTTATAAAATGGCAGGAAATAATAGGATTCATGATAATGGAGAATATGATGGATAATGGAATGATATTCTTCATGAGAAACCAAATGAAATGGGATTAGGATGTCCAGACACCATTATTATGCCTAATTAGTAATCTCATAATATGATCAGTAATATCAACATTGGTAACGTTCCTGACTCAGCTAATAAGAGAAAGATGGATTTTCTTGATGATCATAAAGGAAAGAAAGATCAATTTTCCTCATGTAAATCATTCGTGAAGAGGCATCCAGGAGAATGTTTCATGGAACTTGAAGATGCTTTGTGTGTGGAAAAGAAGGACACAAAACCTGTAATTGCAAAATAAAACGTTTAGATAACACCATGGACAAGGATAATGGTATTACTAAGAAATCAACAATGGTTAAATGTTTTAAATGTGTAATGTACAAGCATTATGAAAACCAATGCCCTAAGGGATATCTCATGAAGAGAATCATCATGGTTGTATGGGTAGTATTTATATTGATGATGATGTAGAGGCTACAAATGATATGTGAGATGAAATAATTGTTCAAGCTCGGTCAATGGTTTAAGAAGATAGTTGAATGATTTATGTTTATCAAGAGTTATGTTGTATAGGAAATGGTACATTGGAATAAAGACACATATAAGGATTGTTACACTATTGTATTTCCTAAAGCATTTGAAAGTATATGTTGAATGGTACTGGTAACCATGAATGGTTATTGATATATGTTTGTAAAGTAGATTATATGTGAATAGTGAAATGATAATGAGATAATGAGTTGTTTGATAATATTAATGAGCTCATGACTGATATAAGGACAATGCGATAACATGTTGTGAGTATATAGAAATTTTGGGATTCTGGAATGTGGAAAGAGTTAACTTTTGACAGAATTCATGTTTTCAGTAAGGTTCTATGGTAATTCATGTTTCAAGAGAATACAAAATTAAGGTATTCACATGTCTGGAATGTGTCCAACAAAATATATTTTATGATATATGGGGTATAAATGATGGTATTCACATGCTTGGCTGATGAAATTTCTAGTAATCATTTTATTTATACTATAAGATTGTACATAAGTATTTTTGATATGCCTATATGTTGGAATGGATTATGTTGGACATCAAATAGAATTGTTTAAGGATAGAACTCTTTTCAATACTATTTCTGGAATGTTATAAAAGTTTAGTTTTAGAAAAATGACAACCCAAAAGATGGGCGAAAACCCATTGCGTCGGACAATGTTGTGAGAGTCAAACCCACAAAGGAAGTGCGACATACATTTATCACCTACCACTCACCTACAAGAAGTCTCTAGTTAGTAGAAAGTAGTTTTATTTTATTATGCTGGATTCTAGATGAAATATATGACTATTTGAAAATGATATACGATTAATATCACCCTAGATGGACATATGCTAACGTTATGTTTGAGACAGATTGAATGACCAGTCATTTTATTGCATGATCTGCTAAAACATCACAAAAGACAAATTCAAATTCATTTATTTATGAGATGAAGTGGAAGTTATTCGACGCACGAGCAACGGTGAGATTGTACCAAAATTATGTAAGTATTTATTTTAATTCAAAAATTCTTCAACATTTGTGAAATGATTTGAAAAAAAATTTTTTGTCATAGTGCTCTCATATCTGATGAATCAGATGGTAGCTTTGATCATAATAAATTTATGGCTTTGTGACTGTTGTCTTTTTCATATCCATGTTCTCTACCACTCTCCATTAGAACATGACGGTTAGATTTCTATTCCATATCCGTATTTTCACCTATGTTATCCTATGTGGGAACCCATGTGATGAGTTACTATGGGTATCTGTTTTGTTTCTTACATTAATTTTTAAAATTAGGTTTTAGTATTTCTTTTTACAATGTGGGTTTCTATGAAAGAAACTCTCTAGTAATAAACCATTTATAACCCCGACGAATTTCGAGGGTGGAATTAATTATTTGGGTGGTCGAATGTAACACCCTGATATTTTATGAGATATATTCATTTTAATTTCATTCATATCGTTTGTTATATGCTACAAAAATATTATATTTCTCTATACGCAATACTGTATTAGCATGCAGTATACGCAACACTATTCTTGGATCGTGTTACACACAATATAAACATCGTTTGATAGTAGTTTTCTATGAAACATTGAGTGTGTGTGTGTGTGTATATATTTATTCAATGTATAACTAAAATATGGTTGGATTCTTTTATAGGCAACAACAATGGAGTCGTGTAATACACGCAACCCTAACATGGCTTGCATTACACGCAATCGTGACCTTCCTCTATAGTGTGTGTTGTACACAATACTGGGTATCACTAAACAATGATATATGGTTATAATATTATTATGAACTAGCCATTATTAATAGTATTAATTAAATTTTAAATTTTATAACATTATTATTTATCTTACACATTTTCTAGAACATGGTATGAGAACAAAATAAAATTTTCGGGTAAAATAAGTATTTTTTAAGAAATGCAGTTTTACCGCCTTTTAATAGAGCACCAATTTGAAATATAAATTTTGTCAAGTTTTAAAGATTAATTTTAAAAAATAAAATTCTTCTTTTGAATAATGATATAAAAATTTACATTGGATAATGTTTTTATATTTTTCTGACAACATTCTTATTTTGATGAATAGTAAAAACACGCTAAATTTTACTTAAAAACAAATTTTTTCATTGAGATAATTTATATTGTTAAATTATAATAGTAAATTATTTTAACGTATAAATAGAATAAATTTTTACCATTTAATATAATTTATGTCATTATCATTGATTTTACATTGAATTTGTAGGTTAAATCAATTCAATCTTTTGAAATCTTTAAAACAAAAACCAGTTTTTTTCGACAACGGGATAAATTTTAAATCAATTACAGAAACATATATGTATTTAATTTGATAAAATGGAATCCATATTTGGAATCAGTAGGTCCAAATTATGTTAATAGGCTACTATTTTGTTGGTAATTATTAATAGTAATTACGGTAAATTTTATTTACCACAGTTTACGGTGAACTAGGTAATTAAGGGTAAAAATAATATTATAAAATTACCTTAACACTTGTCTTAATATAATTGGATGATTATATTTCGTTTTGAGGTATATTTGTCACGAAAGGAAATCTATTGGAATCCACTTGGTTGTGATTAATACCTTTGATTTATTTTTTTTAAAGCAATTGAAATATGTCTCACTTAAACATTAATAATTTGATAATTTTTAATATAAGGTTATATAGAATATATTTTCGAGTATAAATACTCATTTGAAAGATAATTTTTTTATTTATCATGGTAATTTATATGTAATTTTTATGAAATATTTAATTACTTTAATAGATTATACATTAATGATGTAGAAATTATTTATTTAGTGAAAAATCAATAATATAGTGTTTATTAAAATAATAATACCTATCAAAAGGAATAGCAACATGAAAAAACCTTATTGATCATGTATATATATACACTTGATCTATGTAAACCCAAATTACAGGGGCTCGTGATGAACCTCTGATGCTTTCCCCCGCTGGTGACAATGACGTCTGGTTCGGCTCCTCCACCCTTTGCGGGGGAGGGAGAATCGTCATTTCCTAGGAATGCAAGCTCTTCATTCCAGAACTTTTCCGATCCCAACAATCTTCCTCCATTTTTGAAATCCTTTTTTAGCCCTAATGTTCCGAATATTTGGGATGGTAACCCTAATCTTCAGATTTCGACGTCTGAGTTCTCGGAAACCTCTTCGCTGCTGAATCTCACTCTTGTTGCTCGCTTCAGACAAAGGAGACCTTCCGTCGATGCATTCGATCGGTTTGTCATCTCTGGGATCTTCATGAAAGGGCAATTGTCGGGATGTTGGATAGACAACATATTATCATATTTTTTTAGTCATAAGAGGATCTCATTCTTTCTTGGTCAAGAGCGCCTTGCAGCTGCAATGGTATTAGGTTATTTTTTCTTCGTTGGTTGTTTGATTTTCATATGAAACAGGATTCACCCTCAGCTGTGGTTTGGGTCAGTATCCCTAACCCGCCCTTACCTTTTCAGAATCCATCAGTTATAATAATGTTGGGTAATCTTGTGGGTAGATTCCTGTATGCGGATACCTGCACTGAAGCAGTATTCCATCCGATTAACCCTCATGTATGTGTTGAGGTTGATGCTTCATGAATTCCATTTGAGTTTGTGTGGATTATAATCGGCGAAGAATATAGGTGTAAACAACAAGTTGTTTTTGATAACTTGAATGATTTTTGATCAACATGAAACCATTTTCGGCATCTTCCGGGGAGTTTTTGAAGAGGATCATCATCTTAGGGGTTTTATTCTAGATGTCGGGAGTATCAGGCTCCAGTTAGGAGGGAGGATACTACAGGGATCATCCCAGTGTCACATCTGATGGAAGGTCCGGAGATGAGGACTAATGTTATGGAGGGGAAAAATGGAGGTTCCCAATGATTGGGTCCTTTAGTTCAATAGCTCGGTAAAGGGGATGGCAAGGAGCTGGATAGGAATGGTTATGTCACATCCTTGACGGATGTCATGGAAAATCAAATCATTCTGGAGGCTCCGGATGCAAGCAAGAGACAGAGGAAAGAGAATCCTAATACTAGGGGTGATCAAATTAATGGTTCCACATCAGGTGGGGTGACTGTGAGGGATCAACATTTTGGTGATGCCATGGATACGAGGGATCAAAGGGTGGAATGTAAAAGTGGTGACTTAGTAGTGAATCTTGGCAGGAATGGGAGGAAACAGGACAGTGGGGGACCAGGTGTTGCCTCTGCGGTTATTCTTCCTTTGAGTAACAGATTCCTAGGTCTTGCTGAGGAGGGTAAGGATGTTATTGCAGTAGAGTAGGGGGATTACCTAGAGACCAATATGTGGGATTGTGCAAGAGGGGAAGCTGACTGTGAGGCTTCTTGTGAGGTTGTGGGAGATCCTACTGTAGAGAATATAGCTTGCCAACAGGGTAAACCGACTAACTTGGGAAATGTCCTAGAAGGGAAAGGAATAGGAGCAGTTAAGTATGATGGTGTCGTGGGAATTTACATGTGTGATATTGACTGCAACAAACCTGATCAGAGGAGTAGAAGAGATGAGGAGGGCACAGATTTAACTTCGGACAACATTCTTTGGAGGAAGGTGATGTTATCCAGCTGCGAAAAGGAGAATATAGGTGATATGGTCGCTCGTTCCTTTAGCGACATATTGTAGGGTGGAGATAGAATCAGGACCGATGATGGAGGAGCAGCTTCTGCTACTCCAAAAAGAAAAGGCATGAAGGATTACTACTATCATACTCGACCAATGTGCAATAGATCATCCATTAAATGGGAGGATGGGGTGTCTCCGGCTTTCAAGAAAGGCAACTTGTCCAAGAAAGAAGGTTCTGGGCGAATCATGCTGGAGGATGTGAGTTCGGACTATGATGGTGATTTCATGAGGTGATTAAATCCGGCTTTTGAATGGGGAATAGCCACCGCAGAGGGGAGTTCTTGCGCTGGTGGAGATGACGGGTATGTTAACTATGATTTTTAGTTTTTGTTAACTGGTTGTGTGTGTGTTAGATTTTTCATCATTGGAGGGGACTGTTTTCTGCTTTTTGGGTTTGTTGTGACTTTGGGTTTCTCACTTTTCATAAAATTGTTTGAAATAATAATAAAAAAGTATTCCTAGAATTTTATATATATACCATAAGCTTCCATTTATCAATTTTTGGACCATTATGAGCATTATAAACATATAAAGACATTTATATTTTTTTAAATGACGTCATAGATGTCATCTTCATAATTTTATAAATATAACAATTTAAATATGGTGATTTTAAGATGATAGAATAGAATAAAAAATTTATTATGAAATTTATTATATTTGTCTTCATTATAGGATTTTATTTTTAATTTATATGCAATTAATATGTATATTATATGATTATACAAAAATGGTGTAGTAATTGTTATATTAAGAGAAATATCAAATAAATGGTTTTATAAATATTAAAATAAACATTATATGATCTAATTAATGTTCTAGAGAAAATTTTCTAGATGAATATAACATAATATAAATCTATTAAACATTTTGGTTCGAATATATCCTCTATGTGGATTTTATTTAAATTCTAAAAAATGAATAGTGTCAAAATTAACACTATTATTATTTTGTAAAAATAACATATTATTAAATTGTTTAAATGTCACATAAATTTTTTTAAATTATAATTTAAACATTATATGGTCTAAAATGTCACAAATTACCCAATTATGGATGATTCACAACACATATGTAATTAAATATAACAATTTAATATTAAGAATATTATTTCCACAAATAAGATTAAAACAATTAAATAATGATAAATCAAATTGATATGGTTTAAAATAATTTACCAAAATGTCTAAATTTGATTGGGTGATGATATTTCAACCCTATATTACCTAATATCAGAATTTTAGTCACTTTAGAAGTTTATAAGTGGGATTTGAGTTTATTATATATTTATATTTTTGAGGTTTCCAAAAGTGCCCATATCTTCCATTTTAAAAGGCAAACTCCTCCTTCTCCTCACACCACAATAATCCTTAAATCTAGGACATAACATACCAATTTATCCTCTACACTTCCCTAGAAACCTACTATATGTCATGGTCTTCTTCCAAGACCATCTTTACTAACTTAAGGGGAGGTTAGGAGGAGGCGCGTCGAAGAAGAGATAATCTCTTCTACCAATTATTTCATATTTACTTATTATTATACTTCTTCTTCTTTAGTTATTTCATTATATAGTAATAACATCAGTATAAATAATATACTGATATGTTATTATAAATATGAAAAAACCCTATTTCACATTCTACCCATCCTACGAAAAACAAAATCACCGCTCGTGCGTACGTACGAAATACCGTCTCCACGTCGTGGTGTAATCTGTTTTTCCACCCCCACTATACATGGATGGGTATAATGGAGTAAATAATAACTATATCTATGTTTATTATAACATTATAATAATTCTAATATATTATATCATCCTCTCTAATTCCATTAAAAAATTATGGGTACGATATCATCGCTCGTGTGTACATACGGATTACCATCTCCACGACACGATGAAATTAATTCTCCATGTTAACCATTCAAGAATGATTATAAAGTATATATATTAAATATATTAGAAATATAAGAAATATTATTTATACTGGACTTATGTATATGTTATTTACTTACTTCCATTCAGTTTAATAAGGAAATGAAAACAACGTTCATGAGTACGTACGACATACCATCTCCATGAACGGTGTATTTCTTTCCCTTTATTGAACTATTATATATATTTATAATCTGATTATATATTATATATAAATCATGTTTTACATTTTGGAAGTAAGTAATCATGATCTATGTAATTATATGAATAGCTACAAGTAAAAACACAGATGATAAATGAAACAATTTTAAGCAAAACCCTACTTTAACATGGAATTGACAAATGAGCAGGTAATATAAAGTCGTAAGTGAATAATATATGATAACATAAATAATATTATGGTTTTTTACAAGTTATTAATATGTTTAAACCCACTATACAGGGGTCTCAGACACATTCAAAAGAAATTGGATATAAGGTATGGGATAATTTTGCAATTCTCAATTTTTCTGAGATTGCTTATACGTAAGTATTTACTGGGGTTATATTTTTCATTAATGACCATAAAAATGTTTTCCATAATGTGTTTAATATTATTCCATGTGTTTTTAATGCCATTTTTTCCTCTATTTGACTTTTAAATTGTGTTATGGAATGAATCATTCTATTGTTTACCATAAGAGGAATGTTTGGACTTTTCTGTTAAAAGTACGAGGAGAATTTTTTTTAACTTATACATCATGAATGGATTTTTACAGTTTCATAAAGACTAATTTTCATGAAGATTAATCTACAATCTTTAATTATTATTTTTATCAAAATAATTTTTATTTAAAATTTAATGGCATTTTTTGAAAATAAAATGATTTTGAAGAAGAAATGATATTTTCCTCAAAAATTCATTTGAAGTGTTTTGTTAAAAATATTTTCCATATAAGATGACACTATTTAGTATGATTATGTTTCAAGTATATTGTCTCTATTATTTACATGGTAATATTCTTCTTATGATTATATGATATCAATTCGTTTTAAATGGATTACACAATGATGGGATGATGTTTATGAAACCAATTTTATTCTTTGAGTTATGATGAATGATTTATGTTTATGTTGTGGAACACGTAAGAATGATTTAATTATAAGATGGGTGGGACCTATATCTCCCTCTAATGCATTGTTGAAAGATTTAGATCTCATGAGATAAACATGGCTGGAAAATGCATGTTAATCAGGTTCGGTGATACAGGACTGGAATGAGGAGTGAACTCAATTCAAAAAGGGACATTGTCCACTATGATGGTATTGGCAGCAATGCCTTTGCTACCATGGAAGTCGTATCATGTGCTTAATGGTTTCCTCAATTACATGTTTTATTTCCATTCTATTTTATAATAATTATTGTTTCTTTATGATCAATGCCTTACATACTTCTATGTTTTATGTCATTGCTCATGATTTTGATGTTTAAACATTATGTTCATGTTTTTATGTTGAAATGTATATGATTTGTTTTATTTTCTCCATGCTTACCCTTATTGAGAATTTGAGCTCTCCCTTTATATGTTTTATTTTCCCCATGATTTAAAGAATCGTTATAGGTAAGAAAACAAAAGGGGAAGATCTTTATGGGAGATGTTGACGATCTTTCACCCCAACTAGAAGATTATGTTCCGAGTTTCCAAAGACACTATACAATTATGGTACTTGAGTATTGGTTCTTGTTATGTATTAAGTAATCCATAAAAGTAATGTAATGTCCATGTACATCATGATTTGGGTCTCTACAGTTGGTATTAGAGGAATGGTTTAGTTAACCTTTGGAAACTAGAATGCGAAAACTTTAGTGAGATTCCTAGAGATATTTCTATGATATTCCTATGGATGTCCAGAAGTCTAATTATATGTATAAGATATATTCCTAGAATTATGGTAACGATAATATAAATAAACCTAAGATGTTAGAGATTGAATTTACTCCCCCATTATAATGTTTTTTTTCTAGTACGAGTTTTTCCTCTCATACTATTATTTTTGGGTTTTATAAATTGGCAGGAAATAATAGGATTCATGTTAATGGAGAATATGATGGAAAATGGAATGATATTCTTCATGAGAAACCAAATGAAACAGGGTTTGGATGTCCAAACACCATTATTATGCCTAATCAGAAATCTCATAATATGATCAATACTCTCAACATTGGTGACATTCCTAACTCAGCTAATAAGAGAAAGATGGAGTTTCATGATGATTATAGAGGAAAGAAAGTTCAATTTTCTTCATGTAAATCATTTGGGAAGAGGCCTCCGATAGAATGTTTCCATGCAACTATATGATTATTTGGGTGTGGAAAATAAGTAAACAAAGATAGTAATTGCAAAAGAAAAGGTTTAGTTAACACCATAGACAAGGATAACAGTATTTCTAAGACCTCAACAATGGTTAAATGTTTTAAATGTGGAATGTACGAGCATTATGCAAACCAATTGACTAAGGGAAAGTCTCATGAAGAGAATCATCATGGTTGTATGGGTAGTATTTATATTGATGATGATGAATAGACTACAAATGATATGTTAGATAAAATAATTGTTCAAGCTTGGAAAATGTTTTAAGAATATAGTGGAATGATTTATGTTTATCAAGAGTTATGTTGTAAAGGTAATGGTACTATTGAATAAAGAAACATCTCAGGATTGTTAATCTATTGTTTTTCATAAAGTATATGAAATTATATGTTGAATGCTACTGGTAACCATGAATGGTTATTCAGATATGTTTGGAAGGTAGATGATATGCGCATAATGAAGGGATTCAGAGATAATGAAATGTTTGATAATATTATTTATCTCATGACAGGTATAAGGAAAATGTGATAGCATGATTTGATTGTATATAAATAATTGGATTTTGGTATCTGGAAAGAGTTATCTTTTGACAAAATTCATGTTATCACTAAGGTTCTATGGTAATTCATGTTTCCAGAGAATACATAATTAAAGTATTCACATGTCTGGAAAATGACCAAAAAAATATATTTTATGATATATGGGGGATAAATGATGGTATTCACATGCTTTGTTGGTGAAATTTTTAGTAATTGTTTCCTTTATATTATATGATTAGACGGAAGTATTTTCGATAAGCCTAACAGTTTGAATGGATTAAATTGGACATCAGATAGAATTTTTTAATGCTAGAAAATTTTTGATACTATTTCTCGAATGTTATTATAGTGTAGTTTTATAAAAAGTAAAACCCATAAGACATGTGAAAACCCATCGCGTTGGACAATGTTGTGAGAATCGAACCCACAACCGATGCGTGACATGACTTTATCACCTACCACTGGCCTACAAGAAGAGCCTGGTTAGTAGAAACTAGTTTTATTAGAGTAATCAGTATGATAGATGATGTATAAGTCCATTTTGGAACCATATACGATTAATCTCACAAAAGATGGATGTATACTAACCTTATGTTTGAGACAGATGGAATGACCTATCATTCTCTCGCATGATCTGATAAAACTGCGAGAAAGAAAAATTCAACTTCATTTCATTAAGAGATGAAGTGGAAATTGTTCGAGGTAGAGGAAATAGTCAGATTGTACCAAAATCAAGTATGAATTTCGTTGAATTCAAAAATTCATTAACGTTTATGGAATGAACTTGAAAACCAAAAATGTTGTCCTAGTGCTCTAAAATTATATGAATCAGATAGTACCTTATATCATCACAAATTTATGGCATTTTGACTATTGGCTTTTTCATAGCCATGTTCTCTACCACTCTCCATCAGAACATGATTGTTAGATTTCTCTTCCATATCCACATTTTCACCTGTGTTCTCTTATGTGGGAACCCAAGTGATGAGTTACTTGAGGTATCCATTATTTTTAACGTCCATTTTTTAAATTATGTTTTAGTATTCCTTTTTACGATGTGGGTTTCTATGAATGAAACACTCAAGTAATAAACCATTTATAACCCTGGCAAATTTTGTGGGCGAAATTCATTTTAAGGGGGGTAAAATGTAACAGCCCGATATTTTATGAGATATATTCTTTTTAACTTCATTAAAATATTTTGTTTTATGCTTCAATAAGATTATATTTTACTACATGCAACACCGTAGTAGCTTGCATAATACGCAACACTATTCTTGGATCGTGTTACACATAATTTCAAGTTCGTCTGATAGTAGTTATTCTAAGAAACATTGAGTGTGTGTGTGTCTATATATATATATATTCACTTTATAATTGGAATATGGTTGGATTCTATTATATGAAACAAAAAGGAGTCTTTCACTACACGCAACCCTGTCTTGGCTTGCATTACACTCAATCGCAACCTTCCTCGATAGCGTGTGATGTACGCAATATCGGGTTTCACTAAACAATGATATATGGTTATAATTTTATTAGGAACTAGCCATTATGAATATTATTAACAAAATTTTAATTTTATAAAATTATTATTCATTTTGCAGACTTTCTAGAACATGGTATGAGAAAAAAATAAATTTTTCTGGTAAATTAAGTATTTTTAAAAAAATGAAGTTTTGCCTCCTTTTGATGGTGCACCAGTTTTAAATTTAATTTTTTACAAGTTTATATGCTAAATTTTCCAAAATAAACTTCTTCATTTGAATCAGGATATAAAAAATTACATTGGACAAAGTTTTGATATTTTTCTGACAACATTCTTATTTTGATGAATAGTAAAAGCCAACTAAATTTTACTTAAAAATGACTTTTTTCATCGAAATAATATATATGGTTAAATTATGATATTATATTGTTTTAAATTATAAATATAATATATATTTACTAATTAATATTATCTATGTCATTATCATTTATTTTACATTGAATTTGTAGGTTAAATCAATTCAATGTTTTCCAATATTTTAAACAAAACCCCATTTTTTCGACAATGGGATTAATTTTAAATTAATTACTGCAACTTCTGTGTTTTGAATTTAAAAAAATGGGTTCCATATTTTTAATCATTAGGTCCAAATTATTTTAATATGCTACTATTTATTTTTTGAAATTATGAATATTAACTACCATAAATTTTATTTACCACAGTTAAAGGTAAATTATGTAATTATAGGTATAAATATTATTATAAAATTTCCCTAACACTTGTATTAATATAATTTGGTGATTATATTTCGTCATAAGGTATATTTGGGTCTAAATTTAATCCATTGTAACCCACAATGATGTGATTAAGTCCTTTAAATTATTTTTTTTAATGAAAGTGAAATGTGTCTCACTCAAACTTTAATAATTAGATTATTTTTAATATAAGTTTATACTGAATATAATTTCAATTATAAATACTCATTTGAATTATAAATTACTTTTATTTATAATATAAATTTATTTGATATTTTTAAGAAATATTTAATTACCTTAATAGCTTATACATTAATGATGTAGACATTATTCATTTAGTGAGAAATCAATAATATAGTTTTTATTAAAACAATAATACCAATCAAAAGGACCAGAAAAATTACCAAACCTTATTGGTCGAGTATATATATACCCTAATCATCTAAGGATGTATATTTCAACCATTTGGTGCCCTATAAAACATATTAGGACATTTATATTATATTATTTTAAATGATGTCAAAGAAGTTTCCTTCATAATTTAATAAATATAAAAATTTAAATTTTGTGATTTTATGATGATAAATTCGAGTAAAAATATTATTATGAATATTATTATATTTATCTTCATCATAATATGTTATTTTTAATTTTTATTCAATTATTAATTATATTAAATGTTTATACATAAATGATGTAGTAAATGTTATATTAAGAGAAATATCAAATAAAAGGTTTTATAAATATTAAAATAAACATTATATGAACTAATTAATGTTATCCACAAATTTTAAACATTAATATGACATTTTATTAATATATTAAACATTTGGGTCTAATATATCCTCTGTTTGGATTTTATTTAAATTCAAATAAATGAATAGTGTCGAAATTAACACTATTGTTATTTTATAATAATATCATATTATTAAATAGTTTAAAAATCACATAAATATATAAATATTATAAATTGAAATTTATATGGTCTAAAATGTCATAAAGTACCCAATTATGGATAATTTACAACAAAAAAGTAATTATTTATAATAATTTAAAATTTAGAATATTATTACACCAAATAAGATTAAATAAATTAAATAACGATAAATCAAATTGATAAGGTTTAAAAAAATTTCACAACATGTATAAATTTGATTCATTGATGATATTAAAACCCTATAATACCTCATATCCAAATTTGAGTCACTTTTGAAGTTTTTATTTGGGATTTGAGTTTATTATAAATTAATATTTTTGGTGTTTCCAAAAGTGCCCCTATATACCCATATAAAAGGCCACCTCCTCCCTCTCCTCCTCACACTAATTTGGGAATTCAAGATCATACAACCCCTGAAAATTTATCTTCTACACTTCCTTATAAACCTACTAGATGTCCTTGTCTTCTTCCAAGACCAACTTTACTGCCCTCTGTAGAGGTTAAGAGGAGGCGCGTCGAAGAAGAGAAAACCTCTTATACCAATTATTTCAAGTTTCATTATTCTTATTCTTCCTCATCTTTATTTGTTTCATTATAAAGTAATAACATCACTATAAATAATATACTTATATATTATTATAAATATTAAACAACCCTATTTCACCTTCTACCCATCCTACGAAAAATGAAATCATCATGCGTGTGTGTGTACGAAATACCATCTCCACGTCGTGGTGTAATCTATTTTTCCACTACCACCTTACATGGATGGGTATAATGGTGAAAACAATAACTATAAATATGGTTATTATGAAATGATACTAATTCTATTATATTTTTTCATCCACTCTAATTCCATTCAATAATTATGGGTATGATATCATCGCTCGTCTGTACATACGGATTACGGTTTCCACGACGCGATGATGTTCATTCTCCATGTTAACCATTCAAGAATGATTATAAATTATATATATTAAATATTCATGAAATATATGAAATATTAATTATAATTCACTTATGTATATGTTATTTACTTACTTCCATTCAATTTAATAAGGAAAAGAATGCAACGTTCATGTGTATGTACGGCCTACCGTCTCTATGAACGGTGTATTTTTTTTCCATTTATCGATCTATTATATATATGTATTCTGAATATATATTATATATAAATCATGTTTTGAATTCTGGAAGTATGTAATCATGATCTAATTAATCATATTAATAATTACAATTCAAAACACAGACGATAAATGAAATGATTTTATGCAAAACACTACTTTAACATGGAATTTACAAATGAATGGTTAATATAAAGTCATAAGTTAATCATATATGATAGCATAAATAATATCATGGTTCTGTTAGAAGTTAATAAAATTTTTAAAACCACTATACAACGGTCTCAAACCCATACATAAGAAATTGGTCATAAGGTAAGGAATAACTTTGCAAATCACATTTTTTCGGAGATTTCTTATACGTAACTATTTTCTGGGGATATATTTTTCATTCATGACCATATAAATGTTTTCCAAAAAGTGTTTAATAATAATGAATGTCTATTTAAAGTCATGTTTTCCTCTATTTGACTTATACATTGTGTTATGGAAGGAATCATTCTTTTATTTCCCATACGAGGAACCTTTTGACTTTTCCGTTTAAACTACAAGGAGAATGTTTTTTTAAAATTATACGGCATGAATAGATTTTTATGGTTTTATAATGCCCAATTTTAAAGAAACTTTATATACAATATTTCATTATTATTTTCAAAAAAATACTTTTCTTTTAAAATAAAATGGCATTTTGTGAAATGAAAATGATTTTTAAGAAGAAAGGATATTTTCCTCAAGAATTTATTTCAAGTGTTTTGTTAAAACTATTTTCCATATAAGATGAAATTATTTAGTATGATTATGTTTCAAGTATAATGTCTATTTTATTTACATATTTTGATTCTTCTTATGATGAAATGATATCCATTTGTTTTAAATGGATTTCATTTTAATGGGATGATGTTTATGAAACACATTTAATTCATTGGGTTATGATGAATGATTTATGTTTATATTTTGGAACACGTAAGAATGATTTCATTATGAGATGGGTGGGACCTATATCTCCCTCCAATGCATTGGGTAATGATTTATATCTCATGATATAGAAAATTATGGAATAACAAGTTAATCAGGTTCTGTGATACAAGACTAGAACGAGGAGTGAACTCGATTCAGAAAGGAACTTTGTCCTCTATGATGGACTTGGTAGCAATGTCGTGGATACTATGGAAATAATATCATGTTCTTAATGGTTTCCAAAATTACATGCTTTCTCCCAGGATTTTTTATCAGGATTAATGTTTCCTTATGATCTATGCCTTACGTACTGCAATGTTTTATCTCATTTCTTAATATATTGATATTTAAACATTATGTTCCTGTTTTTAAGTTCAAATGTATATGATTTGTTTTATTATCTCCATGCTTACCCTTATTGATCATTTCAGCACACCCTTTATATTTTTTCTATTCCCCAGGATTTATGGAATGGTTTTATGTAAGAAAACAAAAGGGGATGATCTTTATGGGAGATGTTGAAGATCATTCACCACGATTTGAAGATTATGTTATGAGATTCCAAAGACACTAAACTATTAAGGTCCTTGAGTGTTGGTTCTGGTTATGTATTAAGTATTCCATAAAATTAATGTAATGTCCACGTATATCAGGCTTTATGTGTCTACACATGTCATAATTCGACTAGTATAATACCAATGATTATGTTTTCTTATGGAATTATTTAATCATATCATATTCCTTCTATAGAAGTGTTCATGTTTATTATTTGTAAAGGAATGAGTATCCAATTATTCATAATTTCTAATATTTATGTTATCTTACACTATATTTCTTACCCTTACGGAGTATTTGAGCTCACCCCTTTCTTATGTTTCATTTTCCCAGGATATGAAGAAGTTAGTTATGAGTGACTTTCTGTCATAATCTAGGTGGTTTGGATGATTGTAATGGAATAAATTTGGGTTGTATTTCTTTTCATGTTTTAATGTTGAACTAATGTATGAATCCTTTTTCCAATAATACTAAACTAATCAGTCATTCAGGACATGATTTCTTTATGATCATGCCAATTCTATGTAATAATGCACCTACTCTGGGTAACGAGGGTCGGGGCATTACAGTTGGTATCACAGAAAGTTCAGTATCGAACATAGAAATTAGATTTAGATAAACACTGATCAGAGCACATTTTCCTATGATAGAATTTGAGGATTAGTATCGAAGAAATTCATAGAACTTTGGTATTGTAGATATTTTGTATGTTTTCCAATCAATACATCCCTGTCTGGATACATGCATGTAGAGGCGGCTCTCGAACAGATGTTCCTAGGGGTATAACCTGAAAACACTGCATTGAGCTAGACTTGAACGAGAACTGCTTCATGACAATAGAACCTATTGAACTCTTGGTTGTGACACTCTCTAGGGATATTCTTAGGATAATTCTCATTTTATTTACAAACCATTATTTAGGGTTAATGATTATATAATTTCTCAAATAAGACATTTGTATTATTATTGATTATATCTATAAACTGTTCAATTTATGTTATGTGTTTTATAAGAATGGATATATGTATTTTGATTCATAAACTAATATAGTTTATGCCATTGCTTATATAGTAGAGCTGGTGATGAAACTAGTGTTGATCATCTTTTCACCATACATAGACAACTCACACATGTTTTGAATAATAACCTTACCCTTATGGAGAACCCTAATCTACAACGTGGTGGATCAATGTTAGACCGCTTCAGGAGGCAACGTCCATAAACAATCAATGGGAGTAAAAATCCATTACTTACTGAGAATTTGATAAATTCCTTAGATAAAATATTTCATGCTTTGGGGAGTAGCTAAAGGGAAAAAGTTGTCATGGAATTTTATCTCCTCTCTAGAGAAGATGGTCAATGGTGGTCATTGATTCAAAACACAAAGGAAGATGAAGAAGTGTCCAGTATGGAATATAGGGCATTTAAAGAACGTTTCATATAAAAATACATTCCGTGTGACCATTGAGCGGATTTGGAAAAGCAATTTCTGAGTCTAAGGAAAAAGGATGATGAGAATGTTGCAAAGTATGAGGCTATAATTACAAGATTAGCAAGGCATGCTATATATTATATACATAATCAAAGAAGTAATAATGACTGTTTCATTGATGGGTTAAAACCATTTCCTTATCGAGCATTAGTATCACAATCCTTATCATCATATGGAGATATTGTCGCATGTGCTATCAATATTGAAAAGGAATTCTCTATGTCTTATGAATTTAAAGAAAATCAAGAAAAGAATAGATCCGTGGAACCCTCTTTGAAAGGAAATAAAAATACATGGAATAATTGAATTTCCACCCTGTGATAATTGTGGAAGTAAGCACCCTCGTGCCATTCTAAAAGGAAAATGAATATGCTACAAATAAGGAGGGAAAGGACAACGTGCTGGTGATTGTAAGGGAAAAAATAAGTTAGAAAAGTTCAACTCTACAATTTCATGGAGACGAGACATTATGAAAGTTTATTTCCTAAGCGTCAGGGGAGCAGACCTCAGAAAAGGCCAAGGGATCATGGCCAATCATATGTGATCACTACTGATGAGTTTGAATCTCCAAAAGATGTTGTTGTAGGTTATTTAATGGTTTCCTCAAGTTCAGCCAATACATTATTTGATTCTAGACCATCACATTGTTTCATATCTTCCCTGTTTTCTATGAAAATTAGATATTTCTAATTTTATTTAAAATGGGGGTTGTCAGTCTAAACTCTTAAGGGAAGTATCATTGCAACAATGTTTTGTGAATCAGTTCCCATTAGGGCATATAAATGGACTGTATCTTCTGATATCATCGTCATACCAATGATTGAATTTGATATAATTCTCAGAATGGATTGTCTTTCAGAGCATGATGATAAAATTTATTTTACGAAGAATGAGGTTATAATTTTTGATGATGATAAAGAGTACATTATTATTAGAGAGGAAACGTTACCACCTAAGTCTTATATAGATCCACCACTTGAAGAACAACAAAAATCAATTACTGGGGAGGAAGAGAACGAAATAACTGTGGGTGAGGAAAGGAATATTAAAATAGAGGATGTACCTAATGTTCAAGAATATGTTGATTTGTTTCCAGAAGATCTACCTAGACATCCTCCAGAATGAGAAACAGTATTTTCCATTGATTTAATTATTGGTCCAACGCCCTTATCAAAGAACCCCTATAGAATGGACACTGTATAATAAGTAGAACAATAGAAACAATGAGAAGAATTGAGTAATAAAGGATTCATTTTCCCTAGTGTTTATCCATGGGGATCCCTTGTCCTTTTTAAGAAGAAAGATGGATCTATGAGGTTGTGCAATGACTAAAGGAAGATCAATGTGGTAATGATAAATAACATGTATCCCCTTTCTCTAATTGGTGATTTATTTGATCAACATCATGGATCTCAATATTTTTCAAAGATTGAACATCAATCTGGATACCATCAGTTGTGTGGGAAGAAGGAACACCTTCCAAAAATAGCATTTCGAACCTTTTACGAGCATTACGAGTTTACAATAATGCCTTTTCGATTGACTAATGCACCCTCTATCTTAATGGATCTAAGGAATAGAGTTTTCAAGAAATATTTTTATGAATTTTTAGTTTAATTTATTGATGATATATTGGAATACATCAAAAGCTGTGAAGATAATGAAAATCACTTGTGCATTTTTCTAAAGACTCTTAGAAGAAATGAATTATATTGGAAATTTTTCTAGTGTAAATTCCCACTTCAAGAGATTTCTCTTTTTGTCCATATTGTCTCCTAGTAATGAATCTTGGATGATCTTTCAATGACCATGGAAATCAATGAATGTCCATCATAGACGAGTACAATTGAGGTATATAGTTTTATTGGTTTAGCATGTTATTATCGACGTTTCACCCAGAATGTTTCCGGTTGGCTAACCCATTAACAAATTACACATGTTAAGGTGTTAAATTTTTTTGGACAAAATAGTGTGAAAAATAATTTTAGGAACTGATGAGAATATTTTTCAATGCTCTTATCAGGACTCTACCATCGGAGAATGATGGGTCTATTATTTATAGTGATTCTTCAAAGAACGTACTTGGTTATGTCCTTATGCATCCTGATAGTGTTATTTCTTATGCATCACGATAGCAAAAATTTCATGAGAAATACTATCCAACTCATGATATAAGGATTCTAGCTACAATATTTCCTTTGAAGATATGGAGACATTATCTCTATAGTGTAAAATGTGAGATATATACCAATCAAAAGAGTTTGAAGTATATTTTCTCCCAAAAAGAACTCATCTTGTGGAATAGGAGATGGCTTGAACTACTAAAGGATTATGATTGCACATACACTACCACCCAGAGAAGGAAAATAAGGTGGAAGATTCTTTGAGTAGAAAGTATCATGGATTTTTGAACAAGATGATTGTTGAAAGGGATTCTATTTTCATGGATCTAGTGAAAATGGATATGGAAATAATCATTGAAGGTTAAACATCAATACTTTTTCAAATGTTTCCAAACAAAATTTGCTAGAAATAATAAATATTTCTTAGACTGATGATGTGGAGTTTCGAAAGAAGATTAGAGCTGTGAGTGATGAGAGATTTAGTGACTTCATATATGAAGACGAGATTTTGAAATTTGGGAAGATACTTTGTGTTCCATATATACTTGATCTTAAAAGGGTGTTTTTATATGATTCTCATTTCTCCCATTTATCTATACACCCCAGTAGCACTAAGATGTACTGTGATTTGAAAGAACATATTTTGTTGGACAACATGAAGAGGGAGATTGTTGATTTTTTTTCAATATGTATGGTTTGTAAACAAGTGAAAGCTGGAAGGCAATAGCCTAGATAAGTCATGCGACCTCTTCCCATACTTTAGTTGATGTGGGATAATATTACGATGGACTTTGTCATGGGACTAACAATGAAACCTTTAACGAATGATGCAATATGGGTCTTTGTTGATCGTCTTTCCATGTCAGCACATTTTATTGATATAAGATAAGATTAACCACTTTAATGTTTACCAATATTATATATTAATGATGTCGTAAGACTCCATGGTGTACCCATATTGATTGTTTGAGATCACAATCCCCATTTTACACCAAGATTCAAGAAAAGTCTTCAGAAATCCTTAGATACTGAACTTCATTTGAGAATGGCCTTCAACCCTCAAACTAATGGAAAATCAGAACTGACATTTCAAATGTTAGAAGACTGGTTAAGATCATGCTCACATGACTTTCAAGGTACGTGGGATCAATATTTACCTATTGTATAATATTTCTATATTAATATCTTCCATTCAAGTATTCAGATGGGACCATATGAAGCGTTATATGGAAAGAGATTTCGCAGACCAACCTGTTGGGATGCTGATGGTGAAAGAAAACTCGTAGGACCATAACTTGTTGAGCAAACGATGGAAAGGTGAAGGTAATATAAACCCACATCAAAGCAGATCAAAGTAGACAGAAGATCTATGTGGATAACCGAACTAAGGATTTTTAATTTATGTAGGAAATCTTTGTTTTTGAATGGTATCTTTATGGAAGGTAATTATATGATTTATTATGGAGGTTAAATTGAGTCCCATGTACATCAGACCTATCGAAATTATAGAAAGAATTGTGAATGTAGCTTACCATTTGGCAATGCCTCTAAGTCTCTACAATGATCAAGATGTGTTCCACGTATCACTGTTGAGAAAATACATGCCTGACCCAACGCATGTACTCACCTATAAAGAACTAGAACTAAAATTTGATCTGTCATATTGAGATGAACTTGTCAAAATTCTTGATAGTAGAGAACAAGTGCTGAGAAACCAGACGACTTTCCTTGTAAATGATCAATAGAGAAACCATAAAATAGAAGAGGAATCGTTGGAAACCAAGGAACATATAATGAGAACAAACCAAATCTTCTACTACAGTAATATTTCTGAAATATTGTGGAAGAAATTATTTGAAAGAGGGGGGAATGTAACACCCCAAGCTACACGATACGTTTTCCTTTGGATAATATAGTATCTTGTGTTGTATGCAACTTCGAGTTCAAACACACCATAACCAAATCAAACTAGCCATTGTGAATAGTAACACCCCCATTTTGAAATTTATAAATTTTTTCATTCAAAATGGACTTCATTTTTGGATTCAGAATATCAAAATTAGCTTAGGGTGAATTTTTGGTAGTTTTCTAAAAAAATTCAATATTTGATGAATAGTAAAAAACACTAAGTTATTCATTAAACCCAACATTTTGTTTAAATAAATATATATTTATTTAAATTTATGTTAGATAAAAATAGATATATAATACCTATATATTTTCAATGTAATTCATGGGGTCATTTTATAATGAGTTTAGATATATAAAAGTTTATTGAAGTTTTTATCGTCTTTTACCCATCTCCGAGGAGTATTTAAAATTTTGTATAAAACATAATTTTACCGCTTTTGTGTGTTAAATTTCAAAAAATATGAGAGGAAAAGTTGATATCATTACGTAAAATTTTGTTCAATAAGACAAAAATAATTTTTGGTGAACATTAACGTTTACTTTCATTTATCACAATTAAATGTAAATAGGGTAATAAAGGGTTAAAATGATATTATTATTACCCCAAAACATGTATTAATTCAATTTTATAAGTATAATTCGACCAAAAACAACCTTAGAAATAATATATGAACCTCTTTGGTCGACTTGGATTAGATTTGGAGATTTTTTGTTATTTTATTTAAAGAAGAGTTAAAAGAGTTAAATTCCATGTTTAATAATTAAAAATTTTTAATGTTGGGATAAAAACAATATAAATTAAACTATAAATATTAATTAGAAAGATAAAAATATTTACTAAATAATGGTATTTTATTTATAATATTTATACATTATATACTGAAATTTTCTTATGACACAATGATGATGTAGTAATTTCTAAAGAAATTAATGAATAAAATAATTTATATTATAAATATCCAAATAAATTTAATTTGATAATTTTAATGAATTAAACTAAATTTCAATGTTAATATTAAATTTTAGGTTTGATTTAATGTTTTTATTTGAAAGTAATAATGTTTTCAGGACTTTAACAGAAATAAATTATTAAATATTGTCAAAATTTCCAGAAATGTGTTTTTAAAACAAATACAACATTATTGGTTGATATATTAATTTTAAAAATATATGGATCAACCAAAAATCTTATATAATGATAGTAGAATCATTAAAGAACCACTTAGGGTTCACCTTGATGTTCATAGTATGTTTATTAACCCAATAATATAAAAATACAAAGAGACTTGATAAATGTTAAACAATTTAACAAAGAGTTAAATCTAAAAGATAAGGTTAATATTGTGAACCAGACCATTATAAAACCAATTAGTTGAAAGGTATTCGACCAATATTGACCTTATCCTTTGAATAATTAATTTTGGATACATTATAAACCGAATATGATTTTATTATAAAATAATATCTCAATCTTTTCCTAAGGTGCCCCTCACCCTTCTTATAAAAGGGCACTTCCCCTTCTCTCAAATTAACACTTACAAAGATATTTTACTTGGCCATCCCATTCAGAAATATCCTCTCAACTATACTCCCTTAATAATAGAGGATTTTTATAGTCATAAATCCAACCTATAGAAACCTTTTGATCAAATTAAAAGGAAAAACCCGAAGAAGAGGTAAATATTTTATCACCTCTTAAAAGTTATTTTCTTGTTCCACTTCTTGTTTCCTTATTTTTTTCATTATAAAATAATAAATCATGTATCTTATATAAACTATGATGTTATTATAAATATTGTACAACAATATTCATTATTTTATCCATCCTATGAATGACATATCATCAAACGTGTATACGTAAGGCATACCGTATCGACGTTGTGGTGTAGTTGTTATTCAATACATTATTATTTGGATGGGTATAAGAATGATGTATGATTGATGTAAATAATAAATATAACATGTTAATGATTCTTTATATATGATATACCATTTATTTACATAATATATTAAATCTAAAGAATAATAGTGTCGCTCGTTCGTACATACGGATTACCATCTCCACGAACGCGATGAGATTCATTCTCCATCGTAACCATTCAAGACTAATTTTCATTTCATTGTTAAAAAAATGTTTAAAGACTTGATATCATTCTGGATATGAATAAGATACATCCTGTCCATGACAAACATGACTCATGTAACAAATAATATAAAGGAAAATGAATCAGTTAACACCTGAAATGATGATAATACTAAAATATTATTAACAAATATTTATTTGAAGATTATATATGATATCATAATTATGTATATGGTTCTTGTATAATTTAATAAAAATGATTTAGATATTATACAGGAGGTTAATGTACACTCGAACAAGAAAAATTAATAGTTAATGATTACTTTTTCAATGTCATTATTATTTGAGGATGTTTTTATGTAATTATCTACTGGGACTTATTTAGAATCCAAATCAATGTATCTTAAAAATGTATTCCAAAACATTTTTACTATTTAATAGAATATGGGTTAAATTAATTTAAACCCTTGAATGACTTTTTATAAAATGGAGTGAAAGGAATCGTTCCGTTGTTTTCCAAAAAAAGGTTCCTTATGACCTTTTCGACCAAATTAAGGTAAGAATATTTTTTTACTTATACAGTGAGTGAAACTATTTTCTTCCATTATAAAATCATAAAAAATTCCCTTACAAGAATATAAGAGTATTTTCAAAATAAATGTTTTATTTTATAATTATGAAACATTAAAAGATATCAAAAAAAGAAAGAGATATTTCCCTCAAATAGTTTTGATTTCTTCTATGTGAACTTCCTTTGATGGATTTTATACTTTTTTGATGTCAATTCATTATGATAAAAATAGTCCATATGGTATTGAAGGTTTGTTTATTTGTATGATTATGGATGTTTTATTTTTTACATCATTCATGGTTTATGGTTAAAGTATTGACATTTCGTATGATAAATTTAATATGAATATTTATGTTATATTTCAACCGTTTCATACGAGGAATGTATTGGACTTAGTGAGGGAAAATTGGATCCCATTGTCACTCCACGAGGCATCAGTATGTCTCATGACACAAATAGACATTGAATTGGCTGAGGCATTTCCCAATTTGATAAATGGGTTTTCTCGAGGCCTTATTCATTTTTATATGTCTTGGTTGAGGCCTTGACAAAATGTTTCATAATGTCTAACATTATACATTCCCTCATTATAGAAATAATATGTATTGTTCATGTAGTCATTCAACTTGTAGAATACCCATGATTGTGTTTTATTATGAAACTTTTTACTCATCCCATATTCCTGCCATAAAACTGTTCATGTTTATTATTTATAAACGCATGTGTTTTCAATTATTCACCATTCTTAATATTCATTTTATCTTCCACTATATTTCATACCCTTACATAGCATTTGAGCTCATACCTTAAAAATGTTTAATTTTCCCAGGATATGAAGAAGTTAGTTATGAGTGACTTGGGGGAATAATCTAGGAGGCCTGGATGTTTCTAATGGAAAAATTTAGTGTTGTATTTCATTACAAGTTGTAATGTTGAACTTATGTATGAATCTTATTTCCAATAATACTAAATTGACCTGCCATTTGGGACATGATTTCCTTATTATCATGCCAATGCTATATAATAATGCACTAACTCTGGGTAACTGGGGTCAGGGTGTTAAAACTACTATTCAAATAAAAAAATTATTTCATTAATTAATTTTAATAATCTCAAAATATTCTTTAAATTTTAACTGAATCACATTTTCACTACATAATTAAACTCTTATTATTTTTTTATTAAAAACCATAGAATGTCATATGGAAAGTCAAAGGATGTATAATTGAATATTTTTAATATAGTATTATAATACATTTTATTAAAATATTATTATTTATGTTCATAATAAAAAAGTCAATTTATATATGTTTTAAAATTAATTTATAAAATGATTGTAATTTTTGAAATCAAAACATCAAAATTTTCTAATAGTGAGTTGTTGGCAATGTTCTGAAAACATAAATTTTTATGTGAAGAGTAAAAATAAAATTTGCACATACTATATTTTTCTCTACATAGTGATGATGTGGAAACAAACAAATAAATTATATAAAGTTTGTATTGAAAAAAATTCTTTTAATAATGAAATAATTTCTTTTTAAAATATTAGACTCAATTTATATTCCAAAAATACAATTTCCAATGTTTAAAATATCGAGTATTCCATTAATTTTTTATTTTATCTTTCATTATATTGTATAATATAATAAATTCAATGATGAAATGATTTAAAATAAATAAAAACATTTATTAAAAATTAAATTCTATTTTTAGTCTTATATAATATAACTGTTATATGTCTCGATCATGAAATAATATTTTATTCAATATTCTAGAACAAAACATAATGTTTCATCATTTATAAATACCTCCTCTGACCCCCATTTGGAAAATCACTTACCCAAAAAATTCCATTGAAAAATATCATCAAAATTCTATTTTCATAATCTACATGGGATCCATAAATGTGTTCTTATGTCATCCAAATCCAGTACATCAATTCCTTGGTTCAATAGCAATGTCAAAAGCATCAACAAATATGTAACACTTTTGTCCTCTATAATTAAATTTACATTAAATCCAAATAATCCATTTTAATTTTTCTACAACTAGAAAAAAAATCAATTTTATATAAAATATTAATGGTATTATTATATGGTAAGAATATTTTATTTTTTTCATAATATATACAGTCTCTTCCCCAACCATTTGACATGTTCTGTTAATAGACACATTTATGGCCTAATGAGGATATTATGAAAATTTTAATTATCTCTACATTTACGAATGGTTAGTGAAACATATTTTTAAATTATAAAAAGTTAATTTAATATTTTAATCATATAAGGGTTATTTTACAAATGGATAAATAAAAAACCATAAAATTGATAAAAAATGATAATTAAAAGAACACTCAACAAACCAATTCACATAAAAAAATGTAACCTATTAATTATAGTGATTAAAATTGGTCATGAATTACAGAAATAGATGCTAAAAAATTATATTATCATTTTTTAATAAATATATTTTGAATAAAATGGAAAAAAAATTAATGAAACAAAATAGAAACTAAGGTAAAAGGACTCTCAAACCCGACTCGTTATTTTGGATTGATTATATTTTTTGGGATTGTTTCCATATAATACCCATTAAATACAATATAAATTTATTTTAATTATTTATCTATTATTATTATTGGTATTTGAATTTTTTACCTTATTGGGAATATTTATTAACTACTTATAATGAGTTTTAGAAAATTATTTTAATTTTTATTCATTTCAATGACTATTATTAGGAATATTCTTCTTGAATATCCTAAAATATGATTTATTAAGTATAAATGACACCCTTAAGTATCCAATTTTTCCCCATATCATTTCATGGATGTTCATGTTCATTTATAGAAACACAGATTATAATATCACTATAATACCCTTTTATTTCACATGGTTTTATTTCAAATACATGATTGATATATATGATTCTATTTAATATGGAATTCCCGGTTAAGAGAATATTTTAATTTCCTATGTGGGTTACAATTTATATATACATCCAATTAATTTGGTGAATTGATATATTTCCTGAGATTTTTATATATGAATATAATACTAGATTATCATACATCATATGTGTTGGTATTTTCCATAATGCTTATAATGGTTCATTGTTATTTATGTTACACATTATAGACTTTATACATTTGATTCTTCAGAATTTTATCCTATGCATATGAATTAATGATGGCTATTTTCATCCACAAACTCATGTTTTTTACTCACATATATTTTATATCTCCCCCTACTAGGATTTTATCCATATTTTTCATTGACATATGTCCTTTGGTTATTACAAGTAGTAAGGTGATTTTTAAAGCCTTTAAGAGTACTATGTCGAACGAATTAAATGATGATTAATGTATTATCTATATTCATATAGTTTGAACATAATTTTCATAATTACAAAAACAAATCAATTTATAGAGATGTAATATTATGGATTGAAATCATTTAAATGTGTTAATATTCCTGCATGAAGTATTCATGTCCATTTAGTTAGCATCAAAACATGGTTTCATTCATTTAGAAATTCCGTTGGAAAAAGAAAACATTGTATAATAATTGGGATAACTTATATTAATACTATATAATTTAATTTATATCTTGATTACATTATTTATTCTTTAATAGATTATTTTTTGTTCTGAAGTTTTCTATTTTATTAAATAGTTGGATGAAGAGAAAACATTAAGACAAACAATTTGATGGAAAATTCTGGAATTATTTTTATTATTCTTTTAATACAGTGTGAGGTGGATTGGAAAAAATCATAGATGTACTTAACCAATTTTCACAAATTATGAATAATAACATGAATCATATAGAATTTTCTTCTTCACTCAAGGATTAAATATACATTGAGTATTTTTATACTAAATACGACTGATATTTTTAAAATCCTTTATCCATGTTATTATAGAAAAATTAATCAACTCCAAGGATAATATATATTTAATTATTTATTGTTCATAGAAGGTTATGTTTACCATAGAAGTCTACCATTTTAAAGCCCAGGTTAATGAATGGTATGAATTGGTGATGAATTAAAAATTGGAGGATGAAGATGAATTAATAGATTGTGAATACATTATTAAAATATTACTAACCATACATTTCCCCCAAGCCACTAACACTATGATGGGGAGATATTATATTGTTTATAATCGAATTGGAATTGAATCGTTTTCCACTTATGTGTAAATTTTCTCAAGTCTATCTATATACACCATAATTTTTTTTATCCACCATGATATTAGAAAAGAAAAAATTTCCTTGTGATATAAAACCAATTATCCAAAAAAATTAACAATACATGATTTTGGGTCTTATGAATAAGTTTTTTTTTGTGTTCTCAATGTTTTGAGATAGTAATGATAATGCTACCGTGGATATGGGAAGAATGATGAAAGTAATTTTAAATTAAAGTACCAAATTAAAAATTATGAAAGATGATCAAACTAGAAATATTCTAAAGATATAGTATGAAAATACATAAAAATCATCTCTAAGAAATGAATAAATGTTTCAATTGTGGAAAACAAAATTAATCCCATTAATGATTAAAATAATTCAATAAACAAATCATATTTAATGGTGAAATATAAGGAATTTTTCAATACCCAACCTATGTCTCAATACATTAACTTCATGGAATAATGTAATTATACATTCTAGTTCACAAAAGAATGTGTCATTAAGAGATATAATTATTAAAACCCAAATTATCTTAGTGTGGAAAGTAAATATTATTCCTTCATCTCTACTGATGTGGTGAAACTGAACTAATTGTGGAATGTTACAATTATTATTCACACAATAATATTGAATGTTCTTTATTGATTTTGGTTCTAAGTATTTCATTATATCTAACATATTTTTAGAAATATTGAATCATCATCCAAGTACCTATAGGTTGAGATATCAATGAAGACATCAAATGTTTCAACCATTTCAATCTGAGAGTTATACTCCTCTAAAATTATCATATGTGGGAATATTCATCTGGTGAATATTATAATTCTTAATTGGGTGTAATTTTATGTTTTTATCATGAATGGATTAGCTCTAATTAAATAGTTATCACATAAATTACCTAGAAATTTCATTAAATTTTTAAAAACATACCTCTCTTAAATATAAGTATATAAGATGATTATAAATCCTTTTTGAAAATCATATATAGGTATAAGGTGATGGTATATAATCAATAATCATATTCTGATCAAATTGTTGTGACAAAATAAAGCATCAACCATAAATTCACACTAATTATAATGGAATATACTAATGTATTCCCAAACTAATTGACATACCTTCCCCTAGAATATAAGACAATGTTCATATTAAGACTTACACTTGGTGTGGAATCTATATCCTATATTTTCATAAGATAACCAATATAAATTAGCAGAATTAATTTATATAATAAATGATCATTTATAAAATGGTGTATACATCCTTTATTATTAAATTGTGGTGATCCAATTTAACATCATGTTTCTTTTAATAAGGTATTCTATGTCCTTTGTTTATTTATTTTTTGGGTTTTCATCAAAATCTGAGTTCTCTACTATCTTTGGGGAATTTATATGGTGAGTAAAATGATCACACATCATTTATTTTTTTCCGAGAATATTCTGTGAGGAATGTTTAGGAAGGTTGAGTGTATACACATGGTATATGGAATTTATAATTTTTAAGAGAAAAATATAAATTTAAAAAATAAGAGTCACATTATTTGTTTCATTCCTTCTTTTCGTATTACCCAATGTGAGACATGGTTACACTCTATGTAATTATAAATATGGGTAGTTTTATGTGTTCTTAACAACTAGTTTTAATTTCATTTATTTGAATCCCGCTTCACCCTCGACTTAGAGGCTCTCGTGGGTGATTTTTGGGAATCACTCTTCCTTTGGATCATATGTTCAATGACTGATCATCATGTTTGTTGTAGTCCATCTATCTTAGTGAGTGAATATCCTATCTTGGAGTTTCCCAATTTCATTCCTCCATAAGTGTTTGATTGATCATCATGAATTTCATGGATCTAAACTCCATTTAATTAAATCATGATTCTAGGTTGTGTTCCTAGAATTTACATGCTTTACTTCTCCATTTTTGTTCCCATTATAGGTGTTAATCATTTTTTCCTTGATTTAAATGTAGGTGGATCCATTTAAAATTTACCATATAATTGAAACCATTATTTTAATGATTTATTTGAAATAGATTTAAAGTGATATATGAATTGAAAATATTAAATGATTTTGAATTAGAAATTTAAATTAAATTTATTTCAGGTAAAAACCCCTAACTCCTATGGAATTATAATTTGGAGATCATTTTGAAAATTAATTGAATTGAAGAAATAATTTTTAACATGATTTGAGAAAATTTATTAAATTGTTATGATGAAAACCTATGATTGGTTATTTATAGAAAAGGCATTCAATGATGAAAAATCTATGTATTGGTTTTCAAATATATTTAGCAAATTGACACTGAAAATTTGGTTATTGGATTGTGAATGTTGTTTGATTTAAAATGATATTATTTTCCCATAGTTTATTGATTGACTATGTCCATTTGTGAATGGATATTTAGTGGGACATCTTGGACATCCACACTAGGTTATTATTCCCCTATCAAGGTATTGGAAATGAAAACTATTAAAAAACCAAGTTTGGTATATCTTATCCACAATTGAATATTAATGATTCCAATTCATCCTGATCCAGAGTGATGTTCGGACAAATTTTTGGTTATGATCAATGATTTCAGATGTGCACGAATTATATAGAAAGAATCTAATGTGAATCCGGGAATATGATCATAGGGATTATTATGTCTACTTTGATATATATATATATATATATTCCACATATTTTAGTTATGTTTTTCTCATGAAAATTATTTTTGAAAATAATATTATATTAAAATGCTAGTTAATGTCATGTTTGTGATGTTTTCTACCCACTAAAGTGGAAAATGTTTGGTTTTAAATATAAAAATTATATATTATCCAATAATGTATTTTATTGAATGATTCTTCTGTTTTATTAATATGGATCTATTATGGAACACATGGTGAATGTTTAATAGGATTTATAGCACACACACTACATTTTCCTTCGTGCATTTTTATATTTTATTCTCCTATGTCTAATAAATGTTACATATCTACATGGTTTTGGTGGATGTTCTTGATCCTTTAATAATATAGAGAAATTTAATTTGTAATGTTTGAGATTTATTTTTCCAGTTGTTGCAAATTATGATATGTACTACTTTGGCTTTACTATAACTAATTGTTTTCTAGTACTTTATCTATTTGGAGTGTTTAGCCTAATAACTTGTAATCATTATCTTCCATTTTTTTTCATCTTATTCATTCCATGGTTTACCTTTCCTAGATCTATTCGTCATCCTATGGGGATCGGGAATTCACCTTGAGGCATGTCAGTTCCCAATCAGGTATCATGGTACCCTAACATCTGGGATAGATCTTATAGAAGTGGAATCATAGGTGTAGGTTAACCATCATTTCATGATGTTAGTATACTATTTGGAATATCGTATTGTTACTTAAGTGGTAGTTATGATAGATTTTTAGAAATATACCATTTCAATGAGCCATAAGTCACCATGGGTGGTTTAGTAAAGGCATCATGAGTAATAGTTTGATCTTATTCTTATGTTTTCCATATTATATATTTTTATATTTTTAAATCCAAATCTTGATATAATGTATGATGGTATTAATGTTCATGTTTATCTTGTATGATTTGTTGATATGTGTACTCTTATAATGTTAGAAGTGTTTTTTGTATATTTTGTGTAGAAACATTCCTTTGAGAAGGAGTTTGAATAGGATATTGCAGGATGATACAGGTGAACCATAGGGAGGTAATCCTCATGTGGACTATAATCATTTTGTGATTATTGTGCATGATATCTATGCTTTGATAATATCACATACACCTATTCCAATTCAGGATATAGGTATGGAACATCCGAGGGATCAATTTAAAAAACATTATTAGGAGTATCTTCTTCTGAAGCCCCCAATGCTTCAATGCTCTAATAATCCTCAAGAGGCTGATGTTTGGATGATAAAAATAGAGAGTCTAATATATATATATATTTTTATTGATTCTATTAATGTGAATTATGACCCCTTTAAATGAAAGAGACCTAGAAAAAAATGGTTGGATTCAATGGTTATTATGAAGAAGAATCTGGGTATATAGTGGAATCATAATAACATTATTCTTAATAATTATAATTGTCTACAGTTATATACATTCTTGTTGTTTTTTAGGATCATCGATTTACTCTTAGTTCAAGGATAATCATGTACTTCATCTGAGAGGAGTTATAGAAATATACATATATAAAAAAAATCAATTCTATCCAAATTTGATTAGTATATTTGGGAAGTAATTTTTTTGGGACAGGTAGTTTCAAATCATGGAATTTATTTTTATTTAAATAAGTTGAAATATTTTATGACAATAGAGAAACCATGAAATGTTTTAGAGATTTGGTGCATATTGAGTTAAGTGGGGTGATATCACTAGTTTTAAGTAATTTCATACATTTTGATTCTATGATGACTACACACATTCATAACAGAGTGATGATTTATTGGGATGATTAGCTCCACAGTTCTGTTGTTGAGATGAAATGTCTTTTTAATTCTACAACAGAGTTGACACTTTATCAGCAGAATATGGCTACATGGTCTTCTATGAAACATTAGGTTCAGTCAGGGGGTATGTTCTTATGATGAGTGATCACATAGTATCTTATGGATTTTGAAAACATAGTACACAAAAGAAGAATTATCCAACCCATGACTCTGGAATCAAAACCATAATGCATGTGATTAAGATTTGGTGACATTCCCTTTTCATAAAAAGGATTACCATGTATTCAAACCAAAATAGTTTGAGTTATATCTTCTCTAAAAGAAATTTGAATCTATATCAGAGTAATTTTGTGGATTATCTATAATATATTTATTTTAACATTTCATATACCATGTGGAAGGGTAATGTCACTACTGATGCCTTGAGCTTGATGTTTCTAAAACAGACTATGAAATAATTATCAAAAGTGTATAATTTATTGGATCTTATTTCACAATTACATTTGATAGTCTAGGAGGAGGAGGAAAAGGTCCTCTTATCAAGTATTTAGTTCAACTCCACTCTTCTCATGATGATTATCCATGTGCAGTAGCATGATGATGAATTCTGTAGCATTACAAAATCCCATTATATGGAATGAAAAATGATGGGAGGTATTTCTCCATGGTGGGCATTCAATGTTTTCAGAATCCATTTTTTCCATTATTAGTGAGAAAAGTGGGAATGTGGAATTAATATAACTCCATGTGGGATATGTACCATGAAACTATGAATATGTTCGATGATATAAAACACAGATTCTTGGGGCCAAGTAAGATATATGACATCAATGACTATGTTTTTCAATTAAATAACTATTAATATCTCTTGTCTGAGAATGAAAGACCTTCGGGTATTATTCATCCTCTTCCAGTGATGACAAGGACGTGTGATGAGATTACTATATACAAAATGGTTGGGTTACATTGTACAAATATAAAAATTTATGATATATAGATTGTGATCAATCGAATAACCCAATCGTATAACAATATATACATTCATGATGTAACCAAAATTATAGATTTGTTATATATTTATGTGTAATATATTTCTCAATTTCTTGGAGTTCCATCTACTACAGTCTTTAATAAAGTTCCCTATTTTACTTATTTAATTTGAAGTGTCCACAAGAATTCAAAATGATCTAATGTTAGGAAGACCATTCATAGAAGGAATTAAAAAAAGAGAGGGATATAAAAATTCTTGAGGAAATTATATATTCATGTGTTCTTGACTTTAGTGGAGATTTGGATGAGCATTTGGGATTTGGTTGAATTTTATTTTAACAATATTTACTTGTCCATAATAAAAATGGTTTATTTTGAGTGGTTTTATATAAGGACATATAAATATCCATTTTGATGGTCATATATTTATGAAACTTTATTGGTTAGATCAATATTTTTCTATGATATGATAATAATGATTATGTTTATTCATCAGATAATTTCAATGAAACAAATACAATATAGGCCATTTCCCAATCATTAATGTAGAGTAGCAAACTTCTTTTTTGGAGATTGTGTGTTATTGATAATTTCACCATCGTTGGGATATAGACGTATTAGAAGTTGTTGGATGATATCACGTTATTTTTATAGACGTTTCGTGGTTATTTAGTAGCTGGATAAAGTGGATTAACATTTATCACTTACATCACAACTTATCTCGATACATAATTTGTTATAAGTTTCAAAACATCAAAAGTATATTTATGACCCATATAATGTCTTGATATTGTAGGTTCATGATGTTGAAAACTATTTATCTTTGATTATGAATCATGGTATGCAGATTTATTCTGATGAAAAAGAACTTTTGGGGAATATGAATCATTTGTCCAATGTTCAATTGAATCACGGTTAGGATTCTCATTAGACTTAGGAGCACGATACCTTGATGGGAGAGAAGTGGCTCATATTTAATATATTGAGATTTATTGACATGATTTTTGGGGGGAATTTTTTTTATGGTTGGGAGGTTGTATCATCCTATTACCTCTCATAGGGTGTCCCATCTACTTAGAATTCTGGTTTTGGTTTTTTAGTTAAATTTAGATTTTCTATTATCATCAAGAAAATTTCACATCGCAAAATATGATTAAATGCTGTTTTTTATGACTAAGTACATTCCATAAAAATATATATATAATTAATGGTTAAAAACCGTGAACATGGAATTCAAAACATTTTTGGGGAGAACTGACTTTTAATAAAAAGGTATTGTCTTTTTTAATGTTAGCCTTCTTTGAGGATTAAATAACATGATCTTGGGTTATATGTCGGGTAATTATCATGGAAGGAGATGCTAAGTATTCACAAGTGATATTTTTAATTTCATTCACTTTCATAGATATTATATCTTTACATAGAATCTCTTAGGGGAAATGTTTGGTATCTTACTCTCCATCTGGTTGACATAGTCGAAAATTACTCACCATGCTTGTGGTGGTTTGTCTACCCGAGTGATTTAATCTACTCAGTTATTGATTCTCTTTTTTTTTACATTAAGAGTAGTTTAGATAATCATGAAATTTGATAATCTAATCTCCATTTAAATGTATAATGATACTATTGTGTGTTTCTTAATCTTTTCCCCATCATTCTCTACTGGCACTATAAATGTCGGTGTTGATCATTTGTATCTATGATATAAGTAGAGCTGTTTCAAATTGATAATATATATATATATATATATAATTTAATCCTCTATTTTCTTCATTTTGTTGAAATTTATTTCAATTTATTTATGAAATCATATTTTTATATGATTTGGAATTGAATTTTGAAAAGGCATGTCTTTTCTGGAAAATCCTCCAATTCCAATGGAGTGAAAATTTGGTGTATTTTAAAATTTGGTAGGATTGATGAAATGATTTTAAATAGGATTTGTGGGAATAAATTAAATTAAAATGATGAAAACATATGCTTTTTTGTAGTTAAAAGGAATGTAATAATATAGAAAAACAATTTTTTGTTTTAAAATATATTTGGATCATTGAAACATGAAATTAGAAAATTGAATTGTAAATGATATTTGTTCTGAAATAAAATTAGTTGCCAATTTTTTATCCATTTATTGATCCCATGAGAGCCTAGTTATTTAGTTGTTTTCTTGGTATAATCATGCAGGTATATGTTTTCTCTATAATGTGATTGATGTTGAAAACACTAACAAAAACCTGGATCAGAATATCTTATCCCGGATGGGATATTGATGAGTCTGATTCATCCAGAGCCTAAGGTATGTTTTCACTCATGTTTATCCATGATCACTGATTTTTGAAATGTGTGGATCCAATAGCCAAATGCTAATATACTACATTACAGATTACCAATGTGTTTTTATGATTGTTTTTATATATATATCACTAATAATAGTAATAATTTTTTCAATACAAATGATTTAATGAACTATTTATATATATATATATATATATATTACATAATACATGTTTGTAATGTTTTCTATACACTGAAAATAATCCTATTTTTATAAATACGAAAATGATTTTTAATTCCATGTCTTATTAATTTAAATGCATGATTTGGTTTGTTATTAAGAAATCTATTATGGAACACTGGGTGAGACCCTACTTGGATTAATGTCTAACAACATACATTTTCCATTAGGAATTTATATATTTCTTTATTCCTGGTCATGTGAAAGGGAATGAATTACATGGATATGGTGGATTTTATTGATACATTGGGATTAGAAGCATGTTTCCTTCAGGATTTGTTTTGTTTTCCATGCTAGTTGTTAGGTACTTTTAGGATATATTGCTTTGTGTTTTTTTATTCATGTTTGGTTTCATATAATTTCTCTATTTGGAGTGTTGATAATTCTGAAATTTAATTAGGATCTTTCACTATTTTGTAGAAAATAAATCGCCACTTTTATCTTCTATGTTTCCATGTTCTAGTCACCAACAATTGGTGACCTAGAATGCCCTTCTGGACATGTCCGTATAGTCTCGAGTATCATGGTACTAGGGTTTTCAGGAAAGTTCATGAAAACACAATACCTTTCTCAATTTGAATAATAATTCATTGTAGAATTTCATTATTTATCCCCAACACGAGATTTCATAATCAATAAATAATATATATTACCAAATATTTATATGTTTTTTAAATAAAATCAAATAGATCAATGTTTCCCAAAGGTTGATATTTATTGTGGGAATATTATTATCAATTTTATGTGAGAATATATTCATAATACAAACATACACACAAGAAATGGTCACTATGAGTATATAGTGATACCATTTTTACTTATATAAACCACACAATATTGTTGTATTTGATTAATAGTGTCTTTAGAAAAAACCATAATAAATTTCTGTTGGAAATTATTGAAGATATTATAATATTACTCATCTAAAAGTAGAACATATGGAATATATAATAATTATGATGAATGAATTATGGAAGAAGTAATTTTTTTTAATTTATATAAAATGTGAATTTTAGATGTTGTAAGTTACATTCTTGGGATAAATTATCACTTGTGATAAAATATATTTACATAATAAAATGAAAATTATGATTGAATTATAACCATTTCCCTGGTTTATTATTAAATCCATATATTTATTATATTTTCTATGTATTATTGACTCATTGTATAAATATATATCATTAATGAATTCATACCAAAAAATATAACATGAAGGAGAAAAAATTCAATTAGGATGAATAAATGTGATGAAAACTATATGTATCTCAAGATGAGGCATTCCACTATACTTGTACTCACACTACTAAAATGTGGATAAGGGTATGTAATATTCATTAACGATTAAAATAATTATCATGGATGTGTACTCAAACCAAATTATCATATAAAAGACAATGCATCATGATAATTGAAATTATAGTAGCAGAATTTCTTTACATGTGGTTTGGGGTTTACAACTGATTGTTACTTATAAAGAAACATTAATTATTGTAGGGTATTAATATTATAAATTATAATATCTTTTCCCAACTATAAATTACAAATTCATTACAATTATCTAATCCATTGTCAAACCCATAAAGATAAGGATTCATATCAAGAAAATAGAACAAAAAATGTTAAAAAAATAAATGAAAAAATGAATGAAAAAGAAATAAAAATTCTTAAAAAGAAACATTTACTGAGGAAGGTGTAATAAGATAAAAACTTCTAGGATAGATATGCAGTTATGTGAAGATATACAATGAAAAAAATGTTTTTATTTTATTTTGATCTCAGTGAATATTTATTCATTGTGTCCATTCTATAACAAATAAATATAAATTTTCATATGGTAAAATATGTTGAGTTAATTAATAGGTAGGTGAACACAAAAAATTTTAAAAAATAATAAATCTTAGGTATAGACTATTTATTAATGAAAAAAATAAACGAGTTAATTTATTAAAAATAAAACCACCCATCATAACATAATTGGTGTTCATGAAGAAATGATGTGCCATATTAAAAATTAAGTGAATAAAAAAACCCAACATTATATATTATTTAAAATAGAGCCATCTTCATAAAATTCATCACCCTTTAATACATATCGTGGAACAAATTAAATTACCCCACATTTTAATCACGATACAATACAAATAACTAACCACACCACCCCACATACTGGAAACTCGTAAAACATTATTCTTATAGATGAATAAAATAATAAATTAATGTTAATGATGTGAAATTAATTTATATGATTGTATATTTAATTGAATATCCATATATATCATTTCACTACCACTATATATCAAACAAGATCATTCTATAGATAGGAATCCAAATCAAATTGATATCCACTTAATATTCTGTAAAACAATACAACAACAATTTATTAATTATAGGATATATATAAATATCTATACATTACATTCATTGTATTCTCATAGGGAATGGGTATTCTTCATGTTGGGGGTTGGTATATCTTAACAAATTACATTATTGGTTATTATATTCTCAGGTAACTATTCTTTCCTCCCACATCATCACCATTTAGTATATCACTAAATTTAATGTATGGATTTCATTCCCCTTGCCATAGAATTGCATTACACATTTCAGTATCTTTATAGTGTATCAAATACCCATAAATAAATATAGTCTTTAATTTTTAACCACACTTCATAGTTTTTGTTTTAATATCATAAAACAATATCCTTATAGATAAATGGATTCTTCAAATCCTTACAAATATTCATGACACTTGGTTGTAGGTTATAGCCTAAGATGCCTTTTCATAATCTAATGATTCTTAAAAAAATTTAATTGAAATAAAAAAACTATATGTATTATGTTGTTGTCAATTTTATTCTTACACTATTCCATTTTAACTTATATATATATATATATATAGATATATATTGTTATGGTTCTGAGTTATTCTTTTATAGCATTCATTTTTCTAATAGAATCATATGTAACGACCCTAGTACTCTCTCTATGGAAATGTTTACTATTACTTATCATGTGAACCTTACAAGTATTGTAATGGAACAATGAATTATTTTTATGCGTCCATTATGAAAATCAACTATTTTTATGAGCTCAAATGACCATTTCAATTATATAGAAATGATAACTCCATTATGCAGGTGCGTTCCACCCAAATTAAACTTACATAACATGGTCCTAATAAAATTACTCATTCACTAATAGGTTATGGGCCTCACAAACCATTCCCATCAATGGGTTTTCATGATTCCCAATAATGGGAAGGCTTAATGGAAGTGGTCAAAACCTTGAGATTTTATTATTTTTCCAACCTATTAAAAATAAACTTATGAACTAGATGAATAGAAACCCTAAATCAATGATTATAATATCCTCACCTATAGATTATAATTATTTTATAAAATATAAAATTATACAGTCATTTAATTTTTTATTTTCTCATGATTTGGATAAACACTTGTTGTCTTATCCTCCCTAGGTTGAATGATTCATGGGTGTAATCCCATAATAGTTATTAGCACATTCTCCATTCACATTGTAATGTCACAATGTACATTTCTCTACACTAGTACAAATGATCCAAACACTTGTTTCATTTAATATAGATAAAAAAGGAATTTCGTTGGGGGTGAAATAATTATTCTGATTCTCTAAAGGACTAGGAATTGAGGAGGATGATTCTTTATAACCTTTCATGGAAGTTTTCTAGAAAATTGTATCTTAAGAGCCAGGATTATTATATAGAGGGATTTTTTTTGAACAACAACTACTAAAACTATGAAATTATATAATTTGGTATTTATAATGATATGTTAGAGAAAATATATTTTTACAAAGGCCTCTATTATTCACTTTATCTCTAGTGAACCCATTATTTAATATTAATATTAATATTAATATTAATGATAATATTATTATATACATGAAAAGTGAAATGTACACAAAAAATATAATTTAATTAATAAATAAATTAACATTTTATTGAATTATAGTTAATATATTACTCTTAATTGACCCTATAATCATACTATAACGACCCAGTCTTAAAAATGTTACTTATTCTTGAAATATACATAAGAACATGCATTATTAAATAGTTAATATATTTTTGGGTTTAGTGTTTTAAACAATTTTGCTAACTAACATACATGACAAACCACATTCATACAAAAGCATACTACTTAAATAGTGTCCATTTTTTTTAAAATGTAATTCCTTAAAACATAAATCATTATTTATTTCAAAAAACTGAAAATAAAACAACAAAAATCCCTTATTTATCTTTCCCATTCATATATACTGTGAAAAAACATTTTAAAAACATGGGATGAGTATAAAAATTAGTAAGGGATATAAACAATGAAAGTGTTAGTCAAGTGATGACACAAAACCCAATAAAACCCATAAAAATAATAATAAATCATATGTATAGAAACGCCATGTAGTTTCGATGGGAAATATTTACCATAAAAATCTTACATTCACCCTTACCCAGGGAATAACCTTGTGGTCACCTTCCGTCTCTAGCGTACCCAATGCACTAAAGAGATATAATGTGGCTCACCCATTATATCTTGGGATATAAAGGGCTCAACCCAACATATCTGAAGCTATAATGGCCTCAAACCAACTTAAATAATTTTTGATGAAAATTTCATTGAAAAAGGTATCTTTAAATTTGGATAAATGACTCATTCCATATTCATATAAAATACAATCCTTTTGTAGTTAATTAACAATAGTTTAAAAATTAATTTAAATGTAATGTCCCTCAAAATATACTGGGAGTGAGAATTAATAGAATGGAATGGATATGGGTATAATGACTTTAAATAAACTTAAATCCACATAATATAATGAATATTCATTTCATAAAAAATATTAATTTTACCTAAATAATGAAGTATAATGTAGTCCCAATGAATGGAAATTGGGTAAATAATTCCCCTACATCATGTTATTCCTACATAAAAAGTGTTTAAAACTCTTATATAAGGGTTAAAAGAATATTATTAATATCATACTAACAAATATTAATATTTATAATACCTTATATGATCATTTGACAACATCATTTAACAAATTTATTAGTAATATTTTTTATATACATTGTGTCGAGTGAGTTCTGTACATGGTTTCAATGTTTGGTTCAAGATGGATATTCATATCAATTGGAAGTGAAAATATAAAATTGGAATGGAGTGGTATGTACATGATTTTGTAAAAATAAATTATAACTTTTGTCATTATGAATTCTCACATGAAGAAGACTCATAAGTTAAAGCCTTATATATATTTGTTTATTTCATTTTTGCAATTCTTCGATAATAAAGTACTAATTTTGTTTTATAAATTAATAAAAAGTGCAAAAAATTATTCCAAAAACTTATATAAGACATAATACATAAATAATAATCTGGTTAACCGATAAAAATGTTTTCTTTACTATTCTTGATAGAATTAATAGAAATTTGAAATCACATCATCCATGATTTCTATAAATCGACACATCACAAAAGATGTTTTAATTTTTGAATACTTGGGAGAGGATAGGAATTATAACATTTAATCTTCCATAAACATGATTAAATCCATAATATAGAAGATAATAGATCATTCATGACTCTTAAATATAGTAATATCACGAAATAATGAGAAAATAAAAGAACTTGAAATAAATGAATAGCTGAGAAATCCCTTATGAAAATTCTGTATCTTAATGGCTATGCAAAATGGTTTTATAAAACATTAAAAATATAGACAACAAGGTTCACACATCAAGAAAGTAAACATAATATAGTATAGAGACAAAATAAAATGGTAATAATAATATGCTATGGAAACTGGAAGGTTATACCACATAAAAGTGAATTTGAATGAAAAAGAATGAAATAAGTTGATAATTATATTTCCCCATAGAGTAACTCCTAAGACATAATCGTTTTGAAATTGGGGGATTGAGTTAGAATTGGGAGGATTAATAGGTAAGTAATAAGACTAGAACAACATTGATGAGGAATTTTTAATGAATTTAATTAAGGAATGGGTTGGTATTTATAGAAAAAATTATATAATATTTTATTAATTTACATGGGACACCTCATTAGTGGTATTTAAAATCCCATGGAATTTCACAGGGTATTTTAAAATAGTATTGGACACATGGGATACATAATATATTATTTTACTATATACAAGTCAACCAAAATTATTCAATATTTATTACATCATTTAATATGTCATTAATCACACTGAAATTCTAAACTGTAGTTTTAATATTACTTGATAAATCCCTAAAATTCACCCTAACCATTTTTCGAGGTGTAGAATTCAAAAATAAACTCCATTTTGGAAAATAATTTTCTAAATTTTCTAGATTTTATTTTTTAAAATCATAATTTATTCATAAATAATCGCTTTATGTATATAACCCTTTTTAATAGAATAAAATATTAATCAACATCTCATTATCTTATAACCTAGAGAAAATTATAAACAATAACATTAACCATTTAGTAGGGTCATATTACTATTCATAAGGGTATTTTAAAATAAACAAAAAAACAAGTTGGTACCATTAGACTCCAGATAACATACAGATTATAATTATAGATGACCATTTTTTGATTTTAAAAACATTAATGCTACCAAAAAAGTTCAATGTTATAAATATTTACATAAACCCAAGATTCATGAATTTAAATTTATTTTTAAAATAATTGGAGTGTTACATTATCCCACATTCTTGAAATTTCATCCTAGAAATTTTATTTAATCAGTAAACAATTGAAGGTAAGTATCCGTCATAACTTTTTCTGATTCCCATGTCTCTTCATTAACCACATGGTTTATCCACAAAACAATTAGCTAGTCAATTAGCTTATTCTGCAATACTAGTTTCATTCATTCAAGAATCGAAATGGGTTTCTATTTATAAGAAAGGTTCTCTTACTATTAAACAACTTGTAGTCTCAAGACCTAATTTGGATCTGGAACATATTTTCACAACATCGAAACTTGAAAAACATTATTTACATGAGAAAATAATGGAGGAAATGCTATTTGGTATAAATCTAGTCCATCATTCTACATGATTTCAAAAGATCTAATGAACCACATTCAATGATTTACATTCTTACCCAAACACACCACAGTTTATCATGATTATATTTTAAGGAAAACATGGTCACAATCCTTGAAAGGGATGTCTTTCCATCAGTTTGTTGCATAAAATTTCTTCCTTCTATGAGTTATCATCATGTGCTTCTGGATCAACATCACTTTCTGAGAAACTTCCTATACTAACATCGGTCCCATCAACTTCTTTTTCCTATCATTAACCCAAAAATATAGTGTTTTACACCTCTTACTATACAATGCCTTAAATGGATCCATCTGTATACTAGAATAAAAAATATTAATATAAGAAAACTCAACTATAGAATGATGTTGGACCCAAATTCCCTTGTATTCTATTGAAAAATCTCGATGAATATCCTTGAAATTCTGAATCATTCATTTTTACTACCCATCATATTAAGGATGAAAAGTTGTGCGAACATTTAATTCATTGCCCAACGACTTCTGAAGGCCCATCCAAAATTTAGAAGTTACCTTGGGATTCTGATTAGATACAATGGAACATGGAACTCCATATAGTCTAAAAATATCCTTGAGGTACAATCGAAAAAGATAATCTAATTAAATTTTATCGGGAAAAGAAATGAAGGGCATAGATTTTGTCATCAGATCAATAATAACCCAAATTTCATTGTTACATCATGATGTCATAGGTTGTTTAACAACAAATTCCATTTATATTTTATCCCATTTTAACTATTCAACTGGAAAATGATGAATCCCCCCTTCAGTAGTTTCTGATGTACTTTAACCTATTGACTTGTCAAAAAATTCACTATAAATTCCGATATATCCCTATTCATTCAATCCCACCATTAATACTCATGAAGGTATCTGTACATCTTAGTAGATCAAATATCAACGAAGAATGGAGAACTATGAGATTCATAGAATAATAATTTATTCAATTGGGAATCACAGGGCACACATAATCTTTTTCCAAATCATAAAATAAAATCTTTATCAATGTTAAATTCATGAAACATACCAATTTTAACCAATTATACCTTTTTCTGTTGCTCATGATTCTCTTTAAAAGATTGTTCAATTATTTCTAATAACAATGTCTTCACAGAAACCTAAAACAAAATTGATATATTCCATACACCGAAAACTTGTAAGTCAATCTTCATAAAATAATTAATCAAGTGATCGTGTTCCAATTGTAAAAAGGTTTATGATGCATGATGTTTTCATCCCAAGTCATCTTCCACTTGGTTAGCTTTTCCAGGACCGTAATTGATCGTGCAATCATAATAGTTTATTAGTTCAATCTATCTTCTCTACCACATGTCAAATCCCTTCTGAGTGAATATATACATCGTAATTTTATGGTCAGTATATATTTTACATTTGGATCTGTATATGTGGTGCCTCCAAATTTTCAATTTAAAAAAAGTAGCTTCTAATTCAAATTAATTTGTGGGATAATTTATCTCATGTGGTTTTATTAGTATTGAAGCATAATCAATTACCTGATCATTCTACATTAGAAAACAACCAAATTCCCTTTAATAATGATTCATTATAGATGAAAAAATATCTATTTTGGGAAGGAAATGCCAAAACCAGAGAATTAAATAATCTCTTCTTCAGTTCCTAAATACTAACATCAAATTTTTCTAGCCAAAAACATTTAACACTTTTTCGTCTTAACATAGTTACCAGGCAAGATAACCATGAAATTTTGTGAAGAAATCATCATTAATAACCAAATAATCCATGAAAACTATGAATATATGTAACATTTTTTTGGCCTTGGATATAAGTCAACATCAATTTTGGAGGGATAAACTATTATTCCATCAATATTTATAATGTGAAAATAAATTAAATGCATTGCAACGAAAAATATCACATTCTAAATATTACATACAATTTATTTTCTTTTATTTTTTTCAACACAACCCTTATATATTTTTCAGGCTCATATTTTCTTTTATAATATACCAGAATGTCATAAATAAACACATCCACAAACTTATCAATGAAGTCATGAAATATTCTATTCATAATATCCATCAATACAGCACGTGTATTAGTAAACCCAAAAGGAATAAATAAGAATTCATATTTACCATATCTAGTATGGAATGAATTTATAAGGCCCCAGCCTTAAACCTTACATAATCTTGAGTTGTCACAAGATTACATGTTGAGGATCTTTTCAGGTTTAGAGTTTTAGAGAATTAGATCTTGAAACTTGCATTACATTCCACCTTTAACCAAAGTGGTTACATAAAAGACAGGATTCATTCTTCCCAACAACGGAAACATATTTAAAATAAAACTTGGATTCTTTCTTGACTCATCCTTGACTCTATCGTCTTATCATGTACCTTTCCCTTGACCTGTGAAAAACATTTCAAAAACTTGGGATGAGCATAAAAAGCTCAGTAAGGGTTAAAAATATGGAAAGGAAACATGAGTTCATATATACATAAGAATGAAATCATACTTTACCCATAAAAAAAGAACTTTAACATACCTCATCAAATCATGAATAAATCATAGAAATCATAATACATAAAGGTAACCTGAGGCATTCATAACATTCTTACGTAGGGAGTAACCCTCTTGGTTACGTTTGGAATACCCATCACAGTATATTCCCTAAATCTCTTCGGAGAAACCTTAACGTTTCACACCTTCGCGTTACCCAATGCATTGGAGAGCTATATCGGGCTCACCCACCCTTAGTTTATCACAGAACCACCCGTTCTCATAACAATGCCCAAGAACCATAACATAAATGTATCACATAAAACATGCATAATGGAAACATTACATTTCCACATTTCAATCACAATATAACATTTTAGTATATTGAAATAATGAATCCCAAAAAGAAACCATTTCCAAAACCATTTAAAACATTTAATAAAGAGATTTTTGAATCAAAGTGTCCCATACCACCTTGAAGCTTAAAATTTTAAACCATTAATATCCATATAAATAAATCCTTAAAACCATTTTGAAAACATGGATATTAATAAGAACAAATAATTAAAACATTTTAAACGATATTTCGGTTAAAGGGGTTTTACCAAAATTAGAGACACTTGAATACAATAATTGAGGAATAACATTTAGTCAGAACTTTATAATATCAAGAGAATAAATGGATTCATGATATAATACTCCAATGGACAGTATATACACCATATAATAGTGAATTGGTGCATAACAACAATTAACCCTCAATAGAAATGTCAAATGTGATGAAATCTCTTATAAAGAAGGTATCCTTAAATTAAGGACGAATCAATCTCAAAAATATGTGTGAAAAATATAACTACACCCAATATAAGTGTATATTAAGTGTAAAACAATAAAAGGTCATTCACACATATTCAATGGATGACATATTCAATGACTACATGTTGAACCCAATGAAATCGAAATTGGGTTAAAAAGTTCCCTTGACAGCCTAACGGCATCACATCACAATGAGTTGATGAGAGATAAAAAAGTGTATCTCATCACTTGGAAATAAAATTTACATCAATAAGTATATATGAGAACATATCCCAACATAACAATATGTAAATTAAAAGACCCAACAAAAGAATTCTTTTAAAAAAAGGAGGGTGAAAGGTTCCCTTACCGACTTGGGTATCTTTCAAAACATACACCCCATGACAGAAGGACAATAGATCATTGATGTAAATAATCATAAACGAAAGTATCTTACACAAAGAGTATAATAATGTGCATTAAATACACCACTCAATGGAATTTGTGGCAAATGTAGCATAAATCTCATGGGAATAAAAGTGAGATGAAAAATCCCTTACGAAAACTCAGAAGCCTAACGGCGCCACATAAAACTTCCGAATATGAATTTATGAGATCAAATAAGGTATCTAATCACATTACAATAAAATTTAAATCAAGAGGAATATAAAATAACATCCCCAACATTACAAAGAGGAGCTTAAAAGAAGTGACATAAAGGAGAGTACTTAAAAAGAAAGAGAGAGGTTAGATCTCTTACGAAAGTTCGGCAGCCTAACGGCGCCACTCAAAACTTCCAAAATGGATTGATGAGAGAGAATAGGGTCTCTCATCACATGAAAATAAAAATTACAGTAAGTTTAATATAAAATATCATCCCAATAACAAGAAATATGAGCTTTAAAAGGAATGACATAAATGAGTGTACATAAAAAGAAAGAGAGGTGTAGGATCTCTTACCTCGGGTCCGACTTGACTCGATCGTTCTTTAACGTCCTGAATAATAAACATGAGTTAATTTCCACATTATTATGAACCTTTATATAGATCATTATTCCTTTTATATCACTTATTTCCATGTTATAAACATTATTTAACCATTTAAGTTAATAATGTTTGTTTTGTCGGTATTTGGTTCTTAAGTCAAAAAAAGACTTCTTACACTTACATGTTGTTCGTGTGGCCAAATGTTTATTATATCCAGAATTTTATTCATGATTTAGATATCATATATGTCATATATATCCAGTACATGCATGCATTTATAACATTACATAATCATTTAGAGGTAAGAAATGAAATGCACCGTTCATGGAGATGGTGAGCCGTACGTACGCATGAACGCTACTTTCATTTATATTTCATATTTTATAGACTGGAATAATAATTATATAAAGATATATTATAATTAAAGTATAATATTATATATAATATCATAGTTCCATCCTTTATACGTCCCACATATGGTATTTAATGAATCAAATCACTTTGAGGGGGCGGTAGTCCGCACTTCCTTAATTGAAGATATCGCGTTTACCCATAATGGAAACCATAAAGGTATGCCCAAAATGAAGAAAAAACAGAAGTTTAAGGAAAACATAAACATATTAAATATCATATATAAAAATAGTGACATCATAATGGCCACCTTTGAAGGTGTTAAATGAGTATTGAACAATTATCGTTTCGGGAGGCAGAATTTCGCCATCCACGGAAACCGTATGTTCTTTAACCATTTGATGTAGTTGTGTGAGAGTGTAGCTCAAATAAATCTTATAACAACATCCTAGTATATTGGAGATACTGGTGTTGTTACAAAATAAGTAAATAAAAAGAGTTTTAGAGGTTGGAGAAGCAAAATAAAACAAATGAACAAGAGAGAGTGAATTACCTTTAAAAGTGTAACTCCTTTTGATTTGAGCCTAAAGGCTTCCTTTGAAAGGATTCTGCTCAAAAGGAATCCTCTAGGATGAATAGAGGGATGTGGAGAGAGTAAATGGGCAGGGGATGGCCGAGCCAAAGGCTTGAGGTGTGTGGGAAAAGAGGTAGAGGTGGGGGCCTTTTAGAAGAGGAGAGGATGGGAACTTTTGGAAAGTAAGAAATATTACTTTATTTGAAAATGAGTTTTGGATTTAAAGGGTCCCACATTGATATAATTCAAGAATAAGGTGATAAGGTTTCTAAATCCACTCATCCAATTGATTTTGACCATGTGTAGGTTGTAGATTTTACATTATCTATCCATTTTATTTAAATCATCAAATAATGATGTCATCGCTGCATCATTATTATGTCATAAATATTTTAATTTATTTAATGTCTAAAAATTATGAAAAAAATACTCTGATATAGGAAATCCTATCATATTTCTAATGAATATTTATAGTCAAAATTTGGTCTTGTGTAACCCCACTTAAAAATTGTTTTAATAAAACAACTCATGTTTGTGTCATTTTAATTTTATCATTAAATAAAAATATATTAATGTCATTTTCCAACTAAAGTGGCTCCATGGGGTCCCCAAGATGACCCATGGATTGTCTTGGTCGTCCATGACTCACACAATAGGTTTAGGACAAGTTTCATGGTGTTTTCACATTTTTATTATATCATTTTTACCTTAAACTACACTAATTACCAGTAATCGCGATTAAAAACATAATAAGTTACTATTCACCAAAAAATTATTTTAATCTCATTGAACCAAATTTTACTTCTTAATGACAACCATGTTTGTCGGATTTTTGAAAATAAAAACACAATGATGGAAAATTTTCATTTAAATGGAAAATCAGTTTTTATAAGTACCACTTAGTGGTTTCACTATTCATCAAAAATTGAAGTTTTTCAGAAAATTACCAAAAATTAACCTTAAGCTATATTTGATATTCCGAATTCAAAAATGAAGTCTATTTTACAAAATTCAAAACATTTAAGTCACATTAATTAATTTAATAATTAATTCCCACTGTCAGAGCAAATAGCGTGTTTTTATAAAACAATAAGTATCAAAAGATTGACACTGGTTTAAGTCTGATTTCAAAGTAAAATTAAATCCAATGACCACTATTGGATTTAATGGTAAAAATATTTTCTAATTTCAATTTAAAACAAATTCAAAATATTATCTAATCATATAAATAAATTAGATCAAAAAGAGGTTTTGAATTAAAATACAACATTTTACACTATTCAAAAAAAATGAACTTTATCTGAAAGTTACCAAAAATTTACACAAAGTAAATTTTGATGTCTCATTTTTTAAGAAGAGATTTATTTTGGTCCAATAGAATGTATAAGAGTTAAAAAAATTATATTCTATGACGGTTCTCCATCAAAAGGCGATAAGTGAACCTTTAGTGAAAACCAGGGCATATATGCCTAAAATTTAATTCTTCCTGTATTTTATGCCTTTACCTTTTATTGGATAAATGTAAAAACTTTTAAAAAACATATATAATCATATTTTAGTTATTTCTATCCATTCCCACCAATACAACGGCTACATGTTAACTACCATTTAAAATAATATTATTTTATTACTAGAGTACAACATAAGATTCCCAACAAACTCGTTGTTGCATGTTGGTTACGCCATCAAGCATAGCATCCCCTTTAAAGTCATATTAATATTTTATTCAAAAATATGGATAAATAAAAAAATGTCATATTCTTTATTTACTTGGGGTGTTACATCCTTCCCCACTTTTTGGAATTGCGTCCTCGCAATTTTAAAATTGGGCTTGGAAACATCCTTGAAAGTCCCACATCGGAACAAGAGTCGGTAAAACAATCACTTTAAAATAAAGAAATATAAGCACAGAGGTCACCTGAGTTAACCCATACTAGGACTCCATGTAGGAAAACATGGACATGGAGGAGAAAACATAGGGTCATGTTCTGATGGAGAGTGATAGAAAACATGTTTAGGAGAAAGTTAACCATGAGAAAATCACAAACTTTTGATGGGTTAAACGGTATTCGATTCCCCAGTAGAAAAAGTTAATAGACAACATTTTTGTTTTAAGTTAATTTTTATTGAGGAATTTATTTTTGATCTTAAATAAAACATAAGGAAACAAACTTACTTGTCATGTTGACTTTCAACTTTTACACAAACTCATATTTTCTCTAAAAGACGAGTATTTAGGAAGACTTGTTCACATTATGAGTACTATAATAAACTTCTATAAAATCACATAATCCACAAAATAGAACTATATACATCCCATGTCTTTAGACCATAACCAAAACCAAAACCAAAAAGGTTAGTACAAGGTCAGATAATCCATAAAAGGATACCCCTTTAAAATGAAAATCTATGCTTAATCTCCAAAATTTGTCCAACAAAACCCAATGTTCAACGAGGACCATTAGATAAAAAATTTGTCCATAAAATTCTTCAAAATAAACCAATCTAATATTGAAACCCAAATATTTGAAGGATTTAGTCACATAGTCTTCCAAGTTAAATCGTAACATTTATCTCCAAACAACATCAGTTGCTCCTAAAGTCTCGTATTGAAAAGTAATTAACCTAATCACATATCCTCCATGATAGGTTAATCATTTTCATAAATAACCCAAAATTAACTTACTCTTAATTCATAAAATCGTATAACTAAAAAGAATCAGTCAAACTAACCAGGGACTTCACGTAGTCCAGTGGTAGGCGATATATACCAGTCGCACTTTGGTTGTGGGTTCGATTCCCGCAGCTTTGTCCGACGCGATGGGTAGTCACACGGTCTGTGTGTTGTCCTTTTTCAAAAACTATATAATTCTCAAATCATTCCCCAAAAGGGATAAAATCTTCAAAAATGATCATAACATATTTTAACCTCAAGTTTATCTCATTCCTTTCATTTTCCATCATATCATAGAGTAACCCATAATTACCTAAAAAGTAAGGATCATATAAACCCAAATGGTTACTTTAATAATTATTACCTGAACTTCCACATCGAGTTGGCCATCTCGTACATGATGCATTAGAGAACTCACCAAGGTTGAAGTGGTTGATCATGACTCCCTGATAGTTGGTTTAGAACAACTATGAGATTCCTCATTGAATCCCACATCTCATCTTAATCAGAGAACCACCACAGTTTCCTTCAAACCCATTGTCACTTTGGTGTCTGCTAGATCCAGCCATTTACTAAAACCAAAAAGGTCAGTGTGAGTATATCAACAAAACCATATTGTACTAATGAGTAAGATAAACACTAAGATTTACTTACTCATTCACTTTATCTAAAACTAGGACTCTTTCTGAAATCCTAACCATTATGGTAATGTCACTTATGCTTAGAGAATACCCTAACCTCTAAAGTTATCTAAACCGACCTTTGATACCAACTATAAGGCCCCATCCTTAAACCTTACATAATATTGAGTTGTCACAAGATTACACGTTGAGGATCTTTTCAGGTTGAGAGTTTTAGAGAATTAGATCTTGAAACTTGCATTACATTCCACCTTTAAACAAAGTGGTTACATAAAAGACATGATTCATTCTTCCCAACAACGGAAACATATTTAAAATAAAACTTGGATTCTTTCTTGACTCATCCTTGACTCTATTATCTTATCATGTACCTTTCCCTTGACCTGTGAAAAACATTTCAAAAACATGGGATGAGCATAAAAAGCTCAGTAAGGGTTAAAAATATGGAAAGGAAACATGAGTTCATATATACATAAGAATGAAATCATACTTTACCCATAATAAAGGTACTTTAACATACCTCATCAAATCATGAATAAATCATAGAAATCATAATACATAAAGGTAACTTGAGGCATTCATAACATTCTTATGTAGGGAGTAACCCTATTGGTTACGTTTGGAATACCCATCACAGTATATTCCCTAAATATCTTCGGAGAAACCTTAACGTTTCACTCCTTCGCGTTACCCAATGCATTGGAGAGCTATATCGGGCCCACCCGCCCTTAGTTTATCATGGAACCACCCGTTCTCATAACAATGCCCAAGAACCATAACATAAATGTATCACATAAAACATGCATAAAGGAAACATAACATTTCCACATTTCAATCACAATATAACATTTTAGTATATTGAAATAATGAATCCAAAAAAGAAACCATTTCCAAAACCATTTAAAACATTTAATAAAGATATTTTTGAATCAAAGTGTCCCATACCACCTTGAAGCTTAAAATTTTAAACCATTAATATCCATATAAATAAATCCTTAAAACCATTTTGAAAACATGGATATTAATAAGAACAAATAATTAAAACATTTAAAATGATATTTCGGTTAAAGGGGTTTTACCAAAATTAGAGACACTTGAATACAATAATTGAGGAATAACATTTAGTCAGAACTTTATAATATCCTGAGAATGAATGGATTAATGATATAATACTCCAAAGGACAGTATATACACCATATAATAGTGAATTGGTGCATAACAACAATGAACCCTCAATAGAATTGTCAAATGTGATGAAATCCCTTATAAAGAAGGTATCCTTAAATTAAGGACAAATCAATCTCAAAAATATGTGTGACAAATATAAATACACCCAATATAAGTGGATATTAAGTGTAAAAAAATAAAAGGTTATTCACACATATTAAATGGATGACATATTCAATGACTACATGTTGAACCCAAAGAAATCGAAATTGGGTTAAAAAGTTCCCTTGACAGCCTATGGTCATCACATCAAAATGAGTTGATGAGAGATAAAAAAGTGTATCTCATCACTTGGAAATAAAATTTACATCAATAAGTATATATTAGAACATATCCCAACATAACAATATGTAAATTAAAAGACCCAACAAAAGAAGTCTTTTAAAAAGAGGGTGAAAGGTTCCCTTACCGACTTGGGTATCTTTCAAAACATACACCCCATGAAAGAAGGACAATAGATCATTGATGTAAATACTCATAAACGAAAGTATATTACACAAAGAGTAGAATAATGGGCAGTACATACACCACTCAATGGAATCTGTGGCAAATGTAGCATAAATCTCACGGGAATAAAAGTGAGATGAAAAATCCCTTACGAAAACTCGGCAGCCTAACGGCACCACATAAAACTTCCGAATATGAATTGATGATATCAAATAGGGTATCTCATCACATTACAATAAAATTTACAGCAAGAGGAATATAAAATAACATCCCCCAACATTACAAATAGGAGCTTAAAAGAAGTGACATAAAGGAGAGTACTTAAAAAGAAAGAGAGAGGTTAGATCTCTTACGAAAGTTCGGTAGCCTAACGGCGCCACTCAAAACATCCAAAATGGATTGATGAGAGAGAATAGGGTCTCTAATCACATGAACATAAAAATTACAGTAAGTTTAATATAAAATATCATCCCAATAACAAGAAATATGAGCTTTAAAAGGAATGACATAAAAGAGTGTACTTAAAAAGAAAGAGAGGTGTAGGATCCCTTACCTCGGGTCCGACTTGACTCGATCGTTCTTTAACGTCCTGAATAATAAACATGAGATAATTTCCACTTTATTAAGAACATTTTTATAGTTCATTATTCCTTTTATATCACTTATTTCCATGTTATAAACATTATTTAACCATTTAAGTTAATAATGATTGTTTTGTCGGTATTTGGTTCTTAAGTCAAAAATAGACTTCTTACACTTACATGTTGTTCGTGTGGAAAAATGTTTATTATATCCAGAATTTTATTCATGATTTAGATATAATATATTTTATATATATCCAGTACATGCATGCATTTATAACATTACATAATCATTTAGAGGTAAAAAATGAAATGCACCGTTCATGGAGACGGTAAGCCGTACGTACGCATGAACGCTACTTTCATTTCTATTTCATATTTTATAGAATGGAATGATAATGATATAAAGGTATATTATAATTCCAGTATAATATTATATATAATATCATAGTTCCATCCTTTATACGCCCACATATGGTATTTAACGAATCAAGTCACTTTGAGGGGGCGGTAGTCCGCACTTCCTTAAATGAAGATACCGCGTTTACCCATAATGGAAACCATAAAGGTATGACCAAAATGAAAAAAAAAACAGATGCTTAAGGAAAACATAAACATATTATATATCATATATAAAAATAGTGACACCATAATGGCCACCTTTGAAGGTGTTAAATGAGTATTGAACAATCATCGTTTCGGGAGGCAGAATTCCGCCATCCACGGAAACCGTATGTTCTTTAACCATTTGATGTAGTTGTGTGAGAGTGTAGCTCGAATAAATCTTATAAAAACATCTTAGTATATTGAAGATACTAGTGTTGTTACAAAATAATTAAATAAAAAGAGTTTAGGAGGTTGGAGATGCAAAATAAAACAAATGAACAAGAGAGAGTGAATTACCTTTAAAAGTGTAACTCCTTTTGATTTGAGCCTAAAGGCTTCCTTTGAAAGGATTCTGCCCAAAGGGAATCCTCTAGGATGAATAGAGGGATTTGGAGAGAGTAAATGGGCAGGGGTTGGCCGATCCAAAGGCTTGAGGAGTGTGGGAAAAGAGGTAGAGTTGGGGGCCTTTTATAAGAGGAGAGGAGGGGCACTTTTGGAAAGTAAGAAATATTACTTTATTTGAAAATGAGTTTCGGATTTAAAGGGTCCCACATTGATATAATTCAAGGATAAGGTGATATGGTTTCGAAATCCAGTCATCCAATTGGTTTTGTCCATGTGTAGGTTGTAGATTTTACATTATCTTTCCATTTTATTTAAATCATCAAATAATGATGTCATCGCTGCATCATTATTATGTCATAAATAATTTAATTTATTTAATGTCTAAAAATTATGACAAAAATACATTGATATAAGAAATCCTCTCAGAATTCTAATGAATATTTATAGTCAAAATTTGGATTTGTGTAACCCCACCTATAATTTTTTTTAGTAAAACAACTCATGTTTGTGTCATTTTAATTTTAACATTAAATAAAAATATATTAATGTCATTTTCCAACTAAAGTGGCTCCATGGGGTCCCCAAGTTGACCCATGGCTTGTCTTGGTCGGCCATGACTCATCCAATAGGTTTAGGACAAGTGTCATGGTGTTTCCACATTTTTATTATATCATTTTTACCTTAAACTACACTAATTACCACTAATCGCGATTAAAAACTTAATAAGTTACTATTCACCAAAAAATTATTTTAATCTCATTGAACCACATTTTACTTCTTAATGACAACCATGTTTGTCGGATTTTTGAAAATCAAAACACAATGATGGCAAAATTTCATTTAAATGGAAAATCAGTTTTTATAAGTACCACTTAGTGGTTTCACTATTCATCAAAAATTGAAGTTTTTCAGAAAATTACCAAAAAATCACCTTAAGCAATATTTGATATTCCGAATTCAAAAATGAAGTCTATTTTACAAAATTCAAAACATATAAGTCAAATTAATTAATTTAATAATTAATTCCCGCTGTCAGAGCAAATAGCGTGTTTTTATAAAACAATAAGTATCAAAAGATTGACACTAGTTTAAGTCCGATTTCAAAGTGAAATTAATTCCAATGACCACTATTGGATTTAATGGTAAAAATATTTTCTAATTTCACTTTAAAACAAATTTAAAAGATTATCGAATCATATAAATAAATTAGATTAAAAATAGGTTTTGAATTAAAATATAACTTTTTACACTATTAAAAAAACGAACTTTATCGGAATGATACCAAAAATTTACACAAAGTAAATTTTGATGTCCCAATTATTAAGAAGAGTTTTATTTTGGTCCAATAGAATGTATAAGAGTGAAGAAAACTATATTTTATGACGGTTCTCCATCAAAAGGCGATTATTGAACCTTTAGTGAAAACCAGGGAATATTTGCCTAAAATTGAATTATTTCCGTATTTTAAGCATTTACCTTTTATTGGATAAATGTAAAAACTTTTAAAAAGCATATATAATCATATTTTAGTAATTTCTATCCATTCCCGCCAATACAACGGCTACATGTTAACTACCATTTAAAATAATATTATTTTATTACTAGAGTACAACGTAAGATTCCCAACAAACTCGTTGTTGCGTGTTGGGTACGCCATCAAGCATAGCATCCCCTTTAAAGTCATATTAATATTTTATTCACAAATATGGATAAATACAAAAATGTAATATTCTTTATTTACCTGGGGTGTTACAGAATTCTTCGGTATATCATCATCATTTACTTCCAATTGTTGGTACCCCAAACTCATGTCGACCATCGAAAAATACTATGCACTTAGGCACTGATCAAACAAGTCATTGATATGATGAATATGATACTTGTTTTTAAAATTAATGCCATTCGAGGCTTTATAATCTATTCAAAGTCTCATTGGACAATCTTTTTTCTTAATGGACAAGACATGATCACCCCATGGTGATATTCTAGGTCGAATGAATGCCAGTATATACCTAGGATAACATCAAACTCTACTAGAGGAAACACAACACGGTTTTCAGGTAAACTATTTCCACAGAAAAGGATTGTAAAATTATTTTAATTTCTTTTTGACACAATATTTCCTCCTGCTATTTTTACTATATAATCTGGGATCATTTCATGAGGTTGAATTCTCATTTTTTCCAAATGTTTTTCTGAAATGAAGGAATGTTTAGACTCCGAATCAAACAACACATTTGGGAAATATGAAAAAACATGAAATAAACTTTATACCACCTCATTTGATGGCTCAAAATTTGATGAAGTGGTAAAAATGATTTTATAGAATGATATTTCATCCAATATTACTAATTACATTCTTGAGTGACAAACATTAGAAAAAAATTATCAAAATGACATAATTCCTTACACCTAATTCATCTCACCATCATTAACTCATTAATTTTCAGATCAGTTTCCTTTCACTCATGAGACTTGTGTCAAAAATTCACACATCACTATAATTTCTCATAATTTACAAGACACTCATGTGGATTCATTTTAACACACTTTTCCCAAGAATATAAAAAAATATTCGTACCTCCAGACATCATTGAAGAATTATTACCCATTTCCTTCCAACCCGACTGCTTATTGTTCTTGTCATCATGAGGCACATATGTGTAAAAAATATCCAAATCAACTTTTTTAGCACAACTAAAAAAATCTCATAGCCTTTAGACTATCTTGAAGCCAAATCTCTTAGAAAAAATAATATCAAACTAGAGTAAAATCAATTAATGTTACTATCAAAATACCATGTAAAATACAGTACATTCCTATAATGTCTTGTAAAATTAGATTCATATTTTTCCACAAAATCATCGTCACTCTTCTTTAGTTCCACGAATTTTTTCTCCATTATGAGTCGAACTATTTGGAAAAAATATTTCTCCAGAAAATACTGTTAAAATCAATCCATTCCAGACTTTCAAGATCATAACATTCTCTCGTATTCTCAATAAAAGACCATGATTGATCAGATTATCCTTCCAAATGATAAATTTATTGTATTAACTTTTTACATTCAAAAAATCCCATGAGATTATATATCATTTATAGAGCATTGCTCCATCCATCTGCTATCACCTGTATGTAGTTCCACTGAATACTAGAGGTTGTTGCATCATAAAATGCTCCAAAAATGACATGTTTCATTGTTTTTGATAATGTTCCACTATAGAAATTATACCACCCCAATTTATTTCTTGAGTCGAATGATCCATTGCTATCACAAACCGGTCGGTTCTGATTCCCAAAATTTTGGGTGGTATATTCTTACAGAAATCATTCCCTTGGTACCTTACAACTTCATCTTCCTTATTTCTTCTGTGGATAACCATTATTAATAGACATAATTTAGATGAAGCAACATGGTAATCCTTAAATTCTATAACATTTCAAATTTACATAGAGTAAAAATCATTTATGGTATTCTATTAACATCATCCAATCCCAAAAGTTACCAAATCCATCATTTGATACCAATTATAAGGACCAATCCATAAAATGATACATAATATTTAATTGTACATAAGTCCATATATTATTTCACATTAAGGATCCTATTAGATTTAGAGTTTTAATATATTTGAATATCATACATACACGACATTCAACATTTATACAGGAGAATACTACTAAAACATTATCAATTTTTTTGAAAATATATATCATTAAAACATAAAACATGATTTTGGTAACAAAAAACTATATCAAAAATCAGAAATCCCAACATTCTATTATGAATTATTTAATAATGTGAAAAAAAAATTAAAAACAAGGTATGAGTATACATCTCATCTAGGTATTGAAAGAAAGAAACCATTAGTCTTGTGATAACAAAAAAACCAAAAAACCCCATAACCATAAAAAAAACATATTCATAGAAACATCATGTAGTCTTTTTGGGACATGTTTACCACAAATCTTTTACATTCACCCATACACATGGAATAACCTTTTGGACAACATCCATCTCTAGAGAACCCAATGCATTGGAGAGCTATAATGGGACTCACTCGTCATATTGTGAGCTACAGTGTGCTCAAACCAACATATCATGAGTTATAATGGGATAAAAAAAACATAAATAATGTCCATGTAACATATTATTGTAATAAAGTATCATGAAATTAGGATAAACCAGTCATTCCATATACATATAAAAAATAAATCCTTTTAAAATTTATTGAAGAGAGTTAAAAAAGAATTTTAAAAGGAATTTTATTTAAAATATAATTGGAGTGAGAATTAATAGAATGTAATGTATATGTATATACACACCATAAATACAAATAATTAAACATAATAGAAACAAAATTAAAATCACAAACAATTTTAATAACACCTAAACAGTGATGTTAAATGTTAATCCAAAGAATGTAAATTTGGTTAAGAATTCCCCTTCCTTGGGTTATTCGTACTTCATAAGTATTTAAACCTCTTGTATAATGGTTAAAATAGTGTAATTAATATATTAATGACACATATTAATGATTATGACCCCATATATGATCTTTTTACAACAACATTTGACACGTTTATTAGAAATAGTTTATTATTTACACGGTTTCGGGGCCAGCTATAGCCCCTCAGTTCATTATAATGTCTATGGAGAATTTTTTTTGTGTTTTACCTATTGTGTTACCAAATTATGTATGGTGTCTTGGCCGAAGAAATGACGGTATGTGTAGGATATCCTGCATTATGGTTTCCCACATTATGTGATGAGTTAATGATATTAAATGTGAATTGTATACTAGTATAATGTATATGTGAATGTTTAAATGGATTTATTTGATTTATTGTTGCCATATTATGATAATGATTAGGTTTCAAAGGATTCTGTTTTTAGTTTTATACATTCCTTTATGTTTTTAGTTATTTATGAATGCTTTTTCTATATTATTTACCCTTATAGAGAATCTCAGATCAACCCCTTATTATGCTTTATTTTCCCAATATGACGAGAAGTGTTTGTTCATTTATATTCAGGGTTAATCTAAGAGAATAATGGATTTATCAAAGGAATAAATATTTTTTATTATATGTTTGAAATTTTTATATAATGTTCATATATGTAATATAATTTCAAAGAATACTAAACTAATCAGTCCATAGGGATTTGATTACTCATAATCAAGTCAATGTATTAAAATAATGAATCAGATTTGGGCATCAGAGGTCAGGGCATTACTATATTAGTTTTTAGAAATGGTTCTATGTATTCAGAGAGAAAGAATTTTTTTAACACAATGAAAATAAACAAATATGAATAACAATCGTTTAATATACTCCATTTGTCATAATATCTCTTATTATGTTTGTTCTATTGCATGTGAAATCAACCTATATGTTTGATTCTCATTCATTGTAATTGTAGAAATTAAATTTCAAATAAATCCATCATGACCGCAGACTTATCAGCCTATTTCATTCCAATGAAAATCTTCGAGATTTAAACATAGATTAAAGAACATACGAGAGAAATCCATTCATGACTTATTCGTCAATTCCATATCAATCATGACAAACCCAAGGTCTCTTACCTCATTGTTAGAATATTAAGTAATGATTATCCTCTATATATAATATTATGTTACTCATGATATGTATTAATAATAATATTAATGTATAAGTGTCATTTGACAAGTATGAAGACAATAATATCCAATGGCATAGAAAAAATATGGAATTACTTTGGGTGGGTCATATTATCATGACCGAATCTCTTGGAGAATTCCAAGGGAGAACATCATTATATGAAGTATTATTGAATTATAAAAATCCTAACCCATATATAATGTATTAACGTTTTCCTATTTCATGATATCATTCAAGCATAGTTTGCGTATTTACAAATAATTTAATAGTAATTCATTGTTATAATTATAGTTAAGAATATATAATACCTTTCAAGATGACAAGTACCATTTGGGCCTTGTCATATATGATGTCACATAGAATAAAAATCATGTTGTAATAATAACATTAATAATATTAAAATAATTATGAATATATAGGCAATATAAGTACAATAGAATATTGTTCATGGGAACCAACTCCAAAATACTCTACATTTCACTAGAAAGTAATACAATAATATCGAAATAAAAATTATCTCATAGAGTGTACAATCATTTATTCATATAATTCAATAGTCAACATGTTTGGAATATTATCCTCCATGTAAACTCTACTCACTGTGACCTCCCCACATTGAGAAAAATCCCTCAAGATGTGATTCTTTTAAAGAATGTTCGTTATCCTTTTATGTGACCTTGGATCCTTCGACAGAGCAATGTATACAATTTTATCATATTACAACGAGATAGGGTTTCTAGTATTAGGCACTAAAACATGATCTTGGATGAAGCTTCACATCCCAAATTCATATTTATATGTATCAACATCCATAATATACATAGAAAAAACTAGTTTCTTAGAGTTTCTATATATTATAGGCCATCTATTCAGACTGAAGACATATCATAACAATGAATATAAATACTTAAAATCAATCAAAAATATTTCATCTATATATGCTCTAATGAATATATCCTATCATCTTCTATAAACTAATAATATATCTTATAAAAATCTGATAGAAAAATATAAAATTAATAGAAGTCCAACACTGTTCACCTAGATTGGATTGATACCTCCACACCTTTTCCAAGGATTAGGAAACATCAATCCTGGTACATTACATGGATTACATGATGAAACCTACTTGAAAACCATGAGGATTCATACTAATCCACTCCCTCTCATGTTGTATGTGACGACACATTTTTTAGAGAGAGATAAACCATAAGACTCAAGAATCAATCACATCATGTATTTTTCCAAACTAAATCTATACTATATTTAATCAATCTATATACATTGACTAAGTCTAATCCTTCATTGGGATCTATAATTAATTATATTGATACTCAAGACATAAGCTACTTCACCTATGTTCCTTATAATGAAGGACAATTTCAACCAGTCCTTAATTGACTGTAATACATATATCTCATTAATAATAAACATCATTTCACCAACAAATCGTATCAAGAAAACATCTACACTACCACTAAACTAAATTTGAACTTATAACAAACATTCATTACTTCTAAAACAATTTATTTCACGGATTAATTTTAACAAGATTCTTACATGTAGTAATAAATTGATATCAATAACAAACATACCTTATTAGTATAAACATTAGTAAAGAAAACATATAGTTGTTTCTAATATAAATATTCTATTAGGTTTTTTTAAAGAGGGTTCTTATTGAACTACATAGTTCAAATACCAAAATAAATTTAACCAATTATGTACATAAGAATTTTTATGGATTTAATAATATATAATGGAGAGACGATTTTTTTAGAGTCTAGCTCATGATATTGTTTATACACTTGAACCAAAAGTTATAATCTATAAGTAAAAACATGAATTCACATGTCCAATTTACTCATGAAAACACATTTATAACTAATTTTATTTAAATAAACAATTTTACTTACCATAAAAACACATGGATTTGATATATGAAATCTATCATAGAATTCATGGATTCTTCCAAAATTACATATTATAAGCTACCTAGTCACTCGTTACACGAAAAAGTATCATTACTATCAATCAATAGTGAGTAACCAACCATGGTGATGAGAAAACTATATCTATATTAATTTCTAATCACTCTGGTGATCAAAAGAAGTACTGGTGTCTTCTAAAAAGTATCGTCTATATGGATTGCTGAAACCTGTTCCGGTTTCAACTCTAACATATCTTGAGAAAAAACATCATCAATTCCCATATTTCTCCAATGATATTTTTTTATATTTTTTCCTAATCAATAAATATGAAATATGTATCCTTATAAAACTTATTAACTGTAATTTAATATAGATAATATCCTCTTATTTCCTTATATAATCTTATAATGATAAACTTTATAACATAAAGTGATTGTTTTTTTCTATTAGAGGATTAATGAAATACCTCCCAAACCTATATAAGAGTATGAAACAACTTGGATTTATTTTGATACATAAATTCATATGTTATTTTGTTTTCATTCATGGTTGGAACCTGGTTTGTAACTTCATCGTAACCTATAATTCATATACTACACAATGATAAGGGAATATTTGAAATGATCATGTTATAATTAGAAATAAAACTATAGAAGATCTGAGGTAGTTTGGAAAAAAATATATATGTGGCCAACTCATTTTGGAGCTTAATGACCAGCATGATCATGATCACCCTGTAGACTATAATAACTAATACAAAATTTTGTTTATCTAGAGCTAGTGATTTAATATCCCAATCTAAAAGGGTTGTTAAAACCCCCCAATTTTAGTGCTATAAAAAGCACCGTTAAAAGAAATAATAAACAAAAATAGTTTTTTAGTGTTGTTAAAAGGTGACACTAACATCTCTAATAAATAGTGCTATTCAATTTCGATCATTATAAATAATTGTAAAAAGGTTCCAATAAATGGGGACCATTTTTATCTTGTAGAAATTTGTGTTAATAAACGGTATATTTAAAAATTTATATTACCCAAATATATTTATATTAATATATTATTATATTTATGTTGATTGAATTATTATATATATATATATTAAAGATGTTTTAGATAAGGCTAAAAGGGAATTTCACATAATATATACGATATTTTGTATAAGTGGAATAAAAAATAATTTAAGAAATATTGGTATTTAATATCTTTTCAAGAAATAATTTAGTCTTTTTCATTTAATAAAATGTTTAAGATAAAAGAAAAGCAAAAAAAAATAAAAAAGATATACAATTTGTTTTAAATGTTTCTCAAAATTAAAATAACCAAAACATTTCATACATGCGTATGTTTGGTCTATACCACATACCTAATAAATTAATTTTACGAGACATATTCCCTAGAGATCTGGGGAGATCTATATTGTATATGTTGAGGATATTAAAGGATAATAAGTCCTCAAAGACATAGTTTTTAGTCAGGGTATCCGAAATTTTTTACATTCTATGGAATTTTAAATTCAATAAAATTGTTATTTTTTCTCTAATTCTACGGGAGCCAAATTTATTAAAGAGTTTAGATTCATATTGATATTATTATTTTGAAATTTTATTGTTATTCATTCTTTACTATTATTTATAACAAAATATATAACAATATGTGTATATATATTATATATTCAGAAATAAAAATTTTATTTTGTAAATAAATATTTAAACATATTTTAATGGAAAATATATTTCTTAATATATAATCGTTATCTAAATAAATAATAATATCCTTTTTTAAAATAATAATTTAAGAATCCTTATATACCTATAAAATTAATGTATACATAATGTGTCTGTATATATATATATATATCTGTGTGTGTTGACAAACAATTATATATTAATATTTATATTCTAATATATGTATATAAATACTAACAATAAATATATGTAAATAAACCTAAACAAGTATAATTATTATAATAATAATTTAATATATATTTATATATGTATGTATGTATGATTTTTTGTATTTATAAACAGACACATACACATAAAAAATTATATGTATCTATTTAATATATATATATATATATAAACATATATATATATATATGGATAAAAATATGTAACAATATATATATATAACATAAAATGTAAAACAATACAATATAGGGGTGTGAAAAAGGAAGTGTTGTATATTCTAGAGTTATCAAGTTTGAAACTCACTAGAGGTAGGGGCACATATAGGATGGCGGGATTATGTAATTCACTCATAAAGGGTGGAGGGTGGGGGAGTTCTCATAATGGGGGGAGGTGTGGGAATTGCGATGTGAGAAAAAAAACTATCCCCTTTATCAATGGTTCCTTTATGAGCTCATTTTAAGACTATTAAAGAGAGCCATTAACAGTAATAAAAAATCGCTGAAAAAGTGGGCCTATATCGAGAATTTTTGTGATAATTGATAAATCTATCACTCTAAAATCACTCACATTATAACTACTTCTATTTCCCAGATAAATCCATTTTATGATAACTTTTATTAAACAATTTTTTGTAGCGCATCTTGAATTCTTGTGTTTTATATAAGACTGAATATCTATGATTTATAGTCAATAGTGCCTTGGTGATCTTATATCTCTCTTATATCATATTTTGTAGATAAATATAATAATTCTAACACATCGTATTATATGAATCCATGTCCTCATCATTCTTCTTGATCTCACTAGATATAGATGATAAGTTGTGAAAATGGGATTTTAGAAAAACATATAATTGTTTTATATGAAAAGAGAGTTACTTTTTAGTAACCACATTTGATGCTATCATAGGAACACAAAAATCCAATATGTAACATATATTTTCTTTTGGTATTATACTGTAAAATAGTCTGTTCCATTATTATAATTTCATTTTAGTAAGAAAGTAATCGCTATCTAATATAGATCACATTGATAATTATCAATTCATATTGTTTTCAATTTTATATAACAAAAAAAATATTGTTTTTTGAACATTATTTAGATTACCAAAAAAATTGACAAAATAAATAATATTTAACATCCTCTCACTATATAATAAAAATTTATTAACATTAACCACTCAGATTTGAATATCATATAACATTGATATTAGAGTTGTAAAGTTCCATATATCCATTTTATAACCCATACAGATGTTTTGAAGATATTAAAAGGTATTTAGTTATAGATTTCTTATCTAACTTCAACAACTCATAGTGATTGGATACATTGACTATACTCATCAGTCCTAAAATACATGAATCATTTTTTCCAAAAAATTCTCTTCTATCAAGTCACAAAGAGGTTATTAACCCTTAATGAAAAGTATTTTATTTTTACCTAAAACATGAGTTAAAAATCCAGATAATTTAAATCTATATGATGGAGGGAAATCAAGAACATTGAATTATTATTTCATATGATCTTATGTAATGGAATCCAATTTTATATTAATAATTTGATTAATGAATTTTTAAAATTATCTCTATTGGAAAATTCCACACTTTACATTATTATGTGATTGTTAATATTAAATTTACCTTTTTAATGTGATTAACAATTCGAGGATAAAATATTTAAACATGATCAAATTTATTATAATTTTATATTACAATGTTTTTAATTAATTTAAATTTTGTGATCATGATAATGAATCCATAAATAATTCCCATGAAACATTTTAAAAATTATAAAATTAATGTGGCTTGTTCATCAGGTATCTAATGGATACTTTATTTTCATGATGATAAAAATACCCTTAATCAATGGGGAAAAAATAAATAAGAATTCTTAGATTGTCTCAAAATATTCCACCCATCATCATTTTTTTATTTAGTGTGATTCACCTCATATCTCTGCTTGAACTTCCTCCACTCACTAGTGATATTCATATATGTTTTTACTTACACATATTTGAGAGGAACCAAGGAATATTTAATTAGAGGATTATATAAAATAATTCCAGATCATATATGTTCATAGATAATAAGAGGAGGGGATTAATTTCAATCCATAGTTGTAATTTAATTAATATTGTTTTGAAAAAAAACCTACAATAATAAATAAATTAAAATATTTATAACACATTCAATGGAAAATCAAGCTCATGAAAATCCACACATATAAATAATAGATATTTTTAATGTAGATAGTATTAATTAAAATTATTTATTAACAAAAATAATTAACCAGAATAAATTAATTACCTAATTAATTAATTAATATTAATTATTAATCCATATATTTAGAGAAATATCCAAAAATAATTTCAAATAAATTAAGTAAATTATTATATGTAAATTTAAATAAGTACATGTTGCATACTAATAAGGGAAATGTTATGTACCTTTCTAGAAAGTGATATTACTAGTACTGGTGGAAACAGAATATTTTTCCATTTTTACATATTTAATGTTTACCATAAACATAAATTACATGATTTAGTAGATAACACGAAATTAATTAATTATAGCATTAATTATTGAAACCCATATCACACAGAATGTACAACAGGTATTGGAATTATTTCTTCCTAGATGGGTTGATGTCATCATAGACTTAATGAATACATCAATGTATGTGGATCATAATATTTATTGATAAAAATTATAATGTATAAGGATTATTACCCATGCATGTAAATAGAAATATCTGATGTGAAAATAAACATGTGATACTCTTTTGGGCAGGTCCTAATCCAATAGCCTCATCTCTTAGAGATCAGCATGGGTGAAAGTCATAAGATGACTTCTCAATGTCTTCTCAGCCTCCTACCCTGGATATATTTCATCATATATGACTAGTTTGATGATATATTTTATATATATAATATGTATTTTGATAATATTTTCATATAACATCCTGATTATCAACATATCAGTGAACTTATATGTTTTTCCAGTACAATATGTACACCTATAATATTATCACATATGATGTCAAACAAAACAATAACCTTGTTTTAATAAGACGATATATAATATAAAAAACATGAATATAAAGGTAATAAATTTTTAATATTATTTAGTTCTAGGGAACATAGTTAAAAAATATAGAATTATAATTTTCACTTAATATTATTTAATTCACCTACACATCATTCGTTATTGATGTGTTTTTTATTATATATCATTTTAACATTCCATAATATTCTAACACATCCATTATTTATTTGTATTCATCCATTACATACAATATTAATACTTATGAGTTCAAATGATGCTTAAATTTCTTTTATAAATATAAATTTCCTTCCTAATATGGTTCCCCCATAATTACACTTATATAGAAATGACTTATAAAAATTACACTTTCACAACCACTCTTTGTGCATCAAAACTCTTTAACCTTTATTTTCCATTTAAAAAAAATACTAGATTAGAATATAAGATGGTCAAAAATACTAATTTATTATGAAATACCTATTACATAAAAAAATTAATTATAAAACATTGTGTATAAACTTTTTTATACAATATCCCTCACACATAAACAAAATATTATCCGTAAGAAAATATCAATAAATTATATTAATGGAAATCCATGTTATCCAAACTTTAAACATCATAGTCAATAATACCAAAAAATTATCATTGATGAATATACTTTTAGGAATCAAATTAATGATTTATTTTCAGCTCATCTTTAATAAAGTAATCTAATCATCAAAATATTTTTATTTTCTTCCTGAATAGATAATATTTTCCCTGAATTCTATTAATATCACTAAACATAGTACTAGTTATTTTTCCCAATTTTTATCTATATATCAATAAATATTATCTATTATCACTCAAAAAATCATTTAACTAGTGTTATGGACAATCATTGAACACATGAATCATAACCATAAGAATTCAAAATATCTACATATCAAGCCACAAATTATAAAATCAACATTAATCATGAAGACATTCAAAATATGTTAAAATTATGATTAGGTTAATTGTTTGTATGTAATTGATGGGAAGAATAAAAGTCTTTTAAAATATATGAGGATAAATTATAATAAATGATTCATTATATAAAATATATAGTTCAATAAAATATTAATACATCAGAAATATATTTCCAAAATGATAAAACTTAAGAAGTCAAATTTCCCATCTCAAAGGCTCAAACATCATGAATATAATAATTTTAAAATATTCACCCTCTTTTCAAAAAAAAATTCTGATTTTTTTATTTTTTATTTTCTTTTAAATAGTAGAAAATTAATCATAATGATACTCATTTTATGAACATTTAAATCAAAAAAAATGTTACCACATGACATCTTCCCCTTCTAAAATGTAACATCCCCTTAACATCACAAAACAACACCTCCTGTATTCTTATTAGAATATATATCATATAGAAATGAATAGAGTAAGGTAAGAATAACATATAGGATTGCAATATAGTAATCATATTAAGAAAATTAATTATTTTAATAGCTCATAAAATATATAAAATGTAAGGACGGGTCTCAAAAATATAAACGTGTTAAATTAATAAAATTCAATAGAACATATTAATTTGATTTTTGTTATCCATAGTAGGGAAACATATATTCCTGAAACTCATTATAGTATACATACCCCAAGTATCTCTAAAGAAATGTGTAATTAGAAATATTATTTCAAAATAGTTTAGAATGCTCTAAATAATAGGAAACATAAAATTAGACTATCACACTTGGCATGATAAAAATAACAAAACATTCATTAAAACCCTAAAAAATCCAGAATAATAGTTTTTTTTATAAATTTCATATATATAAATCAATTAATATATTAAAAATCATGATTCACTATGTAAATAATATCATGATTCTTACTACCCATCTAAATAATATCTTACTCATCAATTTATATAATTTTTTTTATTTAAATCAAGAAATTATTGAATTCATAAGAAAATAATTATTTTATAAAATAAATTTATATAAAATAAATGTATGTATGGAATGAAAATAAAAATATAATAAATGAAATATAAACGGATAATAATATATAATGTATCAAAGAAAATGACACATATTAATTGAATTTATTTCTTCCTATTTATTTTATTTTAGGATTTCCTTATCAGCCTCATTGGTCTGTAAAATTAAAATTAGCAAGTGAAAGTAAAATATAAATTCATTTAATGAGTAAAAATAATATGTTAATTTTATTTATTCATCAATAAATTCATTAAATATATCCATGTAAAGAGATAAAAACATTTTTCCGACAAAATGAATCTTTGTAAAATTATTTGACCTAGAAACTACCAAACCAGGCTATGTAATATAATATAGTAAAGAAGTTAAATTTTTTTTAATAATGAATGGAAAATTATTAGATTAATCTACATTGATTAGTATTATTACAATCACTAAATTCATATTGGATCTTTATTGAGGTAGAGCATTCTCTAATTACAAAGGACAAATCCACATTTTCTTAGTCAATCTAAAAAACAATAGTTTTTGGTATTAATAATCTTTTCAACACTATTTGAACTCCTTCTTCTCAATATATTTTCCAACCAATTCTATATAACCAAGAAGAACTCATTTATATTTATTTATATAATTTTCTCCATTTTATTTCTTCCTCATATAAATTTCATTTTCCATCTTTTCAGAGATAGAAACATCCAATATCACTAGATTTATTTCATAAAAAAATCTCTTATTTTTCTTCAAAATAATATATCTCCCAATTTATATTCAACTTTATGTACTCACCACAAGCCGTTTCATACCATTATTCACTTTGATAATCAATTATGTACCTTACCATTTCAAAAAATAGCATTCCATGTAATGGTATTTTTTTCATTGTCCATTTTGTGAATGATAAAATCCACAAAATAATAGAATTTAATCACTATAAGTAAAAAATACTAAACCAAAACTCTTTATTATTTCAATAATGTGTATCAAAAATTAAGGGAAATGTTAGTGGGATCAATATTGTTCAATCCCATGCTCTTAAATATTTAGTATGACATAATTTTTTCACCTGCAACATGATCACACAATACACATAAAAAACCATAAGATTCAATTATTAATATTAATTGAAAAACTATATAGATTTTAATTATTAATTCATAGAATCCATGACACCATGGGTGAAAATTCTATCATCATTTTCATTGTACCTATGTTATCAAATTGAATCTTGTTTGAAAATTCATCTTTTATGAACATTTCATTTGATAGTATATTTGATAATTTTTATGTATAGATAATTTTAAATTGAAGTTTAACTAATATTTCTAGAAACATACTTATTTGATATTGAATTTTACCTAACCACAAATTTTCAGAGAATATTAATTGTCGGTTATAAGGTGGAGATGATTCATCTCTAATATAAATTTGAGACATCTATTCTTTGTAATTTTTTTTCCTCCACGTTTATTTACTTTTTAGCATCCTTCTCCTATGGATTTTTAACTATTTTAGTTCTTTATAACATGATATTTTAACTTATTTGGAATATTTTATTTAATTATATTCATTATAGGACTTATTTTTTAACCCAAACTAACTACACTAGGACTCTACTAAATCTATTTTAAAATATTCCTAATTTAAAACACTATATTTTTCATGGACACCATTTGATATTTAAAAAACACCTTTAAAAAATAATAGAAACCCTGGTGGTTGTCATGAATTTTTAAAAATTATCTGTCAACAAGTAAATTGGATTATATAGTGAATATCCTCATTATTGTTTTTCGAATCCTTGTTCTATTTGTTAATATATTTGGATCCCCCATGGATTTATTCCCTACAATTAGTTTGGTCTAATAAAATCAAGGTAATTTATATATTGGAAACATATACCGCATCGTTCTAGCACGTAAAAAATACCTATGTAAAAAATAGAATAAATATCCTTAAATCACCATTCAATATTAACCATGTGATCTCATTTTTCATTTTAAATATCCTATAATTTCCATTATATCCAATTAATAAACATTATATTCAATAAGTCAATATTTTTTCTACCACCTTCTTCATTAATTTTCCTCTAGAAGATGTTTCTATAATTAACATATCTTCTTCAAATAATCCATTATAGACTTTTTTCATGATTCACCATTTTTGATGACCATTAAGGGGAATACTTGTTAATACATCTTCAAATCTGTCAAATTTATCATAATGTGACTGTAATTACTTTTATTTAAAATATAGAATTTTGACTATAGTTTTTTTATTGGATGAAACATCATGTGAATCATAGAGTTCAAGTAAATATATTATGTGTGTATAAAGATCTTAGGGTTCTATCATGATTAATTTAACCTCAATATTGTTCATGTTAAGGATTATATACATTATATACAAGCAACATATTGAATCAAAAAGAAATAGGATTCTCAATTATAACTTTAATATTGATGGTAATCCATATTCTAAAAACTTTCTCTCCTCAACAATCCTATTTTTCAAAATAGATTCATCCCTTATTTAAGATCAACTTCATCCATGTCATGTGGTTTTATTTTTTTTCCTCAAACTATATACATTCATTTTATATGGTGACCCAAGAATAAAAAATTCAGGATCATGAATTAGTGTGGTGAAAATAATTATAGATTAATCATGTTATTAGAAAATCATTATATATATAAATACTTAGTCATATGATAAACCTTGTAACTAATAAATTTTCTCATTTATTTAGGAAAAATATTTTACATTATTTAAGATATATGTGACCTAAATCTATATTTAAACATAATATCTAATACTAAAACAATGGTCAAGAATGAATCATAGATACATGTAAATGTATTAAAATCAAAACCACCTATCAACATGTTGTGGCGATCTATAAATTTAAGAGATAAGTAATAAAATATAAATGAATGGAAAACCCTATCATGTAATATTATTTAAAAATAAATAAATCTTCACTATAATTATTTTCCTTCAATAAATATCATTAATGAAAAAAATTCCCCCTCATGATGATCCTATGCGATAACAATAAACTAAACTCACCTTTCATCCAATTGGAAATTTATATAATAACCATTAATTTCATGAATCAATGAATAAATGACATTTAAATGAAAATGAATTCTTTTTTAGGGATAAATATCCTATTGAATAACTACATAACTCATGTCTTTCCTATTTCATCCCTAACATTATCTACCCATAAATAGGCTTCATAATTTAGTAGAATAAAACCTTATATTCATTAAACATTTCTCATGATTTTCCTAACATAAAGTGATATACCTTTCTGTTTATCTATGTTATATATTATTTTAGTGGTATATAAGTATCCCTTATAGTGTATGTGGGAATTTTTAATATATTTTCCTTACTGGTCATCATATCCAAACAACACAGGCGCTCTTACCATACCAAAAACAATTTCAATCACTTTAAAAATCAGGCATATATGTAATCCCACATATTAGAACAATGAATTCCATGTTACAATATCATTGACTCATTGTACAAATACTCACCACGAAACATTTATTCTCCACTAGTTTATAATGATGGATGAAATAACTTCAGTTGTCACAATGAATCATCCTCATAAAAGATACCACATTTAATATGTATAGCTCTTCAAGGAATTAGGTAGAATTATATAGAATATGGTTACTTTTCATCATTTCCATCCAGATTCTAAAATTTCACTTGATTGAAAACCCTTACATAGCATTTTATTTTTTTTTAAAATTTTACATAGGCCCCTTTTTACTCGTATATAAAATGATTTGGTTTCAAGTTATTATTGTGCACCCTTAAATTTTTCATTTAATATCATACATTATATTTTCTATTATATCAATATAGTAGTGTATGTTCTTATATATCATTTGTATATTATTATTTATTCATACATGGATATGATTAATTCATACAAAACCCTTCAAAACTGTAGAAAATATTACATGGTTGGCCCACACACTCTCTTTAATAAAAATGAATAATTACTTTGACAATGGGTGTTTGCATTATTTATTATTATAATGATTTATCCTCTATATATTACTCTTATATAAATATATATAGAAAATAATAAAACAAGAAATATTATTTTCCTTATTTATTCCATATTTTAAAAAATTTGATCTAAAATTATTTCTTTTGTTAAACGAATAAAATACCAAAAATCATAAAAAATACCTACAGAAATTATATTATTACTCAAAATGTTCTATAAATTTTATTATTTATCTATGATATTTACATTTAATATTTGAAGGAATCACCTGAAGAAAAAAAATTATGGAATATTCTAATAAAAAGAGTTGAAGGAATAATTTACCATATAGAGAGCATAAAATGAATTAATTAATATTGTTGAGGATAATCAGGGGATATGGTTTCTCAATACACTGCGTTCCAAGAAATATAAATTACATATTTAATGCTCTTAGTAGAAAAGAATCTACCACTCTCCCTAACATGAAGATTTGGTAAGAACCTATATTTATGGATATATAATGTATGGATATGTAGATCATATAGGTAGGTAACACATCCTGAGTTTTTAAAATGACATATCAACCATATATCAATGAGGAAATCCTGGAGGCCCAAAGGTATAATCAATAGGTCAAAAAGTAGGATCATTTATACAAGGTAGTAAATATTTTTTAATTCAATGCCAATAAAGATAGAATAATTTGTTTTGGAACTAGACATAGAGTTTGATCATTACCTTAGATAAATATGGTGATATTAGTGGATTCACATACATTATCATTATCCATTCAAAATTGATGTACTAAGAACAATATAGACATTTGAGGTCACTTTTAGTGGCACAACATGAATAAGTACAATTCTACTTAGATTATAATCTGAATTATTTTCAATAATGTTACGGTGGTTTATTAAATGTATAATGGGTTGTTATAACCATTACCCATACCAATATATAAATTGGAGAACATCGTCAGTAACATTGTTACATGTTTATTAATGATATCTAAATGAATCATTTCCATACATGTTGTGATGGATTCACATACCATGATGACTAAATTCATTACAATTCTATAAGAATTACCAATCAATTAACTCCCCTTGATATATGTCTAGCAAATAATGAGGCTATATATGGTTGTATTATTAATTTTAACTAAACAATATTTTATGATCACTTATATATTATTTATTATTATTTAATATGACATTAGACCTTAGTTAAGTATTGGAAATGATTATCACACCTTACTGATGTAAAATATATATGGTCCATTTAGAACATGGAGTCCTGATAAGAGATTTCATGATGTAAATTATAGGAGGTTGGGTTATAATATATAATATGTTAAATTGTTATACAATTATTTCTTGTATTCAAGTATTTATATATAGCCAATTGTACCTTTATATGATAAGTGATGAAAAAAATGTAACATACTTGAATAATGTTGGTCAATGAATGTTATTGGGATTTGAATTTGTGAAATAGATGATTGAGAAGGTTCAATCTATTAATAAAAATTAATGATTGATAGAATCCATGAATTATTAAGTTTATTATATATATTAGAACCATGTTTAGATTCTCTCTAATCTAGTAGTTTATGAAATTTAAATTGGGTAAAAATGAGAATTCAATAGAAAAAAATACATGATGTTAATTTCAGATCCTAGAAAGCAGGAATAGTGGAAAAAAGTATAAAATAGAGCTTAGGAAAAAAATGGAAACATCTTTTCTCCAGCACCAATTATTAAATCCCTAAAATATATTCATTGCATAATATATTACCAATACAATAAAATTTGGAAAATATATCTCAAAATGGATTTTGTTAATTGAAACCATATAAGGGATATCTATATTACACAACATGTAGAGTCCAAATCTAGAAAAATCCAATTTTGTACAATTATTACATAGATCCATATATTGTTTAAGTCAAGATTCAATGTCCAAGAACATTTCAATTGATGAATCCATTACATAATATCATTTGATAAAGAATTTTTGTTGCCCTTGTTTTTATCTTTTGGGTAATGGGAGTGTGTCTGTTTTCATAATATTATATTTTAATGGAATATTACCCAATTAAAATTAATAACTAGTATTATAGTCAATTAAGATCCAGTTGAACATGCTCTTATCATTGAATGACTTAGGTTAAACATCCTATATTCTCATGATCATGTCATTTGTGATACATCCAATAGTTTTATTGGACTTTGTTAAAATATAAACAATAACTTCATACATAATACATTTCGTTTAAAACAATCCAATAGTGGATTGTTTATTGTTTCACATAGTATATATCTAAACACGGTAATTAGTAATTATAGAAAATATAAGGGATATTGGATGACTTAGATCTCATACACATCTATGATAGGATAGATCATACATTCCATATCATACCATAAGATTGATAATGATTACAACTTGAACATAGAAGGAATATGTTATTTTGATATAGAAGAAAAACATTGGGATTTTATTTATTCTATCATTATGTATATAAAGAATACTATGGATATATTATTCGAATACAGAGGATAAGAGAAATTAGTCATCATGGGATATATTGATTCAAAAATTTCAAATAGGTCAAAATGATCAAAAATTAACAGAATGATATTCTGTTTCATCATAGGAGCTCTGAGAGGGAATATATGAATGCATCTAGGTATTATATACTATACAAACTAATCCCACTATTTGAAACATCTTTTGGATCCAAATAAATATTATAGATTAATAACCTTATTGATGTTCCTTTATGTGGTTCATGTTAGTTAATATCTGATAATACTAAAGTGCTGGATCTCATAAAAATCCTAATACATATCAATAGATAAATCATATTCATTGAAATTATCACCTGTTAAGGGACTTGAATCAAATGGGTGAGGTTGTGGTGAGAATATTTTTCATGAAAGAGAACGTAGTAGATACCCTGACTAAATGAGTATCTCATCATAGTCATGGAAATCACGTGATAACTATCAGTCCAAGAGTTATTATAATTTGTATTTATTGAATGTGGGTTTCCATTAGAATTAGTTCCCCAGAACCAACTTTTTTAAACCATATGATTAATTATATTACAATTTAATATTTATAAATAATAATCTTATCACATTATGATTATTCTTATATGTTAGTTTATATGAGTAAATATCTAAATGGTACATATCACATTGAAATGTCATAATAGATCCTGCTATGATGAGAATTTAAGTGTTATGATATTATTTTAAATATATGTTATGTAGCTAAATAATATCATTTAACATGAAATAAATGAAACAAACGATCTAGGATAAGGGACTCGTCAGACATTTTTATATATTATATGATGATCGTCCTTCATAATATTCAATATTAATTTTAATAGAACATGACCATATAATATGAGATAAACATTTATATATTTAATTGGATGTTTTTATATAGATATATTTTTAATGACTTTTGGACATTATGATTCTTATTAATTCATGTCATGATTAATGTATTTAATGTATTGATTAAAACCATGGTGACATATTCTCACAAAAAAGTATGTTATGTTGGGTTTTCCATGGGTGACATCATATTAATGAATAATCCAAAAAAAGAAATTGTCCATTGTGTTCCTAAAATAAAGATGATAAATTACACGATTGAAAAGAAATAGAACATTCTAATTATGTTCATTTCAATGGACTTTATCTAGAATGATCTTTTTCAAAAAATTAAATGAAAATTATATTTATCTGTAAATAACGGTTACAAAAAAATAATTACCTTAACGGACATAGAGGGTCACAAAATAAGAATATTTGAGAATATAGTAATGTTATACATGAATATAACCCATTGAATAAACACTATAACACTATGTGGTTTAATAATTATTCAGGTTTGGTTTATTAAAAATATTCAGTGATCATTTATTCAAGAGAATAAATGTTATTTCAATTTTTAATTAATATTTATTTACTATTTTTGTGTAGATAATATTTATTTATTTATTTATGAACATTTAAGTGATATTTTTTAAAATATAAACTCACTATTAATGGTCAGATAAATATTGATGGGCATTGGATGACTAATTTTGTTGGTCTAATGAGAAATAATATATTATATATTAGTTTAATAAATATTAATTAATTAAATTAAGATCATAATTTTTATTTTTATGCATGTTTAGAAAATTATATGTAAATAATAATATTATTATTAATATTTATAAATGTGTTTTATTGAGGATTAATAGAATAATAATGGCACATGTGTTATTACTATTATCTAACAGTAGATTCACTTAAACAAGATTATATTTTTCTTAACCACAATCATCATTGTTCACAAATAATTTACAGAGAGAATTATCTCAATCAATATATAGCTTTTCTCCTAGAATACTATCAATAATGAAATGAGATCAACCCCTATTAACCACTCAGGATTAGATACATTAGAAAGAGTCATTTCACTCAAATAAATTCTTGTACTAATCATGAACAAAAAACTCAAGAATTACAATCTTCTATGATATCACTTATTGATTTCTATGATGATATACTGAGTATTATAGTGAACTAGTGTATCCCCACTAGAGGTATTTTACATTGGAATAATCTCACCAAAATGAAAAAATAATATGTTGTGGTCTACCAATTCATCAATAAATTATCAAACTAAATATAATGTATTTCATTATATAATTAAATTAATTATATATTATATATAATGATCCAACCTTCTTGGTTCTTATGTTATAGTCAATTAAACATTGAATTGATTTCACTGGTCATGAAATTATATATCATGTATATCTCAAACTATTTATTCATTAATAAATTTAGTTAACTACTTCCCAATAGTTACTTCCTCTATATTAAAACATTTATGTTGTATCATAGTGGTAACATAATGAATTATAATTATTTATTATATGTTGATTAATTATAAAAGTTTTATTATTAGTATTTTATTTCTAATTTATTCATACATTAATCCAAATTTTGATAAGAAATATACACAATGTGTTAGTTCTTAGTACACACCATATAGTCACCTAGATATTAAAATGACTTAATTAATTAAAGAATAATTTTTTAGCATCAGAAACAAAATTGTTTGTTTTTTTTCATGTGTGTTGAATATGTAAAAAGGTTTAATAGTTTAAAAATAATCAATTAATTCCTCGTAAATATTAGTTAATATTTATGAAGTCTTTTATTTATCAGGATTCCTCAAATGATGTGTATTTCCAATAATTAGTTTTTAAATTTAAGAGAATGTACATAATTAATAATATAATATAACTGATTTTTTTAATGACAATTTATCCTAATAAATAGGAATTATATGAATTTAATTAAATCTAGATTACAGTGTTGTATTCTTTTCAAGTGTGTGGAATATTTTGAACCTAGATCGACAATGTTTGTGATTTGATTATTTTTTAATTTATTATTATTGAAAAGGATTGTAAATAATATTTTATTAAATAAAAATAATGTAATTTTCTCCATCCTATTCTCTATTATATAAGGTCCCATGTACCCATGAATTATTATATATAAACCATACTACCAATATAATGGTTACCCTCACAATCATGTGTGAAAAATATTATGTAACTTATTGAGGTAAAATATGAATGGAGATGGTTGAAGAACAAAACATAGTGAAACTAGCCTAGGAGATACATTGGATTCCAAGTGGAAAGTTATTACATGAACCAAGTTATGGATTAAGGAGTTTTTTCACTAGTTCAAAAATATAATGTATTTAATTCCTTCCACTACTAGTGATAAGGTAAGACCATATTCCAAATCTCATAACTAACCGAATTAAAGGTTATTTCAATTATTAATTAAATTTTAATTATGTTTAGAGTTGACATAACTTTGTTCACATCAAAGGTCAAAAATAAAAATACATGATATAATTAATGGTATAATGATGAGGAAATTCATGTCTAGGATTTCATGATGGGGGATTCCAATCAATGGATTAAAGATATGAGATATGAAGAATTTTTAAATACCATACTATGTGAATATCATTATGTAAATTCATAGGACCGTTTTTGGATTACAAGAAGGGGAATATAGATATTTTCCATAGAGATATCTAGGGGATTGGATATTAAAAAAACTTTTATGGATATTATATTTCAATAACAAAGATGTAGATTAATAAATAAATTAATTTCATTATTTAAAATTGTAATCTAGATAATATTTGAAAACATTTTTTTTGATAGAAATAGAAAACCATGGGAAATTGACATTATCATCATGATCCATAATAAGGAAGAATAAAAACATCCCTATAATTATTTTATATAAATCATATAGTAACTTTAACATTATACTATTCAATGAGTGAAAATTATATGTTCTAGAAAACCTTTTTCCCAATGTTCTTTATAAAGAGGATATTAAGGAATAATTGTTTCTCTACATTAAATATTTAGTTGATGCCACTAATTTCCAATGTTTCATTCTATAAAACATGTCTTGTTAGATGAAAATGTGGCTGAAGGATTTATGATATATCCAAATAAACCCGGGGCTCAAATGATTCCATTGAGTTTTAAATAGAAAAAAATATGATATACTAGAGTGGTGTTTTATTCATAAAGTGATGGGGCACATATGACTCTCTATTAGGGTGATTGAATTGTTCCTCAAATTATATAAATCCCCTTTGTAATCTGTCTATTTTGAGGTAAATAATGTGGGTTTACTCACATAAATTCATTTCATAACACAAGGTTTTCCACTATCACCTAGTATCTTTATCATGGTCTATGACACAGTATCTAAGTACAAAAATAACTGCATGGATTACAGGTTCATACTCACCTTATGAAATAGGTTCTAATTAATTATAGTTTCAATCCTCATGTTTAAGGATGATATAATTTTCTTTATAAATTATAATACAATATCCATTCATGAATTAAAAATAAAAAAATGTGGACTATTTCAGATTGAGTGATCAAATTATCTATACAGAAATAAAAATCATTTTTATCTCAAACAAAATCATAGAGAGGTGTATGATGTTGATCATTTCCACCGGTTTTTTTACAAAAGTAAATTCCCCATCAACTCCCTAGCATCTATACTTATTCCTCATATAATTGTCATTCACCAATTTGATGGGGTGGTTGACAATATATCTAAATGAATCCATAATTGGAATAATTGGTTTCTTTTATTTGGTGGTTGTATCACATTGGTTAATTCTGTGCTCAATTGTATACCAATGAATGTGATTTCAGTTTTTAGGTTCCAATGAAATTAATGAATAGTATAAAAAAATAATGAATTAATTTATTTTGGATTCCAATGATGATGTGATATGAAATTGGTCCCCATGGGATAAAATTGACTAGCTGGTCTAAAAAGAATTGATTAATTGAAGAAGTTTTTCTAATTCCTTGCACTGTCTACTAGGAATGATAGTGTGTGAGATTTTTTAATGTAGGCCCATAATGGTTAACATCATCATTAGAAAATAAGGAAGTAACCTAAACCCACCAAAATTAAAAATCTTATCCTTAGGGATTTCAATCCAACATCATACATCTGTTATATAAATCCACTAATTTTGGATAATCAGACATGGTGATACTATTTTCATGGATTATAACTAGATAGGTGTTTCACTTTGTTTCCATAGATGTCGATCTATAGAACACACCTACATGAAAGTGAATATGCACCCTACCTTCATCAAGTTTATTCAAAACTAGTTACAATGAACCATATACCAAAAAATTTCAAGAATGAAGATCTAGAATCTTACATCCTGAAAGGACCCTCATCAAGAATATATTTAAAAAGGGATTATACATTATTCCAAGATATATAATATAAACATGATGGATGGGGTAATATTAACTAGTGTAAGTAAATCTATTCCATGTATAATTTTCTCATTTGGAACATCTAGAACCATGAAATATCTATGGATATAGAGACTAAATTTAAAGTTTACATACAAAAACCATGTGAAGAATAAAATACACACTTAGTCATTGTTGATTGGTAATCCATTTCTATTTTGAACTATTTTAGAGATATCACAGGTCTTGTATTACTAGATCATTAAAGCAATAACTTCATCCCGGCCAGGTTCCTGGGTGCAGACATCAGCACTAAAAAAATATTATTGTTCTGCCCCTTTTGGTGGGTTTTCTGGTGCATCTAGACAATGAGAGATAAATTATGTCTTGATGTTACACCTAGCACAAGGACCACATTGGTTATTAAGTTGGATTTATAGTGGTTGAGTTGGAAATTCTCTTGATGAATTGGGTGGAGTACTCCTCCCTCTGGATGCTTATAGCTTGTAGAAGACCCAACCCATCCATGATGTATTCTCTATATCAAGGTATATAGATCTAATGTTACCCAAAAAATATTTACCTCAAATATAATGTGGATGTATCATTCCATATTATCATTATGTAAGGGGGGTATCACTACCTCATGTACTATCGTTTACCACATTCAGGACTAAAAGAACTTCCATGATAACCATATAATGATTCTTCACAGCTGGTGAGAAGGGAAAAAATCGAATTACATCCAGAAATCATGAACCATGACTGAGTCTTCCTCAATATCCATTTAATTGATAGGATCCCACTAGGTGAATTGATCTTATAATGGATGATTCTCTTGTGGTCCTATAATTCATACCTCCTTGATTTGATTTTGAACCCATAACTTTTAATAATCATTATTCATATGTTTCAATGAATTATATTTCATAATGCCTCATATTTGTCATATTTATCATGAGAATGTGAGAAAATAGGGATATTAGATCTAAAATTCAATTTTCACATGAAATATTGGAGATCAGGTAGTTAATATTCATATAGTCATGATGATATTCTATATAGATCACATGGAAATATTGGTAATTAAGATCATTGACATGTTAGGATCAAATATAATTATATATTCACTACTGAAGAGATAAAATTGTTTTATTGTTCTTTATATTATGATAAATATTAAATAGTCTATCTCAGAACTCGGTACAATAATTCATCAAGTTGTTAATGATACATGGCATGAAAAATAAATGGACTTTATAATTAATAGAGTGTAAAATAATGAAAATGGATTTATGAATAACTGTACATATATGTCCCATGACCACCATAATTTTAATAACATGAGTTTTCATATACATGAAAAGGAAAAATATGCAGTATGTGTTTCATGTTATTTGATATCCCACTAGAATAAAAAGTGAACTTAGTTGACAAAGAAAGGGGATGCTTCCAGTTCATCAATTTTCTAATGAAATCCATCAATATCTACTGTTTGGGTATCATATATAACTTTTCAAACTCACATTTGTATCCACATACATAAAGAAAGTTGATTATGAATGATTTTTAGAGTAGAGGGAGATCTTTGAGTAGCCAAACAAACATGAAGTGGATTCTTTTCAATTAAAGACTACCACCTTCCATTCTCAATACTGATGATCTTGATCTATAAATATATTTATTATTCACCTAGTGATTAAAAAAACATAATTTTTTTATATTTATAATTATATATACACTTGTTTAAAAATTTAGAAATAATAGATGTTTCTTTTATAATGAAAACATATTTTATAGAATGTCACCTTTACATACTGGTCTTCATGTATTGTATTATGAATTATATGTACAATAAATTGGTATAGAATAAGTATCACATGAATCATATCACTCATAATTGTGGAATCGCGTCATTTTTCATTTAAATGAGATGTTTCTGAAATGAATTATCCAAATGGTTATATAGATTCCTTACAACTAAATACACATGATATATATCTCATTTTATTATATGATGAAATGACCATGCTACAATTTTGTGGATATGGTGAATGGGTGATGAAGATTATATAATTAGTACACACTAATGTGTATAGAAATTTTCTTGTAGAATATAATAGTGGGTATTCTTAATTCATTACACTAATTTATTACTATTATTGACATGGATATATCTGCTAAATGAGGTATATGTTCAAATCCTTTGAGAAATATAAAGAATTAAAAATTGATTTGGATTGTAAAAAAGGGAAGCATATAAAGGAGTATTTTTCGAATAATGGTTGTGAGTATTATAACCAAGACTGCTTATACTACTTGTGAATGTTTGGGATTGAATCACAACTAACTCCCCCAATACCCCATTGTTAAATAGTGTTAGTGAAATGATGAATGGTAGATTCTAATATATATTATATTGAATTAAGAGGCATTTGTGAAGGTTAAATCTTGTAAAAAGAAAGAATATTCTAAGTAAAATTATATATTTATCGGATATATAGTGTAAATAGGGGGATATTAACAATATAACCCTTCAGATAAGAAATTCTTGTTGGAAATACAATCCATACTACTTGAAAGAGTGACATCCTTAAAAATAATTTTGGGTTTTTAATTCATTTAAATGATGTTTACAGTCAAGATTCAAAATAGTTTCTATGTGTACACATTCTGAAAGCCCCCATGGAAAATATTTTTCTTGAGATGGAATTATTGTGTAGTGTCATAAACGATGTTAGAAAAGTGGAACGATATAGTTTTCTAGATATCAGGTAAAATAAGAAATTATTGGCTAAAAATAATGATACAAATTTTGAAATAGGGGATAATAGATAGCTCATAAGATACTATATGTTAGGATGATGTGATTTCTATGATGAATTCCATATTCAAAAACTAAGTATGGTTTTTCATCAATTTGACAGTTTATGATTTGTAAATTGGGTGGAAATGTTTATTTAAAATAAAAAAGACATGGAAGATAAAGTGATATCTAATAACCATTGTTAGTTAGTAAATGGATTAAATAACATCAATCCATAATCTATGAATAGAAATTTTCTCCATTATCCATCTTGATATACATTATAATTATAACTAATATAGAACCATTATAGGAATATGAGGCTAGAAAAGTTGATATAAAAATAAATTTTCTTAATGGTAACCTTATAGATGATGGAAATATGACACAACCCTAATGGGTTTTGACTATAAAAAATTCCCTAAACGTATAAAACATATAGATATCGATATAAGGATTGAGGAAAGAATCAAAGCCATGGAATAGTCAGTTTGATAAACACATTAATGAATTTGGTTTCCCAAAAGAAAAATGTGACCCATTTTCTTAACAATGGTTTAATTGAAGAGTGGTTATTTTACTAAAAGTACATTTTAAAAACATATTAATTATTGAAATTGGAATATCAGACTTAAAATAAATTAGGAATAATTCAACAAGAGATTCTCTGAGAATGATTTAAAAGAAGAATAATTTATTATTAGCATCAGCACCATTATTGGTAGATCCAATTCCTTTCATGGAATAATTTATGATACATATATTGACCAAATACTAATGTGTTTCCATATAGATCTGTCGAATAGGTTATTGGTTCCATTTTCACAAGGTATAATACTAACCAAGAATTTTTTTCCAAAGAAACAAAATAATATAGAGAGGATTAGTAAGATAACATACACATATATGATATTATCAATCATGTATACTAGGTAATATACTAGTCTTGATGATTTATATTCCATAATTATTTTCAGAATATATCATTTTAATCTTAGAGAATTTTTTTTATTTTTATTAAGACTATCCTTAAGTATCTGAGGTTTATAAAGGATATGTTCTTAGTATATGAATAAGATAAATAATTACTCATCAAGGTATATACTGACGCAAGTTTGAAAATATATTATAATGATTCCAAGTCATATTTAGGATATCATTTCAATTTGATGGATGAGATGTATGTTGGAAGAGTTCGACATAGTCATTTGTCTCCCATTATATAAGCAAAACCAATAATATTGATGTTTCTTATACATCCAATTAATCAATGTGGATTTACAACATTATTTAAGATATTGATGATGAACAATGTAGTAATGACCTTATCACACATTTTTGTGATAATACTACTTTGATGGATCTATCAAAGTATCTATGGTCACACCTATAGATTTTCGGACGGGTTGGATGAGCTCTCGGGGGAGCCCTAGGTCCTCTCCGTGATGGCGGCAGCCCCCGTGTCGGTCCCTCCCCCGCTGATTGGGGAGGGACCCTCGCCGTCTGCTAAAGGTTCCACCTCTAGATTTATCCCCTTCTCGAATCCTGGGTTTCTCCCTCCTTTTTACCGAATCTCGCTTGGTTTGAAAGTTCCCGAACTCCTCGATGGTTTCCCTAATCACCAGTTATCGACGACGGAGTTTGCAGAATCCTCAGATTTATTGAAGAATACTTTGATTTCTAGGTTTTACCGAGGTCATCCATCTGTGGATTCGTTCGACAGGCACATTTTCAGAACTTGGAAGCTACATGATAGGGTTACTGTCAGTCTTCTAGATAATCTGCGGATTAAGATCCATTTCAGCTCAGAGGCAGACCTCAACAAATCTTGGTCATGTGCGCCACGCAGCTTCAACGGTTTTAGATTCTTCTTGGTTTGATGGTCCTTTGATATGAACATGTAGTGGGATAATTTGTCTATGGCGATATGGGTATGCTTTCCCATCCTTCCTCTCCCGTTCAAAAACCTTGCTATTTTGTGTATTCTAGGGAACATGATTGGTAGGTATATGTGCTCAGATAGTCGCACTGAGGCTCTTTTCCATCCTGTGATTCCACGTATCTGCATTGAAATGGATGTTTCCCCGATGCCTTTTGAGTATGTCTGGATTACGGTGGGGGAGGAGTACCGTTGTAAACAACATGTTGTTTATGAGACTTGGACAGATTTCTATTTGCGTGCAAACGTTTGGGTCACTCTCTAAACCAATGTCGTAGGGGGTTTCGATCTGTCTCTAGGAATGGTGCTGGTGGTGGTGAGAGGCCTGGGATGGTGGGGAAAGAGGAACAGATGCCAGCTATGGGAAGGGGAGTGCCTGCCAGCAGTCTGAATATGGAGGGAATGAAACCTGACTGTTTCTCAAGGAATTGTGAACTGTCTATGGATGCTAGGTCTAGCCGAACAACCCAACGTCGACTTCCTATGAAGAATTTTGTAAGACAGTAGAGTGATCCATTAGTTACTGATGCCATTGGAGACTTGCGGCAGGGGATTCATGGGACTGAAACATAGGCGGATGACCCTTCCAGGGAAGGGATTCTAGGGGTTTCTGGTCCAAGGGATTGTTCCCCTATTTGTTTGAGTAACAGGTTTGAGGGGATAGGCGAGGTTGGTTTGAGTTCTGATCCATTTAACAAATCTGATGCAGTTGGAGGTAGCTGGAATGTCTGCATTGACAGATCCAGTCATTCTGATGGCGAAGCAGTAAGTCCAAAGGAACATAGGAGTAATATAAGGAGGATGGGTAAGAAGGATTACTCATCCCTACCACCTCCATTGGAATCCAGGTAAACTAGGAAGCTTAATAGAAAGAAGGAAATCCCGGTATATGAGAGTCATCAAAGATCTGAGGACATGGGTGATCAACACCTGGTTTTGTTGGTAATCTCTGAGGAGGAGGTGACAGAACATGTACTATTGCTTAATGCATCTGAGGAGGAGGCTGCGAAAATGATGGGGAGGCCATTGAAGATGGCTCTTAATGAGTAGAAATATGATTGGATTGATAAAAAGGATCTAATTCATATTGGGAGCTTTAATAAAGGGAAGGTTATTATTGTGGAGTACATTCAATCTTGGGACCATCTGGCCACAGAATATCAAAAGTTGATGATGGGATCCCCAAACATTCAGGTAACATCCATCTCATGGAAATTTTTTAGGGAGGCTGCCACTAGGGAAATTACGTTACTTTTTAATGCATCTAGTTAACCTTGATGATGATGTTTCATTCGGTTTTTATTTCTTTGTTTGGTGTTGTTTGTTCTGTTCCGGTTTGATGTTTTTTGATGGGAACACTTTTCTGGTTTAGCTGCGGATTTGGGTGTTTCAGGTATCATTATTTGGTCATCTTCAGTCTGGATACTTTGACATCCTATATGGATGGACTCTTGTCCATTTCACTTCACTTGTAGGCTGGGTAAATTCCTCCAGATTTTTCCATCAAGAGGTTTTGGGGGCGGTGTCAATGGTCATGATGTGGGACGTTCAAGGTAATCCTTTCTGAGGTTTGGCCAGTTTTTTTGATGCTCTTATGCCCCTGTTCGTGGTTTCTCGGTCACAGTGGTTTTGTTTTTATTTTGTAATGGTGGTAGTGGTTGCTTTGATCTCTTGTAATGCGATACCCGGAACCCATAAACTAGCTTTCAATAATGGAAAAATATTAATTGGCAAGTATGGTCACACCTATGAAAAAAAGAACAAACATTGGAAGTATCTAAATTTGGTGAATTTTACTACAAGTCTTCAGTTTAATATGAGAATATATTACATAAAAGATAATATTTTAGACCCCAATACTAAATCCTTATAATAGATGAATCTTAAACATTATGTTAGATGTAGTAGACATAGATTTATTAGTAGTTGGATATAGTGAATGTAGGATTATATTGAAGTTATATCCCAAGAACAAACATCTATATGTTTCATGATTAAAATAAAATAATGGATTCATAATATATCTAATGTTCATATAACATCAGGATTGTTATAATACATGAAATTTGAAAGTGATAATTTCATAATGACACTATTCACATTGAACGGCCATTTCAGTTCCTAGTTATGATGAGAACCTTGATGTGCTATGACTGAATGGCCCGATGACTGAAAATTTTATTGATTTTATATAATCCCCCTTCTAAGGGTAAACAGGGGAGAAACTGAGACTTCAAGGACATAAAGACATCAAAAAATAATGAGAATCAAGTGGTTGGAACCGAGAACAAAACTATGAGGTATTTCCTCAACCCATCATAAGTATCATTGATCCATGCCTCCACCAAAGAATGACTGATCAGAAAACAATCACATGTAATAATTAATGGGCACAGTACTAATGGTTGTGCCATACCCTATCAATTTTACAAATCTGAAAAGCCAAGCACATTGAAGACGGCCATCTCTATCATCATCTGATGCAAAGCCTAGAAGAATGTATGGGTTCCCCATAAAACCATCCAATTCAGCTTCAAATCACTATTAGCAACTCAACCATTCAAAACCAAACAAACACCAACCCCACATCACCAAATCAGAACTTCAAAACTACAGACAAAATCCCCAAAATACTCCAAAACGAATGTACTCTCCCCTCCATGCCACTGAAGCCAACCCCAAGAAATCCAGAGCACACAATGTCTGACGTCGAGCTGGGACAAAGCCATGCAAGGAGACAAATCTGCCAATGTGGATCACAATGACGCTGAGAACACCACAGCTGTGACAAAATCCCATGTATGTAGGTCCAATTAGGCTAAACAAATTCCCACTGAGCCGATGATGATCCATATCCATGATCAGATTCATAATCCAGGGGCAAGCCAAAGACTGCACCAGGATGACTGGATACAATGTCACACACTCATAGCCAAAAAGAGAACCTAGTCCCAAATGTGAAGAGACCATCACTGAGCCAAGATCCCAAATCTGAACCACTCGAAGTTGACACACACCTATGTCGATCTATGATCCAAACTCCAGGAGCACCTTTGTCTTCTTTGAGTGCTCCATAGCCAATGAATATTACACCACAGATGAAGCAAGATCCCAAAGATAAAACAATGATTCCAATGAGACCACAGTTAATCTGGACCACTGGTCACATGCCTGATTTTTTTCACCTCTCCATAAAGACCATTGTCAAAATGAATTCATTTTTTTAAACAAAACATGCAAATATCAATTTAAAAACTGCGTAATGTAACCCAAATCATATAGATTAATTTATTATATTATAATATTATATATGAAATCTCATCATGAATATTCAAATAGATTAGTTTAGTTTAAAAATAGATATCTAAATGATTCTTATATGAAATTTGAAAAAAAAAAATACAAAATAATTTATTTCTATAATAACATTAATCATTATAGAATTTCCTTATTTATAAATAATAGTAAACATAATGGATTCTTGGTAAATGAAGAAAATAATAATAAAATCAATTGATTAGTATGCATTAAATATAATAGAATTAGTCATGAATCAATAAGAATAATCAACATGGCAAGGTATATCACCAAACACAAATGACATTTAATTAACATGACTACTATTATATGTTAATACACATTCAATACGGTAATATATTAACTAAAAGAAAATAATATATAATCAATAAACATGGATTTTAATTCATCAAGAGATAATATTAGTGTGAAAATATCATGTTTAATAAGGTACTTCATAATCAAAATTGAAAAAAAAATCTTGATTAGAATAAGATTGTGTAAAAACCACACACAATGATAATTAATGTTACAATTAATAAATTAATATATTATTTGTACAAAATGTATTCCAAATTAATTGTGTAGAAAAAATATAATGTAGTTATAATTAATTACACACATAATATATTAATATTATAGAAATTGAAGAATTAATATAACCCAATGAAAAGAAATTGATTTATGAAATTAATTACAACTTGGAAATATTTATATATAATTACCATGGGTGAAATAATTCAATATTGAATATTAAAATAACATGAATTATTAAATAATAAATATATTAAAATTTTAAGGGTAGTATATACACCATTTAAAAAATATTAGGTGTATAACAATACAATATGCCTCAATGAAGGGAAATTGACATAAAGTCCCATACCTCAAGCTTTATTTGGATGAACCAGATTTATACTCCCATATAGTGGTTTAAAACGATTTATTACATTATAATATATCCATATTAATATATATAATATCAAATATGATTCATTTATAACATTTTATCACCCATACATTAAAAATCATTCATTATTTTCAATGTTTTTGGCGTTAATTTCCTTGTTTTCTAATTCATGATTTATCATGAATGTTCTAATTAATGTTCTTGTTATATAATTACATAATATATAGAAAATAATCATTACATACATACTATATATATTTATATATATAAATTATATTTTAATTAGTAATCATGATTGACATTTTTGAGAAAATAAGTATGCCAGGATCTTGGTGGCAGATGGTCATACAAATGCATGGGTAGCATTTTCATTTTTTAAATAAATATATGTAAGGGAGATACATAATATTTTACCTTCATAGAATAATCATAATATCATATTAACGATGGTTTTTTATGTATACTAATATATATATCATCTATAAGTTGTGGTGATGAAATGACAGTCACATCTCCTCACGAGGGCGGTAGTCCACATATACACAACTGATGTTATCATATTTATGTTAGTAAAATGGTAAGAAAAAATGATATATTATCATTAATGAATTTTAAATAAGTCATGAATATCAAAATTATTTCATTTATATAACAACCATTTTTTAAAATTATCCTTATTACCTTCAATGTAATGCATTACTGAAAAAACGAATCACATCACTTTTTGTGGTGGTAGTCTGCCAAACACTCGAGTGATGTTATCATATCCCCTAAAGAATGGAATTTTAAAAGGTATATATAACATAATTACTCTATAGGTATAATTATTTTATGAAATTATTAGAATTCATTTATATCCATCATAATATGCAGCCATGAGAGGTTGTAATGTAAAATCTAATAACATTGCTTCGTGAGGCGATAGTCAGCCATACACACAAGTGATGATTTCATGGAACATTTGACAGAATATGGGATAGTTTTATTTAATATCCATAAACAAAATCTCATTATAATAAATATTTTTTTCATTATATCATCGTTATATTATAATTATTCTGTGAGGTGGATGAAGAAAAAAAAATGCATGTTTAAGAACATAAACTCTTCTTCAGGTAACCTCCTTATGATCAACCGAAATCCTTCCATGGTTAGATTTAAGAAAAAATTAATGACTGTAAGATGAATGGATGTATGTTTTGAAGTTATATGAGAAGGTCTTGGGTGAAGTAATAGGGTTTCAAAGAGTAAATAATATAGTGGAGTGGGTGCCTTTTATAAGTGAGTTGAGTGGAAAACTTGTAATTTCTTGAAATGAAAAATAACCACCCATGTGTTTCACTTGAAAAAGTGTAAAATATGAATTATTAATGATAATTATAAATTATAGTGTCTAAATGATGCAATAAATTATATTTTATAATTTTTTTAATTTTAACCCATATATTTTTAGTTTAACCCTTGGTAATTCCATTTTATCTTTAATAGTGGTAAATGTTTATTATTATTTTAATATTCATTATGGTAAAAAATAATGATTACATTATTATAAAATATAAATCAGTTTTATTATAAATATATAATCCATTTTTAAAAATTCCATTCATAGAAGTGGACGATTTTAATTTTAATTCATCCAGCTGATGTGATGAGAAAGCCAGGTTTTAAAGAGAAATTACAATAAACTTATAATGATTTTATATCTCAGTTAAATATGGAGATGTTTAAAATGATATAACTAATTTTATTTCAATAAAAATTAAAAATTACATTTTACATTAAAAATAATTTAAACGGAATGATTTTTTTCAATAAAATAATCATTATTTTTTACTAATCATGGAAAAATAAAATATTTTATAAAAATACTAAAGATTAAAAATATTTTCTAATATGATGGTTTTAAAATTATTTTTTATTTTCTAAAAAAATCTAACTACATCGAAAATTAATTAAAAATTATGTGTGCAAGGCATGACTAAAATGTCTTTTAGAAAAAATCATCTTTTTCAGATAAAAATTCTTTTTCATTTGAATGACTCTTATTTTATATCTAATAACATTATAACTATTACTTTAGTAATATATTTATTACTATTAATACCTATCAATTTAATGGTTATTTTATAACGTGATACTATATTATTTTTTATTTCGACTCGGGTTTGCATTCTCCACAAGAAATTGAAGAGATAAAATTTAAAGAAATATATTTCACTAGTTGTTTAAGATTCTTATTATGTGACACAGAAAATGTTGAAAATAATGTTTTTATTATAAAAAAATTATGGTGTACAGTTCTACACACCGGAATTAAATTTCATTCATGAACATTAAGTTTGACTTCAGAAATAAATGGTTTTGAATTTGGAAAACCCATTAATTAAAAAACCATATCATAAAGGGATAATGAAATATCATCTTACCAAGATAAAAATGGAAATATTATGTTGATATTGCCTACAAAAACTAGGTTTCTATGTACTATAATCTTATTGGAATGTGAAGATATGGATGGGGATGAAAATAATAAATAACTATATATAGTGATATAGGCCACCGATCATAACAAACAGAGTGATCAATGCATTGTTAAGGAACTCAAAACCACTAATATTTGATGATTTTAAAAACCATTTTATTAATAAAATATGAAGGAAATATAAAAACAATTTTTTTCAATATTCCTTCAAAAATATTACAAAATTCGTTTATTGTTTATGAATATAAGGTAAAATTATTACTTGAAAATTTCTATTTCATGAAAATAATTACATACTTTCGATATGATTCGTTCAATTTCCAATTCATCGTTTACACCGTGAAATGAATATCTAAAAATTAATTTTATATGCCTTAAACACTAAAATTAACATTTAATGGATCATAATATCCCTAAAATAGTGAAAAATCATTCTACAAGTCTGTAATTATTTTCCTAATTTTTTATAGTTTGTACAAGATATCCAATATAATACATTAATCTCTAAACCTCAACAATAACACCACTCCTTCATCATTAATAATTATTTATCAAATTGCTTAAAAAAATTCCATATTAACCCATATATCACAAAGTCTAATGACAGATGTTAAACTCTTATCATCCTTCGGTTGTGAGTTAAGGCCCCATAGCCTTTGGAAGATGCAATTTTTTGTCATCCAATGAGAGGTTTTTCCATTTTCGTGGAATATATAAATATAATTCCTATATATTTCTAAAATATTGATGATCCATAATTAATACAATACAAAATATATGATAAAAATTAATGGTTTCCAATTACATTGAATTTATTACCACAAAATTTATGGTTGTTATTCCAGAAAAAATGATTTCAATAAAACATATAAGAAACCAATGTTTTGTATTCTTATTAATGTTTTCTAGAAATAAAATTAATCATTTTATATTCCTACCACAAAAATATTCAAAAATGTTGTTTAAAAATATAAACTTATTATCATATATAAACATAAAAAACTATGATGTTATCCTAAACTCTATATATTAATGAAGAGATATTTTTGTTTTAAGTTAAATTGAAACCTGAAATGTTGGATGATTATTAAACCAAAATAATATTGGTAATAATACTTCAATAATACAATTCTGGAATCCCAATAAATACTTCAACAATTTTACTTAATCATTGGTACCTCCATGTTATAGGAGTTGACCCTTAGAATATGTAATTGAAATGAATAGTTTCTAGGTTACTCACATTTAATAAAATGAAATATAAATGGGTCCCTGTGATGTAATTTATTTCATTCCATTTGGATCTTCATTTTTCACTGAATATTATTTTCTTCATGAACTTATTTTTTACACATAATTAACTTCCTATTACAATGAGGCACATTATTCCCTATTTAAGACATTGTAGGACTAACATAAATTATTCATTTCCATTATATATTTAAATCTGTTCAAATGGTTTTTAATTAAAATGAGAATCATCATAAGAATATCCCCAAGGCGTTTCTAACTATGTTCACAATAATTCCTACTTTCATACACATGGTGATGGTCGTGTAAATCCCAAAACACCCTTTTTAGTGTTATTACCCCTAGGTACTAATGTTCCAAAATGACTCCATCTTGAAGTATTTTGATATGGTTTTATTTTTAAGAAAACAAAACATAATATTTTCCATATCAAATCATTAGGACATTCTTATATAATAACGATGAATGTCTATCATACAGTTATGATATGAAATTTATGTTTTCTAAAATCTAATTACCAATGTTTCAATTAAAATTCCTTAGATACAAACTATAATAACCCAGAACTGAGTAATAGTGAAATGTTGTATTACATTATTAAATTTCAATACGATATAAGGAATACATCTAGAAGAACTAAATAGATTATTTTCTTTGGTAAATTAGTTAAATACATGATTCCTATATTAAATTTGAAAACAAAAATTACAACATATTCTTTTGAAAATAACATTATTTCCTATAGCATATTATTGTATATAAATCCTTATGCACAACATGGATTATAGATAAAGGAAACCAATCAAGGGTGAAATCAAAAGTTTAGTAAGGATAATGTATTTTGGAAGCTATCCTGAATCAATAATCCTAACTAACATTGAATGGAAAATAAATAAATAGTCATTCTCTCTAAATACCTTGACAATCATGATTAGAAAAGGAAAAATCAATATATAAGGGATTATAACCAAAAAAATGTTCCAATTAATAAATAAGCATAGAATAAATTTCATATAGAGATAATGTTAGTGTTAAAATATCATGGATAAACATATAAGACATAATCAGTATTGAAATGAAAATAATGAAAACCATATTCCCTATAATAAATAAAATTATAATGAAACACATTCAGTGATATTATCATCACAAAAATTTCAAGTATAATAAAAAATGATTTATTAATGAATAAAATAATTAATTATTATATTTTATGTTTTGATAAAACTGAATACCTATTCCATAAATACCTTTTACTAAACGATTTAAAACAACTACTAGAAACCCATTTAATTATAGATTACTAATTTATCTCATGATACCTATCAATTCATCAATGGTATATATAATGACAGTCCCCACCCTTCACTAAATGCCAAAATAATTTCTCATATATCAAAAAATCCATTTAATTCATGAATCGATGTGACTTATCAAAAAAAAGCATTGAGTAATGAATACTAATTTATCAATATTACTCTAGATAAATAAATAACATTCAATATTGAAAAAATATGAATAAATGATATATATTTTAGTAAATAATCATATAAATGATAAATAATATTTTTATTTATGGGATATTTCAGGTCCAATTATCACATGAATGTTAATATTTTAAAGAAACATTGATGATAAAAAAAATAGATAACAAACATGAATGTAAATAATTTACTTTATAAAAATGATAATAAAAATACTAGAGTAAGAATTATGATGAAATGAAAAAATCTTATCCATATTCGATTATATTTAAAATAAATTGATAATGTCCTAAATTAATAGATATAGATTAAAAATATCTTTAGAAACATTTTGGAGTAAAATATCCTATTCATTTTGAAAATCATAATTTATAAATAAATGATCACAAAACATTTTGAAAATAAATTTAATATAAAATTACCTATGAAAAATATATATTATATTCTAAAACAATGTGTTTTATTTATGATAAGAAATGTGTTGCATAATAATTACATTAAAATAATAAATCCGGTCAATTTTTCTTTTAAAGAATAATACGATTTGAAATAAAAATGATATGAAGATTCATTTCAATTATTTTCTATCAAAATTATAAATCAGAAAATATTAATTAAAAATTTAATTGAAAATTATTAAAAACATTTTTGAAACCATATTAGGATAACAAGTTTTGGGAAGAAAATTTTCTGCCTTATTGAAGTGAAAAATGAAGTCAAATTTTAATAAACATTTCTCAATCATTTTAAGTATGAAAATGTTGAAAAATGTTATTATTAATTTTAAAATTTAATGAATAACAATTGTAGAATATAATTTAATAGGATTATTATAAAATTATATAATAATATCCTTTAGTGGAAATTCATGAACAATCAGTCACCATTTTGAATAAGATTGTATAATGAACCCATACACCGATCGTAACATCAATGTGATAGTTAATCAATGAATATATCATGTGTATCGAATGAAAATTGATATAAAAAAGTTTAAATATAAAAAAATCTAATAAAATCCATTACATACATAATATTATATTTTACTGATAGTGAATATGTAATATAACCCAAACAAAAGAAATTGTGCAATGAAATTATTTTTCCTGTTTTTATTTTATATTATAATTACCATGGTTGAAACAATTACCCATTTAAAATAAAATACAACAAATTACTAAATAATCTGGGTATTACATTTAAACACATAGTATATAAACCCTACAAAATATATTATTTAAATAATATTACTATATTCCTCAATGAAGGGAAATTGAGGCAATGTCCATTTCCACAATCTTCCTTTGGATTAAATGTTCTTTACTCTAATGTATTTTTGTTATAAGAAAAATTATTAACTTATAATAAATAAATATTATTATTTATAATATCACATATTGTCCTTTTTTTGATATCTTATTAACCATTCATTAATAATATTTATTTATATTCATTGTTTCAGTGTTAATTGGCTTGTTATCTCATTAATGTTTTTTCATAAAAGTTTCAATTATTTTTAATATAATATAGTTATATAATATCCAGAATAATAATCATGACATAATTATAATTTTTTTCTGAATTATTCTATTAGGATTCATCATTCATAATGGTTTTGAGAAATGATGTAAGTTACAATCATGGAGACGGTTGGTCATAAATACAAATGAGTAAAATTTTTATTATCCAATGAACATTATGGAAATAAGTTAACTAATATTTTATATTTCCAAAATTATAATAGTATCATAATATATTTTCTAAATATGCTTTTATATATATTATCCATTTGGTGTGGTGATGAAAATTGAGTCACATGGGTTTATTAAGGTGGTAGTCCACATATACACGAACGTTGTTAACATCATTAAGTGAGTGGAATGATAAGAAATGAAATGACATATTATATTTTAATAATTATAAATATGTAATTATTATAATATTGGTTACATTTATATCAAATATATTTATTAAATATGTCTTTATTACCTTTAATTTAAAGAGTTAGTGAAATAAAAATCTCATCGCTTCACAAGGTTGTAGTTTGCCGTTCAAACATGTGACTTATGGTATCCCATACACAGTGGATAATAATGATTTATATTTGATATATTTAATATTAAAGTATAATGTTTTTATAAATATAATATCTATACATCATATCTATCATCATACAAAACTGTGAGTGGTGAGAATGGGAAAATGAAAGTCACCGGTTCCCTAGTCTGTAGTCTGCCTCACAAAAAATGATGATTTCATAACCCATATGATTGATGTGGGGATGATTTTATTTCATTAACATATAATAAAAGAAACTAATTATTTTAAATATACTTATTTTTTTATATCATAATTTTTTAATAATTATTGAGTGAGGTGGAGGAAGAAATAAAAAAATCCTCATTAAAGAACATTTCCACTTCTTTGGATATCCACATTAGATTTGCACAAAATGCCTTCCTATGTTGACTTTATACCAAAAATAACCATAATAAAAATATTTTAGGTATGTTTTTTTTTATTTTGAATGTTCATGTACAAACATAAAGTGTTTTAATGTGTGAAGATTATTATAAACAGGACAGAATTTTATATGGGAGGTGACTGGCTAACTTGTAATTGTTTGAAAAAAAAGGTGTACCCTAAAGTATCACATGAAAAGGGTAAAAATAGATTATTATATAGAATTATAAATTTTAGATTCTACATATTTTTTTGAAAGATAAATTAGATATTTTTAGGTTATTTTAATCCTAATATTTCTAGTTTACACCTAATAACCCCATTTAATTTTTTGGAGTAAATAATTTTTATGATTTTACAAATTCATTATTGTAAAAAAATAATTTCAACTAATTATATACAATAAATTATGATGATTAAAATATTTTAATTTTTGTTTATAATCCATTTCATATAAGTTGGTAGATTGTATTTAAAATTATTCTCACAGATGATGAGAAGGAGGTATTTTAAAATGAAAATGTTCAAAAACAACAAAAGTTTTTATATCAAAATTTTGTATTTAAATTATTCTAATGAAAAAAATTGTATTAAGAGATATATAATTAAACTTTTTTTATGATAAAAAATATTAAAAATATAACTTGGTATTATAAATAATTTAAATCAAAAGGAAGCATTCAATTAAAATTACATATTTCCTATAATAATCAAAAAATTAAATATTTTTGAAATAAATCCAAAAATCCACCACAGGATAATTTGGATACGATGATTTAGAAAAACGTAATTTAATTTTATCGGTTAATTTTTTAATAATTGTCCTATAGTAAAATTAAATTATTTTTGAAAATCATCACTATTCTATATTTGATAAAAACATACATTTTTTTAAAAAAAACATTTATTTTTTATTTTAAATGATAATTATTTTATTTATAATAAATAGAGAACCATAATTTTTATAAATATGTTTCATAATATTATTCCCCATAAATTTAATTCTTATGTTATAATTTTATTCTATATTATGGTCCATTATCAACCAATGTTTTGTGTTCCCCATTCTATTGAAAAATTAAATTTCATGAAATATATTTCATGTGTTGTTTAAGCTCAGTGATTCATGCATCATATGACATCAAAAAAATGATTCATTTTATAATAATAGGCTGTTAAAAATGGTACAATCTGTCAATAATATGGGGCTTATAAGACATTGATACATCATCTCATAAATTTCATCTTCAGTAATTTAATGCAAATTTTTTAGGAGAACATGACCCACTAGTAGATAAACACAATTTATATGTGTCATTTATTGTCACGGCCCATCCCCGTACTTCCCTACAGCCGGTACAGTTTTGTATAAAACATGGTGTGTAATTATTTTTAATAGATTTTGAAGAATTACACATATTGTTCAACTAAAGTGGAAATTTTAGGATTATCTATGGGAATATCAAATAATATTACAATACTTTCATTATTGTATAGAAAAGAATCTCCCCAAAGCTGCCACCATGCAGTGTAACTCAAATCTACAAAACCTGTAAAATTTAATTTGAAAAGTAGTGTCAGAATACAAATGCATAGTAAGTCTATTTTATAAAGAAAAAATATTTCATTTAAAACCTTTTGAAAACATTCCTTTAAAATTATTCATAAAATATTTTTGAAAGGAAAACCATAATACATGGAGTGAACATTTAAATAAACATGAACATGGTTACAGTAAAACATCTTCCAATCATAAGAATGCTCATACAAAAATTTTTTTATACAGAATATAAATAACTAGTTATTATAACTATACTATGTGTGACTTGTGAAAGTTCAACTAAATGAGACTAACACATAATCAATGTTGTATATAAAATAATATCTTTAATTTCTTTCCTTACTAACTATAAATCAACAAACTGGCTATTAAATATCTGAGTGATTAGTAAACATTATTCAATATTCATTTACTTCCTCTTATTATCATAAGTACCATCTTTATATCCAAGTATTTTCAACTAGTAGAATATTTACAATGTTAATGAAATTTTTCAAGATACATACTAATGCATCAAGGGGCTATAATAGGCCCCACACATCACATACAAATTATAAGGCATTCCTTATTCTTTTAAATCAAGGATCCCCATAACACATTGATTTTTTAAATTACTCATTACATGTCATTCCATGTGTCACATATTACTTGGCATATCATTTCTTATTGTTCAGAGTGTCCCATACCAAATTTTATTATTTAGTTCTTAACTCCATAAAAGGATATTTGAGTTTGATTACATTAATTATCAATTACAAATACAAAGTGAGAAATACTTATACATTTTAATAAAAATACCAACAACCAAATGGCTATAGAAATAAATGAAAATTATGATAGGAATATTATAGATTATTTGATAGTAACTAAAGGACATAAAATATAGGTTTTTCATATAAAATGATAACCCATATATTTTAAAATTCTTACTTCGAGAGTAATCATTTTAGGTTCCAAAAATGCATAAAGGAAATTCATAATGGATTGAATACATAACTGATATAAGGTAAACATAATATTAATTTTAGGTATTAAACTCAATGATTTCTAAACACCAGTTATTTTCATGTTCATGTTTTAACATACCAAAAGTATATTCTCAATTATTTAATCACAATGTCAGAAATTGTAAAGCATGCCAATCAACCACGCCACTTACGAAAACATAACTATTACAAATTAATTTTTATGAAAATAAAAATGAAATAAATATATATATTCATATATAACATTTACATTAATATAATAATCTTGAAGTAACACATGTTGTTAGATAAACACCTACTTCCTTAACATAATGATAATTCATCATTAAAATATGGTGAGGAATCTGTTTATTCCAAAACAACTCATTTTCCCACATTATACATATTTATATTGGAGTGGAAAACGCCAACAGTTATTACAGATTAATTCTACATAATTACTAAATGCCATAAAATTATAACATTTAGAAAATAAAAAATTATCTAGGGTTTAGTGTTGTGTAATCTGTTTATACACAATGTTTTTATATTAAATACTGTATTTTAAAATTGTTCAATATAAGATATTCGTATTTCCAAAACTCTATTTGTTATTCACTATTATTTTTTTAGTAAAATATAAATTATATTTAGGTTTCATGTATATATATATATATAAACCAAATATACATAGTGTGTAAAAGGGACTTACACCAAACATATAATGACACCTGCATGTTTTGAACATGTTACAAGGGTTCATTAATTTCAAATCATTCCATAAAATATAAAATAATTTTTATGAAACATCTATATATATACATATTTATATATATATAACCACAAAACACCACACATACATGCGGGATAATTAATTAAGAACAACAGTTAGCATCAAGCATTCATCATATTAGAAGGAACCAGTTGGTCTAATACTCAACTATATATATATATATATGTATACATCTTTATAAATATACATATCCAAACTGAAACAAGGCAAAGACAACTTTGGTCCTTTACCTTGTTCGGCGATGGAGAAGATGTCCAGAGAAGCTTGATGGTGGTTCTGGTGAGGGGGAACACCGTAGGGATCAGGTGTAGATTGAAATATATTAATATAAATGATATATAATATATTTTTTATGAAATTTGTATTGAAAACCAATAATCATATTTCTAATATAAGATAGAGCATGTTTTTCTTATTGAAAACGAGAGAATGGAGGGGCTACATGAGGTCATGGGTATAGAAAAACAAAAAAGAAACACGGGCCAATGGTGATGCCCATGCAGGAGGAATAAAATGATGCAGGGAAGAAAATTGATAAGGTAATGGATGGTCTAGTTAAATTGGGATCTTGTTAGATGACTATGGCGAATCCGTAGTTATAAAAGAATGATGATGGGTTGGGATTAGAACATATTTTTATTGGATGACCTCAATTGACACACGGATTAAAAACAGAACAAACGGTCCTGATTAGATCATAGGTAGATCATACGGACCATGAAAAACTTGGAGGTAAGCCATGGATGAGGAGATTAGATGGTCTGACCGATCTGACCGTGGAGATTGTGTATGGCGTGATCGGATGACCAGGATCGAGTTTCCCCTAAAAATTCCCATCCTACATTGAATTGGGAAAGTGTTATAGTTGTCTTTGTAAACCCAAAACACCCTGAATTCGACCAGAAAGCCCCCTCACTATCCTGGTACTTCCACTTACTGGTCTCTATGGGCACACTCTCAGCCCACCCATGTCGTCATGCAACCCTACACAGTGGCCAGCTCTTGTTCTCCTGAACATGCACTTTCATGTGTTCCTAGTGCCTACTATTCACTTCTATGCATGAAAATGTTCACACAAATTCATGAACAACACATGGATATTTTCTAGGGGACGTGAGTGATATGTCTACAAAGGCATTGAGTGTCTTCCTACAAGGATTCCCTCGGCTTCGTGGGTTACTCACCGATTATTCAAAAAAGTACAAATTAATTTTTGTTATACATAATATTAGGTTTAATATACATATACAGGTGTCTTCAAAAAGAGATTACAAATTCTCTATTATGGCCAAAAAATATTCTAAAACCAATGTTTTCATTGGTTTTAAAACACTTCAGTTTTGAAACATAATGTTATAAATCAATATTTAGTACATCATAAATAATATCTTATACTAGTATTATAAAAATCCAAAACATTTTTTTAGTTAAGACCTTATAATTATAGATCTATGGATGAAAAATTTTTAAAAATCTTTTCAATACATTTGAAATATTTAAATACATAATTCGTTAAGTATAGTTAAAATCTTAAATATAACAATATTTATTAAATTCATATTCCAAAATTACAATTGAAAACCCAAATAAAATAGGTTTTTGAGTATCTAAAGCAAGCAGTATCAAATGTGTGATTCTCTTGGTATTTATTTTTAAAACACAAGGGTTATGATTCCAATCCATTTTAAACATTAAATCATTATTATTTTAAAATAAATAATAATATATTATTATAATAATGTTTAAAATTATAACTTCAACTCAAAATATAAGACATGAGAAAACTCATAATACCTAGATACATTAAATTAATCCACTAGAAAACACCATGAATATATGGTTTTATAGCCATTAGAAACTCAACAGACACTACAATGAGGCAATGTTTGGATTATGTTTATGGACTTATAAACACATGAATTTAGGTGTACCAATTCCAAGACAAATTTTAAAAGGGGGCGCTCGTCATTCCACTTATTCTTGGAATAATTGTTTTGATTCTAGCTATACTAATTTTAATTGATATGGATCTGAAAGGCCCTTACTATTTTCATGGGATTTTTGTTGTTTTTTTGGTCTCCCTATAAATATAATAGATCTATTTGTATGTATTTGTGGTTAGTAGGATTTTTTAATCTATGGAGAAACATAATCATTTCATTGTTCATTGAATGAAGAATGTATTGTGTTTATATGAATTTATTGTTTTGGGTAGGATGGGAATGATGTAAAACCAAATAATATTGTTATTACATAAGAAATAAGTATGGGACATAACATTATTCCCCCCACCAATGAATTTCATCATTGTAATTCTAAAATATTCATACATGCCTACCAGCAAACCCAAACACACATCACCTCCAACATCCCCTCATGAAGTTGTCCAACATGGAAAATCATCCGATTACCCCATGGTGGATCCCTATATTGGATTCTAGTCCTTTAACTTCTTTGAACTAAATACACCAAGAGCACCGTGATCAGCTAGGATCATCCCTATGCAAAATGCATTCAGGTTTCGAGAGGAAGGCTTGTGTAGTGTAGAGAGTAGAGATTTGGGAGTGGGATAGATCTCTATAAATACATCGAACTATGTTATGTTGGAAATCATTTAAGTCATAGATAAGCCCATACATATAATAATTTAGAGCATGGAACTAATAGATTGCCCATATTTCTCCCTTCAAAGAAGCATCCGTAAACTTTTCCAAAGCCTGGTTGTTCTCAGATAAGGTGAAATATAACAAAAGACCTTCATAGAATTTCCCCCTATACCTAAACTAGGAAAATTGGTCATTTTACATATATTCATAGATATAGTTATCTCCTTTGTAGGAACAGAGGATATTTGAGATTAGGGAAACTTTATAATGTCATTTTCAAGTTAGGTGTATGTTTTCAAATGGGTCATAGTCTTCTGAAACCCACTGAACAATTATTTTTTCTAATAATTCATTATATATAGATAAGAGGTTGGATGGTGAACTCATGTCTTCCATCAGAATGTTTTCAAGAAACATGATTTACTCAATAACAAATAATAATATTGATAATGGGACATCACCTGTAGAAGAACATTAAAGTACAAAAAACGGAAACTATAACATTATCCCTTAATAAAAGGGTAATAAATCCAACTGTGTTACATAACCATTAGCTTCCTCTAATGATTCACCAGTAAGTATATCCTCACATCCCCCAAGATGAATCTTCACAATTTTCACTAATGTTGGTGATTTACCCTATTTCTCATTAAATAGATCCCTATGATGGTTCCAAATTCCTCAATCTCCTCGGCCTAGATGAAGTAGGGGAATCTCGGATCAATTAGATGTGGACATCTAAATATCCAAAAAAGGAATGCGTTAATTATAAGGAGTTGGGAACATCAACATGACAATTCTGTCTATAATTCATATGTGTAGACTCTTCCATAAGAATTTTGAAGTCCTTGAATTGTCTTCGAAGACCGTAGGTCAATATATGACAACAGTATGATGCATGGAAGTCACCCTCTTGTGATTCCACCTATAAGATCATTAGTGATTCCAAATTGTCAGCCAAGGTAATGTATAAGAATAGACATTCATAATACCTTCCTTTAGATACATAAAAGGGAAGTTGGGGATTCATCATTAGGATGTAGTAGAAGACAAATCCTTAGTGATGTTGAAGTAAATGAGGAGAAATTTATACAGTGTAATTGTGTTTACAAGACAAATGATGTTTTTAAAAAGTCTCATAGCCCTCTAAACATGACTTTTCCACTATAGTTTCTAATATTTCCGTTGCGAGAGACAAAAGGATTGATTCATCTACCATTTTAAAATTTTAGGAAAAATCCAAATTAGTAAGACATAATCATGTTTTTAATATTGTTTTAATTTTCTATGGTTTTCTAAACAAATCCTTTTATACCAACTATCACACCCCGACCCCGGACTGCCCAACATCTTGTGTGGTTTTACATAAAACATTTTCTGATAATTGTTTAATAGAAGATGAAGAATTATACATCATTTTACAATAAAGAGGATTTTTTCATTTTATGCCCTGGAGAACCAGATACAAATATTTCAATTACATCAATACTAACCAAAAAATAATCTCCACGATGAATCCACCAAGTAGTATAACTCAAATATACTAAACCTTTCAAATTTAAGTTAAAACATAGGGTGAGCATATGAATACCCAGTAAGGGGGTTTTAAAAAGATATATTTTTTAAAATAAAACCTTTTTAAAAAAATGCATTAAAATTATCCATAAAACATTTTCATATGGAAAACTGTAATACACGAAGTGAACATATAAATGAACATTAACAAGGATATAATAAAACATCTTCTAATCACAAGAAGGTTCATACAAAAAATGTGGTGTAAAATATATAAATCAGGAGTTATTATTACTATACTATGTGTGACATGTGAATGTGCAAGTACAGAATTTGCAAATGAGGCTTATACTAAATCAAAGTAGCACATAATATAATAACTTTAATTTCTTTCCTTAAAAATTTTAAAACATAAATTGGCTGATAAATCTAAGAGAGATGATTATACAATATCAAATAACCATTTAGTTCCACTGAATCTCATAAGTATAAGCTCATTAACTATGTATATTCTACTAGTCGAATATTAACTTGGTAAATTAAATTTTTTAGTCATAATGAGGAAAGTGAATATGCAAGATATTTAGTAACATTTTTCAATGCCATGTCCAAGACATCTAATATGATTATGGCCATGGAAAAAATACATAAATTATAAAATGGGAGATGTAACACCCCTAGATTTTATGAAAAATATTCTTTTAATTTCATTAATGTCTTGTGTTGTATTCTACACCATGATTACCTTGCGCTATACGCAACACCGTATTATCTTGCAGTATACGCAACACAATTCTTGGATCGTATTACACACAATTTTGATAATAGTTATTCTATGAAAGATTGAATAGATATATATATATATATATATATTCAATGTATAAATGAAATATGGTTGGATTCTGTTATACGAAACAACGAAGGATTCTTTCACAACACGCAACCCTGACTTGGCTTGCATTACACGCAATCGCGACCTTCCTCGATAGCGTGTGTTGTACGCAATACAGGGTTTTAATTAACAATGTTATATTATTATAATATTGTCATGAACTAGCTGTTATGAATATTATTAACTAAATTTTGAATTTTATAACATTATTATTCATCTTAGACATTTCTAGAACATGGTATAAGAACAAAATAAATTTTTCAGGTAAAATAAGTATTTTTCAAAAAGTGCTGTTTTGCAGCCTTTTGATAGCGCAGAAACATTAAATCTAGTTTTTGACATGTTTATAAGTTCAATTTTACAAAATAAAATTCTTCTTTGGAATCACTAAATAAAAATTTTCTTTGGATAAATTTTTCATATTATTCTGGTAACTTTCACATTTTAATGAATAGTAAAAACGCGCTATATTTTAATTAAAAACAACTTTTTCATCATAATATCTTATGTGGTTAAATTATAATATTGAATGGTTTTAAAGTATAAATAGAATATATTTTTACCATTTAATATAATATATGTCATTAGCATTGATTTTACCTTGAATTCGTAGGTTAAATCAATTCAATCTTTTGCAATGTTTTAAACAAAAACCCGTTTTTATTCGACAACAGGATTAATATTAATTTAATTTCTGCAACTTCTGTGTATTGAATTTTAAAAAATGGATTCCATATTTTGAATCAGTGTTTCCAAATTATTCTAATAGGATACTTTTTATTTTTTTGAAATTATGAATAGTAACTACGGTAAATTTTATTTACCATAGTTAAAGATAAATCGGGTAATTAAGGGTAAATATAATATTTTAAAATTACCCTAACAAATGTCAAAATCCTATTGGATGACTAAAACTCGACCCATATCACCTAAGGGTCGGATTAGATTCATTTAATTAAATTTTTTCAATGAAAATAATTTAATTATTATTAAAACCAAAGAATGTGACAACATGTCACTTTCGTAAATCTTCAAGTATAATAATTTTAATCTAGTGATAAACTTTATGAAACATCGAACATGAATTGTCTCCAGAAATCTAATACAATTATCTACATCATAGGAATTTATTTAGAATTTTTAGGTATTAAATAATTATCATTTATTATGACACAAAGATGATGCAGTAATTGTCTTATTAATGAAATATTGGGAAAATTGATGTTATAAATGCACAAATAAATGTAATTTGAGACTTTTTATGAATTACACTAATTTTTTAGGTTACTATGACATTATAGTATTGATTTAATTAACTTTTTTCGAACTTATCATACTGTTATGATTTTCACAAAAATCAATTACCAAATAGTGTGAAAATTGACAGAAAATAGTTTTTAAAACAAATATTATATTATTAATTGTTATTTTATTCATAAAAATATAATGTTCGGCCAAATGACTTAGATATGGTTATATATATTAATAATAAACAACTTGGTGTTCGTTTGGCTTGTTATAGTAAGTTTATTAACCTTATAGTGTAAGAACACAAGAAGACACGGTAAAAGTAAAACTATTTAACTTAATGTTAAATCTAAATGATAAGGTTAAAATAGGACCCTAAACTTGTCTAAATTCTATTGGATTAGAGGATTTAGACCCATCCCCACTTTAGCTTCTAAATATATCAATTTGGAGCTATTTAAAACCGAATTTGACTTTATAATAAAATAATAGTTTTAGTTATTCCAAAGGTACCCCCCTCCTCCCTTATAAAAGGGCACCTCCTCCCTCTCTTCCTCACACAACTTTGAGCCTTCAAGCTCGGCCAACCTCTGCAAAATTCTCTTCTCCACGTCCCTAGAAACATCCTAGAGGTTCTGGTCTTCCTCAAAGACCAAGTTTGGTACCCTAAGAGGAGGTCTCAAAGAGGCGTTTCAAAGAAGAGGTAATTTCCATTACCAATTCTTTCACCTTTATTTCTTCTTCCACATATTCTTCTTAGGTTGTTTCATTATGAAGTAATAACATCAGTATCAATGATATACTGATATGTTATTATAAGTATGAAACATTCCTAATTCACCATCTATCCATCCTACGGAAAACGAAATCACCGCACATGCGTACGTACGGAATACCATCTCCATGCCGTAGTGTAATCTGTTTTTCCACCAACACCTTACATGGATGGGTATTATGGTGTAAAGAATAACTATACGTAGTTATTATAACATCATAATGATTCTGATATATTGTATCATCCACTCCTATTCAATTCAATAATTATGGAAATGATATCATCGCTCATGCGTACGTACGGACTACCGTCTCCACGACGCGATGAGATTCATTCTCCATGTTAACCATTTAAGAATGATTATAAAGTATATATAAGAAATAATAATGAAATATATGACATTATAAAGCTACTGGATTTATGAGTATGTATATGTATGTCATCTACTTAATTCCACTCAATTCAATAAGGAAACGAAAACATCATTCATGCGTATGTACGGCCTACCGTCTCTATGAACGGTGTATTTCTTTCCATTAATTGATCCATTATATATATGTATATTCTGAATATATATTATATATAAATCATGTTTTATATTCTACAATTATGTAATAATTATCTAATTAATAATGTGAATAATTACAAGTTAAAACACGAACGACAAATGAGACGATTTTACCCAAAACACTACTTTAACATGAATTTACAAAAGAACGGGTAATATGAAGTCATAAGTGAACCATATATGATATAATAACAATGAATATGATTCTATAATAAGTAAATGACATTATTTAAATCATTATATTGGATGTTCGGACACTTACGATGCAAATCGGACCTAAGGTAAGGGAAATATCACAATCTCATTTTTATCCGAGATTGTTTTTACTTTGGTATTTACTGGGGTGTATTTTATCATCCACATACATGTTCCCTCAATATGTAATATTATTTCCATCCTTTTACAATATTTTATATCCAATTTTACCCTTCGATGATTTTTTGTAAAATATATGATAGGAATCTTTTGTCGTTTTTCGTACGAGGAACTTTTTGACTTTTCCGACAAAAGTACGAAGAATGTTTTTTTAAACATATACGGCATGAATGGATTTTTGAAACATTATTTCCAAGAAGATTCCTTTACAAGTTTTCGTGTTTATTTTCAATCAACTTCTTTTAGTTTATAATTGCATGACATGTTAAGAAAAGAAAAGTGTTTTTGAAGCAGAAAGGATATTTTCCTCAAGAATGGATTTCATGTGTTTTATCAAAATTATTTTCCATCTAAGATAATAAAGGATTCTGTTTCTATCCCTATTATTACATGGATTTGATTATGTTGTGATGGAAATATTTTTATGAATTCTTTTATCTTATATGAATTGTTTTATGATGTCATGATGTTTAAGATTCCCATTTGTTTTACATGGGTTATGAAATGATGTATGATTTATGAATTTTGTGGCACACATAAGAATGGTATCATTATGAGATGGGTGGGACCTATATCTCCCTCCAATGAATTGGGTAAATATTTTATATCTCATGAGATAGACATGGCTGGAATGGTAGGTTATACCGGTTCTGTGAAATAGGACTGAAACGAGGGTCACTCGATTCAGAAATGGACTTTGTCCACTAAGATAGTCTTGGCAATGAGTATTGACTATCAAGAAATGATTTTCTATGATTATTTGTGTATGCCACAATGTTTAAGGTTTTAAGTTATGATTATTGTGAATACATTTCACTACCATGAGTTATCCCAGGTTATAAAATTATGATCTCTTTTGCAGGTTAAGATTTCCAAAAGTTATGTTCTTATGAATATGATGTGATTGATTTTTTCTTTTGATTACCCTTACTAAGCATTTGAGCTCACCATTTTATGTTTTCTTTTCCCCAGGATATAAAGAAAGGTTTTAGGTAAAAAAAGTGAAGATCTTTATGGGAGATATTGAAGATCTTTCACCACGAATAGAAGATTACGTTCCGAGTTTCCAAAGACACTAAACTATTACGATCCTTGTGTGTGTGTTTTTTTTATGTACTAAGTATTCCGCAAATGTAATGTAATGTCCATGTACGTCAGGATTTGGGTCTCTACAGTTGATATCAGAGGAAAATTTTAGTCAACCTTTTGAAACTAGGATGCGAAAATGTTAGTGAGATCCCTAGAGATATTTCTAAGGTATGTCTACGTCTAGGGATGTCCCTAAGGTTTAGTATACGTATAGGTTATAGTACTAGAATTACGCTAACGATCATAGAATTTAACCTAAGAAATTAGATATTGAGGATACTCCCCCTTTATAATTTTGTTTTCTCTAGCATGATTTTTGCTCTCACAAGATTCTTTTTGTGTTTTAGTTAATGTAGGGAACCAGAAGGAATTTAGTTAACATTGAATCCAATGGACAAATTGGTGACTATGAGAAACAAAATTCTGTAATTCCTAGAGGGAAAGATATTGTGATTATGCCAAATCAGTCAGCGCGATATATGATTAACAAGGTAAAATTTAGTGGTATTCCTAATTCATCAATGAAGAGGACGATAAACTATTATTCATGTTTGCATGTTGAGGAGCATAAAGAAAAGAAGATTGAGATTTCTAAAGAAGGGAAGAAGAACCTTGAGGAATACCTCAAATGGAGGGACCGATGTTATCTGTGTGGAGAAAAGGGTCATAGAGTGACAAACTGTTATGGAGTTCAATGTATTATTTGCGGAGAACATTGGCATTACCCAACTCAATGCACTGACCTAAAAAGTTACTTCTAAATCAAGGAAGGACTTACTCCAGGACAATCATTGAAGTGGATGGACTGAAGTGTTTATGTATTGGTATTCAAGAATAATGATGTTGAGGTAATTTTATGTTGTATTGAAATATTTATGTATTGGTCTATTGTGGTTTTCAATAATTTTAAGGTACCGGTAACCATGAAAAGTGATTCAAATATTTTGGAAAGTAGATGATATGCGCATAATGAAGGGATAAGGAGAAAATGAAATGTTTAACAGTATTCATGAGCTCATGATTGATATAAGGACTAAGTGATATCAAGGTTTGAGTATATAGAATTATGAAGATTTTGGTATGTGGAAAGTGTTAACTTTTAACTGCATTCATGTTTTCAATAAGGTTCAATGGGTATTCAAGAGAGTACATGATTAAGGCCTTTGAATGTTTGTGACCAATAAGATATATTTTATGATATATGGGGATCAACGATGGTATTAAATCTCTGGTAATCATTTTCACTATGTTATGAGAGTGGACTGCAGTATTATGGATAAGCATAAAGATTGGAATGGATTATGTTGGACATAAGTTAGTATTGTTTAAGGATAGAAGTTTTTTTTCGATATTATTGATGGGATGTTATAGTAATATAGTTTTAGAAAAAGGACAACCTACAGGATGGACGACAGCCCATCGCGTCAGAAAAGGTTGTAGGAATCGAACCCACAAACGAAGTGCGACTGGCCTTTATCACCTACCACTGGCCTACAGGATGTCCCTCGTTAGTATAAACTAGTTTTATTTTATTAAGCGGTATGATATATGAAGTATAAGTTCATTTCTGGAACCATATACGATTAATCTAACCATAAGATGGACTTATAACTTTTGCTAACATTTTTTTGAAAGAGATGGAATGACCCATCATTCTATCACATGATCTGCTAACACATCACGAATAACAAATTCAACTTCATTTCTTTAAGGGATGAAGTGGAAATTGTTCAATTCATGAACAACAGTGAGATTGTACCAAAATAAAGTAAGTATTTATTCAAATTCAAATTCTTCAACTTTAGGGAAATGATATTAAAAATCAAAAATGTTGTCCTAGTGTTCTTATATCCAATGAATCAGATGGTACCCTAGATCTTCACAAATTTATCGCTTTGTGATTGCTGGATTTTCCATAGCCATGTTCTCTACCACTCTCCATCAGAACATGATGGTTAGATTTCTCTTCCATATCCATATTTTCACCTATGTGGAAACCCAGTGATTAGTTTATTTGCGTAACCATTATGTTTCATACTTTTGTTTTTTAAATATTGGTTTTGGTATTCCTTTTTATGATGTGGGTTTCTATTAAAGAAACTTTCGAGTAGTGAACCATTTATATCCCCGACGAATTTCGAGGGAGAAATTCATTTTAAGGGGGGTAGAATGTAAGACCCCTAGATTTTATGAAAAATATTCTTTTAATTTCATTAATGTCTTGTGTTGTATTCTACACCAAGATTACCTTGCTCTATACGCAACACCGTATTATCTTGCAGTATACGCAACACTATTCTTGGATCGTATTACACACAATTTTGATAATAGTTATTCTACGCAACATTGAGTATATATGTATATATATATATATATTTATTCAATGTATAAATGAAATATGGTTGGATTCTGTTATACGAAACAATGAAGGATTCTTTCACAACACGCAACCCTGACTTGGCTTGCATTACACGCAATCGCGACCTTCCTCGAAGCGTGTGTTGTACGCAATACCGGGTTTTAATAAACAATGTTATATTATTATAATATTGTCATGAACTAGCTGTTATGAATAGTATTAACTAAATTTTGAATTTTATAACATTATTATTCATCTTACACATTTCTAGAACGTGGTATAAGAACAAAATAAATTTTTCAGGTAAAATAAGTATTTTTCAAAAAATGCTGTTTTGCCGCCTTTTGATGGCGCACCCACTTTAAATCTAGTTTTTGACATGTTTATAAGTTCAATTTTACAAAACAAAATTCTTATTTGGAATCACTAAATAAAAATTTACTTTGGATAAATTTTTCATATTATTCTGGTAACTTTCACATTTTAATGAATAGTAAAAACACGCTATATTTTAATTAAAAACAACTTTTTTCATCATAATATCTTATGTGGTTAAATTATAATATTGAATGGTTTTAAAGTATAAATAGAATATATTTTTACCATTTAATATAATGTATGTCATTAGCATTGATTTTACCTTGAATTCGTAGGTTAAATCAATTCAATCTTTTGCAATGTTTTAAACAAAAACCCGTTTTTATTCGACAACGGGATTAATTTTAATTTAATTTCTACAACTTCTGTGTATTGAATTTTAAAAATTGGATTCCATATTTGGAATCTTTGGGTCCAAATTATGTTAATAGTATACTTTTTATTTTTGGAAATTATTAATAGTAACTACGGTAAATTTTATTTACCACAGTTAAAGGTAAAATGGGTAATTAAGGGTAAATATAATATTTTAAAATTACCCTAACAAATGTCAAAATCCTATTGGATGACTAAAACTCGACCCATATCACCTAAGGGTCGGATTATATTCATTTAATTAAATTTTTTCAATGAAAATAATTTAATTATTATTAAAACCAAAGAATGTGACAACATGTCACTTTCTTAAATCTTATAAGTATAATAACATTAATCTAGTGATAAACTTCATGAAACTTCGAACATGAATTGTCTCCATAAGTCTAATACAATTATCTACATCATAGGAATTTATTTAGAATTTTTAGGGATTAAATAATTATCATTTATGATGACACAAAGATGATGCAGTAATTGTCTTATTAATGAAATATTGACATAATTGAGGTTATAAATGCCCAAATAAATGTAATTTGAGACTTTTTATGCATTTCACTAATTTTTTAGGCTACTATGACATTCTAGTATTGATTTAATTAACTTTCTTCGAACTTATCATTCTGTTATGATTTTCACAAAAATCAATTACCAAATAGTGTCAAAATTGAAATAAAATAGTTTTTAAAACAAATATTATATAATTAATTGTTATTTTATTCCTAAAAATATAAGGATCGGCCAAATGACTTATATAAGGTTATATATATTAATAATAAACAACTTGGTGTTCTTTTGGCTTGTTATAGTATGTTTATTAACCTTATAGTGTAAGAACAGAAGAAGACACGGTAAAAGTAAAATTATTTAACTTAATGTTAAATCTAAATGATAAGGTTAAAATAGGACCCTAATCTTGTATAAATTCTATTGGATGAGAGGATTTCAACCCATCCCCACTTTATCTTATAAATAAATCAATTTGGAGATATTTAAAACCGAATTTGACTTTATAATAAAATAATAGTTTTAGTTATTCCAAAGGTACCCCTCTCCTCCCTTATAAAAGGGAACCTCCTCCCTCTCTTCCTCACACAACTTTGAGCCTTCAAGCTCGGCCAAACTCTGGAAATTTATCTTCTCCACTTCCCTAGCAACATCCTAGAGGTTCTGGTCTTCCTCAAAGACCATGTTTGGTACCCTAAGAGGAAGTCTCAAAGAGGCGCTTCAAAGAAGAGGTAATTTCCGTTACCAATTCTTTCACCTTTATTTCTTCTTCCACTTCTTCTTCTTAGGTTGTTTCGTTATGAAGTAATAACATCAGTATCACTCATATAATGATATGTTATTATATGTATGAAAAAATCCTAATTCATAATCTATCCATCCTACGGAAAATGAAATCACCGCGCGTGTTTACGTACGGAATACCGTCTCCACACCGTAGTGTAATCTGTTTTTCCACCAACACCTTACATGGATGGGTATTATGGTGTAAAGAATAACTATACATAGTTATTATAACAACATAATGATTCTTATATATTGTATCATCCACTCCAATTCAATTCAATATTTATGGAAATGATATCATCGCTCGTGCGTACGTACGGACAACCGTCTCCACGACGCGATGAGATTCATTCTCCATGTTAACCATTTAAGAATGATAATAAAGTATATATAATCAATAATAATGAAATATATGACATTATAAAGCTACTTTATTTATGTGTATATATGTTTATGTCATCTACTTAATTCCACTCAATTCAATAAGGAAACGAAAACAGCGTTCATGCGTACGTACGGCCTACCGTCTCCATGAACAGTGTATTTCTTTCAATTTATTGATCCATTATATATATGTATATTCTGAATATATATTATATATAAATCATGTTTTATATTCTATAATTAATTAATAATGATCTAAGTAATCATGTGAATAATTACAAGTTAAAACACGAACGACAAATGAGACGATTTTACCCAAAACGCTACTTTAACATGAATTTACAAAAGAACGGGTAATATGAAGTCATAAGTGAACCATATATGATATAATAACAATGAATATTATTCTATAATAAGTCAATGAAATTATTTAAATCATTATACTGGAGGTTCAGACACTTACGAAGAAAATCGGACCTAAGGTAAGGAAAATATCACAATCTCATTTTTACCCGAGATTGTTTTTACTTTGGTATTTACTGGGGTGTATTTTATCATCCACATCCATGTTCCCTCAATATATAATATTATTTCCATACTTCTACTATAGTTTATATCCAATTTTACCCTTCTATGAGTTTTTGTAAAAGATATGATCGAAATCTTTTGTCGTTTTTCGTACGAGGCACTTTTTGACTTTTCCGACAAATGTAAGAAGAATGTTTTTTTAAATTTATACGACATGAATGAATTTTTGAAACATTATTTCCAAGAATATTACTTTACAAGTTTTCATGTTTATTTTTAATCAACTTCTTTTAGTTTATAATTGTATGACATGTTAAGAAAAGAAAAGTGTTTTTGAAGTAGAAAAGATATTTTCCTCAAGAATGGATTTCAAGTGTTTTATCAAAATTATTTTCCATCTACGATAATAAAGGATTCAGTTTCTATCCTAATTATTACATGGATTTGATTATGTTGTGATGGAAATATTTTTATGAATTCTTTTATCTTATATGAATTGTTTTATGATGTCATGATGTTTAAGATTCCCATTTGTATTACATGGGTTATGCAATGATGTATGATTTATGAATTTTGTGGCACACATAAGAATGGTATCATTATGAGATGGGTGGGACCTATATCTCCCTCCAATGCATTGGGTAAATATTTTATATCTCATGAGATAGACATGGCTGGAATGGTAGGTTATACCGGTTCAGTGAAACAGGACTGAAACAAGGGTCACTCGATTCAGAAATGGACTTTGTCCACTAAGATAGTCTTGGAAATGAGTCTTGACTAACAAGAAATGATTCTCTATGATTATGTGTGTATGACACAAAGTTTGATGTTTTATGTTATGATTATTGTGAATACATTTCACTGCCATGAGTTATCCCAGGTTATGAAATTATGATCTCTTTTGCAGGTTATGATTTCCAAAAGTTATGTTCTTATGAATATGATGTGATTGATTTTTTCTTTTGTTTACCCTTACTGAGCATTTGAGCTCACCCTTTTATGTTTTCATTTCCCCAGGATATAAAGAAAGGTTTTAGGTAAAAAAAAGGGAAGATCTTTATGGGAGATATTGAAGATCTTTCACCACGATTAGAAGATTACATTCCAAGTTTCCAAAGACACTAAACTATTACGATCCTTGTGTGTGTGTTTTTGTTATGTACTAATTATTCCGAAAATGTAATGTAATGTCCATGTACGTCAGGCTTTGGGTCTCTACAGTTGGTATCCGAGGAAAAGTTTAGTCATCCTTTGGAAACTAGGATGCGAAAACGTTAGTGAGATCCCTAGAGATATTTCTAAGGTATGTCTAAGTCTAGGGATGTCCCTAAGGTTAAGTATACGTATAGGTTATAGTACTAGAATTACGCTAACGATCATAGAATTTAACCTAAGAAGTTAGATATTGAGGATACTCCCCCTTTATAATGTTGTTTTCTCTAGAATGATTTTTTCCTCTCACAAGATTCTTTTTGTGTATTAGTTAATGGAGGGAACCAGAAGTAATTTAGTTAACATTGAATCCAATGGACAAATTGGTGACTATGAGAAACAAAATTGTGTAATTCCTAGAGGGAATGATATTGTGATTGTGCCGAATCAGTCATCGCGATATATGATTAACAAGGTGAAATTTAGTGGTATGCCTAATTCATCAATGAAGAGGAAGATAAACTATTATTCATGTTCGCATGTTGAGGAGCATAAAGAAAGGAAGATTGAGATTTCTAAAGAAGGAAAGAAGAACCTTGAGGAATACCTCAAATGGAGGGACCTATGTTATCTATGTGGAGAAAAGGGTCATAGAGTGACATACTATTATGGAGTTCAATGTCTTATTTGCGGAAAACATGGGCATTACCCAACTCAATGCCCTGACCTAAAAATTTACTTCTAATTCAAGGAAGGACTTATTCTAGGACAATCATTGAAGTTGATGGACTGAAGTGTTTATGTATTTGTATTCAAGAATAATGTTGTTGAGGTACTTTTATGGTGTATTGAAATATTTATGTATTGGTCAATTGTGGTTTTCAATAATTTTAAGGTACCGGTAACCATGAAAAGTGATTCAAATATTTTGGAAAGTAGATGATATGCGCATAATGAAGGGATAAGGAGAAAATGAAATGTTTAACAGTATTCATGAGCTCATGATTGATATAAGGACTAAGTGATATCATGGTTTGATTATATAGAATTTTGACGATTTTGGTATGTGGAAAGTGTTAGTTTTTAACTGCATTCATGTTATCAATATGTTTCAATGGGTATTCAAGATAGTACTTGATTAAGGACTTTGAATGTTTGTAACCAATAAGATATATCTTATGATATATGGGGATCAATGATGGTATTAAATCTCTAATAATCATTTTCACTATATTATGAGAGTGGACTGTAGTATTATGGATAAGCCTAAAGATTTGAATGGATTATGTTGGATATAAGTTAGTATTGTTTAAGGATAAAAGTTTTTTTTCGATATTATTGATGGGATATTATAGTAATATAGTTTTAGAAAAAGGAAAAACTGCAGGATGGGTGACAGCCCATCGCGTCGGACAAGGTTGTTGGAATCGAACCCACAACTGATGTGCGACTGGCCTTTATCGCCTACCACTGGCCTACAGGATGTCCCTGGTTAGTATAAACTAGTTTTATTTTATTAAGATGTATGATATATGAAGTATAAGTTCATTTCTGGAACCATATACAATTAATCTAACCATAAGATGGACTTATAACTTTTGCTAACAATATGTTTGAAAGAGATGGAATGACCCATCATTCTATCACATGATCTACTAACACATCACGAATAACAAATTCAACTTCATTTCTTTAAGGGATTAAGTGGAAATTGTTCAATTCACGAACAACAGTGAGATTGTATCAAAATAAAGTAAGTATTTATTCTAATTCAAATTCTTCAAATTTAGGGAAATGATCTTGAAAACCAAAATTGTTGTCCTAGTGCCCTTATATCCGATGAATCAGATGGTACCCTAGATCGTCTCAAATTTATCGCTTTGTGATTGCTAGATTTTCCATAGCCATGTTCTCTACCACTCTCCATCAGAACATGATGGTTAGATTTCTCTTCCATATCCATATTTTCACCTATGTGGAAACCCAGTTATTAGTTTATTTGGGTAACCGTTACGTTTCATACTTTTGTTTTTTAAAGATTGGTTTTGGTATTCCTTTTTACGATATGGGTTTCTATTAAATCAACTTTCAAGTAGTAAACCATTTATATCCCCGACGAATTTCGAGGGCGAAATTCATTTTAAGGGGGGTAGAATGTAACGCCCCTAGATTTTATGAAAAATATTCTTTTAATTTCATTAATTTCTTGTGTTGTATTCTACACCAACATTACCTTGCGCTATATGCAACACCGTATTATCTTGCAGTATACGCAACACTATTCTTGGATCGTATTACACACAATTTTGATAATAGTTATTCTACGCAAAATTGAGTATATATATATATATATATATTCAATTTATAAATGAAATATGGTTGGATTCTGTTATACGAAACAACAAAGGATTCTTTCACAACATGCAACCCTGACTTGGCTTGCATTACACGCAATCACGACCTTCCTCAATAGCATGTGTTGTACTCAATACCGGGTTTTAGTAAACAATGTTATATTATTATAATATTATCATGAACAAGATGTTATGAATATTATTAACTAAATTTTTAATTTTATAACAATATTATTCATCTTACACATTTCTAGAACATGGTATAAGAACAAAATAAATTTTTTGGGTAAAATAAGTATTTTTCAAAAAATGTTGTTTTGCCGCCTTTTGATGGCGCACCCACTTTAAATCTAGTTTTTGACATGTTTATAAGTTCAATTTTACAAAATAAAATTCTTCTTTGGAATCACTAAATAAAAATTTACTTTGGATAAATTTTTCATAATATTCTGGTAACTTTCACATTTTAATGAATAGTAAAAACATGATATATTTTAATTAAAAACAACTTTTTTCATCATAATATCTTATGTGGATAAATTATAATATTGAATGGTTTTAAAGTATAAATAGAATATATTTTTACCATTTAATATAATGTATTTCATTATCATTGATTTTACCTTGAATTCGTAGGTTAAATCAATTCAATCTTTTGCAATGTTTTAAACAAAATCCCATTTTTATTCGACAACAGGATTAATTTAAATTTAATTTCTGCAACTTATGTGTATTGAATTTTAAAAAATTAATTCCATATTTGGAATCAGTGGGTCCAAATTATGTTAATATGATACTTTTTATTTTTTGGAATTATGAATAGTAACTACGGTAAATTTTATTTACCGTAGTTAAAGTTAAATCGGGTAATTAAGGGTAAATATAATATTTTAAAATTACCCTAACAAATGTCAAAATCCTATTTTATGACTGACACTCGAACCATATCATCTAAGGGTCGGATTAGATTCATTTAATTAATTTTTTTCAATGAAAATAATTTAATTATTATTAAAACCAAAGAATGTGACAACATGTCACTTTCTTAAATCTTATAAGTATACTAATTTTAATCTAGTGATAAACTTATTGAAACTTCGAACATGAATTGTCTACAGAAATATAATACAATTATATACATCATTGGAATTTATTTAGAATTTTTAGAGATTAAATAATTATCATTTATTATGACACAAAGATGATGCAGTAATTGTCTTATTAATGAAATATTGACATAATTGATGTTATAAATGCCCAAATAAATGTAATTTGACACTTTTTCTGAATTACACTACTTTTTTAGGTTACTATGACATTCTATTGTTGATTTAATTAACTTTTTTGGAACATATCATTCTATTATGATTTTCACAATAATCAATTAACAAATAGTGTCAAAATTGACATAAAATAGTTTTTAAAATAAATATTATATTATTAATTATTATTTTATTCCTAAAAATCTATGTTTCGGCCAAATGACTTAGATAAGGCTATATATATTAATAATAAACAACTTGGTGTTCTTTTGGCTTGTTATAGTAAGTTTATTTACCTTATAGTGTAAGAACACAAGAAGACACGGTAAAAGTAAAATTATTTAACTTAATGTTAAATCTAAATGATAAGGTTACAATAGGACCCTAAACTTGTCTAAATTATATTATATGGTAGGATTTCGACCCATCCCCACTTTAGCTTCGATATAAATCAATTTGGAGCTATTTAAAACCGAATTTGACTTTATAATAAAATAATAGTATTAGTTATTCCAAAGGTACCCCTCTCCTCCCTTATAAAAGGGAACCTCCTCCCTCTCTTCCTCACACAACATTGAGCCTTCAAGCATGGCCAAAATCTGCCAAATTCTCTTCTCCACTTCCCTAGAAACATCCTAGAGGTTCTGGTCTTCCTCAAAGACCAAGTTTGGTACCCTAAGAGGAGGTCTCAAAGAGGCGCTTCAAAGAAGAGGTAATTTCTGTTACCAATTCTTTCACCTTTATTTCTTCTTCCACTTCTTCTTCTTAGGTTTTTTCATTATGAAGTAATAAAATAAGTATCACTCATATACGGATATGTTATTATAAGTATGAAACAATCCTAATTCTCCATCTATCCATCCTACGGAAAACGAAATCACCGCGCGTGCGTACGTACGGAATACCGTCTCCACGCCGTAGTGTAATCTGTTTTTCCACCAACACCTTACATGGATGAGTATTATGGTGTAAAGAATAACTATACATAGTTATTATAACATCATAATGATTCTAATATATTGTATCATCCACTCCAATTCAATTCAATAATTATGGAAATGATATCATCGCTCGTGCGTACGTACGGACTACCGTCTCCACGACGCGATGAGATTCATTCTCCATGTTAACCATTTAAGAATGATTATAAAGTAAATATAAGAAATAATAATGAAATATAAGAAATTATAAAGATACTGTATTTATGTGTATATATATGTATGTCATCTACTTAATTCCACTCAATTCAATAAGGAATAGAAAACAGCGTTCATGCGTACGTACGACCTACCGTCTCCATGAATGGTGGATTTCTTTCCATTTATTGATCCATTATATATATGTATATTCTGAATATATATTATATATAAATCATGTTTTATATTCTATAATTATGTAATAATGATCTATGTAATCATGTGAATAATAACAAGTTAAAACACGAATGACAAATGAGACGATTTTACCCAAAACGCTACTTTAACATGAATTTACAAAAGAACGGGTAATATGAAGTCATAAGTGATCCATATATGATATAATAACAATGAAGATGATTCTTTAATAATTAAATGACATTATTTAAATCATTATACAGGAGGTTCGGACACTTACGAAGAAAATCGGACCTAAGGTAAGGGAAATATCACAATCTCATTTTTATCCGAGATTGTTTTTACTTTGTTATTTACTGGGGTGTATTTTATCATCCAAATCCATGATCCCTCAATATGTAATATTATTTCCATCCTTCTACAGTAGTTTATATCCAATTTTACCCTTCGATGAGTTTTTGTAAAAGATATGATAGGAATCTTTTGTCGTTTTTCGTACGAGGTACTTTTTGACTTTTCCGACAAAAGTACGAAGAATGTTTTTTTTAAACTTATACGGCATGAATGGATTTTTGAAACATTATTTCCAAGAAGATTACTTTACAAGTTTTCATGTTTATTTTTAATCAACTTCTTTTAGTTTATAATTTTATGACATGTTATGAAAAGAAAAGTGTTTTTGAAGTAGAAAGGATATTTTCCTCAAGAATGGATTTCAAGTGTTTTTATTCATAAAAATATAAGGTTCGGCCAAATGACTTAGATAAGGTTATATATATTAATAATAAACAACTTGGTGTTCTTTTGGCTTGTTATAGTAAGTTTATTAACTTATAGTGTAAGAATACAAGAAGACACGGTAAAAGTAAAACTATTTAACTTAATGTTAAATCTAAATGATAAGGTTAAAATAGGACCCTAAACTTGTCTGAATTCTATTGGATTAGAGGATTTCGACCCATCCCCACTTTAGCTTCTAAATATATCAATTTGGAGCTATTTAAAACCGAATTTGACTTTATAATAAAATAATAGTTTTAGTTATTCCAAAGGTACCCCCCTCCTCCCTTATAAAAGGGCACCTCCTCCCTCTCTTCCTCACACAACTTTGAGCCTTCAAGCTCGGCCAACCTATGCAAAATTCTCTTCTCCACTTCCCTAGCAACATCCTAGAGGTTCTGGTATTCCTCAAAGACCATGTTTGGTACCCTAAGAGGAGGTCTCAAAGAGGCGTTTCAAAGAAGAGGTAATTTCCGTTACCAATTCTTTCACCTTTATTTCTTCTTCCACATATTCTTCTTAGGTTGTTTCATTATGAAGTAATAACATCAGTATCAATGATATACTGATATTTTATTATAAGTATGAAACATTCCTAATTCGCCATCTATCCATCCTACGGAAAATGAAATCACCGCGCATGCGTACGTACGGAATACCATCTCCACGCCGTAGTGTAATCTGTTTTTCCACCAACACCTTACATGGATGGGTATTATGGTGTAAAGAATAACTATACGTAGTTATTATAACTTCGTAATGATTCTGATATATTGTATCATCCACTCCAATTCAATTCAATAATTATGGAAATGATATCATCGCTCGTGCGTACGTACGAACTACCGTCTCCACGACGCGATGAGATTCATTCTCCATGTTAACCATTTAAGAATGATTATAAAGTATATATAAGAAATAATAATGAAATATATGACATTATAAAGATACTGGATTTATGTGTATGTATATGTATGTCATCTACTTAATTCCACTCAATTCAATAAGGAAACGAAAACAGCATTCATGCGTACGTACGGCCCACCGTCTCTATGAACAGTGTATTTCTTTCCATTTATTGATCCATTATATATATGTATATTCTGAATATATATTATATATAAATCATGTTTTATATTCTACAATTATGTTATAATTATCTAAGTAATAATGTGAATAATTACAAGTTAAAACACGAACGACAAATGAGACGATTTTACCCAAAACACTACTTTAACATGAATTTACAAAAGAACGGGTAATATGAAGTCATAAGTGAACCATATATGATATAATAACAATGAATATGATTCTATAATAAGTCAATGACATTATTTAAATCATTATATTGGATGTTCGGACACTTACGATGCAAATCGGACCTAAGGTAAGGGAAATATCACAATCTCATTTTTATCCGAGATTGTTTTTACTTTGGTATTTACTGGGGTGTATTTTATCATCCACATACATGTTCCCTCAATATGTAATATTATTTCCATCCTTTTACAATATTTTATATCCAATTTTACCCTTCGATGAGTTTTTGTAAAATATATGATAGGAATCTTTTGTCGTTTTTCGTACGAGGAACTTTTTGACTTTTCCGACAAAAGTACGAAGAATGTTTTTTTAAACATATACGGCATGAATGGATTTTTGAAACATTATTTCCAAGAAGATTCCTTTACAAGTTTTCGTGTTTATTTTTAATCAACTTCTTTTAGTTTATAATTGCATGACATGTTAATAAAAGAAAAGTGTTTTTGAAGCAGAAAGGATATTTTCCTCAAGAATGGATTTCAAGTGTTTTATCAAAATTATTTTCCATCTAAGATAATAAAGGATTCTGTTTCTATCCCTATTATTACATGGATTTGATTATGTTGTGATGGAAATATTTTTATGAATTCCTTTATCTTATATGAATTGTTTTATGATGTCATGATGTTTAAGATTCCCATTTGTATTACATGGGTTATGAAATGATGTATGATTTATGAATTTTGTGGCACACATAAGAATGGTATCATTATGAGATGGGTGGGACCTATATCTCCCTCCAATGAATTGGGTAAATATTTTATATCTCATGAGATAGACATGGCTGGAATGGTAGGTTATACCGGTTCAGTGAAACAGGACTGAAACGAGGGTCACTCGATTCAGAAATGGACTTTGTCCACTAAGATAGTCTTGGCAATGAGTCTTGACTATCAAGAAGTGATTCTCTATGATTATGTGTGTATTCCACAAAGTTTAATGTTTTAAGTTATGATTATTGTGAATACATTTCACTTCCATGAGTTATCCCAGGTTATGAAATTATGATCTCTTTTGCAGGTTAAGATTTCTAAAAGTTATGTTCTTATGAATATGATGTGATTGATTTTTTCTTTTGTTTACCCTTACTGAGCATTTGAGCTCACCCTTTTATGTTTTCTTTTCCCCAGGATACAAAGAATGGTTTTAGGTAAAAAAAAGGGGAAGATCTTTATGGGAGATATTGATGATCTTTCACCACGATTAGAAGATTACATTCCGAGTTTCCAAAGACACTAAACTATTACGATCCTTGTGTGTGTGTTTTTGTTATGTACTAAGTATTCTGAAAATGTAATGTAATGTCCATGTACTTCAGGCTTTGGGTCTCTACAGTTGGTATCAGAGGAAATTTTTAGTCAAACATTGGAAACTAGGATACGAAAACGTTAGAGATCCCTAGAGATATTTCTAAGGTATGTCTAAGTCTAGGGATGTCCCTAAGGTTAAGTATACGTATAGGTTATAGTACTAGAATTACGCTAACGATCATAGAATTTAACCTAAGAAGTTAGATATTGAGGATACTCCCCCTTTATAATGGTGTTTTCTCTAGCATGATTTTTGCCTCTCACAAGATTCTTTTTGTGTTTTAGTTAATAGATGGAACCAGAAGGAATTCAGTTAACATTGAATCCAATGGACAAATTGGTTACTATGAGAAACAAAATTGTGTAATTCCTAGAGGGAAGGATATTGTGATTATGCCGAATCAGTCATCGCGATATATGATTAACAAGGTGAAATTTAGTGGTATGCCTAATTCATCAATGAAGAGGAAGATAAACTATTATTCATGTTCGCATGTTGAGTAACATAAAGAAAGGAAGATTGAGATTTCTAAAGAAGGGAAGAAGAACCTTGAGGAATACCTCAAATGGAGGGACCGATGTTATCTATGTGGAGAAAAGGGTCATAGAATGACAGACTGTTATGGAGTTCAATGTCTTATTTGCGGAGAACATGGGCATTAGCCAACTCAATGCCCTGACCTAAAAAGTTACTTCTAAATCAAGGAAGGACTTATTACAGGACAATCATTGAAGTGGATGGACTGAAGTGTTTATGTATTGGTATTCAAGAATAATGTTTTTGAGGTACATTTATGGGGTATTGAAATATTTCTGTATTGGTCTATTAAGGTTTTCAATAATTTTAAGGTACCGGTAACCATGAAAAGTGATTCAAGTATTTTGGAAAGTAGATGATATGCGCATAATGAAGGGATAAAGAGAAAATGAAATGTTTAACAGTATTCATGACCTCATGATTGATATAAGGACTAAGTGATATCATGGTTTGAGTATATAGAATTTTGAAGATTTTGGTATGTGGAAAGTGTTAACTTTTAACTGCAATCATGTTTTCAATAAGGTTCAATGGGTATTCAAGAGAGTACATCATTAAGGCCTTTGAATGTTTGTGACCAATAAGATATATCTTATGATATATGGGGATCAACGATGGTATTAAATCTCTGGTAATCATTTTCACTATATTATGAGAGTGGACTGCAGTATTATGGATAAGCCTAAAGATTGGAATGGATTATGTTGGACATAAGTTAGTATTGTTTAAGGATAGAAGTTTTTTTCGATATTATTGATGGGATGTTATAGTAATATAGTTTTAGAAAAAGGAAAACTTGCAGGATGGGCGACATCCCATCGCGTCGGACAAGGTTATAGGAATCGAACCCACAACCGAAGTGCGACTGGTCTTTATCGCCTACCACTGGCCTACAGGATGTCCCTGGTTAGTATAAACTAGTTTTATTTTATTAAGCGGTATGATATATGAAGTATAAGTTCGTTTCTGGAACCATATACGATTAATCTAACCATAAGATGGACTTATAACTTTTGCTAACACTTTGTTTGAAAGAGATGGAATGACCCATCATTATATCACATGATCTGCTAACACATCACGAATAACAAATTCAACTTCATTTCTTTAAGGGATGAAGTGGAAATTGTTCAATTCACGAACAACAGTGAGATTGTACCAAAATAAAGTAAGTATTTATTCTAATTCAAATTCTTCAACTTTAGGGAAATGATCTTGAAAACCAAAAATGAATTCCTAGTGCCCTTATATCCGATGAATCAGATGGTACCCTAGATCGTCACAAATTTATCGCTTTGTGATTGCTGGATTTTCCATAGCCATGATCTCTACCACTCTCCATCAGAACATGATGGTTAGATTTATCTTCCATATCCATATTTTCACCTATGTGGAAACCAAGTGATTAGTTTATTTGGGTAACCGTTACGTTTCATACTTTTGTTTTTTAAAGATTGGTTTTGGTATTCCTTTTTACGATGTGGGATTCTATTAAAGAAACTTTCGAGTAGTAAACCATTTATAACCCCGACGAATATCGAGGGCGAAATTCATTTTAAGGGGGGTAGAATGTAACACCCCTAGATTTTATGAAAAATATACTTTTAATTTCATTAATGCCTTGTGTTGTATTCTACACCAAGATTACCTTGCGCTATACGCAACACCGTATTATCTTGCAGTATACCCAACACTATTCTTGGATCGTATTACACACAATTTTGATAATAGTTATTCTACGCAACATTGAGTATATATATATATATATATATTAAATGTATAAATGAAATATATTTGGATTCTGTTATACGAAACAACGAAGGATTCTTTCACAACATGCAACCCTGACTTGGCTTGCATTACATGCAATCGTGACCTTCCTCGATAGCGTGTGTTGTACGCAATACCGGGTTTTAATAAACAATGTTATATTATTATAATATTGTCATGAACTAGCTGTTATGAATTGTATTAACTAAATTTTTAATTTTATAACATTATTATTCATCTTACACATTTCTAGAACATGGTATAAGAACAAAATAAATTTTTCGGGTAAAATAAGTATTTTTCAAAAAATGTTGTTTTGCCGCCTTTTGATGGCGCACCCACTTTAAATCTAGTTTTTGACATTTTTATAAGTTCAATTTTACTAAATAAAATTCTTCTTTGGAATCACAAAATAAAAATTTACTTTGGATAAATTTTTCATATTATTCTGGTAACTTTCACATTTTAATGAATAGTAAAAACACGCTATATTTTAATTAAAAACAACTTTTTTCATCACAATATCTTATGTGGTTAAATTATAATATTGAATGGTTTTAAAGTATTAATAGAATATATTTTTACCATTTAATATAATGTATGTCATTAGCATTGATTTTACCTTGAATTCGTAGGTTAAATCAATTCAATCTTTTGCAATGTTTTAAACAAAAACCCGTTTTTATTCGACAACGGGATTAATTTTAATTTAATTTCTGAAACTTCTGTGTATTGAATTTCAAAAAATGGATTCCATATTTGGAATAATTGGGTCCAAATTATGTTAATATGATACTTTTTATTTTTGAAATTATGAATAGTAACAACGGTAAATTTTATTTACCATAGTTAAAGGTAAATCGGGTAATTATGGGTAAATATAATATTTTAAAACTACCCTAACAAATGTCAAAATCCTATTGGATGACTAAAACTCGACCCATATCACCTAAGGGTCGGATTATATTCATTTAATTAAATTTTTTCAATGAATATAATTTAATTATTATTAAAACCAAAGAATGTGACAACATGTCACATTCTTAAATCTTATAAGTATAATAATTTTAATCTAGTGATAAACTTCATGTAACATCGAACATGAATTGTCTCCAGAAATATAATACAATTATCTACATAATAGGAATTTATTTAGAATTTCTAGGGATTAAATAATTATCATTTATTATGACACAAAGATGATGCAGTAATTGTCTTATTAATGAAATATTGACATAATTGATGTTATAAATTCCCAAATAAATGTAATTTGAGACTTTTTTTGAATTACACTAAGTTTTTAGGTTACTATGACATGTTAGTATTGATTTAATTAACTTTTTTATAACTTATCATTCTGTTATGATTTTCACAAAAATCAATTACCAAATAGTGTCAAAATTGACATAAAATAGTTTTTAAAACAAATATTATATTATTAATTGTTATTTTATTCCTAAAAATATAAGGTTCGGCCAAATGACTTAGATAAGGTTATATATATTAATAATAAACAACTTGGTGTTCGTTTGTCTTGTTATAGTAAGTTTATTAACCTCATAGTGTAAGAACACAAGAAGACACGGTAAAAGTAAAATTATTTAACTTAATGTTAAATCTAAATGATAAGGTTAAAATAGGACCCTAAACTTGTCTAAATTCTATTGGATGAGAGTATTTCGACCCATCCCCACTTTAGCTTCAAAATAAATCAATTTGGAGCTATTTAAAACCGAATTTGACCTTATAATAAAATAATTGTTTTAGTTATTCCAAAGGTACCCCTCTCCTCCCTTATAAAAGGGCACCTCCTCCCTCTCTTCCTCACACAACTTTGAGCCTTAAAGATCAGCCAACCTCTTCAAAATTCTCTTCTCCACTTACCTTGAAACATCCTAGAGGTTCTGGTCTTCCTCAAAGACCAATTTTGGTACCCTAAGAGGAGGTCTCAAATAGGCGCTTCAAAGAAGAGGTAATTTCCGTTACCAATTCTTTCACCTTTATTTCTTCTTCCACTTCTTTTTATTAGGTTGCTTAATTATGAAGTAATAACATCAGTATCACTCATATACTGATATGTTATTATAAATATGAAACAATCCTAATTCATCATCTATCCATCCTACGGAAAACGAAATCACCGCGCGTGCGTACGTACGGAATACCGTCTCCACGCCGTAGTGTAATCTATTTTTCCAACAACACCATACATTGATGGGTATTATGGTGTAAAGAATAACTATACATAGTTATTATAACATCATAATGATTCTTATATATTGTATCATCCACTCCAATTCAATTCAATAATTATGGAAATGATATCATCACTCGTGCGTACGTACGGACTACCGTCTCCACGACGCGATGAGATTCATTCTCCATGTTAACCATTTAAGAATGATTATAAAGTAAATATAAGCAATAATAATGAAATATAAGAAATTATAAAGATACTGGATTTATGTTTATATATATGTATGTCATCTACTTAATTCCACTCAATTCAATAAGGAATTGAAAACAGCGTTCATGCGTACGTACGACCTACCGTCTCCATGAACGGTGGATTTCTTTCCATTTATTGATCCATTATATATATGTATATTCTGAATATATATTATATATAAATCATTTTTTATATTCTATAATTAATTAATAATGATCTAAGTAATCATGTGAATAATAACAAGTTAAAACACGAATGACAAATGAGACGATTTTACCCAAAACGCTACTTTAACATGAATTTACAAAAGAACGGGTAATATGAAGTCATAAGTGATCCATATATGATATAGTAACAATGAATATGATTCTTTAATAATTCAATGACATTATTTAAATCATTATACAGGAGGTTCGGACACTTACGAAGCAAATCGGACCTAAGGTAAGGGAAATATCACAATCTCATTTTTATCCGAGATTGTTTTTACTTTGTTATTTACTGGGGTGTATTTTATCAGCCACATCCATGATCCATTAACATGTAATATTATTTCCATCCTTCTACAGTAGCTTATATCCAATTTTACCCTTCGATGAGTTTTTGTAAAAGATATGATAGGAATATTTTGTCGTTTTTCGTACAAGGTACTTTTTGACTTTTCCGACAAAAGTACGAAGAATGTTTTTTTTAAACTTATACGGCATGAATGGATTTTTGAAACATTATTTCCAAGAAGATTACTTTACAAGTTTTCATGTTTATTTTTAATCAACTTATTTTAGTTTATAATTGTATGACATGTTAAGAAAAGAAAAGTGTTTTTGAAGTAGAAAGGATATTTTCCTCAAGAATGGATTTCAAGTGTTTTATGAAAATTATTTTCCATCTAAGATAATAAAGGATTCTGTTTCTATCCCTATTATTACATGGATTTGATTATGTTGTTATGGAAATATTTTTATTAATTCCTTTATCTTATATGAATTGTTTTATGATGTCATGATGTTTAAGATTTCCATTTGTATTACATGGGTTATGCAATGATGTATGATTTATGAATTTTGTGGAACACATAAGAATGGTATAATTATGAGATGGGTGGGACCTATATCTCCCTCCAATGCATTGGGTAAAGATTTTATATCTCATGAGATAGACATGGCTGGAATGGTAGGTTATACCGGTTCAGTGAAACAGGACTGAAACGAGGGTCACTCGATTCAGAAATGGACATTGTCCACTAAGATAGTCTTGGAAATGAGTCTTGACTAACAAGAAATGATTCTATATGATTATGTGTGTATTCCACAAAGATTAATGTTTTAAGTTATGATAATTGTGAATACATTTCACTGCCATGTGTTATCCCAGGTTATGAAATTATGATCTCTTTTGCAGGTTATGATTTCCAAAAGTTATGTTCTTATGAATATGATGTGATTGATTTTTTTCTTTTGTTTACCATTACTGAGCATTTGAGCTCACCCTTTTATGTTTTCTTTTCCCCAGGATATAAAGAATGGTTTTAGGTAAAAAAAGGGAAGATCTTTATGGGAGATAATGAAGATCTTTCACCATGATTAGAAGATTATGTTCCGAGTTTCCAAAGACACTAAACTATCACCATCCTTGTGTTTGTGTTTTTGTTATGTACTAAGTATTCCACAAATGTAATGTAATGTCCATGTAAGTCAGGCTTTGGGTCTCTACAGGAGAGGCCTCGTCCGATTCCAAATCTATTGGTCCCATGAGACCTACTGATGCATCGAGGGGATATAGCGGGCCCCACCCATCACATACTAAGTCCAATGAATTCCATATTATTTTAAATCGAAGTTCTTTATACCATGTTGATTTATTAAATTACTCATTACTTATCATTCGTAGGGTAACAAATTACTTGGATTCTCATTTCATACTATTCAATGTGTCCCATACCACTTTGAATAATTTAGTTCTCAACTACATTAAAGGCCATTTTAGTTTGATTATATTCTATAGCATTTACATATTCAATGTGATTCATTCATAGAAGTGGTAATAACAATACTAACAACCACATGTATATAAAAATAAGTGACAAGTATTATAGACAAATTATAGTAAATTTGATAGTAACTAAAGCACATAAAACACAGTTATATTACATTAAATGTTAACCTTTAAATTAAAAAATCATATTATGATTGTAATAATTTTAGGTTCAAAAAATGCATAAAGTAAATTCATCAGGGATTTAATACATTATTAATTTAAAGTAAACAAAATATTCATTAGAGGTATTAAGTGAATAGATGTCTAAACACACCTTACATGCATGTTCATGTATTAAATTAAAACAAGTGTATTCCCAATTATTTGATAATAGTATTAAAAACTATAAAGCATGAAAATCAGCCACAACACTTACTAAAACAATAATATTACCATTTAATATAAATTAAAATAAGGAATACATTCATATATATTCATATACAAATTTTACATAACATGATGAATCATGAAGTACTACATGTGGGTAGATAAACACCCAACTATTTAACATAAATATAATTCTAATTTCAAATAGGTTGAGGTATCTATTTATGAAAAACTAATTTTTACAAATTATACATATGTATATCAGAGTGGAAAGCCCAAAAAATTATTACTCATGAATTAACCATATTTAAAAAAGGAATTATAAGTATAAAATTAGGAAAATCAAAAATTATCTAGGGTTTAGTGTTTTGTAATTACTTTATACACAAGCGTGTATATAAAGGATTGTGTTTTTTAATTTTTCCTTTCAAGACATTCATATTTCCAAAACAACATATGTTATTCATTATCAACAATTTATGGAAAATCTAAATTTGATTTTGGATCCATGTTTAAATATACATATATATATATATAACAAAATATATATATTGTATGTAAGGGTCTTACAAATATCATATAATGAATCGTACATGTATTGAACATATTAATATCATTGAATGAACAAGGGTTCATTAATTTCAAATCATTCCACAAACAATTAATGGTTTGTTTATGAAACATATACATATATATGATTATGTATATATAAAGAGTCCCAAAAACATCACACATCCATGCCTAATAAATAATTAAGAAAATCGTTTGGCATCCATAATTCACTATATTAGTAGGAACCAATAGGTCTTATACTGAAACGTAAATATATATATATATATATATATCCAAACTCAAACACGATAGAAAACCTAGGTCACTTATCTGGATCGATGAAGGACAAGAAGTCCGGAGAAGGTTGCTGGAGGTGCTGGACAGGAAGAACACCGTTTGATGTTTTTGAAAGTTGATATATATTTATATCCCAAATGGCCTGAATGCCTTCACTTATATTGATTTATGATAACCCCCATTTAATGGGATGAGGGGGAACCCCTAAAAGGCTTTTAGGGTCAATGATTACGTGGCCCGTAGGCATTGGATATTACGTGACCTGAAGGATATAATAAATTCAACAAGACTATCTACTAGGAATTACCCCTCCCCGACATCTACATCATGATAGTAGCGCTCCACATTCACATGGACGTATAGCTAGGCTTCCCGTGCAAGCACTGGCTAGTCCTGATGCCATAGCCATACCCTATCTTTCTAACAAATCCATTTGGCTCTGCTCTGGTGAGTTCACCTTCTCAAAATCCTCTTATGGGGATGCTCCTTTTTTGTAGTGTGTCTAGGGAAACTTTATGTGGCCCTACAGCCTTGTGGTGGCCCGAAGGACATAAAGGTGGCATGAAATCCCTACTGACCTGAATGACTTGGTGGTCTGAATCCTTAAGGACTCTAAGCCCAAATCAGTGGCCCAAGCTGAATATTTCCAGCTGCTTCAGTACCAAAAAATACCTACTATAGTAACTACTACATTTCCTGCTACAGTACCCACACAATGTATCGTTATTCTACAGTACCTGTATAGTGTATAACTCTGCTATAGTTCCTTCTACAGTTCTGGTTCAATAACCAAGAAATATGTATGTACCTGGTATTGAACCTGGTCTTGTGGATTCACCTAAAGATACCTCACCAACTAGAATGAGGCTCATGTGCGTGTTATATTTATATAAATCATATATAATATATTTCTAATGAAATTTTCTAGGATAACAGAGACTCCCCGGTTTAAGATAAGACTGTGTATGTCAATCTTGAGGAAAAAAGATAGAGGGGACACCTGAGGCCATAGGTGTGGAATAAGAATAAAAGAGAGAAATAAGGGCCACTGGTGTAGCACATGGGGGAGGAAGAAGATGAAGCAGAGGAGAAACCCAAAAAATGACATGGATGGTCCAAATTAAGTTGGATATGATCAGATGGGTATGGTGAGTCTGCAGTAATTAAAGAAAATGATTGACTGGGATTAGATAATATTTTGATCGGATGACCTCAAGTGACGAAGTGATCTATCACAGAATGAATGGTCATGATTAGATGAGAGGTAGAACAAACGAACCAAGAAAGACGCTAATGGAAACTGATGTTGTGATGATTCAATTGTAAAACTAATCCGATGGTCCAGATAGCACATGGAGGGATCAGATGACCTAGATCTAGTTTCACCGAAAAATTCCCTTACCTCATAAAATTGGGAGTTTTTTTGAGTTTGCTTTATAAGTCCTGCACTCCCAGCATTCGTTCAGAATTCCCCCCTTCCAGTACCGCTCTATACTAGTCTCTGCTGGAGCACTCTATGCCCATCCCTACCACTATGCTTCCCCATATAGGGGCGTGCTTTGGTTACCTTGAACAATCACAATCGTGTTCTCTTAGGGAATACTATGAAATTCTGTGTGCATGAATTAGCACGAACCAATCGTGCACAGACCTATTCTATTTTCAGGGGGATTTTAGGGAGGTTCCCACTAAAGCCTCGAGTGGCTTCCTACAAGGATGATCTCGGATAGGTGGGGTACACACCTTTTAATAGAAAAGTAAAAAAAATCATTATTGTTAAACCTATAATTAGGGTTTCATATTCATATATAGGTGTCTTTAAATAGAGAATGAAAATTCTTTATTATTGATAAAAATTCCTAAACCCAATATTTTGCAGCATTTAAAAACACTTGATTATTAAAAAATAATGTACTAAATCAGTTTTTAGAACATTATAATGAAATCATATACTAGTATTATAAAAATTTAAATCTTATTTTTAATTAAGACATTTTTTTATACATCCACAGATTAAAACATTTATAAAATCCTTTCAAGACATTTGAAATATTGAAATACATAATTCAATAAGTATAGTTAAAATACTAAATACAACAATATTTATTAGTTTCATTTTCCCAAAGAAAAATTTAAAACCCAAAAATAATTTTTTTGGTACTGAAACCATGTAGTATCAAATGTGGGATTCTCATGGTATCTCTTTTTAAAACACACGAGTTATGATTCAAACCCATTTTAAAAATTGAATCACTATCCTTATAAAATATATAAAAATAGTTTGTTAAAAACATGATAAATTTTAAAACATCAACGCACACAATAAACACTTGGGAAAAAACATAATACATAGATACATTAAATTAAATCACTAGAAAACACAACAGCTATAACGTCTTATTACTGTTGGACACTCTTTGGTTTATATGTATTGGTCGGTCTCTCTTTAATTATTATAGGTATCCTTGTATGTATTTTTTGTTTTTTGTATTCTCTTAGACTTAATTAAATGTATCCATTTCAGTGTTCATTGAATAAATAAAGTTTTTTGTTTATTTCCATGTATTTTTCTGGGCAACATTGGAATGAAGTACAACAGTACAATAATGTTATTAAATAAGAAATAAGTTTGTGAGCTAATATTTATTGATTCAATATATGAATGTGTATAATGGTCCTTATATTTTTATAATATTATTAATACTTATCATGGGTCATATACTTTGATGTATCAACCAAAATGAAGAAGACATTTTCTCAATGAAAAGTAGGTTATGTTCGGCGTGTAACGAGTGACATCTCATCAATATATAATGTGAGAAAATATACGACACTTATGTTTTTAACTGAAGGTAATATTTTAGAGTCATTTATAGAAGTAAAACATCCTAATTAATTCCAAGGTTATATATTTCTTTCAGGAAGTTCATTTATAGAATGTAAAAGAAAGATACTTTATTCATACAGGATCATGACATCTGTATACAACCGAATTCATTAGAGATATCAGGAAAAAGTAATTATTCTATATTTGGGGAATTAAAATGTGGTTATAATCATTGTGATTTTTAATTTCTCTCTTTATGTGTTCCTTAGAATGTTTTTAGATTCCAACCTTAGGCATTAGGGGTAACAATATAATACCACATAGAAATTGTCCTGGAGGGTCACACATTAAATTTATTATAAACCACTGCCCTATTAAATGGAAATATAACATGTTGAATAAATATTAACAACATATGTTTTTTAATAATAAATCATCTTTGGTTGCTAAAAAATAATCATTCCCCAATTATTTAGGATAATATAGGCAATATGAATACTAAATAAATATTTATTCAATATTTCCATGAATATAAAATATATTTATACATTTTTAAAAAATATAGTGATATTTAATAATTTAAATAAATAATAATTTTTAATTTTATAATTAATATTGGGGATCATTGATCGGTAGAGTTTTTTGGTCATATGAGAAGTAAATTATTAAAAACAATTTGAATAAATAGAAATTTGTTTATTTGATATAATTAGATTTTGTTTCCATGTGTCTTGTGTACATAAAGTATTTCAAAATAGTGATATTATTATTTATACATGTGGTTTATTAGGTATTAAGATAAAGATAAGAGATGAATTAAAATTAATATTCTCTAAACATGGATATATTTAAACCAGATTATGTTATTATCAATCAAAACAATCATTGTGAACAATGAATTGCAGGAGGTAATTCTCTCAATAACTATGTTTCTTTTCTCATAGAACACTATGAGAGCATAGAATGATCATCATCCCCTAACTTATCAAGACTAGGTAGAAAAATATAAGTTCATCCAAACCATGATATTCTTTTTATGGTCTTAAATTAATGACCCAAGAGTTATAAACCTGAATTTTAACACCCATGTATATTTATAGTGATTTTCAGAGGTTTCTGGTGCACATGAAGACAACGACTATATAGATTATACACATGAATAATCTCAATGTAATTATGGAATAAAATGTAGTGGTAAAAAAATTTATTTATGAAGAAATATATTCAACATAAGATATTTCTTTAAATAAATAAATTAACTATAAATTATATATGGGGGTATTTCCTTCATTGTTCTCACATTCTATTCAGCTAATATTAGAATAAATATGACTGGTTATTATGTTTCTCCTAATATAAATATTTGGTAATTCAATAAATACAATTGAATCCACGTTGCATACTACTCAAAAGGATATTTTGATTAACCCATTACCATTATTTATGTTATAAATATAAAAAGATGAAAAACTACAACATTTTGGGATGATGTTGGTGAATGAAAGATGATGAGACTCAATCATCTGAATATGATGATAAATAAGGTTAATGATATTAAATAATACATTAAATATTATAAGATTTATAAAATAATGACTGTAATTATATATGATACATAATGTTTGATGCTAATTATTTGTAATTTATTCCGCCATTATAATGGAGGAGTTTCAGGATGTTTCAAAAAGTGGAAGATTAGTCATCCGTAAACTAGCCACAAAAATAACATTGATATCATAAGAGTTATTTACTATCTAATATAACATTCACCAAAAATTGATCATGTGAGAAACATGTTCCATATCTTTCTCTGTAGGAATTACCTGCCTTATCTATAACATGTACTAATTTTTGAGGTAGTATTGTTGTAACATACTACTTTTACAAGGGGAAACTAGTGAAGATCATAGAATATATATAATAAATTGTATTCAAAAAATATAAATCACATAGTGAAATTAATTTGGTAAAACCACATCTATGAATATGCAACATGGGAAAATAAGGTTGCATTGAAAATGAAGTACCCTAAAATATTATTGGCAAAAGATATGAGGATAAATTTCATGTTTATAATTACAAAATGTGGAAGAATGTAATGAACATGGATTATTTATATGTACTATTCCATGTGAATACACGTGCAGAATATTGTTTGTATAAAACATATAAAACCTATCACTACATTAATTCAATATTAAAATAAATTATTGAGTCAATAAGATTTTCTTATTACTTTTCCATTCTTATATGTTTGGGGAGATTGTTTAGTCAATAAGGTTTCCTTATGAATTTACCATTCCTTCATGTTTTGAAAATAAGAAACACCTCATCTTAAGTCTAATTTCATTTACCCAATACTTTACTTTCATAAGGAAATTTCCCATCCCCAAGGAAATTTATCCTTACCATATTTTTCATTGATCATATTTTGTCTTATTGGAAAACTCAGTTTCATATCCAAAACCTCAAACTCCTATAAAAACATAGATATATAGAAATTAGTTTTTAGGATCTGAATTCAAGTTCCGAATTCTCTGAATTCATGTTCGAAAATTTGTAATATCAGAATCCCAACATTGGACGTTTAGAATCCAAATTCTAATGAATACATGCTTCGATCTTTGTGTGTTTATACTCCGAATTCTTTTGAATTCAGAATCTGGTCTTTGTACATTCAGACACCAAACATTGTATGTTCAGACTCTGAATTCATATGAATCCAGACTCCAAAAATTGTAAATTGAGACTCCGAATTCTAATGAATATAGACTATGAATTTTATTGAATTCCAACTCCAAATTTCCTTGAAATTCAGAATCCATATTTCTATATAATTAAGGTTCTGAATTTCATTGGAAAACAAAATCCAAACATTCATGTATTATATACACCGAATGGTTTTGTAGTTAGACTCTAAACCATATTTTTTTTACTTTCTGAAAAACATATTTTGTCAAGAAAACATATTTTTTCTTACTCATGTTTTGGTTATAAAACGATGTTGTCCATTTAGTTACTAACTAACCATTGTTTGAGTGACACATGTACATGTCCCTTTGTAATACTAGGAAAAATATGACTGTTGGAGGAGGAAGATAACCATTGAAAATGTGCCTATAGATAGAATCTAATTTGAAATAGCTCACAGCTGTTCTACGGCTCTAGAGATTAATGCTACAAAAGTGATTTCTAGGGAGATAATATCATGATTTCTGTGTTCTGAACATCTTGTTCAGAATTTATTCATACGACTTTGAATGTTGCTGAGTACATTTGAGGGATTTTGGGGGTAGGAAGACAGAGGTGTCGACTACCTTGAAGTTGAGGGCCTGTGGGGATAGCAAGACAGACTTTGATCTTTGTATCGAGGGCTTACCCTGGAGTGGGTAAGACATATTTTTTAATTGTATAAATTAAGAGAACATTATACAAGGTTGTTGGATACCCTTATCTTTGGATTTAAATATTTACTACGTGTTGAATGTATTGTTTCATGTTTTTAGCTACATTATGATTTTTCAGGAAGGTATAACAATCTTATGCTTTCTTATATGTGTACTCTGATTAGTAATATTCTATACAATTTATGGTAGAATCTTGATCTTTGTAAATATTTATTAGGTTTCATTTCTAGAATTACTTTTCCAGAATCAGGCATGTTCATAGAACTTAAAGGTCTTGTGAATATACCTTGTCTAAATTTGATAAAAATTACCATCTTTAAAAGATCCAATGATAAATTTTAAATTATACAATTCACCTGCTATTTTATTTTGAGCATCTACATTATTATTACGATACTACAATTATTATCATTTCTATCCTAAAATTGGTAGCAAAGGATGACTATAAAATACTTATATTCACATATATGTTTTCAAGCTCATGTTTTCATTATTCAATATTTTCCATGCTTTGGATATTCTTATCCTTGTTTACAAACATTGTTACTAACAAGTTTGTGTGGATATTTTTTCTCCTAATATGACATGAATGAATGTTGGTTCTATAGAAAACCTAAATCCTAGTAGACCACCTATTTTTGATGGGAATGACTACAAATATTGGAGAGATCGTATGAAGCCATTCATTATCAATACGAGATTAGATAATTTTTGTTATACATACTGGAGGATATAAAATCCTGGACAAGGAAGTTAGTACTTTCACCAACCATGAAAAGCATGAATATCCACAGAATTATAAGGTATAAAATACATTGCATTGTTCTACGACTAGAAAAATATATAGCCAAATTTCATCTGGTAAAGAAGAAAATTTTATTTGAAAGAAGTTTGAAGTTACAAAATTTTGAACTTCCAATGTTATTGAAACTAGAAGATCTCAGAGATGAATATCATGGTTTTTTCTTTCCTTATGGAGAACCCATATATACAGTGCAATAAGGATTCATGAATATTGTTAATAGATTACAATATATGTGTGTGAAAGTATTAGATGATGAAGTTCTTGTGGAAAAAAATCATAGACATCATGCCTAATGAGTGAGAATCCAAGTGAAGTACTATTGATGAGAATAGAAAGGTTACTCAGCTCTCTCTTAATGAAATTTTTGGAACTCTTCCTCCACACGAGTATAGAATTAAGAGAGACGCTGACAATATCAAGAAGAATAATGTGAATAGATGTTTTTCTTTAACAACAACATCATATCATATGAAAGACAAGACTCTTGAGAGAGTTACACGATCTACATCTAAGACGGTTGTTATTCAATCAAAATCTAGAAGAACTGAATTCTCTGAAAATGAATTATCCAATCTTGCTTGAATTATGAACATGAATGTTGGATAGAAGAACTTTCAATCCAGATACAAGAAGAATGAATGAAAATATAAGAATGATTCAGAAGTCACATGTTATGAATGAAATAGATCTAGACATATAAATCCATATTGTCCAATGATAAAGAGAATGGAATGAAAGGAAAATAATTCCGAGAGTAACAGATAGAATAAATAAAAAGCTAATGCAAAGAATTTATTGAAGTCTAATGAAACTTGGTGTTCCGATGGTGGAGACTCTTCAGATGAATCATAAGACAATGAATCTTCTAGAAAAAAGAGTCTTGGTTTAATATCCAGACTACCTATTGAAAACCATTTTCTAATAGAAAAGGTACAAAATGTTGAATCCTTGACCAATGTATCTTTGAATGCTAATTATTGTAATTATAAATATTATAACTCTTCTGATGATGAATCTTATTTTGATGAAGATAATACTTTACCTACCTATAAAGATGTATCTAGGATTGCTAAGATTCTTGAGAATGAGAATTCAAAACTCAAGAAAAAGATTGATAAAAAAAATTCTAGGAATACTATTCTTACTATGGAAATATCATATCTTCCTAAATATCATGATAAGAAAACCCTTGATTTTTAATGTATTTAAAAAAATATTGAGAGTGTAAATTCTGAGAAATAAAAACTTTCTAAGGATCTAGAAAATGTAACTTCTGTGATAAAAGTTTTCGATACTTACTGTAGTTCTATAACAAATGTTTTGGAAGGAAATAACATATTTATTTTACTAAAGTCAGAATTATTTTCCTTGAGGAAATGATTGACAAGCTTTAACTTAGGTATAGTAAATTTTGATAAAATATATTCTCAAATCCGACAACTTCGGAATAATTCTGGTTTTGGTTATACAATTTTAAAAACAATTTTTAGTAACATTTATTTTGTTCCTAAAAGTGATCCATTACTCACTAGGTGTCATTGTGGTGGAAACTGGACAAAAAGTTATTCCATAAACAGAACCCAATCTTTAGGATTTCATAATTCTTATTTTTTGATGAAAATGTGGGTGCCTAAAATTTTGGTTTCAGAAATTTCCAGATCCAAGAATGTTTGGGTTACAAAAGTCTACCACTCTTATTTTCAGGAAAATAATGATGTTACCAATAAATATACATGGTACATGGATATTGGATGTTCTTGTAATATGGCTAGTAGTAAATAATTTTTTAAAAATATTATCAAGATTAAAAGAGGAAAACTAACTTTCGGAGATAATGCTAACTGAGAAATTATTGGTATAGGTAACATTGTTATTCTTGAAAGAACATTGATTTCAAATGTTTTATTTGTTTAAGGTATTAAGAACAATCTCGTTAGCATAAGTCAATTATGTGATTAGGGTTACCTTTTGAACTTTAGGAACGAAAAGCTCTTAGTACACAATTCTAAGGAAGAGTTTATTATTTGTGCCCATAGGAAAGAGAATGTATACACACTAAACATAGAAGTCCTTACGATCCAAGAAATACCTTGCCTTAGTGAAATGGATGTTCAATATTGGTTATGGAATAGAATCCAAGGTCATTGTAACCATAAGAACCTATAAAAACTCTCTATGAAAAGACTATTTATGGATCTTCCAGAGCATAGATTTGATTTAGTAAAAGTTTTTGATCCTTGTCTATATGGAATGCTACATAAATCATGTTTAATGTTAGTTGGTGAAGTCTCAACCACTGATGCATTATAGTTAGTGCATAAGGATCTTTTTTGTCCAACACAAACTAGAAGCATTGGAGGAAAATATTTTGTATTTTACATAGTTGATGATTACACTAGATTTACTTGGGTTTATTTTCTAGAAAATAAATGGGAAGCCTTTTCTTATTTCAAAAGTTTTAGATCCCTAGTTAAAAATGAGAAAAACCTTCAATTGAAAACTATTCATAGTGATCATGGAGTAGAATTTCAATATTCTAATTTTGAAACATTTTGTATTATAAAAGGCATTACTCATAACTTCTCAGCACCTAGAACGACACAATAGAATGGTGTTGATGAAAGATGAAATAGTATTATTCCAGAGATAATATGAACTATGTTGAGTGAGTATTCTCTAGCTAAACATATATGGAAATAAGATTTATGTACTTCTTGTTATACTATAAATCTTTTTTTGATTAGACCATTCCTAAATAAAACCCCTTATGAGTTTTAAAATGGTAGAAAACCTAGACTTTCCTACTATAAGGTTTTTTGTTGTATGGTATTCATTCTGAATACAAAAGGAAATCTACACAAATTCGCACCAAAATCTAATGAATGTATTTTCTTAGGCTACTACACACTTCTATGGCTTATAGAGTTTTCAATAAAAATACGTGTACTTTTGATGAAATAGTACATGTAAAATTTGATGAAACAAATCATTTTGGTTTTAAAAAACCCTAACCTACATCTTCAAATGTGTTTTCAAAAACTGATTATCATCCTCTGTTAAAAGATCCATCTGACACAAAAAAATTCCAAGAAGATAATTTAGAAACATTTACCCTCGATGATTTCTTACCCTATGTTGATGATCCAGTTTTACAAAACCCAAATCTATTGTTTCGTAATAATCATCCTATTGATAGTGTAATTGCTGATGTAAATAAACATGTTAGGGAATGAAGTTCCGTAAGAAATGAAGTAGATGATCTAGAATATCCTTCCCTATTAGAACCAAAAAGCACTGATGATGCTTTTGGTTATGATGAATGGATAAAATCTATGCAAGATGAACTAAATGAATTCAAAATGCATAAAATCTTGACCATGGTTGAAAGATCTAAGGAAACGACAGTTATTGGGGAAAATGGGTTTTCAGAAATAAGTGTGATGAAAATGGAATCATTGTATGAACTAATGCTATATTGGTTACTAAAGGATATTCTCAACAAAAAAGAATAGACTACGAAGAAACCTATGATCTAGTATCTAGAAATGAATCTATTCATATATTACTTTTCTTTATATCATTCTTCAATTTCAAACTTTTTCAAATTGATGTTAAATGTGTTTTCCTTAATGGTTACGTTCAAGAGGATGTTTTTGTTGAACAACCTCTTGGTTTTGAAGATGAAAAATATCTTGAGCATGTTTTCAAACTTACCAAAGCTTTTTATGGACTTAATTTAAGCCCCTCGAGCTAGGTATGATAGACATACATGATTATTTCTTCAAAATAACCATGTTAAGGGAAATGTTGTTCCAACCATTTGTATAATTAAAATAATAAAAATGTTTTTATTGTTCAAATTTATGTTTATGACATTATATATGGTTCAACTCAACAATATTTAACTTACTCCTTTGTAGATCTAATAAAATCTGAGTTTGAAAAGAGTATGATGGGTGAGTTAACATTTTTCCATGGATTTCATATTTCTCAAAAATAAGAGCGAATAATTATATCCCAACATAAGTATATTAAATATCTTCATATAATGTTTGGATATGACAACCCTAATAGTATAATTAATCTCATTGGTACCTCAAATTCACTTGATCTAGATGAAGCTGGGAAACCAATAAATAAATAAAATTTAGAGGTATAATAGGAAGTCTACTTTACTTGATAGCTAGTCATCCAGAATTAATGTTTTTGGTATACTTATTTGCAAGATTTCAATGAAATCCTATCGATTATCAATTAAAGTAAGTGAAAAGAAATTTTCAGTACTTAAATAGAACCATGGATCTTAGAGTCTTTTATACATCTAGAAATGATTTTGTTTCAAAACGTTTTTCAGATTCTGACTTTGGTAGATATAGAATAGATTTGATAAGTACATTTGAAACTTGTAATTTCATAGGAGATTCATTAGTTTCATGGTTTTGAAAAAAGAAACACTTAGTAGAACATTCCACTGCTGAATCTGAATATGCAGCGGCTTGATCATGTTGTGCTCAGGTGTTGTGGATGCAACACACAATCATAGACTATGGTATGAGTTTTACCAAAACACAAAATTTGTGTGCTAATAAAAGTTCCATTTCCCTATGTAAAAACCATGCACATCACTCTCTTTCAAAACACAAAGATATTAGGCATCATTTTCTTAGGGAAAACACAAAAAAAGAGATATCATCCTTCAATTTATAGAAACTCAAGATCAGCTTACAGATATTTTCACTAAATATTTTCCATCTAATAGATTTTAATACAATAATCAAAAGTTAGGAATGATAACCATAAAGTAATATTCCTTTTTAAATTCTTATTGAAACCTATATCCTTATATTAATAAAAAAAATCATAGGGGGAGTACATTGTATTTCAAAAGAAATTTTGTAGTCTAAATTTTTTCGTAGTCTATTTTTCATAGTGGGGAAATCATTCAAAACTTTTCCCTTCATAAACATTTAAAATGAAGATTTTCTAAATATTTGTAATGAAGATTTTATAAATTTTCGTAGTGATGATTCTTTAATATTCATAATGAATATTATATAAATTTTCATAATAATTATTTGCTATGTTTTTTTAATGAATATTTTCTAAAATTTGCATAACCAATTTTTCAATAAAAAAGCGTAATTGAAATATCAATATCTGAATTTCTTCAAGAAGATATTTTCCTCATTATGATTAATATTCTTAGCAATACGAAAGGTATGATTCTTTCTTATGTTTTCATAATCATCTTTTAGTTGTTCGTATTTTATATTTTTTTAATTTATTTGGATTCTATTTTCTTTAAATCCGAATTTTTTCTTTTAATACCTCACCAGATTAGATTCCACGAAAATATCCTCATGTCTATCATCTCAACCATCAGATCATATCAAGAAGTATTTCATTCATTTGATCAATCAGTGAAGTTGAACATTTTCATAAATTCTCGAAATAATGGACCCCCCAATGGTAGTCCCACATTGAAACTCAATCCTTCACGTGCTAAAGCTCTCCATTCTACTTAAGCCCATTCAGAACATCTCAGATAATGCTCAAATCAAAATTTCTGTCAATGAATCTTCTCAGCGAGAAATGTAAACATTAAAGCCAATCATGGAGTGGAAGGTTTACATATAAGGGTTTGTGCATCCAAACTATTCACCATGTATGATTCCATCAACTCAACGAACATCAGGTTCAATGGATGGGACAATGTTTGTGTATCAAAAATAGGAGCTCACGATTTAGAATATCTGGATTTTCTAGTTGAATTTTATGAAACAATGATTTTTCTCAACGAAGAAGGAAAAGATATGTTCTCTTTCATTAGCTATTGGAAGACTTATTCTCTTTCATACACCAAGGCTGTTAGCTTGGTTGGTATTCCGTATGAAGGAGATTCTAATTTTTGTTCTCATAAGCTACCTAATAATCAAGGATTTTTAAATAAGGTTAAAGATATGTCTTGACATGGTCATTCTGTAGTAATGAATCTGAAGATTGCTCATCCGTCTACAAATTTCTGGATTTTTGAATAATGGGTCCAAGGATTCATTATACCAAGAAACGGTGACAAGAATACATTGAATAAGAGTGACATGTATATTATGGATTTTCTGGTGAACCATAGAATGATCAACATGTTTAAGAATATTCTCATTACGATCGAGAATATAAATACTTGAAATCTAATGGCTCAGATCATTATGTTGGATCCATTCATTCAAAGCTGATTTTTCGATGTTTATAGTCTCTCAAAATTCCTTTCTTTTCAAATCCAAGGAATTAAAAATTATTGCTGGAAACTGATGATACATTGAAAAGAATGAAAGTTGGTTTTTATAAGGAATCTAGATAATTTTATGACTTTTCAGAAGAAGAAGATGAATCCATACCGAAGAAACCAGAGGTGGTTGAACCATCTAAAAAGGATGGAAGTAAGAGGAAGCTGAAGGAAGTAGAAGTGGAAGGAAAAACCCCAGAGCCTAAAGAAATCCAATCTGCACCTCCAAAACCTATGACGCAAAAAAGCATATCCCAATGAGTTAGTAGCTAAATGGATGGAAGAAAAGTATAACAAGAAATTAGGGGATCATAGCTTTTTTGGATCCTACTAAAAAAATATTTTAAAGAATTGAACTGCTGATAATCTTGAAAAGCAAGAAAAACGAAAGGAATCAAAAAAAGAATATGACTGATGTAGAGATTGGGAAATCCCTTCTGAATACTGTAGATAAAGCTTCCGAAAATATTCCGGTACCAAAATCATTCTTGATATAAGATTTACGAGAGACCCTAGAATGGAATTCATAACTTCGGAAAAAATAAATGAAAAAGAAGTAGAAGTAGTAGAAGAAGATGAAGAAGAAGAAAAAAGTACTGGTGACATTGTAGTGTTCATTATGCAAGTAAAAGATTTCCAAGAGAATGAAATTCCATCCAAGAATCTTTCAATCTATAATTCTGATGCAAAATATTCCTACCTTTCTACACTTAGGAAAAGAGCTAAAAGTGAAAATTACAAGGCTGATGAATAAGTGAATAAGATGTCTGAAGAAGGATGTTATAATCATGATTTTATTCATCTTGAAGATACTAATGCTAGAGCTCAGAGGGAGGAGGATGATTAAGATAGAATTCTTCAACTATATGATAGTGAACATATTTCCCCTAACTAAGAGGAACCTATTCATAAGTTTTACAAGGGAAAACAACTGGTTGTGGAGACACCTAGGAAAGCTATTTTGAAGAAGAAGGAAGCTGGTAGATCATCAAAGAGGAAAGCTTCTGAGTTAGAGAATGATCCCTCACCCAAAAAATTTCTGATTCGGAATCATCATCTATTAGACATTATTTCATTTTTTAGTCTCTTAAGAAGCTTGTTGGGACCATGCTTATTTTAATAAGCATTGGATCTAGATTCCAGATGCTTCATCACACTATAAATGCAAAATTGGATTTATTATCCATGGTGATGGATAAGTGTGTCATGCATGAAGTTGCATTCAAATCATTTTTCATAAACAATGAATCCCACAAGAGAACCTAGAAGAAGATGACCAGTTGGTCATGAATAACTATAGAATACATGAGATATATTGATGAGTTCTAAGATAGTGTCAAGGATGCATTTTACACAGAATATGTGAAGATCAAGGATCTCACAAATAGCCTTGAGGAGAAGCTTACTCTATAACAAAATTCTCATATTCAAGAAGTGAAATATCTGAATGTAAATTTGTATGCAGTTATTTAGAGATGGAAGCGAGAAATTGATCTCCGGATTAAGCTAGAAGAAAATCTTTTCAAGGAGGATGAATCATTAACGACTAAGGTAGTGGTTCTTAAGGCTCAGGAAGAATGAAACAAATCCTTAGAAAATAAATCAGAGGATCAAAATAAACTTCTCAAGTTATCATAGGATGATCAAAAGGTTCTAAATAATCTCAAAAAAATTGTAACAATGTTGATGTCGAAGGAAATGGAATGATTAAATTATTCAATTCCGATATTTTGTTGTTTTCCTTCCTTGTACAATTTTTTTCAATATTAATAAAATTTTGGGTTGCTCTTAATATATATTTTTGTCAATTACATATATTTCAAGTACCATATTTTCTTTTCCATTCCTTTTATATATTTCTCAAAATCACATAGATTGAGAAAGGAAAAAAGAATACTAAGTAAGGAACAAATTTCCTTATATAAGGGGGAGTTCAACTAAGGGGGAGTTCTTATCCAATATGATCTTCATATACAATAAAATGATAAATCTCATTCTGAAAGTAAAGAATACGATACATAGTGTTTCCACATTCTTTGGGGTAGTTAGTCATATTAATCTTTTCCCATGTTATAAGGGATATAAGTTTTACGTTCAAAATATAGGTTTTTTGAAGTCTGTAAATTATTTTTCGTAAGGATGTTTGTGCTTTCCAAAAGAGGGGAGATTGTTGAGTCAATAAGGTTTCCTTATGAATTATCCATTCCTACATGTTTGGGGATATTTTTGAGTAAACAAGGTTTCTTTATGTCTTTACTATTCCTTTATGTTTTGAAAATCACAAAAACCTTATCTAATAGAAAATTTCGGTTACTATACGCTTTAATTTCATAAGGAAATTTTCCTTCCCCAAGGAAATTTATCCTTACCATATTTTTCATTGTTCATATTTTTTCTAAGTAGAAAATATGGTTTTGTATCTAAAACCTCGGACTATTATAAATACTTAGATATAGAGCATTCAATTTTTAGAATCTAAATTTAGGTTCTGAATTATCTGAATTCTAGTTCCAAACATTAAAATTTTAGATTCCAATCCTTGTAAGTTGAGACTCTCAATTCTAATGAATTCAGACTCTTAACTTTGTATATTCAGACTCTGAATTCTTTAAAATTTAGACTCCAAACATTGAATGTTCAGACTCCGAATTCTAATGAATTTAGACTCCGAACATATTCAGTTCATACATTGAATTCATATGAATTCAGACTATGAACACTGTAAGTTTAGACTCCAAATTCTAATGAATTCAGACATTGAATTCTAATGAATTTAGACACCGAATTTCCTTGATATTCAGACTCCAAAAATATAGAGAAATTTGGTTCTGAAATTCAATGGAAAATAGAATCTGAACATTTACGTATTATAAACACCGAATGGTTTTTTGGTTACACTCTGAACTTTTTTTTTTCTCACATTTCGAAAAAAATGAATATGGTCAAGTAACCATATTTTTTCTTACTCGTTTTTTGGTTATAAAAGGATGGCATGATTTCAGTTACTAACTAACCATTGTTTCAGTGACATGTATACATATCCCTATGAAATTCAAGGAATATTATGACCATTGGAGGAGGTAGTCGACCATTGGTGGAGGTAGCCGACCATTGAGAATGTGCCTATAAATAGGAGCTCATTGAAAGAGCTCACATATATATTATGAATCTAGAGATTACAAGATGATAAATTGATTTGTAGAGAGCTACTTTCATGCTTTTTGGGTAATGAACATCTAGTTCATAATTGATTCGTGCGACTCCAAATGTTGCTGAGTACATTCGAGGGATTTTGGGGATATGAAGAAAGTGGTGCTGACTACCTTGAATTTGAGGGCATGCGAGGATAAGAATATAGACTATGATCTTTGTATCGAGGGCTTACCCTAGTGTGCGTAAGACATACTTTCTTGAAATCATAAATCAAGGTACCTTTATCCAAGGATATTGGATACCCTTCTCTTTCGGTTAAATGATTCACTACATGTTACATGTATTGTTTCATGTTTTCCGCTACATTTTGATTGTTGATGAATGTATAACTAACATATGCTTTCTTATACTTGTACTATGATTAGTAAGATTCTATACTATTTAAGGTATAATCTTTATCATTTTAAATTATTTTTAAGTTTCACTTATGGAATTATTTATTCTGAATCAATAAAGTTGGTAGAACTAAGAGGCCTTGTTAATATAACTTGTTTAACTTTGTTAATCAAAACCATCTTTAAAAGTTTCAAATGATTTTTTTTAAAGTATACAATTCACCCTCCCCCCCCCCACCCTTGTATTTTGAGAATCTAAATATATATTATGATACTACAATCAGTATCATTTCGATCCTGCATAAATTATATATAAACACATCAAATGAAATGGTAGATCATGATTCGGAAAGCCCGACCTTTTTTTATAATAATTGATGATTTTTATAATTTTAAAATTATTTAATACCTTGAACAAAAGAATTATATCCTTGAATAATTGTGTAATAATTATAGAATCATAAAATAACATCATCACATAATTATTTGTAATTAATATAACCAGTTAAATAATTACCCTTTGAAGATTTATTTCTTCATTAATGATCCTAAAAACATCTATAAATTGTGCCATTTTTACAAAGGATTCTTGTGTAGATTGTCTCTATCATTAATACACATGTTCAGAACTAACCATCCAGTCGTGCTATAGGAATATCCAAGTACACAAAAAAAAGAACATAAAATATTCATCATTCCTCTTCAATCACCAAAAGAATCATTTTAATTAAGTACTCTATGTGTTCTCTGTAGAATCCTGATGGGTGGTAGAGGGAGATTTATATACATTCGTAAGATCATTTATGTATATATACTCTTTTTGGATTGAGATCATTCTATGAATGTCAATAGGCAAAAAAACAGTTAGTGTCTTTTTGGTTAAAAATATTTTAATTGGTTTGAAATAGTGTTAGGGTTAGAAAAAATAAGTGTATACAATATAATATTATTTTATTAATACCTAAAGAACCATGTAATAATATTAATAATATTTTACACCTAGAAATGTTCCAAACTCGTGGATTCATTAAATATTATTTATTGAGTTTATAAGAAAAAAATTAGTTCATATAATAATCAATATATATATTATTTATCCCAAAACCTATTAAACTCGGTCCTCTATTATGCCATAATATTTATCAATCCATGAATAATTAATAATTATTTTATAATTAAATGTCACTATATTATTCACTAATAAATAAATAAAATATTATATTGAAGAACTAGAAAATAAATATTTTTTATAAATTCTACTAAGCAATATTCCCTTGAATAACAACTGACTGAATATATAGAATTAAGATAACATGAATTATTATTAAACCAGATATGTGGGTAATATTTATTCAACTAGTTAAATATTAATAATTTACTCTAATTTTGGATACACATATTGTTAAACCATATAGTCCTCTTTCTCAGTGCAATTGGGTAGATATGCATGAAGTCAAATATTACAATATAGTTATACAATAAGACAATTATAGATAAATAAGTACATATCTTAATGAAATAAAACCCCATATGGATTCTTACTATGTAATATAATCCCTTTATCATGAAATATCTAATCATACATTTTTCACACTCATGTCATCAACCTATGTACCTAATGCCCATTTTTTGACTTTCCAAAAATGAAAAATCTCATAGAGAATCCTGACCATGGAATTATTTAGGATTTTCCATTCCAAATAGAGGCCTAAAATATCAATATAATTTAATGAAAGGAATGATGAAATACATTCATTCATTTTTCTTTTAATGTAATATCTCCCACGACATGCCAAACCTAGAATATATCATTGCAAACATATTTCATCAAAATTTTGATCAATATAAAAAAGAATGTGTCTAATTAAATCTATTAATATAAATCACAAAATTAATAGATCGATAAAATAATGAAAATAAAATAATAATTAATTCCATATATAAATATGGATTTCATTTTAGAGGGTTCTGTTCTCTTAATCATTTACATTGGAAATCATTATTGGTGTACTGTAATATCCCAGGTAAATAAAGAATAAGAAATTTTCATATTTATTAATATTTTTGAATTAAATATCAATTTTACTTTAAAGGGGTTGCTATGTTCGATAGCGTACCCGATACGCAACAACATGTTTCTATGAAATCATGCGTTCCACACTAATAATATAAAAATATTATTTCATATGGTCGTTAACATGTAGTCGTTGTACTGGCTTGAATGAATAGAAATAACTAAAATATTATTATATATGTTTGTTAAATTTTTGTACATTTATCCAATAATGGATAAAGGCTTAAAATATGAAAAGAATTCAGTTTTTGGCATAGATACTTTAATATTTACTAAAACGTCAATTTATTGCCTTTTGATGGAAAACCCTATTTAGAAATAGTTTTGGTTACTACTATACATACTATTAGACCAAATAAAATTCTTTTTTAGAATTGTTTCAACAAAATTTACTTTGTGTATGTTTTTGGTATTTTTCAAATAAAGATCATTTTTAATGAATACTGAAAAATGTTGAATTTTAATTCAAAACCTCATTTTAATCTAATATATTTATATGATTATGTTATCATTTAATTGATTTTAAAGTTCAATTAGAATATTTTTTTACCATTTAATCCAATGGTGGACTTTGGAATTAATTTCACATTGAAATTGGACATAAATAAGTGTCAATCTTTTTATATATATTATTTCTTAAAAACACTATTTATTTTGACAATGAGAATTAATTATTATATTAATTAATTCAACTTATATGTTTTGTATTTTTTTAAAATATACATCCTTTTTTAATTTTGAATATCAAATATAGATTAGGGTGTATTTATGGTATTTTTCTAAAAAACATCAATTTTCGATGAATATTGAAACCACTAAGTGGTAGTTAAAAAACTTATTTTTCGTTTAAATGAAATTTTACCACATCTATGAATTGAATTTTAAAAATCCAACATACATTGTTTTAATTAGTAAGTAAAAGTTTTTTCAATGGAATGAAAATAATTTTTCTGTGAATAGTAACTTTTAAGTTTTATTAATCACGATCAAAGGTAATTAGTGTAATTTAAGGTAAAAATAATATTATAATAATGATAATTTGTCTTGAAACATGTCCTACCCTTATTGGATGAGTCATTTCCGACCAAGACAATCCATGGGTCAACTTGGGGACCCCATGGATCGACATGGGTAAGAAAATGACATTAATAAAATTTTATTTACTGTTAAAATAAAAATGTCACAAACATGTATTGTATTACTAAAACAATTTTTACATGGGGTTATACAAGTCATATTTTATACTATAATTATTAATTATTAATATAAAACGACTAACTACATCATGATAATTTTTTTCTAATTTTTAGACATTATATAAATAAATTTATTTTTGACACCATGATGATGCAATGATTACCTCATTAATGAATGATTTAAATAAAATGAAAAGATAATGTAACATATAATACTTACACTTTCTAAAAACCTATTGTATGGGTTTATTTATAACCCTTATCACCATATCCTTGAAATGTATCTTTTTGGGACCTTTAAAATCCGATAAATCATTTTATAATAAAGTAACATTTTATAACAATTCATGAGTGCCCCTCCTCTATCTTATATAAGGCCCCCACCTCTACCCCCTTACCCATAACTCTCTAGCCATTGGCTCGACCAAACTCTACTCATTTTATCTCTCCACATACCTCTCCTTATCCTAGAAGCCTTACCTTAGGCATAAATCTCTTCAAGGAACCTTTTTGGTTCAAACCAAAGGGAGTTTCTCGATTTTATGGTAATGTATTCTCTTATATTCTATTTGTTTTATTTTGCTTCTCAAACACCCTAAACTCTTCTTATTCCTTTATTTGGTAACAAAATAGGTATCTTCAATATAATAGTATGTTGTTATGATTATTATTTGATTTACCCTTAAACACACCTCCATCTGATTGTAAAATAACATAATGATTCTGTGGATGGCGAATTACTACCTCATGAAACGATGATTGTTCAATCTTATCTTAACACCTTTCATGGTGGCCATTAAGATTTAACTGTTTTTATATATGATATATATTATTTCTATGTTTTCATGATTATTCTGTATTTTTCATTTATGGAAAACCATTATGGTTTCTATTATGGGAAACACGATAATTTCATTTTAGGAAGTGTGGACTACCGCCACCTCAAAGAGATATGAATCGTTAAGGACATATGTAGGATGTATAAAGGATTGATATAATGATATTATATATGATATTTTACTGGAATTATAATGTAACTTTATATAATTGTGATTTCATTCCATTAAAAATTAAATAGAAATGAAAGTAGCGTTCATGCATACGTACGGCTTACTGTCTCCATGAATGGTGCATTTCATTTCATACCACTAAATATTATGTAATATTATAAATACATGTATAATCAGGATATATATGATATATATGAAATCCAAATCATTAATATCATTCTGTATATAATGAACCATTGACCACATGAACAACATGTAATTGTAAGAAGTCCATTTTTGACATAAGTGCCAAATATTGACAAAACGAACATTATTAAATTAAATGATCACATAATGATTATAACATGATACTAAGTGAAATAAAAGGAATAATAAACTTAAAAAATATTCGTATTCAAGTATAAATTAACTTTAGTTTATTATTCAGAGGATTAAAGAGCGACCGAGTCAAGTCGGACCCGAGGTAAGGGACTTCGTCTCAATCTCCTTTCATTGAGGAATATTTTGTTCTAATACAAGAATTTTTTTATATTCTATATAAACCCCTTTACTTTTACTTTTATTAAAAATGAATCTTTTCTATACGAAGTGTTTTAATAAATGACAAAAGGTATGTTTTATTAACGTACGCGGGGACAACGACCTTTCTGCCACCGCGAGTATTACTAGATCTTTCGCTTCCTCACCACGTAACAATGTTTTTAAAAGTAAATAAATACCATATAATCTTTTATGTATTTTGGTATTGAAAATGGTTTTGATAATGGATTTTTTATGCCAGTATATTTATGTGATATATTTTGATTGAAATGTGGAAATATTTTCATTCCATTATAAATGTTTTATGTGTTATGATTTTATAATGGTACTTGGACATTTGATGGGTGGTTGCGTGATAAACCAAATGACGGGTGGTGTCCTGAATAATAGGATGTGTGGTTACATTATAACCTCCTATGCATTGGTTATGGAATTTTTTCGTATAGCTATTCCATGTAGTGATATGTGTGGATGTCGACCGTATGGTCATTCCATTGAAGTATGTTTATGTCCCAAGTTACCTTTTTATGTTATGTGTTCTCTATATGGGTTTTATGGTAATATTTTTGTTAAAAAGGGTATGTAATGATATTTTATTCAGTGAAGAGTATTTACTACTTCTTAAAGGTGAAAGGTATTACTTTGATAAAGTATTCATGGTTTACTTGTTGTTTTGAAAAACTAATAGTTTTCCTTCTTTGTGTATCCCTTATTGTGCTTTTTATGCTCACCCCTACTTTTTTCGAAATGTTTTTCACAGGACATAATGTTGAATAGGGTCACGGATGGGATCAAGGAAAATTCTTGTTGTCTTAAACATGGAACTAGACATGACACTTTTTTAAAGAGTTCACATTTTGTAAAAAAAAGGAAACTATATAGAAGTGTATAAACTGTAATCTTTTGAGATGTAATAGTTATGATCTAATTCACTAAAACTCTAAACCTGAAAACATCCTCATTGTGAATTATTTATTTAATTCAATATTATGTACGGATTAAGGTCGCATCCTTATAGTTAGTATGAGAGGTTAGTTTAGACAACTTTAGGAGTTAGAAAATTGTTAAATTCATGTACATAAATTAATTTATGGTATGATTGAATTGATAGGGAATTGACAGATTACTATGTTTCTTCGTCTATGATATTCTTGTGTTAAGAATGGTTTTTCATATAGGAAAAAGAGAATCTTTTTTGGTAATGCATACATAGGGAAATGACCTTCCAAATGAGCTTCCTGGGATGGTCAAAATCAGAATTGAACAGTGTGTTGTAGTGATGGATCAGTTGACGCAGGTGAAAATTGTCGGTTGTTTTTATTGATTATGTTATGGTTTTTTCCAAAGGTATATAGGAACATGAAAGTAATTTAAGGGTAATCTTGAAAACCTTAAAAGAAAATAAACTGTATGGAAAATTCAGCAAGTGTGAGTTTTGGTTACAACAAATTTCTTTCATTGGACACATTGTTTCAAAAAATGGAATAACTGCTGATCATGGAAAAACATAAGTTGTTGAAGAATGGACAAGACCTACAAATATAACTGAGATCCATAGTTTTCTTGGTTTGGTAGGTTACCACTGAATGATTGTTGAAAATGTTTCACAATTATCTAGTAAAATGACTATGTTAACTCGAAAAGGTGTTTAGTTCATCTGGACAAAAGAATGTGATGATTGTTTTTAGGAATTGAAATAAATATTGGTGAATGCTCTAGTTTTAGAACTTCCTTCCCGAAATGGTGAGTTTGTTATCTACAGTGATTCTTAGTTGAAGGGACTTGGTTGTGTCCTTATGCAGAATGATCAGGTAATTGCTTATGATTCACGTCAGTAGAAAATTCATGAGTTAAATTACCCAACACATGATTTGGAATTAGATTCTGTTATTTTTTCTCTAAAAATTTGGAGGCATCATCTGTATGGAGTAAATTTTGAAATATATACATATCACAAATGTTTAAAGTATATATTTACTCAGAATGAATTTAACATGAGACATAGGAGATGGATGGAATTAATCAAGGATTACGATTGTACAATTCATTACCATCCAGGAAGAACAAATAAAGTATATGATGCTTTGAGTCGAAAAATTAATGCTTCATTAACCATGCTACGTTTGGAATGAGATCATTTGGTTTTTGATTTGATGAACTTTGGAATAGAAGTTATTGGTGCAGGAAGTTCTTCTGTTTTGCTTCAGGTGTCAGTGAGATCATCTCTATCAGACAGAATTAAGAAAGCACAGAAGAAAGTCAGTGGGTTGTAGAAAAAGGTAGAGCTGGATCAGAAGGGTAAATTGCCTGAATTTAACATTGATAATGATTGTGTTTTGAGGTATGGATGGAGATTATGTGTTCTTCGTGATTCACTGTTGAATAATGAGTTGTTATGTGAGACTCATAGTTCCCCCATATTCAGTTCATCCTGGTAGTACTAAGATGTACAATGATCTGTAGGAGTATTACTCGTGGGATGGAATGAAAAGAGATATTGCTAATTTTACTACGAAGTGTTTGACTTATCAGTAGGTTAAAGCAGATCGGTAGTTACCGAGAGGGATGCTTCATTCATTACCAATTCCAGAGTGGAAATGTGAAAATATATTTGTGGACTTCATTGTGGGATAAACAAAGACATCTCGAGGTAATAATACTATCTTGGTTATTGTTGATCGATTGACTAAATCTGCTCATTTCCTTAATATTCAAGATACTTTGTCACTAGATCAACTTGCTCGGTTGTATGTTAAAGTGATTTTCAGGTTTCATGGAGTACCCCTCTCCATTGTATCTGATCGTGATCCTAGGTTTACATCTATCTTTTGGAAAGGCCTTTAGAAGTCGTTGGGTACTGAATTAAATTTTAGTACAACTTTGCAACCGCAATCAGATGGGCAGTCAGAACAAAAAATTCAGACCATGGAGGATATGTTACGTGATTTCACGATGGATTACCAGGTATGTTGGGGCCAACATCTTTCTTTGGTTGAATTTTTTTATAATAATAGTTTTCATTCCTGTATACAGATCTCTCCGTTTGAGGCAGTATATGGAAAACGGTGTCGAACTCCATATTTTGGGATAAAGTAGGGGAAAGGAAGCTGATGAGACCAGAATTGGTAGAAGAGATGGCATAAAAAGTTCAGTTGATTTAGAAACACGTGATAACAGCTCAGAGCAAACAGAAAAGTTTTTCCAGTAACCATAGGAAGGATCTATCTTTTGAGGTTGGCAATCGTGTCTTTCTTAAAGTTTCTCCATGGAAAAGTATGATGTGTTTTAGTAAGAAGGGAAAGTCGAATCCGAGTTTCATTGGACCGTATGAAATCTTAAATAAAGTTGACTTAGTTGCATACAGAGTGGCATTACCTCCAGGTTTGTCGCAGGTGCACAATATTTTTCATTTTTCAGTATTGAGAACGTATATGCGAGATCCATCTCATGTTTTGAGCCCAGTGGTAGTTCAGTTGGAAGAGAATCTCTCTTAAGGAGAACAACTAGTCCAGATTCATCACCGAATAGAGAAAGTGTTGCGAAATAAGGTAATTTATCATGTGAAGGTTTTATGGAAAACCATATGGTTGAAGAGGCAATGTGGGAATCTGAAAATGCTATGAGGGATAAATACCCACACGTATTTTGATATGTGAACAAAATTGCGAGGATGTAATATCCAATAGGGGGATGGATGTAACATCCCTGGTAAATAATGAATAAGACATTTTCATATTTATTAATATTTTTTAATTAAATATGAATGTTAGTTTAAAGGGGTTGCTATGTTCGATAGCATAACTGGTACGCAACAACGAGTTTTTTTTTCAAATCTTACATTGCCCACTAATAATATAATAATATTATTTCAAATGGTATTTAACACATAGTTGTTTATTAGTGGGAATGAATAAATGTAACTAAAAAATTATTATATATTATTGTTAAATGTTTTTACATTTATTCAACAGAAGATAAAGGCTTAAAATAAGAAAAGAATTCAATTTTAGGCATAGATACTCAAATATTCACTAAAAGGTCGATTTATCGCCTTTTGATGGCTAACTCTCATTAAAAATAGTTTTGGTTAATCTAATACATTCAACCGGACCAAATAAAATCATTCTTTACAATCAGGAAATCAAAATTTACTTTGTGTATGTTTTTTGTCTTTTTCCAATAAAGTTTATTTTTTATGAATAGTGAAAAATGATGTATTTTAACTAAAAACCTCATATTAGTATAATTTATTTATATGATTATATTATCTTTTAATTGGTTTTAATGTTCAATTAAAATATATATTTCCCATTTAATCCAATGGTGGACTTTAGAATTAATTTCACTTAGAATGTGGACATAACTAAGTGCCAATATTTTGATATATATTGTTTCTTAAAACACACTATTTTTTTGACAAGGGTAATTAATTATTAAATTAATTAATGCAACTTATATGTTTTGAATTTTGTAAAATAGACATCATTTATGAATTCGGAATATCAAATATAGAATAGGGTGAATTTTTGGTATTTTTCTGAAAATCATCATTTTTGGATAAATAGTGAAACCACTAAGTTGTAGTTAAAAAATTGATTTTTCTTTTAAATGAAATTTTACCACTTCTATGAATTGAATTTTAAAACTCCGAAATACATTGATGTAATTAGTAAGTAAAATGTGGTTCAATGCGAAGAAAATTGTAGGGACCCAAACCTTGACGTACATGGACATTACATTACTTTTGCGGAATACATAGTACATAACAAAAACACACACACAAGGATCATAATAGTTTAGTGTCTTTGGAAACTCAGAATATAATCTTCTAATCGTGGTGAATGATCATCAACATCTCCAGTAAAGATCTTCTTATTTTTTACCTAAAACCTTTCTTTATATCCTGGGGAAAAGAAAACATAAAAGGGTGACCTCAAATGCTCAGTAAGGGTAAACAAAATAAATATCAATCACATCATATTCATAAGAACATAACATTTTGGAAATCTTAACCTGCAAAAGAGAGCATAATTTCATAATATGGGATAAATCATAGTAGTGAAATGAAATCCCAATAATCATAACTTAAAACATGAAACTTTGTGGCATACACACATAATCATAGAGAATCATTTTTTATTAGTCAAGACACATTGCCAATACTATCTTAGTGGACAAAGTCCATTTCTGAACCGAGTTCATTTCTCGTTTTAGTCCTGCTTCACTGAACCGGTTTAACCTGTTGTTCCAGCCATGTCTATCTCATGAGATATAAAATCTTTACCCAATGCATTGGAGGGAGATATAGGTCCCACCCATCTCATAATGATACCATTCTTATGTGTGCCACAAAACCATAAACCATACATCATAGCATAACCCATGTAATAAAAATGGGAATCTTAAAAATCGTGACATCACAAAAAAATTCATATAAGATAACGGAAATTATAAAAATAATTCCATCACTACATAATCAAATCATTTTAATAATAGGGATAGAAACAGAACCCATTATTGTCTTACATGGAAACTAATTTTGATAAAACACTTGAACTCCATTCTTGAGGAAAATATCCTTTCAACATCAAAAAAATTTTCCTTTCATAACATGTCATTCAATTTTAAACTAAATGAAGTTGATTAAAAATAAACTTGAAAACTTTTAAAGGAAGCTTCTTGGAAATAATTTTTTAAAAATCCATTTATGCCGTATAACTTTAAAAAACATTCTTCTCGTACTTTTGTCGGAAAAGTCAAAAAGTACCTCGTACGCAAAACGACAAAAGATTTCTTTCATATCTTTTACTAAAAACTCACCGAAGGGTAAAATTGGATATAAACTATTGTATAAGGATATAAATATTACATATTAAGGAAACATGGATGTGGATGATAAAATACACCCCAGTAAATTCCAAAGTATAAACAATCTCGGATAAAAATGAGATTGTAATATTTCCCTTACCTTAGGTCCGATTTGCTTCATAAGTGTCCAAACCTCCTGTATAATGATTTAAATAATGTCATTGACTTATTCCCGAATAATACTCACTGTTATGATATCATATATGGTTCACTTATTACTTTATATTACCCGTTCTTTTGTAAATTCCATGTTAAAGAGCGTTTTGGGTAAAATCGTTTCATTTGTCGTCCTTGTTTTGACTTGTAATTATTCATATGATTACTTAGAACATGATTACTTAATTACAGAATATAAAACATGATTTATATAAAATATATATTCAGAATATACATATATATAATAAATCATTAAATGGAATGAAATACACCGTTCATGGAGACGGTAGGCCGTATGTACGCATGAACGTTGTTTTCGTTTCCTTATTGAGTTGAATGGAATTAAGTAGATGACATAATTATATATAAACATAAATCCAGTATCATTATTATGTCATATATTTCATGATTACTTATTATATATACTTTATAATCATTCATGAATGGTTAAATTGGATAATGAATCTCATCGCGTCGTGGAGACGGTAGTCCGTATGTATGCATGAGCGATGATATCGTTCTCATGATCGTGGGACTATATTGGAGTGTATGTATACTATTTCAGAATCAATATCACTTTACAGTAATCATATATAGTTATTATTTACACCATTATACCCATCCATGTAAGGTGGTGGTGGAAAATAGATTACACCACGGCGTGGAGACGGTATTCCGTACGTACGCACGCGCGGTGATTTCGTTTTCCGTAGGATGGATAGACGGTGAAATAGGGATGTTTCATACTTATAATAACATATCAGAATATGAGTGATACTGATTTTATTACTTCATAATGAAACAACCTTATAAGTAGAAGTGGAAGAAGAAATAAAGGTGAAATAATTGGTAACAGAAATTACCTCTTCTTTGAAGCACCTCTTTGAGACCTCCTCTTAGGGCACTAAAATTAGTCTTTGAGGAAGACCAGAACATCTAGGATGTTTCTACGGAAGTTTAGAAGATAATTTTGCAGAGTTTGGCCGAGCTTGAAGTCTCAAAGTGGTGTGAGGAAGAGAGGGAGGAGGTGCCGTTTTATAAGGGAGGAGAGGGGCACCTTTGGAATAACTAAATATATTATTTTATTATAAAGACAAATTCGGTTTTAAATAGCTCCAAATTGATTTATTTCAATGCTAAGGTGGGGATGGGTCGAAATCCTCTCATAAAATAGAATTTAGACAAGTTTAGGTTCCTATTTTAACCTTATCATTTAGATTTAACATTAAGTTAAATAATTTTACTTTTATCGTGTCTCCATGTGTTCTTACACTATAAGGTTAATAAACTTACTATAACAAGCCAAACGAACCCCAAGTTGTTTATTATTAATATATATAACCTTATCTAATTCATTTTTCCAATCCATAGATTTTTAGGAATAAATTAACAATTAATAATATAATATATGTTTGAAAAACTATTTTATGTCAATTTTGATACTATTTAGTAATTGATTTTTTGAAAATCATAACAGAATTATTAGTTAGAACAATGTTAATTAAATCAATAATAACATGTCACATTAACATATAAAATTAGTTTAATTAATAAAAAGTCTCAATTTATATTTATTTGGGTATTTATAATATAAAATATTCTAATTTTTCACTATTATGGTAATTACTGCATCGTCATTATGTCATAATTAATTTAAATTATTTAATAACTAAAAATTATAAATAAAATATAATTATGTAGGAAATCGTATTAGCTTTGTAATGAATATTTACAATCGAATTTATCTTATGTATTACCCTATATTATAAATGTTGTAGTAAATAAACATTGATTTTAACTCTTTTAACTCTTCTTTGAATTAAATAATCATAAATGTCCTAATCTAATCCAAGTGGGCCTAAATAGTCATATTTTATTCCTAAGGTTGTTTTTTGTCGAATTAAACTTATCCAATATAATTAGGACATGTTTTAGGATAATAATAATATCATTTTACCCTTAATTACCCTATTTACTTTTTACCGTGGTAAAAAAAAGTAAAAAGATACTATTCACCAAAAATTATTTTCATCTCATTGAACCACATTATACTTACTGACATCAACCATGTGTCTCGTATTTTTGAAATTCCACTCACAGAAGCGGTAAAATTATGTTTTATGAAAAATTCATTTTTGTAAACTACCAATTAGTGGTTTCACTATTCATAAAAAAATGAATGATTCCAGAAAAATACTAAAAATTAGGCCTAAGCTATATTTGAAATTATGAACTCAAAATTGATGTCTATTTTACCAAATTCAAAACATATCAGTTTCATTAATTAATTTAAAAATTAATTCCCGTCTTCAAAACAACTAGCGTGTTTTTAAAAGATAATAACTATCAAAAGATTGACAGTTGTTTATGTCTGGTTTCAATGTGAAATTACATCCAATGACCAAAATTGTATTAAATTTTAAAAATATATTCTAAATATACTTTAAAACCACTAAAATTAATAATTTATCACTATTAATTATATCTATTAAAAAAGTTGTTTTTAAATAAAATTTAGTAATTTTCACTATTCATCAGAATATGAAAGTTATCCGAAAAGTACCAAAATTTCACCCTAAGCTAATTTCGATATTCTGAATCCAAAAATGAAGCCCATTTTGAAAAATAAAATTTTCAAATTTTTAAAAAGTGGTTATTACTATTCATAACGGCTAGTTTTAATAATATTTTAATAGCATATCATTGTTTAGTGAAACTCGGTATTGCGTACTACACACGCTATTGAGGAAGGTCGTGATTGCGTGTAATGCAAGGCAAGTCAAGGATGTGTGTTGTGAAAGCTCCTTTTGGTGTAGCGTACAACACAAGACATTAATGAAATTAAAAAGAATATTTTTCATAAAATCTCAGGGTGTTACATTCTACCCCCCTTAAAATGAATTTCACCCTCGAAATTCGTCGGGGTTATAAATGGTTTACCATTCGAAATTTTCTTTAATAGAAACCCACATCGTAAAAAGGAATACCAAAACCAATCTTTAAAAACAAAAGTATGAAACGTAACGGTTAACCAATGTAACTCATCATTGGGTTTCCATGTAGGAGAACATAGGTGAAAATATTGATATGGAAGAAAAATATAACAATCAAGTTCTGATGGAGAGTGGTAGAGAACATGGCTATGAAAAATCCAACAATCAAAAATCTATTGAATTGTGATGATCTAAAGTACCATCTGATTCATCGGATATAAGGGAACTTGGACAACATTTTTGGTTTTCAAGATCATTTCCCTAAAGTTGATGAATTAAAATAAATACTTGCATGATTTTGGTACAATCTCATTGCTATTTGTGAATTGAACAATTTCCACATCATCCTGTAATGAAATGAAGTTGAATTTGTTATTTTTGATGTGTTAGCAGATCATGTGATAGAATGATGGGTCATTCCATCTCTTTCAAACAAAAGGTTGGCAAAAAGTTATAAGTCCATCTTATGGTTAGATTAATCGTATATTGTTCCAAAAATGAACTTATACTTCATATATCATACCGCTTAATAAAATAAAACTAGTTTCTACTAACCTGGGACTTCCTGTAGGCCAGTGATAGGTGATAAAAGCCAGTCGCACTTCGGTTGTGGGTTTGATACCCACAGCCTTGTCCGACGTGATGGGCGGTCGCCCGTCCAGCAGGTTTTCCTTTTACTAAAACTATATTACTATAACATCCCATCAATAATATCGAAAAAACTTCTATCCTTAAACAATACTAACTTATGTCCAACATAATCCATTCCAATCTTTAGGCTTATCCATAATACTACAGTCTAGTCTCATAATATAGTGAAAACAATTACCAGATATTTAATACCATCATTGAACCCCATATATCATAAGATATGTCTTGTTGGTCAAATTCCAAACATTCGAAGGCCTTAATCATGTATTCTATTGAAAAATGAATACCCATTGAACCTTAGTGAAAACATGAATGCAGTTAAAAGTTAACACTTTCCACATACCAAAATCCTCAAAATTCTATATACTCAAAACATGATATCACTTAGTCCTTATATCAATCATGAGCTAATGAATACTGTCAAACATTTCATTTTCTCCTTATCCCTTCATTATGAACATATCATACACTTTCCAAAATATTTGAATCACTTTTCATGGTTACCGGTACCTTAAAATTTTTGAAAACCACAATAGAATAATACAAAAATATTCTAATACACAATAAAAGTACCTCAACAACATTATTTTTGAATACCAATACATAAAAACTTCAATCCATCCTCTTCAATTATTGTCCTAGAATAATTCATTCCTTGATTTAGAAGTAACTTTTTAGGTCAGGGAATTGAGTTGGGTAATGCCCATGTTTTCCACAAATAATACATTGAACTCAATAACAGTCTGTCACTCTATGACCCTTTTCTCCACACAGATAACATCGGTCCCTCCATTTGAGGTATTCCTCAAGGTTCTTATTCCCTTCTTTAAAAATCTCAATCTTCCTTTCTTTATTCTCCTCAACATGTGAACATGCATAATAGTTTATCTTCCTCTTATTTGATGAATTAGGCATACCAATAAATTTCACCATGTTAATCATATATCGCGATGACTGATTCGGGATAATAACAATATCTTTCTCTCTAGGAATTACACAATTTTGTTTCTCATAGTCACCAAATTGTCAATTGGATTCAATGTTAACTGAATTCCTTATGGTCCCCTCCATTAACTAAAACACAAAAAGAATCTTGTGAGGGGAAAAAATAATGCTAGAGAAAACAACATAGTGAAGGGGGAGTACCCTCAATATCTAACATCATAGGTTAAATTCTAAGATCATTAGCACAATTTTAGGATTATAACCTATACGTATACTTAACCTTAGAGACATCCCTAGACATACCTTAGAAATATCTCTAGGGATCTCACTAATGTTTTGGCATCCTAGTTTCCAAAGGTTGAGTAAAATTTTCCTCTGATACAAACTGTAGAGACCCAAATCTTGACGTACATGGACATTACATTAATTTTGTGGAATACTTAGAACATAACAAAAACACACACACAAGGATCGTAATAGTTTAGTGTCTTTGGAAACTCGGAATATAATCTTCTAATAGTGGTGAATGATCTTTAACATCTCCCATAAAGATCTTCTTTTCTTACCTAAAACCATTCTTTATATCCTGGGGAAAAGAAAACATACAAGGGTGAGCTCAAATGTTCAGTAAGGGTAAACAAAAGAAATATCAATCACATCATATTCTTAAGAACATAACATTTTGTAAATCTTCACCTGCAAAAGAGAGCATAATTTCATAATATTGGATAAATCATAGTAGTGAAATGAAATCCCAATAATCATAACATAAAACATTAAACTTTGTGGCATACACACATAATCATAGATAATCATTTCTTATTAGTCAAAACACATTTCCAAGACTATCTTAGTGGACAATGTCCATTTTTGAACCGAGTTCATTTCTCATTTCAGTCCTTCTTCACTGAACCGGTTTAACCTACCATTCCAGCCATGCCTATCACATGAGATATATAATCATTACCCAATGAATTGGAGGGAGATATAGGTCCCACCCATATCATAATGATACCATTCTTATGTGTGCCACAAAATCATAAACCATACATCATAGCATAACCCATGTAATAAAAATGGGAATCTTAAAAATCGTGACATCATAAAACAATTCATATAAGATAAAGTAATTCATAAAAATAATTCCATCACAACATAATCAAATCAATTTAATAATAGGGATTGAAACATAACCCTTTATTATCATAGATGGAAATTAATTTTGATAAAACACATGAACTCCATTCTTGAGGAAAATATCCATTCAACTTCAAAAACATTTTCCTTTCTTAACATGTCATTCAATTTTAAACTAAAAGATGTTGATTAAAAATAAAAATGAAAACTTGAAAAGGATGCTTCTTGGAAATAATGTTTTAAAAATCCATTCATGCCGTATAACTTAAAAAAACATTATTCTCGTACTTTTTTCGGAAAAGTCAAAAAGTACCTCGTACAAAAAACGAAAAAAGATTCCTTTCATATCTCTTACTAAAAACTCACCGAAGGGTAAAATTGGATATAAAATATTGTTAAAGGATATAAATATTACATATTGCAGAAACATGGATGTGGATGATAAAATACACCCCAGTAAATTCCAAAGTATAAACAATCTCGGATAAAAATGAGATTGTGATATTTCCCATAACATAGGTCCGATTTGCTTCGTAAGTGTCCGAAACTCTTGTATAATGATTTAAAAATGTCATTGACTTATTCCAGAATCATACTCTTTGTTATGATATCATATATGGTTCACTTATGACTTTATATTACCCGTTATTTTGTAAATTCCATGTTAAAGAGCGTTTTGGGTAAAATCGTTTCATTCGTCGTCCGTGTTTTGACTTGTAATTAATCATATGATTACTTAGATCATGATTACTTAATTCCAGAATATAAAACATGATTTATATATTATATATATTCAGAATATACATATATATAATAAATCAGTAAATGGAAAGAAATACACCGTTCATGGAGACGGTAGGCCGTACGTACGCATGAACGCTATTTTCGTTTCCTTATTGAGTTGAATGGAATTAAGTAGATGACATACATATATATAAACATAAATCAAGTATCATTATTATGTCATATATTTCATGATTACTTATTATACATACAGTATAATCATTCATGAATGGTTAAAGTGGAGAATGAATCTCATCGCGTCGTGGAGACGGTAGTCCGTACGTACGCACGAGCGATTATATCGTTCTCATGATCATGGGACTGTATTGGAGTGTATTTATACTATTTCAGAATCAATATCACTTTAAAATAATCATATATAGTTATTATTTACACCATTATAACCATCCAAGTAAGGTGGTGGTGGAAAATAGATTACACCACGGCGTGAAGATGGTATTCCGTACGTACCCACGCGCGATGATTTCGTTTTCCGTAGGATGGATAGATGGTGAAACAGGGTTGTTTCATACTTATAATAACATATCAGTATATGAGTTATACTGATGTTATTACTTCATAATGAAACAACCTTAGAAGAAGAAGTGGAAGAAGAAATAAAGGTGAAAGAATAGGTAACGGAAATTACCTCTTCTTTAAAGCGCCACTTTGAGACCTCCACTTAGGGCACTAAAATTGGTCTTTGAGGAAGCCCAGAACCTCTATGATGTTTCTAGGGAAGTGGAGAAGGGAATTTGTCAGAGGTTGTCCGAGCATGAATGCTCATAGTGGTGTGAGGAAGAGAGGGAGGAGGTTTCCTTTTATAAGGGAGGAGAGGGGCACCTTTGGAATAACAAAAAATATTATTTTATTATAAAGCCAAATTCGGTTTTAAATAGCTCCAAATTGATTTAGTTCGAAGATAAGGTGGGGATGGGTCGCAATCCTCTCATCCAATAGAATTTATACAAGTTTAGGTTCCTATTTTAACATTATCATTTAGATTTAACATTAAGTAAAATAATTTTACTTTTACCGTGTCTCCTTGTGTTCTTACACTATAAGGTTAATAAACATACTATATAAAGCCAAACGAACCCCAAGTTGTTTATTATTAATATATATAACATTATCTAAGTCATTTTGCTGAAGCTTAGATTTTTAGGAATAAAATATCAATTAATAATATAATATATGTTTTAAAAACCATTTTATGTCAATTTTGACACTTTTAGTAATTGATTTTTTTGAAAATCATAAAAAAATGATTAGTTCGAAAAATGTTAATTAAATCAATAATAACATGTCATATTAACATATAAAATTAGTTTTATTCATAAAAAGTCTCAAATTATATTTATTTGGGTATTTATAATATCAATTATTATAAAGTTTCACTATTATGGTAATTACTGCATCATCATTGTGTCATAATTAAATTAAACTATTTAATGTCTAAAAATAATAAAAAAAATATCATTATGTAGGATATCTTATTATCTTTCTAATTAATATTTACAATCGAATTTATCTTATGTATAACCCTATATTAAAAATGTTGTAGTAAATAAACATTGATTTTAACTCTTTTAACTCTTCTTTGAATTAAATAATCATAAATGTCCTAATATAATCCAAGTGGGTCTAAATGGTCATATTTTATTCCTAAGATTGTTTTTGGTCGAGTTACACTTATCCAATAGAATTAGGACATGTGTTAGGGTAATAATATTATCATTTTTACCCTTAATTACCCTATTTACTTTTAACCGTTGTAAAAAAAGTAAGAAGTTACTATTCACAAAAAATTATTGTAATATCATTGAACCACATTTTACTTACTGACATCAAACGTGTCTCTTGGATTTTTGGAATTCCACTCACAGAAGTGGTAAAATTATGTTTTATGAAAAATTCATTTTTTTAAATTACCACTTAGGGGTTTCACTATTCATCAAAAATGAAAGACTCTAAAAAAATACCAAAAATTAGGCCTAAGCTATATTTGATATTATGAACTCAAAAATGATGTCTATTTTACCAAATTAAAAACATTTCAGTTGCATTAATTAATTTAAAAATTAATTCCCGTCGTCAAAACAAATAGCATGTTTTTAGAAGATAATAACTATCAAAAGATTCACACTTGTTTATGTCTGGTTTCAATGTGAAATTAAATCCAATGACCATCATTGTATTAAATTGTAAAAATATATTCTAAATATACTTTAAAACCACTCAATTTAATAATTTATCAATATTAATTATTTCTATTAAAAAAGTTGTTTTTAATTAAAATTTATTAATTTTCACTATTCATCAGAATGTGAAAGTTATCCGAAAAGTACCAAAATTTCACCCTAAGCTAATTTAGATATTCCGAATCCAAAAATGATGTCCATTTTGAAAAATAAAATTTTAAAAATTTCAAAAAGTGGTGATTACTATTCATAACGGCTAGTTTTAATAATATTTTAATAGCATATCGTTGTTTAGTGAATCTCGGTATTACGTATTGCACACGCTATCAAGGAAGGTCGTGATTGCATGTAATGCAAGGCAAGTCAAATATGCATGTTGTGCAAGATCCTTTTGTTTTAGCGTACAACACAATACATTAATGAAATTAAAAATAATATTTTTCATAAAATCTCGGGGTGTTACAAAAATAATTTTTTGGTGAATAGTAACTTTTAAGTTTTATTAGTCACGATTAAAGGTAATTAGTGTAATTTAAGGTAAAAATAATGTTATAAAAATATGAAATTAACTTGACACATGTACTACCCTTATTTGATTTGTCATGGAAGACCATGAAAATCCATGGGTAATCTTGGGGACCCCATGGAGTCACATGGGTTAGTAGATGACATTAAAAACCTTTTATTGAAAGTTAAAATAAAAATGTCACAAACATGTTTTGTTTTACTAAAACAATTATTACAGGGGGTTATAAAAGTCTTATTTTTTACTATAAATATTCAACAGAAATATAAAACGACTTCCTATATAGTTATATTTTTTTATAATTTTTTGAATTTAAATAAATAAATTTATTTATGACACCATGATGATACAGCGATTACCTCATTAACGATTGATTTAATAAAATGAAAAGATATGGTAAAATATAATACATAAACATGTCCAAAACCTATTGGAATGGTGTATTTATAACCCCTATCACCTTAGACTCTAAATATATCGTTTTGGGACCTTTAAAATCAGAAAAAGCATTTTATAATAATGTAACATTTTATAATATTTCATGAGTTCCCCTCCTCCCTCTTATAAAAGGCCCCCATCTCTACCCCCTTACCCACATCTATCAATCCTATGTATTGACCAAACTCTACTCATTTTATCTCTCCATATCCCTCTCCTAATCCTAGATTCCTTACCTTAGGCAGAAATCACTTCAAGAAATCCTTTTGGTTCAAACCAAAGTGAGTTACCCGATTTAAAGGTAATGTCTTCTTTTATATCATTTTCGATTTATTTTGCCTCTCCAACACCTTAAACTCTTCTTATTCCTTTCTTTTGTAACAACACAGTATCTTAAATGTAATACGATTTTTTATGAGAGGGATTTGATTTACCCTGACACACACCTCCGTCAAATTGTTAAAGAACATATTGTTTCTGTGGATGGAGAATTACTACCTCACGAAATGATGATTGTTCAATCTTCTCGTAACACCATTCATGGTGGCCATTAAGATGTCACTATATTTATCTATGATATATATCTTTTCCATGATTTCTTGATGGTTCTTTCTGTTTCTTTTATGGAAAACCATTATGGTTTCAATTATGGGTAAACGCGATAATTTCTTTTTAGGATGTGCGGACTACCGCCCCCTCAAAGTAAAATGAATCGTTAAGAACATATGTGGGACATATAAAGGAACGAGATAACGATATTATATATGATATTATACTGTTATTATAATGTACCTTTATATCATTGTGATTTCATTCCTTTAAATACAAAATATAAATGAAAGTAGTGTTCATGCGTACGTACGGCTTACCGTCTCCATAAATAGTACATTTCATTTCTTACATCAAAATGTTATGTAATATTATAAATACATGTATATTAAAGATATATATGATATATATGATATCCAAATCATGAATATCATTCTGGATATAATGAACCTTTGACCACCTGAACAACATTAAATTGTAAGTAGTCCATTTTAGACTTAAGTACCAAATATCGACAAAACAAACATTATTAACATAAATGATTACATAACGTTTATAACATGACACTAATTGATATATGTAATGTCCTGGATTTTTCCATGTATTATTTTAATAATATATTGGAATTATTTTGAGACCAGGCTCTGAGACGACGTGCAGTTCTGAGGCCCGATGAGCCCAGAACAAATGTTTAAATTTAATTTAATAATTAATTTTCACGCACGTGCGGTTTTCCAGAAAAAGTAGAATAACATACGAACAGGTTCTCGGATCAGAAATCTAAGGGCACCATTGCATTCGGAACAACGTTTTTACCTTAGGTGAGGCCTAACTTTGGCCGGCGCAGGACGGTGGTGGAATCCAATTTTTGGGACGTAAGAGTAATAAAATCTTTAAAAGAAAATATTTTATTCTGTAGTGAAATCATTTAAATCTTCTACAACAGATATCCCTTACCCTTTTAATCAAAGGTTGGAGCAAGATTCCCGGGATACAAACCTCATAACCCTGAATCCCTTGGCGGCTCTAGAGGATCTGGAGGAAACCTCCCAACACGGCGATGACGACGCAGCGACCGGATCATCGCCGACGAACACCGCAGAATCCAAGTAGGAAGTTTGTTTGTGATTTCTTCCCCGTTGTTGATTTTTATGAAGAATATGGGATATTCCATGAATAGATTAGTCAGTTGATCGATAGTTCTTGTGGGATGGGTTTTTTGCGGGGATTTTTGGGAGATTGAATCCATGCTAATCCATTGTTGTTGATTTTTTTCTCCATTTAGTCCCATTAATGGGCGCGGATTAATTCCATGATGAACGACGTCGAAGGATCGTTCCTCATTTTCGTTTCTTTGGATTTCTCCCTTTCTTTTCTTCACGTTCTTCGCGTTCTTCACGAGGCAATGAAAGAAAGATCGTTGCGCATCCGTTCTGCGACGCAATTATCCCAAACTGCGGATCCAACCCCGGAGCGGTGTCACAGAGGAGGGACAGCGATATCGGCGGACGATTCAGTGTGGATCAAGAGTTATGGGTTTTCAGGCGTTTTCCTTCAAATGGAGTGTTTGAGGTTTATGATCTGTTTTAAAGGCTGAAAACACCCGTCATGGTACTCGTATGACGAGCCGAACCAAACCCTAGAGTATCGGGACGAACAGATGAGGGATCACGGATCTGGAAGATTAGAAGAAGCGCGAGGAAGAAGACGGTGTTCTGGAATTTTCTTGACTAAACACCGTGTAGTATGCGCAACACAGTGTGTGTTCATCGGCGGTTTTACCTGGCGTGTGCTTCAGGAGTACACGGACATGGGGAGGGTACACGGCCATGGAGACAACATGTATTCCCTTCCCCGGACAGACCCGGCCAGATGCATGGGATACCCCGTGTACTAGTACACGGGAAGGAGACACGGACACAGGCATGGTACATGACCAAGGACACGTAGTGGATACCCCTCCACGACCAGACCCAGCCAGATACACGGGATTCCCCATGTACTGGTACACGGGCAGGCGACACGGACACGGTCAGAGACCGTGTATGGGCACATAGCCGCGTACATGGAGCAAGCCCCAGGATTTCGGACATAGTGTGTGATCCTTCTACATGCCATGTAGTTACTTTCTAATCGACAAACCGAGTGACACGGTCCGTTTACACGGGCAGTACCTGGAGTAAGGAATACGGCGTGTACTTTTTCTACAGGCCGTGTAGTTGAGTTTTCCCCAAACCGAACAGATGACACAAGCCGTTTACACGGGCAATACCTGAGGTCTAGGGACATGGCGTGTAACCATACTATACACTGTGTAAAACATTCTTCAAGGCTTGAGCTACTTGCCTTCTGTGACTTAGACTAGTTTTCTTAGGGTTCGTACCCTTGTTGTTTTCCCTAAAGGTTCTAGTATCATTTACCTTATATAGGAGTATGATCCCTTCAGTAGGACTTCCTGAATAGAGTTGTTGGAATCCCCTCTCTGAGACTTAGATCTGGATCCTCTATTCATTCCTAGAACCCAAGGTTGAGTTCTTGGTATCGACGTGACCAACATTACCAGGGCACCGATCCTTTGCTTAGTGGATTAGCTTAGACTGAGTTGTCGGAATCACCCCATGACTGGGTTGTGATCCTCATCTAGGCATCATGTTCTCAAATTACTTGTGGAGTGTGTTCTCCTGGAATGAGTACTTCACGTCTCTAACTTCAGACCTAGGTGTGTGTTCTCCTTGTTGCATGCTTAGTATAATCTTCGAGCTGGATCCTAGTGGCGGTATCGCGATGGTCGTTTGTGTATGTGTATATCTGGATATTCTTGTTATATGTTCAGTAGACATATACTGTGTAGAGCTGACTGTATCTCTCTTTTTTGGTATTTTCCCTTGTTGTATTTCTTTTTTGGTTTCGAGTGTGCTACTGGGTATTGTTATACATACCACTGCATGGGCTTTGACCGCACGTGTCGTGTCTTGTGCAGATGAGCGAGCTTTTGACAGGATTTTCGGTGGACCATGACCGGACGGTGCTCAGTGAGATCATGCGGGCTGAGGTGTGTTCCTACGGCTACAGATTGCAGTCAGAGTAACTTTTTTTATAGGTTGGGCATTTGACATAATTTCTTTTGGTGGTCTTGTACTTTTGGCCTAGGGGTTTACTTTCTTACACTTTACATTCCTATCATACTCTGTGGTTGGGTTTTAGTGCATGCATGCATCTTTTCCTTTTAGCATTTTTTACTTTTTAGCTTTGTGGGCTTGGAGATGCGTGTGTGTGTGTCTATGTGTATAGGTTTATAGGCAATGACTCCCATGTTAGCAGCATGCGTACTCGGTGCTAGTCACCAGCCCCTAGCCTATTGGAGGTGGGCTTGAGGAGTTGCTGCTCGGGCCCCACTAGGACGGGTCATGACAGAGTGGTATCAGAGGTGGTCGGTTCTACCATAGGACTAGGAGTCTGTGAGATGGTTTGGGGAAATAGTGTTAAGTGTTTCGAGTTCAGCTCTCAGGCCAGGGATCCCAGTGTTGGTGCGGGCGGCCGACGTGTCAATACACCAGAACATTTATAACTTGCCTTTTGACTCGGATAATGACAACACTAGTTGCAGGGGAAAATAATGGTACATGCACCATATAAGAATGGGTTGTGGTTTCCATGTCCCTCTTGAGTCATCTCTCCAGATATACTCACTGATTGAGATACATCTTGTACATTACAGGATGCATGCGCGATGCGTACCTGCTAAGATCCATTAGATCGATCACAAGGATGACCCCCTCTATGATGAAGCCTTGATACGGGGACCAGATCCCCCTGTTTTACCATCGAGTGGTGTGCTAGTTATCCCACCACCTGTGGAGCAGTGTTTAGTACCTGTTGTACCAGTAGAGGAGGACCGTAGGCTGAGCGCACTCCATGAGTTTCAGAGACAGAGACCCCTCAGGTTTTGAGGTGATCATAACCCTTTGGCAGCAGAGGACATGCTTGAGGCAGTTGCCAGAGTCTTCCATTTTGTCAGGACACCAGTAGAACAGATGGTGATCCTGGTAGCGAGCCTTCTACAGGGCTCGGCAGGGCGATGGTGGTGTTTGGTTATCCAAACCCACGACGAGGTGACACTTGTGTGGTCAGAGTTTGAGTATCTCTTTAGGGAGGAGTTTTCACCAGTTACCCCGAGAGCAGTACACATACAAGAGCTTCTTCAGCTCCACCAGGAAGCCATTACTGTGGATTATTATTCTTCTAGGTTTATCGACCTCTTGCGGTACTCGATGGATATGGTCAGAAATCAGTACATCAGAGCTCGGACTTTCGACCGGGGCTAGCACAGAGATATCCGAGCTAGCATCATCCCTATGAGAATTCCCACTTATGCTGGGGTGATCGAGCGGGCTTTGGTGGTCGAGAGCTTCTTGGCAGAGTAGCGACAACCAGTAGTTTTCAGTAGTGGGCGAGCTGGAGCAGAGACCACAGCAATAGGGAGCCGATGTCAGGGACCCAGGCCTAGGAGACGTTTCCAAAGGAGATCCAAGGATAGGGGATCTACCGTATAGGGTTCGTAGGGCGCATCCATCCAGCCTCGAGAGAGGCGATTCTACTCATGTGATGGCAAGGCACATCTCACTCCAGATTGTTTGACACGCCGTACTAATGAAACAGGAGCAGTGGATGGACCACTGAGGTAGAGGCAACATGTCGAGCAGATAGATCCGTGAGGTGGAAAACGTGGTAGAGGAGCTTTGAGACCAGCTGGAGGTGGTCAGCATTTTGACCCTTTACCACCACCACCCCCATAAGGTCCACCCTATGCTCAGGGAGCCGGTGGACAGAGGCAGGGACAGCTGCAGGTGGCAGAGGCTTATGACCCAGGTACTTTCGGAATGATTAGAGGTACTATCTGTGTCATTTCTACATTGGCTTCCATACTGATAGACACAGGTTCTATTCATTCTTTTCTGAATGCTTATCTTGTTGGAGACCTTGAGATTCTAGTTGAGCTGTTGACTCGACCCTTACTCTTAGAAACACCCACTGGAGAAGATTCAGAGATCACACACCTCTGTAGACAGTGTGTCATGACCCTTGGATGTGAGAGTTTCAGTTGGAACCTCTTGTTGGTACCGTCGAGGACTTAAGATTTCATTCGTGGTATAGATTGGCTATCCACAGTTCATGCCCAGATCGACTGTTTTAGGATAAGGGTGTGGTGTGTCCGCAGTGATGGAACGAGGTTCTATTTTTTCGGTGAAAGAGAGATGAAGGCAGTGCAGGATGGACTCTGCATAGGAGGGTACACCTGATTTCAAATTAGTTGGCTAGCCTAGCCCTTGGCACAACAGATGTTACGAGTTTCCAGTTTTGAGCAGTAGTGGCTGAGTACGAGGACGTCTTTCCGGAGAATGTCCGCGGGCTACCTCCTTGTCAGGATATAGATTTATGCATTGATTTGAAACCCGAGATGACATCGATATTAGCATCAGCATATCGGATGGTTCTGGATGAGCTTCGTGAGATGATGGTGAAACTGGATGAATTGTAGGAGAAGGGATTTGTGAGACTTAGTGTTTCACCCTGGACGGCCCCAATGTTGTTTTCTAAGAAGGCAGACTGGAGCTTGAGACTATGTGTGGATTACCCGCGCTTGAATCAGGTGAACGTGAACAACCGGTATCCACTACCGTCGATCGATGGCCTCTTCGACCAGTTGAGAGGGGCACGATGGTTCTCGACGGTTTATATACGATAAGTATATCACCAGTTGCAAGTACGGGATGAGGATATACCGAAGACGTGTTTCAGATGCGTCTACAGTCACTATGGTTACTTGGTGATGCCCTTTGGCGTGACGAACGCCCCGACAGTGTTCATGAGACTCATGAACTGGATCTTTCAGCCCTATCTAGACCGGTTTGTAGTGGTCTTCATTGTCGATATTCTTGCGCACTCTGTGTCCGAGGAGGAGCATGCGAGACACCTAAGGATAGTTTGGGAAGCACTCCGAGAGCACCAGTTGTATGGGAAACTCTTGAATTTTCAGTTCTGTATACAAGAGGTCCACTTTCTGGGACACGTTATCTCAGCAGATTGTGTAGCAGTGGACCTAGCCAAGGTGGAGGTAGTACTAGCATGGGATCCACCCCGGAGCGTGATGGAGGTGCAGAGTTTCCTTGGGGTGGCATGCTACTATCGGAGATTCATCATTGATTTCTCCAGAATTGTAGCACCCATAACATATTTGACCCGAAAAGGGTAGCCTTTTGTGTGGACTGAGAGATTCCAGTAGGCTTTCCAGCAGTTGAGACAGATTTTGATGAGCGCCCTGATATTGTGATTACCGAAGGTGGGTGTCGAGTACGTAGTGTTCCGCGATGCATTAGGAACCGGGCTTTGTTGTGTCCTGATGTAGAGGAAACCAGTGATTTCCTATGGCTCACGTCATTTGAGACCACACGAGCAGAACTACGTGACCCGTTATCTTGAGTTGGTAGTTGTAGTCTTCGCATTGAAGATGTGGCAGCACTACCTGATGGGCGAGCGGTTTAATGTCTACTCAAATCACAAGAGTCTCAGATATATATTTTCTCAAAAGGATGTGAATCTGAGATAGAGGTGATGGCTTGAGTTCCTCCATGATAATGACATCGAGACCATTTACACACCTAGTAAAGGGAACGTAGTGGAAGATACTCTCAACAGGAAATCCAGTTTTCAGTTGCTGGATGAGGTGATGAGGAAGTTGGTCTCTTTATAGTTATCCTTCGTCGATAGAGATGAGGGGGATTACCTTCATTCGACGGTTGTTACCCCTCCAATCCTATAACGAGTTTGGGATGCATAGTGCGAGGATGCTAGATGTGAGACTCTACGTGCTCAGATATCCACATGTGTTGTGGCTGATGGATATTCAGAAGGTGGGGAACACATTATTATTTTTAGTCGGTTTATAGTAGTACCCGTGAAGTTGCAGGAGGAGGTTCTAAGGGAGTTCCATACATCCACATTTGTGATGAATCTAGGCGTGGAAAAGTTGTATCAGGACCTCTGACGTTAGTTCTGGTGGCCAGGAAAGAATAAGTGGGTGGCAGAGTTTGTTTCTCGGTGCCTTACTTGTCAGCAAGTAAAGGCTGAGCACCAGGTGCCGGCATGCCTGAATCATCCCCTTGTGGTGCCAGAGTCGATGTGGTATGGTATATCCATGGAATTCGTGACGGGATTACCATGTACATACAGGGGACACGATTCCATCTGGGTGATCGTTGATCGACTCACCAAGTTGGCCCACTTCATAGACATATGGGAGCAGTGTTCTGTAGAGTGCTTGGGACGCCTCTACGTGCAAGAGATAGTTCGATGTCATCAAGTGCCATCCACGATTATCTCAGATTATGATGCTAATTTCACATCACAGTTGTGGAAGGGATTGTAGGATACTTTTGGGACTCAGTTACGCTTGAACATAGCATTCCATCCTCAGACTGATGGCCAGACGGAGTGGACCATCTAGGTCCGGGAGGATATGCTTCGAGCATGCATCCTTAACTTCGGTCGTATAAGGGAGGATCACCTACCACTGGTGGAATTTACTTACAAAACCAATTATCATTCCACTATTGGTATGGCCCCATTCGAGGCTCTGTACGGGCGACCTTGCAGGTCACCGCTTTGCTAGACTTACCTAGGAGAGTCAGCACTTATGGTCCCAGAGATGGTGAGAGCTACTACAGAGAAGGTACAGGTCATCCATAAGCGGATGAAGACTGCACAGAGTTAGCAAAAGACTAATGATGATAGGAGGAGGAGGCCCTTGGAGTTCTAGGAAGGAGACCATGTGTTCCTTTGGGTCTCACCTCGACAGGGATTGCGAAGATTTGGCTGAGGCGGCAAGCTATCTATGAGGATCGTTGGCCCTTTTGAGATTCTGCGTAGATTTGGTGAGGTGGCGTATCATTTCGCTCTACCTCCTTAGATGGACCAGGTACACGATGCCTTCCATGTGTCGCAGCTACGGTGGTACGTGCTTGATCCATCGCACGTTATCGATAGGGGCGAGTAGGACATCGATGACGGAGCGAACTTTGATGAGTACCCAAGGGAGATCGAGGATTGGTAGGAAAAGATCCTTCGTGGGTGAGCTATTCCATTAGTCTGTGTCCGGTGGTAGCACAAGAATCTATAGGAGAGCACGTGGGAGCGGGAGGCTCTGATTCATGTGCAATACCCACATCTTTTTTAGTAGCCTTTGTTTTGGCTTTTTGGGGATGTAAAAGCCCAGTGGTGGTTGTGATGTATTGACCAGGATTTTTCCATGTATTTTTTTAATAATTTTTGACGCTCCATTCCATCATAGAGTCTAAAGTAATGAAAAAGGAAATGCCTTAGCATAAATTGATTCATCCTTTTGAAGAAAAAATCAAAAATTGACAAAGGCATGAACAAGGGTTCTTTTCCCTTTTGGTCACACAAGTTCCCTCATAGTCGCGCAATTACACTTATCCGCCGCCTAATGGTCACGCTGGTGACATGCGCGCCCTCATTGAAATTTTGCCCAGGGCCTCTATAGCCTATAAATACCCCTGTGGGCCCCCCATTTAGAAGGACGAAAAATTCCAAAACCTCATATTTGAGCTCCCAAAGCCGTAGTCTCATCTCAAAGCTTCCGAACACTTCTAAGGTAATTTCATACCAAGAACAGAAGATCTAATGAGGGGGAGGAAGGCCTAAGTGTTGAAACTCATCAACACTTTGCGCGCCTGGGTGGTTAGCCCTTAAAGGAAATGGACACACTTGCGCACTTCCTTACCCCTTCCACATAACTATCATACCTCTCTTCTGGAAGTCATTAATGGTAGTATTAAGGGATTGAGCCAAGCCTCACCCATGTTCTACCCTAAGGATTGGCTGTTGCGCATATACCCATGTGTCGCGCAGGTACACCTGTGTGACCAGTACTTGCGTGCCCACACAGTACTTGTGCACCCACGCATTACTTGTGTGGCCCTCTCGTTTTGGGTTCCCTTCCTACCCATTTCACCTCTTTTACACCAATCTATCTATCCTCTTTAGGATTAAGCCTTCAAAACTCTCTCCAAATCCATTCATGGAACAATTTCTTTTGTGGCTACCTTATCTGAAAGGATTTATGTGGAACATCTCTTAAAACCTAGTGATTTATATATCCTCATGTCACTAAGGATAGATATTTCATTCATTAAACCTCATTCATTAAGAGGAGAGAATCCTTAGCAAGGGCCTACTTTTTAGTAGTAATCCCCAGTCCAAATTCTCATTAATTTGGGAATCCTCTTTAGGAGTAAGCCCCATGTCCTTATTAATTTGGGCCTCTTTTTCAGGATTATGCCCTAAATCCCCTAATTTGGGGATCCTCCTTAGGAGTATGCCCCATTCATAATTCCCTTAATCTGGGATTCCTTCTCAGGAGTAATCCCCAGTCATAAAGTTCCCAAATATGGTCATCCTCCTCAGGAGTAATCCCCAACCATGGTTCCCTTAACTTGGGTTTCCTCTTCATGAATAATCCCCAGTCTAAAAGTCTACAAATATGGGCATCCTCCTTAGGAGTAAGCCCCATGTCCCTTATCTTGTGCTTCCTTCTCAGGAGTAAGCCCCAGTCTTAATTTCTCTTAACCATTCTTAATTTACTTTTGATCTGGGCTTCATTATCATGAGTAAATCCCAATAATATGTCCCCTCCTAATTTGGGAATCTTTATTAGGAGTAAGCCCCATGATTAGAGTATCCAAATCTCTATAATGTACATATACCTTTTTGGACCATGTTCCTAGATTTCTTCCCTGATGTAAATCTTAATAATCATTTATTTTGGGCTGTCATAATACATAAGACCCACATCATTGCATCGTTCATGGCACAAATTGTCTGGTTTCACCAATTCCTCTTTTTTCTCACACCGAGCATGACTCACGTGAGCATAGAGTGTAAAAGTAATCATGAAATCATTCTTTAAGCCATCAATCATGCATAGACATCATACTCCCTTATTCGAACTACGTGGGTTCTGATTCCTTTTCTAAATAAAGGATACATAGGTAGCCCATCTGGGAGTATGATCCCAAATCGTAAATAATCAATGTCCTTCTGAATGACAATAAACATAAATTGCCCCACTGAGTGGTTTTATAACCAGTATGGTCATCATAATGAACAAGATACTTTTATGTATTGAAGGATACCATTGACTACGAATATCTAACAAATAAATATGATTCTCTATCAACGAAGAACCTCGAATACATATAAAAGATACTCTAAATTTCCTATATATCAATCATTGATTATTAGATCTAACGGAAATCACATTTTATACATGGTAATGTAATAAGGATTCATGAACATAACTTAAATCTATAAAGAGAGTCCTGAATTAGACAATAATTCCCCTCAAAAAGTTGTGATTAGTCCGACCTCTCATCCTCTCAACCAATGCAAATTCCTAAGACTCATCAGTCCACAACTAATGAGAGCCTACCATTGTAAAGTAGGTCCAAATAGATATGGAATCATTGAATGTTTCCGGTTCTATGAACAAACCTGTTAGAAACCGATTGGAATGTTTGATCCTTTAATCAACGAGGTCATCCCAAATTCCATAGAAAAAAAATGATAAACACGATGTGAATCTTTGACCAAGTTAAAGTGATGTTTTACTTATTTGTTAGGCCCCTATTTTAACTCAATGAGAGGGCCAACAAAGTAATCAATAACATATGTGCTCATCCAAAAGATTTAGCAGCCGAATTTATCTTGATTTTGTGTGCTATATCAAACATGCACTCTTTTTCGAGATCTTCTGTATTAAAAGAATGGATTTACTTATCTTCACTTCTGTGAATAGTTCTGAAGTGAATGCATCCACAGATACTCCTACTGGATCATCGTCCGCTCTGAGGACAACATCACCTACTCAGCATCTTCAATGTTGGGTATAAATTGTTCTGGTTAAGGAGTACCATCAAAACAGTACTATTCCAACTCTAAAGGCTGCTCGAAAAGCCCTCCAAGTGAACAAATCACCATGGTCGTCCGGACAGTGACGACCAGCAGTCAAGAAGAAGGCGATGCTAACTACCGTATCCAACCGTTTCGGGTCATTATCCCTAGAACTCAATCACCATTCTCTCCCATATTCTGGGGAAGTGAATGAGTAGGACCCTCAGGGCCTTAACACAAAGAGATAGGAGTCCTATTTAAGGGCTCCTAACAACAATCGATGTTAGACTCGTGCGGCAATGCACTCTCAACTTGATGAGGGTGTCTTCTACAGGCATTCAGCTCAGGTTCCTCAAACCTGAGCATGCAAAATGAACAACCAGAGGTGAAAACCAGTTAATAGTGAGCAGGTTATCATCTCTACCATTTCCAGAGAAGTCCACCTACCTAACATAGTGTTAAGAAACGAGCGGGAACAAAGACCCTTCCGTTTTACATCGGCTGTTCAGCAGGCTCGTCTAAAAGTAGCATGCAAATCCCACCATGAAAATTATAGCAGAGTACTATAGACAGGAACATACACATGTTCACAAATCATCAAATAGTGAGCAGGCTCGTCTGACTACATATGATGGAGCCTGGAAACCCAATGTATTGACAACTGGTAAACAGGCACATACACCTGCTTGCACTCATCAATCCTGCCAACAACCTCATCTGTCAGTATTGAAGGAAGCTTTCCAACCATGTTAGGGGGAGTGAAATCATCAGGCACAAACATATACTATTATTAATAAAGCCTACCAATAGTCTCGTTTGGTAAAATTTGGAGAATTTAGTCAGAATGCTCCGACGAAAAACAGGAGGCAGAATCCACTCTCTGCCCCCACACATTAGTACTGTCAGAATTTACTAACAGGAAAAGGAGGACAGGAGCAGACACATACACCTACTCCAACCACGGAATGGACGTATATCCCCGTTCCGGCCACATATGTCACCAAGCACATTATGTCAATGGTGATAGCATAGAATCAAATCCCTGTTCATATTCGGGATGCCTACAAGGATATTATAATAGCTTCAACATCATCTCAGGGAAAGACACATAAATCAATCCCTACCAGTGGAGTGAAAAATAAACAGTTCACTCCTGAACATACACACACATCTTTTCCAGTCCAAGAAGGTTATGGGGCATACTCCCCCATTCATATGAAAAACAATGTCAGGAACATACTCCTGGTTTGATCAGAGATAATAAGCCTAACCTTATCATTACTTCTGAGCATGCACATACACCTGCCAAATTGATTAATAAGGCCTCTCAGAAGAAGACCCTCCCAACACAGTAAATAAATCAAAGGCCCATCTGTGACAAGGCCTTACTCGATGCTGGAGTTCTTGATGCACTCATACAAGTATCTGTTGAAAGTCAATATTATACACCCTCAGTTCCCAATAGTCGGGACATTAATTCTGATGGTCTGCATCAGACGCTTCCTCATGAAGGCTTGCTTAATTACAATTCTGTCGATCTCGAGATTTCATCTTTAGATGATAGCCATAAGAACCCTTTGGGTGTTCAGAAGACCAAGGAGAAAAATGTTTCATATTTTTCTGTAACCCACCATGGTGGTCCTCCACATGATGATGAATTTAGGTGTGAAAGTCCTCTCCGTAGTAGTGATTCACATTTTTTGGAAAATTCTGCAATAGAGAATATAGTGACGAGAAAGCCCTCTTATCTTGAGGCACTTGAAAACGTGAAGCCATTCATGTCTAATGCTTTAGCATTATCAGGTGAAATAGATTCTCAATCAGAAGATAGCCCATGGTGTAGGTCATTCTCCAAACCACCTCTAAGTCATGCATCTTCTAGTTTAATCAGTGATTTCTATACCAATATTGTTGAATCCAATGAAGAAACAAGGAAGCACCAGATCTGGTCTAATCAGGTAGAAGAATTTTAATTTAATTATAACAAGGAAGTAATGAATATGAGAAAAAAATTAGAAAAAGGTAAAGTACTAGTTATGTTTTGGCCTTTGGATGATTCTCAGTACGACATTCCAGAAATGTTGATGGAAGATGAAATTCATGATACTCGTCTCATCATATGGAAAACTCTTTGTCAGTTTAAAAAGAAAATATTATATTATGATGAATATGAAAATATGGTCAAGATAATAGAAGGGTTACAATGCCAAATTGATTTGGCATCTCTCTTAGTTTCTTGATATCCGAAGGCTGAAAAGCAATAGAGAGCCCTTTAGAATTCATGCCTTGGTGCACTAAGAATATTGCGCCAGTTAATTTCCAATGCCCCAGCTGGTATTCATATCAGGGAATGTGGTGTTCATGTAGCGCTACATTTCAATGTACTTTTCAGTCAGCAAAGCCCACCGAAAATGGTATCATGAAATGTTATTGCCTATGGTCGGCCATAATCAGTGGGTTTTGTTTGTAATAAAAAGATTTCCCAAGAACATGACTCAACTAGTTCCTCTAAAAATCAAGCATATAGAGAAGAAGTTGTTGAATTACTCTTGTATAAACCAAACATGAATATTTAACAGGCCTCTCGTTTGGAGCTAACACATAATCATGTGACAGATGTGTTAGAAATCATTTAACAGTATTTTTAGCCAGGTGACAAAGTGGATGCAGGTTGATGCATCCAGCTAATTTTTGGACTAAAGTCCATAATATTAGTATATCTTTAAAGAAGGTCTCAGATATAGAATGTCAAGATCCACCCCAGCTTGCCAGACTGGGGTCTCTTTTAACCCAACCCTCATAATCAACAAATAGGATTCTAGGAGTTGATCAAAGATAGTAGGAACAGCCCCAGTCCACTGGACTGGGGAGTTTTTCAAATCCTCAATCCCTCCCTCAAAGAAACTCAGTATTCTCTCGATTAGGGAAGAAGCCTCAGGAGGAATGAAGAGCCGAATTATCAGGAGATTCCCTCTGAATTATTGTTCTTCAAGAAGTTACTGAGGGATCAAATCAACAAAAGGAAATGTCTCATGAAGGACATGGTAAATTAAAATATCACAGAAATGTCGATAGTAGGAATGTAATGCATTATGCATCAATTAATATCATTAATACTGTTGTTTTTGATCCCCCAGATGAGGCTCACTCAGAGGGATCAGATGAAGAGGTTCCTTCTCAAGAAATTGTTTGCACATACACATATGAAGATGGTGTGCGTACACAAAATCAAAAGATTACCCAGAATCTAGTTATTCCTTTAAGTAACCCACTTCACCATATCTGACTGGAAGCCAACAAGGGGAAAGGAATGAACCAGGTTACATACCCAACCTATGGAGAAGTCCAATCGCTCTCACTAGAAAACGATTTGCACAATAGGAGGACGAAATGAAGGAATTGAGGAGGTTGAATACAGATCAACTTCAAAGTAGTCTTCCTCCTATGCGTGCTGGAGTTAGTCAGCCAAAGGAATTGTTATGGCTACTGAGATGGATCAAGAATATCATCCTCTATAAATACACCCTCACGGGTCTAATACTGCGGGTCAAGTGCAACAACAATTGGCGGTGCTACCATCAGTTGCAGTACCAGCCACCACTTCTTTACCATCTCCAGTCATTGCACCTGTTCAGGTCGAAGCTCAACCGAATGATTCTCAAAAGTTAATAACTACTATTGAGTCATTAACAGCTCGGTTGGAAGCTATGGTGGGAAAGCGTTCTCAAATTCAACCAGAAAAGAGAGGTTACCTAGAATGGGTTGATGCAATTCCCCCCCCCCCCATCAAATTTTTCAAGTAACACATTACCAATATTTAATGGTTCGGGAGATCCAGAGCAAAAATTAACACATTTTCTTTCTCGTTCTGATCCTATGATGGGATCCCTTCATCATCAAGAAGCAGTTATGCATAAGTGTTTTGTAATGTCATTACAAGGACCTTCTTTTGTCTGGTACAAAAGCTTGCAATCCCGGTTAATTACCATATGGGAGGATCTTCGCCAAAAATCACTTCTCCAGTTCAGCTCAACGTTGCCAAAAACAACAGTTTTTTATATTAAAAAATATAAGAAAATGGATAATTAAAGGGACATAGATTTCATTTCTCACTAGAAGGGATTAACATATTCCCTAATATTAGCACTCCCTCAAGAGTAATTGTTTCCAATCTATGTGGCAATTTTACGTGATGAGTTGTGCACGCCACTGATCCCTATGAAAGAAAAAGGAGGGTTTTGAGACCTTACGTCAATCACTCAACAGATTGAAGATTATCTTATAAAGACTAAGGATAAAACTTGTATAATTCTATGAACTCTAGGAAGGAGAATGGGTAAAGCATAGACTGCTACAGTTATGCTTAAAAAAGAACATGTACATGCTTCTACTTCAAGGCCTTTATCTTCTCGAAGGGCTCCGCCCTCTGAGCATCAACAACAGAGGCCAATTCATCAAGATGATCAATGAAATCAAAGATGTAAACAATTTGAGGATCTGAAGGGAAAATTTTACTCTTTCCAAAATGAACAAGTTATTGGTTACTTCATTTTATCTCTAGAAAATAATTTGGTTCAATTTCCAAGGCCCAAGAGGCTGAATAAAGAAGGAGATGAAGACCGTCCCAATTATTTCCCATTTTATCAGATGTTGGGGCATCCCATTCAAGAGTGTTTTGTTTTCAAGGACCTCTTACAAAAAATGGTTGACTTGGGACAAGTCAAACTGAATGGTTCTTCAGCTCATGAAGCATGTGTTACTGCTACAGATCCAGAGGAGGCGGGAGAGTGGAATAAAGTCAAGAACTAAAATGCACAAAAAATATGATGATTGGATGGTTAGAAAAATGATCAACCGAACACATGACATTTTGTGAATGAAATTGAAGAAACCAATTGTGTCTTCTTCCATGAATACTGCAGCAAAACCCTCTTCATCATAGAGAAAATCCTCAATCAAACGGCATGATTCATAGAAATAAGAAGAATCAGAAGAATATGAGTATGTGTTAAAGCCCATGTTGTCATTGACTATGGCAGATTTTATGCCATCTACTTCAAAGCCACGGGCACCGCCCCACCAAACGGCACAACCTAAACAGGCTAATCAAGCAGAATCTTCATGAGATGAAGAATTGGTTTTCAGTTTTGTTAATATGATTCAATTAACAGATCTATATGCCAGTCGCAGTTTCAATTTTGATGAGCCCAAATTCCCTGTATCAAGAAGAGGAATTAGAGGAAGTTACAGAGTCTCATGATATATTGGAAGACGTGGATCTTTTAGAGGACACTATTCCAATTCTACCCCTGGTAGAACTGTGTATGCGGCAGAAACTCGTAGCAGATCCCTTCAATGAGATCAACAAGAACAAGAATGTTCTTCAACACAAGGCAGAATCAGCCCTAGCACAATTATTCTGGAATATCGGTTGAAGGTTCCATCTTCTTCCTCACTGCAAGTAAATAGACCTAATTGGTATAATCATCCAATTCCAGGAATGTTACCAACTCTCCCCCGGTACAAGATGAATCAACTTCCAAAGCATTTACTTCTAAGGTACCTGCGAAACCACATGTTATTCTTGGGAAATGCAGACCTCTCGATCAAATGTATGATGTATTAAAACACTTAGACCATGTACTGTCCAAGTTATCAATTCTGGAAGCCCTGAATTTACGATGGATCTTCGGTATGCACTCATCGAAGCATTGTCGAGTCCTCAAGAGTTTCAAACTGAAATTGCTGTGGATGAAGCATACTATGTTGAGAATAATCCTACAAAATTCCATGCGGTGATATCTTTCATAGATGAAGATGAAGATTATGTCGTGTATGGACATATTATACCTTTACACTTATCTGGAAAGTTCAATGGTGTAGACGTCCGAAGAGTCTTCATTGATAATGGTTTAGGAGACAACCTCATCCCCATTCGTACACATCCTCGATTGGGCCTCACAGAATCTGATTTATCTCCTTCTACTTTGATATTACAAGGATATGATAAAAACGAACAAAAACCAATGGGCGAGATTAAACTCAGAACATAGTTTGGAGATCTTGTATCCAATTCATATTTCATGGTTGTTGATCAAGATTCATCTTTCAACATCTTGCTTGGTAGACCCTGGCTACATCTATAATGACCCAAACATTCATTAATGGAAAATCCCTCTTGATCCAGTTAAATGTCTATTTATGAAAATTGTTTTTATAAGATGTCAACTTCTTTGGTTTTATGTTAAGAATTTTGACCGTTGATAATATATCCGTTGAACAGTGATCACATGACTAGTATAAATATATGGCTTTAACAAACCCAATTTTACTTAGACAAAGGAAGCGATGGACTCATCCAGTAGAATTCCCCCATACGAAGCCCATTTGTCGGAGCTCGGAAAAGAGGTGGCATCTATGGGCATCACCCATGACCAAGCCCAAGCTGAACTTCATTATGTCAAGCTCGAACGTGATCGTCTACGGGAAAAGTGGAAGTTGATAGAGATTATCACTCGAGCGATGTTATCTGAGCCACCCCAAGAGTCTGTCACCATCGCACACCTTACCCTTAGGTCTTATGTGGCTATTTTAAGGGGTTTTGTAACAAATAAGTAGTACTATGTTAATGTACATTATATTTTTTTTATATAATAATGAATATAATTTCTAGTCATTTTTGATACATTGTAAATAGTTTTTAAAGTACAACTGGTGTTTTTAGTTATTATATAATTAAGAAATCTATTTTATTAAATTAAGGGATTTTAGAATTAAATAATATTTTAATAAAATAATATTATTGTTATTAAATTAATTTTTATTAAATATAAATGATCTTATAATTTTATGAATGCAATTAAAATTTTCATTAAAGTTTGAAAGCCATTTCTGTCAAAACCCGTGAATTTTCGATAAATGTCGGTTTTTATTTTAAAAGAAAAAATTCACATATATAGAAATTTTTTAGATAAAATAAATTTCATTTCTGGAATCAGGTCGTCGAAATTATCCAACGGTGATTTTTTTATAATTTTCTTAGACAGTCAAATCTTTGGGTAAAAATTAAATACCATTAAATTATATATTGTGTTTTATGACAACATAATGACCCAATGGTGATGTAATAAAATACCATAATCCTTAAGTTCGGCCAATATATGTTTTACCATTAAAATAAAGTGATTTTGGGTTTGTTTGACTTACTTTTCAAATCATTAATGAACCCCTCAAGACTTATTCAACACTTTGCCTTTTTAAATTAATTTCCAAGGGAGTGTGACTCACATCCACATAAGCTACCCTAATTTTTTATTAACATCGGACCTTGGCCTTGTAAAATATTGTTTTTCTCTTTCCTTTTCTATAAAACATGGGAAAATACCATTGGATGGTTTGTGGTTTGGATTAATTTAATATAAGGGGTCCCAAACCTAAATAATAAAGAATTCTCTCACCTTTCCTATATAAACCCACTCAAGCTCCCACTTACTCCTCACTAAAAACCCTTGGAGTTCATCCAAACTCTGCCCTAATCTCTCTATAATCCTCCCAAGGTGCCCCAAGCTCCCAAGAAGCATCTCACAAGCCTCTCTCTAGCCTTTGGAAGCACACTTCCACGTAAGGGTTTTTTCTTCCTTTCTCATTTTTTTCAATTTTCTTTAAGTTGTATTGCCCTTTTTTAATTTCAATTATGAATGTTTGGATATGGTTTCACACCACCCCCATACTGCCCTATTATTGTTTGAATGATGGGAGACACCTTTCTCTCTCATTTAATGCCTCCCATGTACACCTGTTACTATGCCGAAATTCTGAAAGGAACTTCTCTCTCTTCTTTTACATTCAAGCAATACTTTTGTATCATGAATCCAAATTCCATTTAAATTGTTGTGAAATGTATCTATATGAACTTCTTACTATCCATTACATGTAAATATTATGAGGAACCCCTTTCTCTCTCATCAACCTTTTTTATGAATTCTTATGTCACGTCGTTATGCTGTCGAAATCGCACCGATTTTCTAAGCCAATGTCATTATGTAGTGAATACCATGCCCATTTCTCCATCAAGGGTATTCGCCTTTATGCACATTTACTTATTGATTTTAATGTTTCATGTATGAATTCCACATTCCTTTATCATGGAATAAATATTTATGTTTTATGAATCCATGTTTTATGATCCATGTGGCACACTTATGCATGAAATGAAATGTTTAAGAAGGGTGCGCCCTTATAGCGCTCCATTGCATTGGGTAAAGTATAGTATCATGATAAGTCAAGTGCAATGAGTGTTGACTCATGATAATTCAAGTGCAACAAGGGTTTACTCGTGCTTCATGTGCAGTGAGGGTTTACTCATGATCCATGTGCAATGAGCCTTGGCTCATGATAATTCAATGTTAAGTGTTGTTTCCACATTTCCATGTTATGATTATCATGCTTTATCATGCCTTGATGTTCATGTTTCTTCTATTCTCTATTGATATGCCTATTGTCTAACATGTATTTTACTCCTCATGTTATTCCATGTGTACTCCCTTACTGGGCTTTGTAGCTCACCCTTTTCTTATGCATGTCCTCAGGTTATCCCATGCAATGCTAAGTATGAGGGAATGTAGTGGTCATGTAAAGGATGTTTTCAATAAAGATGTTGTATTTCAAGTTTTTAGTTTTATGTAATGATCCTAAGCCCCAAATACACAAAACCTCTCTATATTCATTGTTGTATCAAGTGAAGTTTTATGTATTAAATCATGTTTAAGTTTTAATAAAAGCAGGGTTGTCATAGTTGGTATCAGAGGATAGGTTTAGTTATTTTTGTGATTAGGAAACCCTAGTAAAGAATTAAGTACAAGAATAAGTATAATAAAAACATCCCTATGTTTTGGTAAATACTAATTAAGTGTTTTATCAAACAAATACATCCCTGTCTGGATACGACCAGGTAGAGGCGGCTCTGGCATAGATGTATCATAGTGGTAAAACCCAAAAACACCGCTTTGAGCTAGACTCGAACGGGAACTGGTGCACAACAACGGGCCTTGCTGCACTCTTGGTTACGACACTCCCGGGGGATATGTTTTGATAAATTTACAATCTTGGTATGAACCCTTATTAAGGGAAAAATGCCCCTAAGAATATATGTTAGAAAGTAGATCATGAAAATCCTAGATTGAATCCTATAGACTCATGAGTTGAAGAAATTAAAATTTATTTATAAGTCATCAACTTTTGTCTTTGGATTACCCTTTATGTGTTACCCCTAACATTCCTTTTATTCTAGCTAATGGCCGGTAATAGGAGGACTCGGGCTGACAACCGTTGTGAAGATCAGTGTGATGACTGTACTAATGAGATTCCCAATCCAATGGGAGCGGGAATCGGGAACTTTGTCACACTTCTCTCTTAGCTAAATCATGGTTCGAATAGAAACACGGGTCAAGAAGAACGTACAAACCCCCCTAAGAAAGAACAAGTTTCTATCGAGAGCTTCATGAGACAAAGGCCTCCTACTTTTAGTGGATCAACTGATCCCACGATCGCAGAACAATGGATCAACTCCATTGAAAAGATCTTATCCATCCTTCAATGTTCTGAACAAGAGAAGGTTCTCATGGTGGCTTATTTTATGGAGGGTGAAGCTGATCAAAGGTGGACATTGATCAAAAATACGAAGCCTGAGGAATAGATCGATGCTTTGAAATGGAAGGAATTTCGGAAGATGTTTTTCGATAAATATTTTCTGCACACCCTCTGTCTTATGATGGAAAGGGACTTTCATTCCCTCAAGAAAAAAGATAAATAATCTGTGGGAGCGTACGAGGAAAACATCACAAGACTTGCACGATACACTTTTGGCTTCGTCGTTACCCCCAAATTCATCGTTTACCGCTTCTTTGGTGGGCTGAACTCTAGCTTGCGGAATGCATTAGCGATCCGTGACTTCGACAGCTATGAGGAAATTGTCTGATGTGCCCTCAAGGTTGAAATGGAGAATGGGGAATCACAGGGGTATCATGGGGACAAGAAGCGTAAGGTGGAATTCAATGCTGATGGTCTGATGGATAAATCCAACGGCGCTAAGATGTTCCAGCACCCCACTTGCCAAAAGTGTGGGAAGAAGCTCCCTGGAAATTGCCTTAAGGGGACGAGAAAATGCTTCAAGTGAGGAATAGAAGGGAACCTAGCTATTAGCTGTCGGTAAGAAGGACCCAAAGCTACAACAGAGGAGAGGAACGCTCTGTTCGAACCTCAATGCGTTGTTCAATGCTATAAATGAAATGAACCGGGTCATTTTGAAATCAGTGCCCTAATCCAAGGGTTATTGGGGGCAGCCAACAACCTCCAAGATAGCAATGAAGAGCTTTTTCCATCACTTCTACCGAAGTGATCCCGGAAAACAAAGTGGTGACAGGTATGCTAGTTATTCATTCAATAATAGCAAATTTACTTTTTGATTCAGGTTATATGGATTCTTTTATATCTCAAAAGTTTAGTAGAACAATCCCAGGACCACCACGAATCATGGATGTAAGGATTTCGGTGAGTACGGAAAATGGGGCAATCATTGCATCCCATGAATATAAGTCCTCCCCTATTATAATTGGTGGATTGAATTTCCTGGTGAACCTCGTCATACTCCCTTCGGGGGAATTTGATGCAATTCTTGTCATGGATTGGATTTCCTTATATAGAGCCAACATAAATTGTCGGGAGAGGGAAATCACACTCTGTATAGAGAATCGACCCCTGATTCTTTACAAGTGTCAGGAGGAAGATGAATCTCCTTTAGCTCCATCATCTCAAGCATGGATATTACTGCCCTATGAGCACGCGTATCTGGCTCAGATGATTGAGTCCAAAGAAGAAACCATCCTTGAAGAAATGCTTATTGTGAGGGAATTCGTGGAAGTGTTTCTCGAGTAACGGCCTGGTCTTCCTCTAAGAAGAGATGTTGAGTTCTCAATTGAACTTATACCTGGGGTGCTACCAATATCCAAGAATCTATATAGAATGGATTTTGTTGAGTTTGAATATCTTAAGAAACAACTATAGGAGAAACTGGATAAAGGGTTTATACGCCCAAGTGCTTCACCATGGGGTGCACCAGTCCTCTTCGTCAAGAATAAGGATGGGTCAACGCAGATCTGCATCTATTATCGTGAACTTAACAAAATCACAATAAAGAACAAGTATCCACTCCCACGAATTAATGAATTGTTCGATCAGTTGCGTGGAGCACAATACTTCTCCATAGTGGACTTGCGGTCGGGATATTATCAAGTAACGGTGATGAAAGAAGATATCCCCAAGACTGCTTTTCATACAAGATACGGGCACTATGAATTCATAGTATTTCCTTTCGGACTCACAAATGCTCCAGAAATATTCATGGACGTGATGAATAGAGTCTTTAGAGATTAACTTGACAAATTTTTGGTAGTCTTTATAGATGATATTCTAATATACTCCAAAACCAAGGAGGACCATGAGGAGAATTTAAGAACTATACTAGAGACTTTGCGAAAGGAGAAGCTCTATGAAAAGTATAGCAAGTGTGAGTTCTGGTTGAAGGAGGTCTCATTCTTTTGCCATATCATCACAAGCAATGGGATATCTGTGGACACCTCCAAAACAGATGCAATTGAGGGATGGTCCAGGCCAACATCGGTAACGGATATCTGTAGCTTCTTGGGGTTAGCTGGATATTATCAATGATTTGTGAGAAATTTTCCACGATTGTCCAAAACTCTCACCAAGCTAACTAGAAAGGGAGTAAAGTTTTTTTTGGAGTGATAATGCGAAGAAAGCTTCAAGGAGTTGAAAAGGAGGCTTATCACTGCACCCATGGTCACTTTACCCACAAGTGGGGAGATTTTTGTGGTATTCAATGATGCTTAGAAGAAGGCCTTAGGATGTGTGCTGATACAGAATGATAAAGTGATATCCTATGACTCAAGGCAGTTGAAAATCCATCAGCGAAACTATCCAACGCATGATCTGGAGTTGGCGGCTATGATCTTTGCCTAGAAAATCTGGCAGCATTATCTCTATGGAGAGAAATGTGAGATATATACTGACCACAAGAGTCTTAAATATATATTCACACAGAAAGAGCTTAATATGCGGCAGAGAAGATGGATAGAGCTCATCAAAGATTATGACTGTTCAATACATTACCACCCTATGAAAGCGAACAAGGTGGCAGATGCCCTAAGTAGAAAGGATCAAGATATTCTATCAATGATAAGAATTGAGAAGGATCCAATCTTTTTAGACTTGATGAAGATGGATGTGGGAATCATAAAGAAGGGAAAATCATCAATCCTTTCACAAATGAATGCCCAACCATCTCTTCTGGAAAGGTTAAAGGATGATCAAAAGGATGATGTGGGAATTCAAGAAAAAGTGGAAGCTATCAAAAAGGGGAAATCCTCGGAGTTTAATGTTAATGAAGAAGGAATTGTGCGGTTTGGGAAAAGACTATGCGTTTCATCAAGTCCAGAGCTGGAGAAGGAACTTTTGGATTATGCACATAGTTCAAATTTCTCTATTCACCCAGGGAGCACAAAGATGTATCAAGATCTCTGAGAAAACTTTTGGTGGGATAATATAAAGAAGGAGATCACCGAATATACATCAAAGTGCCTGGTGTGTCAGCAAGTGAAGGCAGAGAGGCAGAAGTCTAAGGGGATGATGCATCCATTTCCCATACCAGAATGGAATTGGGAGAACATCACCATGGACTTTATCACCCGACTTCCGAGGACATCCAAAGGAAAAAATGCAATCTGGATTATTGTGGATCATCTTACAAAGACTGAACACTTCATTGTTATTCGTGAGGATTTCTCATTGGATCAACTGGCACGGATATATATCTGGGAAGTGTTAAGGTTGAATGGAGTACCACTATCTATTGTGGCTGACCGAGATCCAAGATTGACCTCTAAGTTTAGGATGACTCTTCAACATGCTCTGAATACTGAACTAAAATTCAGTACGGCCTATCATCCTCAAACTGATGGCCAATCCAAGCAGACTATCCAAACACTTGAGGATATGTTGAGAGCGTGCTCAATGGAATTTAAAGGAGGATGGGATCAACATCTTCCTCTGGTTGAGTTCTCTTATAATAACGGTTTCCATTCGAGCATCCAAATGGAACCATATTATTCCCTTTATGGGAAAAGGTGCAGAACACCAGCATGTTGGGATGAGGTTGGTGAACGTAAGCTTCTTGGACCAGAAATGGTCGAAGAAATGGTGGAGAAGGTGAAAACCATTCAGCAGCATATCAAGGCAGCCTAGTGTCGACGGAAGAGTTATGCAGATAATCGTCGATGAGACCATGAGTTTAAAGATGGAGACATGGTGTTTTTATGCATATATTCGTGGAAGAAGGTCATGAGGTTTGGAAAGAAAGGGAAGTTAAGTACATGGTACATTGGCCCCTTCGAGATTCATGATCGTGTTGTGGCTATGGCCTATCGAATAGCACTTCCACCTACTATGGCCAAGGTGCATGATGTCTTTCATGTATCCCTCTTATGGAAGTTCATACTGGACCCATCACATGTACTCTCTTCTGAGGTGGTACAATTGGAAGATGATCTTTCTTATGAGGAGAAACCAGTGAAGATCTTAGATCATAGAGGAAAAGTTCTACGAAATAAGACAATGCCCCTCGTCAAGGTGTTTTGGAGAAACCAAAAGGTTGTAGAAGCGACTTGCGAGTTGGAGGATATGATGAAGCTGAGTTACCCACATTTTTTTAGTGTGGGAAACAGAAAATTTCTAGGGCGAAATTTCTTAAGGGGGGAATATTGTAACGACCCAAAGTTTCATTAATTGAAAATCCCTCTTGATCCAGTTAAATGTATATTTATGAAAAATGGTTTTATAAGATGTAAACTTCTTTGGTTTTATGTTAATAATTTTGACCATTGTTAATATATCCATTGAACAGGGATCACATGATTAGTATAAATATAAGGATTCAACGAACCAAATTTTACTCAGACAAAGGAAGCGATGGCCTCATCCTGTAGAATTCCCCCCATATGATGCCCATTTTTCGAAGGTCGGAAAAGAGGTGGAATCTTTGGGATTTTCCCTTGAACAAGCCCAGGCTGAGCTTCATTATGTCAAGCTCTAACGTGATCGTCTACGAGAAAATTGGAAGTTTATAAAGATTACCACTCAAGCGATGTTATCCGAGCCGCTCCAAAAGTCTGTCACCATCGCACACCTTACCCTTAGGTCTTATGCCGCTATTTTAAGGGGTTATGTAACAAATAAGTAGTACTATGTTCATGTACATTAATTTTTTTTGTATATAATAATGAATATAATTTCTAGTCATTTTTTGATACATTGTAAATAGTTTTTAAAGTACAAATGGTGTTTTTAGTTATTATTTAATTAAGAAATCTATTTTATTAAAATAAGGGATTTTTGAATTAAATAATATTTGAATAAAATAATAATACTATTATTAAATTAATTTTTGTTAAATATAAATGAACTTATAATTTATTGAATGCAATTAAAATTTCTATTATGGTTTGAAAGCCATTTCTGTCAAAACCCATGAATTTTCGATAAATGTCGGTTTTTATTTTAAAAGTGAAAATTCACATATTTAAAAAAATGTAGATAAAATAAATGTCATTTCTGGAATCAGGACGTCGAAATTATCCAACAGTGAGTTTTTCATAATTTTATGAGACCGTCAAATTTTTGGGTAAAAATGAAATACCATTTAACTATATAATGTGTTTTATGACATCATAATGACCCAATGGTGATGTAATAAAATACCATAATCCTTATGTTCTGCCAATATATGTGTTACCATTAAAATAAATTGATTTTGGGTTTGTTTGACTTATTTTACAAAGCATTAATGAACCCCTCAAGACTTATTCAACACTTTGCCTTTTTAAATTAATTTCCATGGGAGTGTGACTCACCTCCACATAAGCAAACCTAATTTTTTAATAAGTTCGGACCCTGGACCAATAAAATATTGTTTTCCTCTTTCCATTTCCAAAAACCATGGTCAAATACCATGGGATGGTTTGTGGTTTGGATTAATTTAATATAAGGGGTCCCAAACCTAAATAATAAAGAATTCTCTCACCTTTCCTATATAAACCCACTCAAGATCCCACTTCCTCCCCACTAAAATCCCTTGGTGTTCGTCCAACCTCTGCCTTAATCTCTATAGAATCCTCCCAATGTGCCCCAAGCTCCCAAGAAGCATGTCACAAGCCTCTCTCTAGCCTTTGGAAGCACACCTCCAAGGGGTTTTTCTTCCTTTCTCATTTTTTTCAATTTTCGTTAAGTTTTATTGCTCTTTTAATTTCAATTATGAATGTTGTGGTATGGTTTCACACCTCCCCCATACTTCCCTCTTATTTTATGAATGATGGTATACCCCTTTCTCTCTCATTTAATGCCTCCCATGTACACCCGTTACTATGCCGAAATTCGGAAAGGAACTTCTCTATCTTCTTTTGCATTCAAGCAATACTTCTGTATCATGAATCCATATTCCATTTCAATTGTTGGTACATGTATCTATATGAAATCCTTACTGTCCAGTACATGTAAATATGATGAGGAACCCCTTTCTCTATCATCAATAATTTTTTTATGAATTCTTATGTCACGCCGCTACGCAGCTGAAATCGCACCGATTTTCTAAGAAAATGTCATTGTGTAATGAATACCATGCCCATTTATCCATCAAGGGTATTCAACTTTATTCACATTTACATGTTTATTGTAATGTTTCATGTATTAATTCCACATTACTTTATCGTGGAATAAATTTTTATGTTTTATGAATCCATATTTTATGATCCATGTGGCATACTTATGCATGAAATGAAATGTTTAAGAAGGGTGATCCCTTATAGCGCTCCAATGCATTGGGTAAAGTATAGTATCATGATACATAAAGTGAAATGAGTGTTGACTCATGATAATTCAAGTGCAACGAGGGTTCACTCGTGCTTCATGTGCAATGAGGGTTTACTCATGCTCCATGTGCAATGAGCCTTGGCTCGTGCTAATTCAATGTTAAGTGTTGTTGCCACATTTCCATATTATGATTATCATGATTTATCATGCCTTTATGTTCATGTTTCTTTTATGATCTATTGATATTACTATTGTCTAACATGTATTTTACTCCTCATGTTATTCCATGTGTACTCCCTTACTGGGCTTTATAGCTCACCCTTTTCTTATGCATGTCCTCAGGTTATCCCATGCAATGCTAAGTACGAGGGAATGTAGTTGTCATGTAAAGGATTTTTTCAATAAATATTTTGTATATCAAGTTTTAAGCTTTATGTAATGATCCTAAGACCAAAATACACTAAACCTCTCGATCTTCTTTGTTGTATCAAGTGGTGTTTTATTTATCAAATCATGTTTAAGTTGTTATAAATGCAGGGCTGTCATAACATCGGCATGCGGCTATCCCTTCGTCATACCATCAATGTCTCAAATATTATTTTTATGGTCAAATTGGGTCATTTCATGTTGATAAATCCCTGTTCAAGACATGTGAATCTCAATATATTGAGGTGGAATTCTATCACATAAAGGGAAAATACCATTCCGCAATAAGGGAGATTACAAAATTTAATGCTCCATATGGTTTGGAAAAGACTCCAGCAAACCCATTTACACATGTGAGTACAGATTATGTGTTTCCTATCAGAAAAATTGACAGGATAGTCCCAAATCAAATTACTCTTATGGAAACCTCCATAATTTCAATTATGACAATCAATCCAGACAACATGGGAGAAATTGGTGATCCACCAAGCAATGATGAAACCTAAAATAGAGATGTCTTAATTTCATCAGCTGAAATCCAACAAGTATATACATCACATATCATCCCAGAGAATGTTATAGCAATGTCAATGGTAAATTATGATGTTGATTCTATGTCCATCATCTCGGCTTTGTTACCCAAAGAATATCCTTCATCGTCAATCGGGTCGGAAATGGAAGCTTATTCTTCAAGATGTGCAAATTTTAACATCTCTTATGATCATAAAAATTATACTTCATCTTCCACTATGAACGTAGAAACAGATAAAATAACACATGTTGAAGAAGAAGAAGATGATCTCAGGGATCCTCCTCCAGAATTTGAAGAGGGTATCTCTACCACCAGGATGAACTCATAGAAATAAATCTGGGTACAAAAGAAGATCCAAACCACACTTTAATTAGTTCGACCATGACTCTTGAAGAGCAAGAGATGTATATTTCCTTTCTAATGAAAAATTGAGATATATATTCAAGGAACTATACAGAGATACTAGGGTAGGATCCTGATGTTTCCACTCATCGATTGGGTTTTCCAGAAGAACATCGAGGATTCAAACAAGACGCTAGAAAAACACACCCAACATATGCTTCCAAAATTGAAGCTGAAGTGGATAATCTAATAAAAGGTTACTTCGTTAGAGAAGATCAATATCCCATGTGGTTGGATAATATTTTCCCAGTGAAAAATAAGAATGGGAAAATTATAGTTTTCCATGATTTTAGAGATCTTAATCGGCATTGTCCTAAGGATGATTTTCCAGTTCCAACTACAGAACTCTTGATTGATGCAACAGCTGGCTATGAAGTACTTTCCTTCATGGATGGATATTCTGGATGTAATCAAATCCAGATGGCACCAGAAGATGAAGAATCTACAGCCTTCAGGGCCCCTCAGGGTGTGTTTTACTATCGGGTAATGCCCTATGGCCTAAATAATGGAGGCACAACATATCAGCATGCGATGCATCGTATCTTCATACCTTTTTTTCGGAAGTTTGTTGAATGTTATGTGGATGATTTGGTTGTTAAATCCAAACAACCTTATAATCACTTGTCTTATTTGGAAATCATATTCCACAAACTTCAGCAACATAATTTAAAGATGAACCCCTTAAAATGTGGTTATGGGGTAACCTCGGGAAAAGTTCTCGTTTTCGTCATACGCCATCATGTCATCAAAGTCGATCATGAGAAGGAAAAGTCAATACTTGGTATGTCACCTCTTCAAAAATTTAATGAATTGATAGGAATTCAAGGACACATGGCCTATATTCAGCATTTCATCGCCAATTTGGGAGGACAATGTTTACCCTTCACAAAATTGATGAAGAAGGGATTCACTTATAAATGGACTGAAGAATGTCATGAAGCATTTGATATTCTTAAGATGTATCTCTTGAGTCCACTGGTTTCAATGCCACATATTTAAGGAAGACCACTTTTACTCTATGTGACAGCTCTATAGAAATCATTGGGTGCCTTTCTTGCTCAGAAGAATGATGCTCGGAATGAAAATAGCCTCGACTATCTCAGTTGGACTATTCTTGAAGCAGAAACCCGATATTCAAAAATTGAGAAGTGCTGCCTAGCATTAATCATAGTAGTTCAGAAGTTGAGACACTACCTGCAACATCATGAGGTCCAATTGATAACTTGTAATAACATGCTCAAATTCATCGTTAGTCTTCCAATTCTTACAGGAAGACTGGCAAGGTGGGAAGTTATTTTTCCCAATTTGATATTCTATATGTGTCTGAAAAGGAAATAAAGGGCCATGATCTGGCTGATTTCCTTGCTGAACACCCTTCGATGGAAGACACATCTTCAGATATTGAACTCCATGATGAGGAATTCTTCACTATTCATGAAATTATTCAATCATGGGAAATGTGATTCGATGGTGCTTCCAGAAGTCCATCAGGGAGGAAAATGGAAAATCCTAAATTCAAAAAAATTGGTTTTGGAATTGTGCTCATTTCTCAAGAAAATGAAATGTTACCTTATTCCTTCTCATTTTTAGGAGGAAGTACAAATAATGAAGTAGAATACCAAGCACTCATCGCAGGATTAGAGTTGGCGCTTCAAGCAAAAGTGAATCACTTAAGGTGAAAGGTGATTCAAACCTCGTAATCAAACAAGTCAATTGGGATTATGCCATCATAAAAGAAGAACTAAACCCTTTGTATGATTACGTGAGAGAGTTAATGGTGGAGTTTCCATTGGAACCGACATTTTCTTATGTCCCAAGATAACAAAATGAACAAGCTGATGCAGTAGCTAATTTAGCCACAGCTCTGGAAGATCCAAATTGGGATGAGACAAGCATCATTATTAACCACCGTCATATAATTTCACCTTATGTTCAAGCCAGAACATAATAAATCAATGAAATTAGTCCTATATCTAAACCATATATTCATACTATAGGATATATGACACCTATCGAGGAATACCTTCATAATGGAACACTTCCACCTGATAGAGTCGGGAAAGAACAAGTCTAGAGACATGTGGTCAATTTCACTCTTTATGATTTCCCAGATCACTTAGAGTATGTTCTCTACAAACGTGGTTTTGATGGAGTTCTCTTCAGATGCATTGATGGTGAAGAAACAATGGCTGTCATGAAAGAAGTGAATGCAGGAGTCTGTGGTGCCCACCAGTCTGGACATAGACTATCTGATCTAATTCGAAGGATTTGATACTTTTGGCCTTCAATGATACAAGATTGTGTTGTTTTCACAAAGAAGTTTCATTCATGCCAAGAACATGCCAACTTCTTTCATCAACCACCATAGTTTCTTCATACAGCTAAATACTCATGGCCATTTGCCACATGGGGAATGGATGTAGTGGGACCTTATCCTTCAGCTACATCTAAGAAGTTGATGTATATTCTTACTACTACTGACTTATTTTCCAAATGGGTAGGGGAAATGACCCTCAAAGTAGTCAGTTCTAAATGTATTGTTAGCTTCATCATGTCTAACATCATTACCAGATTTGGTGTCCCTCAGCATATTGACGTACAATGACACCAACTTCTGTTAATCCGATGTGAGAAAGTTGTATCAAGAATAAAACATTAAATCCAATCATTCCTCTCAGAATCATGTATCAACCAATGGCCACATAGAAGCCTTCAACAAGACAATATCAAATATACTGCAAAATATGGTGGATAATGATAAGAAAGCATGTCCTGATAATCTCTTTTGAAACTTTATGGGCTTATCGGACCACCACCTGCAATGCAATGCGGTCAACTCCATATTCATTGGTATATGGAATGGAAGCAGTCTTGCCAATTAAGGATCAACTACCCTTTCCCAGAGAAACCATTTGTGATCAATCATCTACAGATGAACGATCCCAAAGCGATTGGATGAATTTGAACAGTTAGATGAGAAAATATTTCACACTCTACACCACATGGAAGTCTATCAGAATCGAATAGCACGAGATTTCAACAAAAAATTTCGTCTTCGTTCATTCTTTCCTAGAGAATTGCTATTAGTTCTCAGAAATCCAATGATACTAGGAAAGAAACCTCCCAAGCATGAGCCAAAATGGGAAGGACCTTATTCAATACATAAGTTCTACTCCAATAAAGCTTATTCTTTAATCTAAATGGATGGAGAACTCATCACTACTCCAACCAATGCTAGATTTCTGAAAAAATATTTTGCATAAACACAAAATACATATAGGGTCCATGTATACGATTTTAAACTATTGGAATTTACATCCAATATGACGATAAACTGTGACGTCCTAAATACATGAAACTAAGCTATACAGAAGACCCTTACATCCAGTAAGACATTAAATTGCATAACCAACGGTCCATGCATATGACCTTAAACTATTCGCACCATCGTCCAACATGACACAAAACTGTATCCTCCATTTTTCGTCCAACATGACATTAAAATGTGGAAAAGTCCCTAATATGTCCATCATGACATTAAATTGTGTCCTCTTTTTTCCTTAATACATGACATTAAACTACACAGTCCCCCTTTTCGTACAGCATAGTCCCTTCTAATGTCTTACATGACATTAAATTGTGAATAGTTAAGGTTGTTGTTACCTCTTGTTTATCACACTGAGTATGAATCACGTGATCTTAGAGAAAATTTCAACCACAACACTCTCTCTAGTCTGCTAACCATGAGTATGTCCCAATACTATTTATTTAGTTCATTGTCCCCAAGAAAAACTTGATCACTAATTCATTATTTAATTAAACTATGCAGACTATGATCCGTGTCTTCTAGGATGGGTACATAGGAAACCTCCCATGGTTCAAGCCCAAAACAATTCTCTTCACATTGGTTCACCTTCGTCCTTGCTATACAATGTTAAACTGTACATAATTTTTTGTCCTATATGACAATAAACTACAATATTCTTTGATACCCTCACCTGAGAGGGAATCATTATTTACATTGATTTTCTATCATGTTATATTTCAAATACTATGTGCATACATGGTAATTCCTGAACCTTTTATCTTGGGTCAAACCATCGTTGCACTAATGTCCCCTTTTCACCATTCACTTGTACAAACCAAATCTGTATAGAGGGTATTTCTAGAACTGCGTGGGCTTGATTCCCATCCTTATGGGATATGTAGGAACATTCGAGTGTCCCTTGAATCCAGCCCTAATCCTTTGGGCCTAACCCCAAATTCCACTTTTAGTCCCCTAGATGAAAAGTCTTCATGAAAACACACACTATGTATTTCTTATAATGGTCTGAGTTCTATGACCCTAAACTAAGATCTCCCACACTTTCGTCCCACATGACATTAAACTGCATTTCATGAAATACGTACGGATTGATTCCCATCCTTATGAGATACGTAGTGAAGTCCAATATTTCAAATTAGGATCCAGCCACAACATGATTATGGTTAGCGTTGATCTATGTATCTCTGCATATATCGGACAATACCCATATTTATGTTATATAATCCTAGTCTTAAATACTTCCAGATCATCATAACCCTTTTCTTGACTTCTGGTCACAAAATATCCAATTTCTGAGAATTTTTTTGTCTGACCATGTAGTACATGCCCTCAGGCGCCCTTGCATAAACAGTCTATATAATAGACATGTCAGCCAAAAGATGCTATTATTTGACTATGCAGCTAATTCCCCCAGGCGGCCCTGCATAATTCATCTCCCTAACGGGTATGTCAAAATAGTGGTAACTTCATTATTGGGAAGAAAATATCTTTTGTACTTATTTGTCTTAATAACAATATGTAGGGATCCACATTAAAAATGGACATCCTTAAGATATTTGTCCCATACTCTTTGTCATGATATAAAAGTATTCAATTCTATGGTCTATATTTGTCTTCCCTATATTTGGGTCAGACCTTCGTAGGAGTGACATTTATCCAATTATTAGAAAATATTGTTTGGAAATATCTTATCCATATTCAATTACATCCTCCATAGTGAAAACTCTATGATTTGGAAAATTTGAATCCCCATAAACATCCACTAGCTTTTTAGCAGTAAAAAGGTAAATTTCTATGAATTCTTTTGCCTAACTATGCAGCATGTTCCCTTAGGCGGCCTTGCATAAACAGTCTACCTAACAGACTTGTCAACCAAAAGTTGCAATTATTTGACTATGCAGCCAATTCCCTTAGGTGGCCCTGCATAATTTAACCCCCTAATGGGTTTGTTAAATAATGGTAACTTCATTCTTGAGAACTACTTCTTCTAATTCCTTTTAGCCCTTTCTCATATCATTCCTCAGATTAAAAATTTTTTAAGTCAAATTTTACATGTTATCCTTCATACTTGAGTGTGGTAATGTGTTTTCAAATAAATTGTCAATGAATAGAGTCAATTTTAATCCATTCAGTCAAAAATATTTCGACCTTAGTCATTAGCATTTTTATGTCCGACATGCCTGACTTTAGACTACCCACAAGAGACAAGGGAACTCTGAATAAAAGTAAGGTTACAGCTCACTAAACATACATTTTGTATGTTTTAGTTAATATTGAGAAATTAAAAGATTCAATGTTTGTAGGGTTATTTATTTTCTAATAATCCTAGTAAAAATCAAACTATTCTTACTAGGCCCATTGGCTTAGGTAAAAATCTAATGCAGGTAGAAAAGGAAGATGCATGCATAAATGATTGAAGTTGAAAGTGTTTTTCATTGATAAACAAGAGTTAAAAGAACATCCATAGATTGGATTCTCTTCTCTTTTTCAAGAATTACAAAAGGCTTTCAACATATCTATTTATTTTATTTACAGCAACCCAAGATTCATCAGCAACCACCTGGAATTCATTCATTCAACTAGATACAACAAGAGATGCAGTAGTACTAGCTCTTATTGGAACAATTTTAAAATAATGTTCTTGAGTGCGGTTTGAGAAAATTTTCTACAGATCAAACAGTGACTATGTTTCTTTCCAAGAGACATAGAAGATGGATACATGGATGTGAGAATGGAGCAATAGATGTAAAGATCCATTTAGAGAGAGTACTCTTTTCAGATATTGTTTCTAAGGTAATGATAATCTTGTCTCCATCAACCGACAGTGGAAGACATATCACCCCATGGTTTTCCATTTTCATATCTGCAAGGAAATGGCATGAAGGAAAAATATTCACACCATTATTGCTACTATTAATTCCTAGCATAACCAAAATAGAGGAGTAACAGTGCTTCTGCATCTCGGGCAACTAGTTCTTTGCCTCTGGAATGGTAAATTCTCATGGATGACCATATCCATACAAAGGCAGATAAATTCTTTGGGGGTAATCAAAATGATACTTTTTCAAATACTTAGCCAAATCTGGGAGAGTTCTGTCGGAGACGGTATAGTAATCATGGCCAATGATTCCCATCATATCATAAATCCTTTTTCTATCTAGTTCATCATCCATTCTAAATCTTTTGGGAGCCACTGAATCAACATAAATTTTTAATGATTTAACCCTTAAATGGGATTATTTTTTATAAAATTTGGGAAGAAATTCAAACAAAATGTCCAAGGCATTAAGGAGCGCAAGTCTAATCTTTCCGCGCAAGTATGATGTGCCGCGCAGGTTTTTGGTGCGCAAGTATAACTGTGCTAGTCCAAATACCTCTACAGCAGCGTGACAGCAAAGAAATAGTGGAAAACAAATAACTTGCGAGGCGAAAACAACTTGTGCGGTGAGAGATCGAAATCCTGAAATTCGGTGCTTTGCGCGAGAATGGCCGCCTATATATAGCCCAGGCCGCACCCCTGCGCGCCTGAAGCCAGCGCACCTAAAGCCAGTGTGCTCAACACCTACACTCCGCCCTCTGGGCATTCAACACTTGTGCGTTTCGTTTACTTTGGTTTTCTTCTTTTCCTCGGAGTCACATCCTCATTTCCTTCAGATCCAACTCTAAGGGGGGACTTTCGTTGTCACTCCTTTCTGTCACAGAGTCTAAACGAATGAAAAGAAAAATGCCTTAGCATAAATTGATTCATCCTTTTGATGAAAACATCAAAAATTGACAAAGTCATAAAGAAGGGTTATTTTCCCTTTGGGTCATGCATGTTCCCCCATAGTCGCTCAAGTACACTTGCGCACTTCTTAATGGTCGCGCAGGTGACTTGCGCGCTTTGAAATTTCTCCCAAAGACTCTCTAGCCTATAAATACAATTCTGGTCCCCCCAATTAGAAGGATAAAAAATTCCAAAACCTCATATTTGAGCTCCCGATGACCTAGTATCTTTTCAATGCGTTCGAACACTTCTATGGTAATTTATTACCTAGAACGGCTGATCTAAAGAGGGGGGGGGGGGCAGGCCTAAGTGTTGTAACTCATCAACACATGCGCACCTGGGTGGCCAGCCCTTAAGGAAAATGGACGCACTTGCGCGCCACCTTAACCCTTCCACATAAATTGTGTGCCTCTCTTATATAAGTCTCTAGGTTGTGTATTAAGTGCTTGAGCCAATCCTCACCCAAGTTCTACCCTATGGATTGGTTGTCGTGCAAGTACCCATTTGTTGCGCAGGTACACCTGCATGACCAGTACTTGCATTCCCATGAAGTACTTGTGTTCCCATCCAGTACTTGCACATGACTCTCTTTTTAGGTGACCTTCCTACCCATTTCACCCCTTTTACACCTATCCACCTCTCCTCTTCAGGATTAATCCATCAAATCTCTCTCCAAAGCCATTCATGGCATGATTTCTTTGTTGGCTTCCTTATCTGAAAGGAATTATATGGAACATATCTTAAAACCTAGTGATTTATATATCATCATGTATCTAATGTAATTCATTTCATTCATTCAGCCTCATCCATTAAGATGAGAGAATACTTTTCCTGGTCCTCCTTTTTAGGAGTATGCTCTAGTCCAAATACTCATTAATTTGGGGATCTTCCTTAGGAGTAAGCCCTAAGTCCTCATTAATTTGGGCCTCCTTTTCAAGAGTAAGCCCCAAGTCACCTAATTTGGGCATCCTCCTTAGGAGTATGCCCCGGTCATAATTCCCTTATCTTGGGCTTCTTTCATAGTAGTAAACCCCAGTCTTAAAGTTCCCAAATATGGGCATCCTCCTTAGGAGTAATCCCCAACCATGGTTCTCTTAACCTCGGTTTCCTATTCAGGAATAAGCCCCAATATAAAAGTCTACAAATATGGGAAACCTCCTTAGGAGTAAGCCCCTAGTCCCTTAACCCGGGCTTCTGACTCAGTAGTAAGCCCCAGTCTTAATTTCTCTTAACCAGACATAATTTACTTTCGATCTGGGCTTCCTTCTCAGGAGTAAAACCCAATCATAAGTCCCCTTTTAATTTGGGAATCTTCATTAGGAGTAATCCCCAAGATTTGAGTATCCAAATCTCCATAAAGTACATATACCTTTATGGACCATATTCCTGGATTTCATTCCTGAATTAAATCTTAATCTTCAATTATATTGGGCAGTCATACATACATAATCCCCACATCATTGTATCATTCATGGATCAAATTGTCTGGTTTCACTAATAACTATTGTTTCTCACACCGAGCATGACTCACGTGAGCATATAGTGTAAATGTAATCATAAAATATTTATTTGAGTCATCAATCATGCATAAAACATCATACTCCCTTTTTTTAACTATGTGGGTTCTGATTCCTTTTCTAAATAAAGGATATATAGGTCGCCCATCTGCAGGTATGATCCCAACTATGAAATAATCCATGTCCTTCTGAATGACAATATACATCACATTCCCCACTCAGTGGCTTTAAAATTAGTATGGTCATCATAATGACCAAGAGACTACTATGTATTAAAGGATACCATTGACTAAGAATATATAACAAATACATATGATTCTCTATCGATGAAGAAACACGAATACATATAAAATATTCTGTAAATTTCATATATATCAATCATTTATTGTCAGATCTAATGTAAAACTCATAGTATACTTGGTAATGTAATAAGGATTCATGAACATTACTTAAATCTATAAAGAGAGTCCTTGAGTAGACAATAATTCCCATAAAAAAGTGTGATTAGTCCGACCTCCCATCCTCTCGACCAATGAAAATTCATAATCCTCATCAGTCCTCAACTAATGAGTGCCTAACTTTGGAAAGTAGGTCCAACTGGATATGGAATCATTGGATGTTTTCGGTTCTATGAACAAACCTGTTAGAAATAGATTAGAATGTTTCAACCTTTAATCAACGAGGTCATCCCCAATTACAGAGGAAAAGATAATATATGGTAATTATTTCGAGACCAGGATATGAGACGGCGTCCAGTTCCAAGGCCCGGTGAGCCCAGAACAAATGTTTAAATTTAATTTAATAATTAATTTTTGTGTGCTTGCAGTTTTACTGAAAATGTGGAATAACTCCCGAAAGGGTACTCGGATCATAAATCCAAGGGCACTGTTGCATTCAAAACGATGTTTTTAACTTAGGTGAGGCCTAACATTGGCCGGGGCAGGACGGTGGTGGAATCCAATTTTTGGGACGTTAGAGTAATAAAATATTTAAAAGAAAATATTTTATTCTGTAGCGAAATATTTTAAATCTACTGCAACAGATATCCCTTAAACTTTTAATTAATGGTTGGAGCAAGGATCCAGGGTTATAGACCTCATAACCATGAAACCCATGGAGGCTCTATAGGCTCTGGAGGAAACCTCCCAGCACGACGATGATGACGCATCGACCAGATCATTGCCGATGAACGCCACAGAATCCAGGTCGGACGTTTTTTTTTTGTGATTTCTTCCCTGTTGTAGATTTCTACAACGAACGTGGGCTAATCCATGAACATATTAGTCTATGGATCGATCGTTCTTGTGGGATGGACTTTTTCAGGGGATTTTTGGGAGATTGAATCCATGTTAATCCATTATTGATGATTTTATTCTCTGTTTAATCCCATTAATGGGAGCGGATCAATGCCATGATTAATGACAGCGGAGGATAGTTCCTCATTTTCATTTATTTGTATTTCTCTGTTTTTTTTCATTGCATTCACCCCATTCTTCATGGGGTGATGAATGACGGATCGTTGCACATCCATTCTGTTTCACAACGATCTGAAACTACGGATCTAACCCCAGAGCGGTGTCATGGAGGTGCAACGTCGATATCGGCGGACGATTCGGTGTAGATCTAGAGTTAGGGTTTCTCGACCGTTTTGCTCCGGATGGATCATTCGAGGTTTATGATCCGTTTTAATGGCCGAAAACACCTGTCGTGGTACTCTTATGATGAGCCGAACCAAACCCTGGAGTATCGGGATGAACAGATGAGGGATCGTGGTTCCGGAAGATTAGTCGAAGCGCGAGGAAGAAGACAGTGTTCTGGAATTTTCCCGACTACACGCCGTGTAGTATAGGCTACACGGCGTGTGTTCATTGGCGGTTTTACTTGGCGTGTACTTCAGGAGTACACAGACACGGGTAGGGTACATGGCCAAGGACATGCCATGTATACACCTCCATGACTAGACCGGTCCAGATACATGGAATACCCCGTGTACTGGTACACGAGAAGGCAACATGGACACGGGAAGTGTACATGGCCAAGGACACGCCATGCATACCCCTCCCCGGCCAGACCCAGCCAGATACCCAAGATACCCCGTGTACTGGTACACGGGCAGGCGGCACGAACATGGGCAGAGACCGTGTACAGGCACATGGCCTACGTACACGAAGCGAGCCCCAAGAGCTCGGACATGGTGTGTGATCCTTCTACACGCCGTGTAGTTACTTTCTAATGGACAAGCCAAGTGACACGGTCCTTTTACACGGGTAGTACCCGGAGTCAGGAACACGGCATTTACTTTTTATATAGTTCATGTAGTTGATTTTTCCATTGACCAAATAGACGACACGGGCCGTTTACACAAGCAGTACCATAGGTCAAGGGACACGGTGTGTAACCATACTACACGTCGTGTAATAAATTCTTGAAGGCTTGAGCTACTTTCCTTCTATTACATGGAATAGTTTTCTTAGGGTTCATACCCTTGGTCTTTTCCCCGAAGGTTATGGTATCATTTACCTTATATAGGAGTATGATCCCGTTAGCAGGACTTCCTGAATAGAGTTTTTGGAATCCCCTCTTTGAGAGTTAGAGTCGGATCCTCTATTCATTCCTAGAACCCTAGGTAGAGTTCATGGTATCGACGTGACCAACTTTACCCGGGCGCCGATCCTCTGCATAGCGGATTAGCTTAGACCGAGTTTTCGGAATCCCCCCATGACATGGATGTGATCCTTATCCGGGCATCATGTTCTCAATGTACTTGTGGAGTGTGTACTCCTGGAATGAGTACTTCGTGTATCTCTCTTCAGACCTAGGAGTGTGTACTCCTTGTTGCATGCTTAGTGGAATCTTCGAGTTGGATCCTAGTGGCAGTATCGTGATGGTCATTTGTGTTTGAGTATATCTGGATATTTTTGTAACATGTTCGGTAGACATATACTGTGTATAGCCGATTGTATCTATCCTTTCAGGTATTTTCCCTTATTTATTTCCTTTGTGGTTTCGAGGTGTCCTACTGGTTATTGTTATACTCACCCCTGCACAGGTTTTTCCAACACTTGTTGTGTCTTGTGTAGACGAGCGAGCATTTGACAGGATTATAGGTGGACCAGGACTGGACGGTGGTCAGTGAGATCAGACAGGCCAAGGTGTGTTCCTACGGCAATAGATTGCAGTCCCAGTCCCTTTCCTTACAGATTGTACTTTGTTACGTACTTTCTTTTGGTGGGATTGTACTTTTGGCCCAGGGTTTTACTTTCTTACACTTTACTTTCCTGTCGTCCTTTGTGGTTGGGTTTTAGTGTATGCATGCATCTTTTTCTTTTTAGCAGTTTTTACTTTTCATCTTGGTGGGCTTGGAGATGCGTGTGTTTGTATAGGATTATAAGAAATGTCTCCCAAGTTAGCAGCATGCCTACTCGGTGCTAGTCACCAGCCCCTGGCCTATTAGAGGAGGGCTTGGGGAGTTGCGACTTGGGCCCCCCCGGGACGAGGCGTGACAATATAAAAGGAATAATAAAACTGAAAAAGGTTCTTAAGAAAGTATAAATTAACTTTATTTTATTATTCCAGAGATTAAACATCGATCGAGTCAAGTCAGACATGAGGTAAAAGACTTCGTCTCAATCTCCATTCATTGAGGAATAATTTGTTCTAATACAAGACTTTATTTTATATGCTATATAAACCCCAATGACTTTTAGTTTTATTCAAAATTAATATTTTCTATATGATGTGTTTTACGAAATGATAAAATGTTTTTTAACGTACGTAGTGACAATGACTATTCTGCCGATATGAGTATTATTTGATCCTTGCCATACTAAACAAGCCATAATGTTTTTTAAAGTAAATAAATACCATATACTCTTTTATGTATTTTGTTATTGAAAATGGTTTTGATAATGGATTTTTTATGTCAATATATTTATGTGATATATTGTGATTGAAATGTGGAAATGTTTTCTTTCATTTATAATTTTTTTTATGTGTTATGATTTTATAATGGTACATGGACATTTCACGGGTCATTACGTGACAAACCAAATGACGGGTGGTGCCATGAATACCAGGATGGGTGGCTACGTTATAACCCCAAATGCATTGGGTATGGAAGTAAGTCGTATGGCTATTCCATGTAGTGATATGTTTGGAAGTCGACCGTATGGTTATTCCATTTAAGTATGTTTATGTCCAAAGTTACCTTTATATGTTCTGTGTTCTTAATATCAGTTTTATGGTAATATATTGGTTACAAAATGGTAAGTAATGATCTTTTATTTAGTAAACGGTATTTACTACTTCTTAAAGGTGAATGGTATTACTTTGATAATGTATTCATGGTTTACTTGTTGTTCTAAAAAACGAACAGTTTTCCTTCTTTGTGTATCCCTTACTGAGATTATTATGCTCACCCCATGTTTTATTGAAATGTTTTTCACAGGACATAATGTGGAATAGGGTGACAGATGGGATCAATGAAAATACATGTTGTCTTAATCATGGAACTAGACATGACTCTTTTTTTAAGAGTTCATGTTTGGTAAAAAAAAGAAACTATGTAGAAGTGTCTACTTTGTAATATTTTGATATGTAATAGTTATGTTCTTATTCTGTAAAACTCTAAACCTAAAAAGATCCTCAATGTGAATTATTCATTTAATTAAATATTAAGTAATGTTTAAGAGCAGGTCCTTATATTTAGACTATAAAAATGTTCCTCAATGTCCCATTACTCTCCCCCCAAATAGATTCTATCTTTTGGGTCTTGTTAAATGTAATCATATGAATATAAAACATATATTTTATGAATAATTTCAAGGAACTTATATGTTCTCATCATTGTTGGGAATTGTTATGGCCTTTTAGTGAGATAGTTACTCTTAGAAAATTATCACATGCAATATGATATTGTAGATCAATCATGTTGTAATCATAATTTATTTAATGTTGAAAAAAAATAAAAGTAATAATAATGTAATTAAAAGATGGTTATAGAGAACCATGTCCAATAGAGTCCCACTTACACAAGATCCAATTACTAAAAAACATGAATTTACTATCTTGGACATGTTTCTCATACTTCTTCTTAGATAATGATTTAGTCAATGGCTCCAAAATTATTATTTTGATATAATATTTTATCCTCACAACTTCACCCCTCTAATTGGTACATCATAAGTGGAGATTCATACAAACCATTTAATTTATATTGGTTTGACCTTGGATCCATTAATATATCCTCCATTACAATATTTCAGTGTTATAATGTGATCAGGTGTTTATATATAGGTACAACATATATCTCGTAGAAAAACATTGATATATTGATAACATTATAGGATATATAAAAAGATTATATATTCTGGAATCCATAGTTGAATAAATGATATATTTATTCTTTTTTACTACTCCAACTAAATACTTCTCCATTGATATTGAAGGCATATCCTGACTATGACATTAGATCATTCTGATCTATTTTATAGCTATCATCAGTATAATACTGGATCAATGGAAATTTATCTCCTCCATACCCCAAAATATAACCTTAGTTTTTCTATGATACATAACGATAAACTTAATAGTATATCAAGATTGTTCACCTTGGTTATATTCATATCATCCTACCATTCCCAAGGTGTATGCGACATCAAGACTCATACATAGCATATCATACATGATCGATCCTATCATATAAGAATATGTGATTGTGGAAATTCTAAATTTATTCTAATTTGTATGAGTAAACATTTTTTTAAAAACACACACACCAAGTGAAATAAGAATGAATCCTCCTATGTTTTATTATATAATATGTTAAATAATTATTTGGTTAATGTATAAACCATTACATAGTCCATGAATAAACATGAATCTATCATGAATGATCCTCCTCATTAATAAGTTGTCTAATAGGAATATTTAATTCATGGATTAGATCCAATTTATCCAGTATTTAATTAGATATTATACTGGAAGGATTTTTACAATATGTTATATTTCATGAATTTATACTATTTGGATAATGACTACACTCTCAAAAATACAATTGTAAACTCATATATCACATTCACTCTTAAAGAAACCATATTCTTTTCTGCCTTCATCAAATTGAGTGTTCCTTGACATGTATGCTTGATTTAATCCATAAATAGATTTATTCTAGAATTTTCATGTTTGGGAATGATGTTGGAAATCAATATTCAAAATATCATATTCATGGAAATCTATTATAGAATGTTTAGTTTTCGTGGATTTAAACATGGTAACTGGATAAATTATTTTGATAGAGTTAATGAATTGACACTATTTAAACCATTTGTACGGTAGCCATGATTTGTTGGTATTGAATTTTACATTCATACCTAGTTTTTTCCTGAATACCCATTTACACCCAATAAGATTTACATCAATAAACATGTTATCAATAACTTAAACTTATTTATCATAAATAGAATCTATCTCATTATTATTATCTTCATTCCTTATTTTTGATTTTCAGATCACTACTAAATATTTGTAGGGGTAGGTTCATTTTTTTCAATGAGTAATGAGTCAAAATATTCTATTCGTGTAAAAAATACATTTTTAGTTTTCAATCATCTCTAGTATTCTAATAGAGTACTTGGGTTTCTGGAAAAATTATTCTATGGAGACCTATGTAATATTTTCCTACACTAGCCCTTGTGTATCAAGAGAATCAACTTTGTTGAAGTCAATATCACTCTCATTGTCTTCTTTATGGATGTTCCCATATCAAGAAATATTTATTTTATTCTCATAATAAATTTCTTGTTGAGGATATATATATACAGACACACATAATACCCCTTGTTTATCTTAGGATACAATATAAATATAGACTTCATTCCATAAGGTACTAGTTTTTTACAAATTATTTCCTCATTAAAATCCCTATATCACTATACACATATATGTGTAAAAACATTTTTTTGACACTATATAACTCAATGGTAATAATTGTTTCTACTATATTTTCTACCCAATTTTTTGTTGATGATACAATTTGATATGCATATCTGCAAAAGGATTGTTTATGATCCACATGAATTATCATCATCCTTACAATATCTAGCAAGGTTTGGTTCTGCCTTTCACTAACATAATTCCATGATGGTATATAAGGGTAAGTGATTTATTTTAGAATCCTAAATTCATTCAAATGTTAATAAAATATGAGTACTGACAGTACCCACCCCTGACAGATTGATTATTCCTTGTCCTATTATGATGTTGATTTTTTAATTAATTCTTAAATTATTTAAATTTCTCAAAATATGAAACCTTATAACTTATCGTGTATATATTATATATCTATACAAATGACATGTAATAGTTATGACTTTATAATATCCAATTCAATAAATTAATGGAAAATTTTCCACACATTAGTGTGTACCAATTTGAAAAGCTATTTTCCCCTTTCACCCTATCCATAGAAGGGATGTTTGTTAATTTTTATGACTAAAAATGTATTAAACCCTTCATGTTCTCTTAATTGACAAGAGTATAAATAACCATATTTGTTGAGCATTTATAGATTGTTGATCATTTAACTAATAATGTTTATGATCTCATATATAGGTGTTATATGATTTGGGTGAACATAATTAGTCACATATTAATTTCTTTTCATAATTCAATAAATAATGAAAATTATTTAGATATGTTATACAATAAAAAATGATATCTTTTTACAAGAGGGATTATTTATTTCAAATTTTTTAAATAAATCCATTTATTACATGGTACAATATATAATAGATTTTCATTGTCAATCATGGCATAAAATAAAAATGATTTAATCCCAAAATCAGTATATTTAAAATGGATGTTGGTTAAATCTTATAGCCAAAGAATCAATTCCTCCCCCATTGGATTCTCGAACATCCACATCTCCTCTGTTAATATTTTGAAATCAACTTGGTTATGTCATTTTGATATATTTGTGAAAGAAAAATGGTGTCTAATAACCAATTTTTAGATATATAAATATTTTAGTTGATAGAAAATTTAAACTTTTCTTTACCTTGATCCTAAGTGAAATTATTTTTATAGTGTCCTAACATTCTATATGAAAACATAATATATTTCTTTCATTTTAAAAACATTTACTGTTATTATTCATGGAAAAATGGTTCTATAGGGCCTTAGACTAGGAATGATACCTGGGTCCCTATTACTTTTTTTTCATATTTTTATTCACTATAAGTATTATCTATTTTTCGTACCTTAACTCATTGTCAACATTGTATACGAGAGTAATTTGTTTTGAAATATTCATCTTGTTATTGCTCATGTTGTAATTATCATTTAAATAAGATATTCATTTTGGAAGTTAGAAAATATTATATCTATTTATATAAAATTTGAGGATTTAATGACCCCGATATCTAAGTGTTCATGTATTCAATTAACTATAATACATGAGGACCATCCAATGCTAATTCTCAAATATTTCAGTTGAAAAATGCATTAGAGAGCTCATATATATATATATTGTGTCACCTTCTCTTGATAGAGATTATAAATGCGGGACATGATGTCATATTCCTCTATATATTCATGTTTAATTAGAATATCATTGGACAAGGATGATATCATGATTCATTTTATATTTTTGGAATCATCCAAAATTTTTATTTTGGAAGATAATTCATTTCCACCACCCTCATGGATAAATTCATTTTGAATAGGATGTTCAAGCACATAACATTTTTATTGATGGTGTAGAATAATACACAAGTGAATTTTATATTCATGGAAGTTATTTTCAATGATAAAAACATCCTTCTAATATATGGATCATAATTATATAGTTGAAGTAATATTGGTTTTTGTTTCTATAATTAATAAATGTATAATTTCTGTACTTTATCTAATTTATAAAATTAATACATTATATTTGTAAACAAAATGGATGGATGACCCTCTTTTTTTATATTAAACAAGGAGATAACTATTTTTTCTCAGCATATGGATCCCATTACATGACCCATATTCCAAATGGTCAATAAAGCCCATATCATCATGACCTGTATTTGAAGTGAACTGGCCCAAAGGCTCGTGACCTTAAGGCCTTATGTGACCTAAAACCATACTATTTTCTATGTCATATGCTTCTTTGAATAGTGAAACTATTTTATTAAAATTCACTATCCATTACTATTTTTTTGAAAATAGAAATTTTTGTATATGTTCTAGTGTAAATGAACCATATTCCTTTTATAATACCCCAAAAATTGGTAGAAAATTGCAATTTAATGGGTTTAGATATATGTTATTTTTGAAACTCATTGAAATTATAGTTCCTTAATCATTTTAGTGAAATCCTCAATCATAAAATCGTGAATTTATATTTCCTTAATAATTGAATCTCAATTACACATAGTCATAATTGGGTATTCAACCATTTATGTGAAATTATTTCTGTTAACCCCAAAATCATGTTATAATTTTTTGTAATTTAAATCACCTTGACATTGGATAGTCATGAACATTGAACAATGTTTTAATGTGAACTAATGTAGAGGCCGAATACACCGATATAACATATATAATGAAAGGATTTTATCATTCTTCCTAATTTTCACATTTTATCATTATTAAATTTTTATTTTATATTAAGTTGATTAACATAAGTAGTTAATCATTTATTAGATAATGTTTATTGATATTATGATTTGTTTTAGTTTTATTATGTATTCTACTTAATTAATTAATTAAACTAATCAGAAAAAAAATCCGTAATAAAATTCACCATTCATATTTATAGAAATAAAATATATAAAAGTGTTATTATATTGATCATATCTTAATGGATAGTTTATTTAGTCGATGATAAAATAAAAGATGCATTGTGGGAAAACTCCTTGAACCATTACATGATTCGTTTGGTATATTGTCACCTATTATCCCATGTATTTATTAGACTCGATTCACATCATTTATAAACATGATCTACATCCCCTAACTTGAGAGCTCTATCTATTATATAATATTTTAATCACATGTAGGTAAGGAGAAAGGATTGGTTTAGGGGTATTTTATAAAATGAAATAGTGGGCACACATGCGCAAACATAATGAGGGGAGTGATGATGCACATGAAATAAATTACATTTAGTAATAATAAAAAATGAAAAAAAACAAAAAAAACATGTTTTCTATTCTCCTGATCATCCAAATAAATTCTAATATTCATTCAAAAAACAACCATTTATTCAGAATAATTTTTTTAAACAAAAAACATGATCAGATAAATTAATTATCATTATTAATTAATCAATTAATTTATCTTAATTCTCATCCAAACATTATTGATATTACCATAGGTTGTTATTTTTTAAAAAAAATTAATTTTTTTTAAAATGAATAATTAGAATATATTTAACTGGTTGGAAACAAAAAGATTACCCATCTAAAAATCCTAGCACGTATAATGGACATATATTATTTACTCATTTTAAATATAAAATAAATGCATTATCACAAAATTTCATGCTGTGAATTATCAACTAAATGACACAATGACACACATTATTTATGTACCATGTTAATATTTTAATGCATGTAGTGTTCTTATTTTATTATGACTTATACATGATATATAATTATGGATATTATGCATAAATTAATTTTAAATTTATTATTTTATACTCATCACATTCCATGTATGAGTTAAATAATTTACACACAAAAGCCATGTTGATTAATTTAAAATAATATTATAAATTAATTTTAAATTCTATGAAAATATGTATAATACAATGTATGCACAACCCAACCACACATCAGGTATAGATATATTTTTTTCTATTAGTGATACATGACTAGGTACTGGGCATGTTATCCAACCATGAAAATTAATGAAGTAAAATATTTACAAATAGGCTATACATTAGGCGGTCTTTTAGTTACATAGTTACTAGTCACATATTTCATCTAATAAACACATGAACCATCATTGACTATTAGACTGCATGTCGTGAATTTATTTTATTCTACATGTAATCTTGTAAACCATGCATTAAGATACACTAGTAAAAACATGGTGTGTATTAATTACACATTCCTTTATAAAAATCCATAATTTTCTTAATTTAATTCATGATTCATCATTTTTCATTGAACATAGGTACATGGAATATACATATGGGATATATGGTGTGTATTCTTTGGATATCTTACTAAAATAATTATGTCCTCTAGATAATTAATTCAAATGTTCTCCATTCATATTGAATTCAATTTTTTGTACTCTTACAAGAATGGGAAAAAAGAGGAATAAATCTCATGGGTCATTTTTATTGAAATATTAAATTGAAATTCGAAACAAAAAATAAATGGGTATATCAATCAATGTTCATTAAATAATTCAAAATTAATATGTGACTACTCTAATAGCACATTAATGTTCCAATAATTGTGGAAATATGTGTTTGGGATTTCCCAACCCATTTTTATCCTAATCGATGATTATTTCTAGATGCACATGGTTTATAATGTCATGGACATGAAAATTAATTCAATGAAGATTTAATTAGAGGAAACTAGAAAAACCCAATGGGTTATCATGGGTAAATTATCTATAGTGTTGATCCATATGTTCATCATTAGCCTCTAATTGATGATGTAACAATAAATGAGTTTTAGTCTTAGAGATCTTAATACATGGCACATTCATATTTGATGCAACTGATAATTTCATACATGAAATAATCTCTTTATTCTCTCTAGATTCCATTGGGGTGGTGGTGGATGGTCACACTATATAATTAAGAGTATTATGGGAGTATAACTCTATTTTTCTTGACCTGATTACTCATATGTCACTAAGCACAAAAAAATAAATGGAAGGTTTTTTTGGGTATAAAGTAATTTAAGTGTGTATAAATATAACCTGGGTACGAAAACATTAGTTTCATGTAAGCCGTTATTAATTAATTAATCCTAGAAAAATAATATTCAATATATATATTATTTATCCACTAACCAATTAATATTTTTCTACTCTTCCCCTATAATATTTATTGGTTGTTGAATAATAACTATATATTTAATAAAAACACCCCATGAAATTATTCTTACATAAAAAAATATTACATTTACTAAATATAAAATATATATTTATTAAATATTTTAATCATAAGCATTCCCTCGAATAACTAGTGACTGAATATATAAAATCAAGTAAATATGATTATTTATTATTCCCCGCATGGGAAAAATATTTATTCAACCTTTTAAATAGTAAAAATTATTTTTTTTATAAATACACTTTGTGTGTTATTTCTATGCATCTTTTTCAGTTGTATTAGTTAGGGCAACCAAAAGTCTGTTGTTAACATTTGACAACATGCCAAAGAAAACATATAGAATGAATTTAATGTCACAATTACATGAAATCCTTTTTATATTATTACCTTTTAATATTATCCCATTATTTTGATATCTATAATGAAGGATGTTTCATGTTGGTGTCATCAACTAACGAGTTTCATGTTCCATTATTTGAAATTTTGAAAATAAACAAGCCAACTGAACTCTATGGCCATATATTTAATTAGGTTGTTCAATTCACATCAAAATCATATCATAAAAATTTCCACTAAATATTGGAATGAAGAAATCCATCATTTCAATATTCATTAATATAATATCACTCATGACAAAGCCAATTTATCCTTCTTCTCCATGAAGAAATTTCACTGCAGTTTCATAAATACATTAAAATATGTATCTAATAATATCTGTTAATAATAATATTAATGTCCATTGATAAATACAAACATGTATAGACTAAAAATACAACTAAGAATATAAATTTTAATTTTATATCGATCAGTCATGTTATCATAATTTCTTATTCTAAAAATTACCAAGGGTGTACACCATGAAAAAAGTTATTCAATGTCTTATGAGTCTCCACCCCTGATATCCTATATCTTTTTCTCCCATTATATGATATCATATATCTAAATAATATATATTTTATGAAATATATCTTGAAATTTCTAGGTTCTCATTATAGATGGGAACTGCTATAACCATTTAGAAAAAAAATCATTCTCTGATCATTTTCCGTTATATTTTCATGTAGAAGAACAGTCTTGTTGTTATAATAAGATTATCAATATTATGAAAAAAGAATAAATATAATAAAAAAGTTCCTAGATGTTTGTTCAGGGGAACTAAATTCAACTACGCAGTATAAAAAATGTACCCTATAAAATTAAATATATCATAATGAGATACTTAATTTAAATAAACAACCAATGCAGTATTCTAAAATCCATGAGGCAATGGGTATATATAATTATAAAACTTATTAAAAATACTACAGATAACAGAAAATATAATTGGAATATGATTTGAATTTTATAAAAGATATAGAGTATATTGAATGAAAACTATGTGAATGATGAATTATGGGAATGAAAGTTAATTATAATAAGTTGAATCCAATTAAATTTATTCAAATAGTAATATGATGGTTCGAATAGTAAATTGACTTTTTAAATATTTTCCTAACATTTAGAATCATACTTTGATAATTGGAATGGTAACCTAAATAATGGGGTAGTAAATTAAATTTCAAATAGTATTTATAATCCAAATATCAATATATATAAATGGAAAACTATCATAATAAAGATAAATATTTATTTAAAATAAATTAATGTATATGTGTATATTTTTATTCATGTCAGTTTTAACATATTTTAAAAACCGATAATTCTTATATTAATAATTTAAATTTAAAATTTAGAATGATTTAGAACAATTTTTATAATATTAATTATATTTTCATTATCATGAAATTATAAATATTTATGTGTTAATTTTATTTATTTTGAAAAAAATGGTAATTTTTTGGTGAGTAATAAATATAAAATTTTCAAATACCACATGTTTTATGAAATAAGATTACAGAAATAATGACATAATATACTATAAAATTATTACATGGACACAGAAGATAATTAGTAAGAAAAATAAATCATTTAAAAACAATTAAATCAATTTCCAAAAATAAAGAGTGATTTTTAATGACATAAATTAAAAAGTAAACCCTTAAAAATTAAATTTCCATTTTCTTCATATTTAGGAATAAACTAGTAAATTCAGTGACTAAATGGTTTACAAGTAATAAAAACCCTTATTTTTAAATTAATAATATTTATATACTTAAATATGACAACTATTATATGTCTATATCTTGAAATAATCTTTCTTTTCGTCTTATCACATAAAAACACCCCTCCCTTCAAGTATTCATAGTAACTAAAACCTCCTTCTAAAATGACTTCCAAATGAATTATAATTGACTAATTACAAAAAAATATAATATATATAAGACCTATAATATCTTTGAAGATATTATAATTTCATCCAACCCAAATCCTTCAAGGCCATAATTCTATATCAATGGCATACTTTTCAATAAATTGGTAACACCATCCTTCTATTTTATTAATTTATAAATATACTCACCTAATCAATTTTAATTGTTTACAAACCTAAACCAATTAACAAAAAATAAAAAAAAAATAAATGTTATTATGATTCTGTATTAATATTTACATTTATTCATAATACATATACTTTCACCCCCCACATTTCCTGACACATCCAATTACAGGTTTGTTATATCCACTAATTATGAGAATATTGATTAATTGATTATAAATACCTTTAAATCTCATTTTACATAATTTTTTATAATTATAAAAATATTTAATTTTTTATAATTTTAATCTAATGTATTTTATTTTACCATTGTGTATGTAATAATGAACCAAAAAACATGAAATTTTAATAAAATAGAATAATTTAATGAAACATAACATCGATCATTTTATATTTAATAAAATAATTAAGAAATATATTTCAATAATTATAATTGATTTTGAATAAAATAAATTAAAATTATAAATTATAATCTTCATGATTCGATTAATATAATTTTAATGTATTGTAGTTGAAAATGTTAAAAATGTAGAAGGCCTAAGGTAAGGGGACTCTCAAACTAGACACTTTCATTTGGTTTATCCATTTTTACTCTAAATTTTCACCATGATTCATATCAAATACCATCTAAATATATTTTATTACTCTGTAAAATTTAATCTCATATACATATGTTTTTTTGTAATTTTAATTCCTTCCTATCGACCTCCAATGATTTTGGAAAATTACTTTCTTTTCTAAAGAAATTATATGTTATTCTTCTTCTCTGTATAACTTATGATCTATTCCTTCTAAATTAAACCCTTTACTATACAATATTATATTATTATTTACTATTTTGGGAATATATATTTTTTTCATTCGACTTAAAATCTATTAAATAACTATGAAACCTACTATTTTCTCCTAGGTTCTTTTTTTATTTTTGATTGAAACATGATTTTATTTCTATTTTTAATATATGATTTTGAAAATTTTGAAAACTATAAAATGGGTCTAAAATAATATATACCAATAATGAATTATAGAAATTGAATTACCTGTTTTTATTACTATGAAAATGAATCATTCTATTTTTTTATATTCTATGTAGTGAGTTATGTTCATATATTTATGCAACAACTTGATTCTAGATTCAATCATATTCTCTGTGTGGTAATTATTCACAATGTTTATGATATTTCCTTTTTATAACTATTACATTTTATAAGTCTTGTAGATATTAGTATTTTTATTTTAATACTATTATTATGATATGATGATTATGACTATGGTCACTCATGTATTCAAAATGTTTCATGTCTAATGATAGTCCCAATTATTTAATCCATTCAATGATTGTACCTCACCCTTTCATTAATGTATTTCATTAAATTATCATATGTACCAATTGATTAGTAAATAACTTAGGATTCCTATATACATGAAATGTTTAATATTTTTATTTATATTCAAGTTTTATGAAACTAATTTTTCAAAGAAACTAAATTTATTGATTTTTGGAGTTTTTTTAATGTTTTTATATCATTAAAATGATGAACAAATAATGATTGAATGATAAATGTCTCTATTATATGTTTCAAAAACCATCCATACTAAAAAAATGGCTACAGCCACATTACTATAGGTATGGTAAGGATGAGATCTACCTATAGGGAACCTATTGACACTATCAAAAAATGGTTAATGTTAAAGGGAGCTATAAGCATGTGAAAATGTGCTTGTGTGTACAACATATCCCCAATTAAAACATAAATGTATTATTTTCCATTGAAGAGAATGAGAGTATTATCTTTCCCTATGGAAGCCTGAACCCTGAATATATGTCACTTATAACCATGAGAATTTTGACCAGATGTTACAATGTAGCTTGTCCCAGAACCAAAAAAAAACTACTTAATTAAATATTGAAAAATATATTAACAAATTCTCAACCACAAACACACACACACAAACAAATATGTAATAATTTTTTTAGTTAAATGGTAGTGGTACTTACCCGATATACTTGAGATATAGGTTTGAAACTTATCTGAATGATTTTTTCATATCCTAAATCCAAAGGTGGTTTCCAATGGATATTTCAAAAAGGTATATTGTTATGAAATTAGCCCCTATGGGAAGCCAAACCATGGCTATAATGGACATAGCCTTTATTTTTAGTAGTGCAGAGGTCGATACTTATGAAATACCTTAATTATTCTATAATTATTCTACCATATTTTTAATACTAAACTCAACCTATAAATTGATATTCAAAATCCATTATCTTGCTATTAGAAAGGTAGATGGAAACTAAATATATTATATTATTTATCTTATAACTCCTTAGAAATATGTATGATAATTTAATATTGTAGTTTAAATAGATTTATTCTAAATCATTCTTCAACTCATACGATAAAAATATATATCTTTAAAAAAGTAGAGAATATTTCTAATTAAGAAAATATTATATAAATTCGTACATGATATAATCTTTAATGAAATTGATAAAATAAAAATTTATAAAAATAATAATTGAATTACATCATTGACATTCAATTAGTATATAAATATAAATATTTTATTTTTAATTATAATATGAACTCTTTTATATTATAATTTATTATGTAATTAACATTAAAATATGATATTTATTTGAAATTTGAACATTTTATATTTTATATAAATAATTGATATATTATATAAACGTTTTAAATAATCAAAATACTATATTTTAATATTACATGAACCCGAATAATATAAATTATCTAAATTTATTATGTAATTGTTCAACTAACATCTACAATAATTATTTTAATTAGAAAATTTAAAAATAATTATTATTTACAATTCTTAATTTAATATAAATTATTATATATCTGTAATTATTTTTTAAATATATAAACTCATTATAAGCTACATAATAATTTATAAATAAATGAATTATATCAAAATTATTTGAGATGAAATATATATTAAACAAATCTTATATTTAAATTTTTTATTAATTATAAAAAATTATTAAATATGTTTATAGAATTAATAGTTAATTATACACATTTGGAAAATAATTATTTTTTTAATAATTTATTATTTTTTTAAATTACATTTTCTATAATTTATTTGTAATTTATAATTTTTAAAAATAATTTTATAATTTAATAAAAAAAAGTTTAAAATTATCATTTATATCGTAAATATTCACTAAAAACCATTTATCATATTTAATTATCGGCGAAGGAAAGCTCGTTATATATCTTATAGGAACTAGATTTTATAGCTTATAACATGAATAAATATAATAAATGTGTCTGATATTATTTTTTTATCTAAATGGATGGGTGTTGTAACCTACTATGAATCATAATTTTATTGTCTAATATATTACCCAATTTATACCACAGTCCATGATATGACATATTATATATTACGATATGTTGAAACCAAAAAATTTTACCTATTCTAAAATTTTTAATATATTATATCATATATTAATATTGAAAAATAAATTATGATATCATAACATATGATATGACATTGTATAAGATATATAATGTATTATATAATACGTAAAATGTTAACAATTTTTCATCTTTTTAAACATGATTTGAAGATTTAATTCAATCATGGAAAAACTGTGATACCAAAAAAATTTCATTCTCTAATAAAATAGAAATTCTTAACATTCCATAAGATATTAATAATCCTTAATAATTCTCAATTTTTCAATGAAACTTAAACAATTTATAATCATAATTGGAGAAATTATAGTGCATATAAGATGGTTGAGTCTTTTTTTCCAATAACTTGCTCGATGAAGATCCCATAAAAGAAACCAAAGTATCCATTCACTAACTCTTACCAAGGTATGAAAAATCACCCATGTCATGGTATAATTCTTCTTGATTCCATGATATTCTTGACCCTAAAATGTAAAATAATACTATGATGATACCTTTTGGTGTTGAAGATTCAATTGATGATACAAATAACATTATCAGGGATTTGGAATCATCATACAATTATTTGGTACAATTTCATTGTCTCAATGCATTTACATCAATGTTTTCAAATTTTCATGTGATGACATGACATATTTTTTTAATCCATTTATCCGTACATGACTTTGACACTTAAATACATCCTTTATTTTTAAAATAATTTCATTTTACAAAACATATATAGTAATGATTTCCTTTGAGAGAAAAAAACATAAATGGTAACATTTAACATTATATATTGGATAGACAACATCAATTATGATAATATTAAATTACTCAATATGATATGGTAGGTTATGGGTGTTATTAATATGATATAAATATATTATATCCAATAATATAACCTTACAAGGAATGAGATATTACATTATATCATGAATTTCATAGAGTATTAAATATTAATATCAACAAATATCAAATGGGTAAAATATAACATACGTATATTTTGTATTTAAGGAATATATATATCAATTATATATATCAATTATTCTATCTATCGTGTAAATTTGTATTCCTTATCTATGGATATTTCCATATAGTGGATATGTGTGATTGTATTCTTCTTTCTATCATACTCTCTCATATCATTATTTAATCATTAATAATATTAACATAAACCACTCCCTCCTAATTGAAAATATTATCATCATTTGAATGATACTATTTTCCCTGAAATATTTTTTTGTCTATTCCTTCCAAAGGAATAATTAAAATTTATTTGTAACATTAGGGTGTATAAAAAATGAAATGGGATTAAAACATGATAATATTACTAGTATTATCTCATAATTTTTCATGCATTATATATTAATAAATAATTATGAAAAATTTTATGTATGTATAAAAACAACTAATCCCAAACATCATTTATGTCACAAAATAAGAGCTATCCGTCCCAAACTATGATTTTAACATAAGAGTGTTGGTGAATTAGGGTATGTTAAATTATCATTTCCACATTTTTATTATCATGTCCCATCATTATAGGAAAACCTCTCTCTTAATAATAGTCATTTTGGAATAATAAAAAAATAATGAAAGACGTAGAATATTTTAAGTAGTTCACCCAAAAGATATAATCCATTTTGAATGCATTTAAATGATAATATCGACTTGAAACACAAATGTTAAATTATTTTTGGATATAAGGTTTTAAGTGGTCACACTGTCTATCCTAGTTCACAACGAAAATCTTGGGAATGATCTAAAATCTATTTCACACAGGTAAGGAACATCCCCACCATGTGATGATATCTTCAAACTCCATGAATTGTGAATAATATTACTCCAATGGAAGTGTATTAATATAATACACTTTATTATGTCTGAATAATATTCAATGACCTACACTGAGAAGTCTCTCAGATCCATTATTTATTCTTAAATTATTCTTTGTAGTGTGATAGATGAAATTAATATTATTTATTTATATATAATTGAACATACATCATTTATTTGTTTCTCCACATTCTAGTTGGGATAACTAGAATTGTTTCCTAATATAATGATTTTTTTTCATCTCTCTCTTATTTTTATACATAATATAATCAATAAACATTATTTAAAGATATATTATATTTATTTTTATAAATATTTTTCTCCTTACAATTATAAAAAAGCATCACATATAATTTTTAATGAAAAATCATTTTAAAAGTTATTGGTCAACTACCATATTTTGATTCCAATCAAATCGACATGCCAAGTCCGGTAAAAAATCTATCTACAACATAATATTTAGTCAACAAAAAGATCCAAAGAATCTATAAATTGTTGTATTTTTTAAATAAACTCAAAATTTAATTTATCTCATACCACACCACTAGATTCTGGTTCCATGATGTGGTGTGTGTGGTAAACAAAATCCAAAAATTTCATTAATTTTATATAAAATTAATAAAATCATAATGGATTATTTTTTATTACAACATGGTTTTATTCACCACATTTTAGGATATTTGATTTAGTAATAATTTTTTTATTTAATAAAATACCTACAAACTTATTGGTGACCAAATGAAATAAATTAAACAAATAGATGACTTATATTCTACCTCTAGGGACTCATACCCAATCCAAAATAACAAATACATAAATGCATGATAATTAATAAATAAATAAATGAATCATATAAAAATTTATAATCACTCATGAGAAACCATTAAAGTCATATATAGTGTTTTAAAAAACATATATATATATGATCACACATATACAGATGCACATTACTTACACTTTGATAAAAATTAATCAAACAATGCGTGATATGATTCCTAAAAAGTCAAATATAATTCATACATAAGATTAATGACTTTACAAAATTATAGTGACCCTAAAAATGATTCATACACATCCATTTGGATCTCTAATATATTAATCATAAAAAATTACCACATTACTCTTATTTCATGAATGACCTAGTTAGATTTCAAATGATACTAGAAAATAGACATTCCAAAAATCATTCATATTGCCTAAAAAATTATTCTATCAAAAATAAATGATTTTAATGCACTTAAAAAGGATAACTTTAAAATTCATTCTGATTTATTATAACAAAATGCATCCCAAAAAACCAGTAATAGAGTATTTTTTGTCATAATTTCTTGGTTTGTGTTTTAAAAAAACATAAAAAGGGATTAACTATTACAACCCTTGAAATATTAAAAATTTTAAATTTTTATTTAAAAAATTCAATCAAAACCAATTTACATAAAAATTTAATTAATGGTTCATTATTCAAATAAACTATTCCCACATGAATCAATTACATTTTAAAAAAGAGTTAATTGAAAATATCACATTTTAAACTCTTTGTTAATTATCATAATCATCATAACACTTCAAAATCATGCAACATATTACAATAATAAACCTCAAATAATCATTAAAGATCACTCCCCCTTTCAAAAAAATTTGTATAATATTTCACCCGCTTTTTAAATAGAAACTACAGTATTAGTTTCCATCATTTAAAAATAAATCTCCCTTTAAAATTTGGGACTATATCTTTTTGGTAAAAACCCAAAATATTATACCTTTGAATGTTCATAAACATGTATTATAAATATAAGCACCAAATCTGTGAGATGAAACATATCTTGATATTGATATAAAACTTCACAGGAGAGTGCAGGTCACTTGTTTGAATCATCTAGTTAGAGGGAGTCAATTGAAATCAAATATCCAACTAATTCCTTTTAGAACATGCATTTTGATATACCTTTATCAAAATATTTGATATATTATTTATAGTGGAAACATAATCTATGATTAGTATAATATATTAAACTATCACCTTGATAAATTTATAATTTATCTATATTTTTTTTCAATTAATGAAAGATGATGTGTTTCATATGATTAATAATAATATATTTGTCACAAATGTTTCTGATGTGTGGTTTCACATCAAATTTTACATCTTTATGTTATTTATTCAATAATTTTAATTGAGTAAATTGTAGATTTGTGATAACAGATTCCACCAGTATAAATTTATTAAATTGAAATATTCATTTCAAATCATTAAATAAATAAAACAAATCAACATATAAATCACCATCGGATGCTGAGTACCTTTTATCATCCAACATTTCCTATTTAATATCTAAAAAGTCCAATAACATTGATTATATAGTTCCTGGATAAATCACAATAATATTAACTATAGTATTTATTTATATAACTATATCACTCACTAAGAGAAAATGGATCTATTTGGGATAGGATTGATAAAATTCATTTTGGAATTTGTAAATAATATATCAAGATTTCTGGCTCTTCGATATAGAAAAATTACATTATTCTTTCAATATTTAGTCATATTAATCTCCTTGATATCAATATATTTTTATAATAATATGTGAGTCGTAGATGGTTTTTCTATTTACCTCAATTCTTCAATGTCATAGAATTGACCATTTCAATAGAATATATTTTTAAGCTATTAATTTTTCATCTTTTCCTTGATCAACCTATAATTCAATAAATATTGAATTTTCAACAAATCCTTAACATTTTTATGTCAATGTGCATGAATCGTGAAATCTCTTTTCATTGCGTATCATATTATTATCTAAAAATTATATCATCAACATAAATAAGAATCACAGTATTTTTATAATTTTTCTTTTTCGATTTATATGTTTTGATATACTCAACCAATTTTTAATCTATACTTATTTATGTATTGATCTCATTAATAATTCAAATCCCTTATAACAAGAATTTTTGTATTCAAATTATTATATAATAGGTTTACTATGTATTAATTTTCATCAACAATAGATTAATCAATTTTTAATATATATACATCTTACTCAACGACTCCATTCATGAAAACTATTTTGAAATCCATTTGGTACAATTAGAATCTACATTAAACTACCATTTCATATAATAATTTTATAGTTTCCATCTAATACACCAGGTTACATTTCTCATCCATATACAAATAGTTTGTTTGGGAATAAATCTTTTACACTATTAATTATTTATTATGAGTCACCATTCCATATTCATTGAGTTTTTTGGAATTCCCACTTGGTTATTATAAAAATATTTATCTCTGTCCATGGAATAATTTATTCTGTTTAGTTATTCTATTTTTTATTAATCTATTTAAAAAAAACCTTGAACCAATTACCATACATAGTAACCTCTTAATTTTATTAATTACACTTGATATAGAATATATTTTTTCTACTAAGAGTTAATCCTTTTAGTTTGAATGAGATCCATGTAGACACTTACTATGTTTGTATCACTAGTTTCATCTTAGATATTAATTCTTGATTCGGGACTAGATGTATCATTTGGAATATTCGGCTCAAATTTGTGACTACGGTTCTAGGGGAGGAAGGTGGGATCACGGTGGTGGGGCCCTAGTGATGTTCGAAAACCAGGTATCCATTAACATTAGTGAGGTTGTTTCTACATGAATCTCTTTTGTTGGTGAATCATCTTTGTGGTTGGTTTTATGGTGGTGATTCTAATCGATGGTGTCCCAATATGAATACAACAATTGATATTTGGATGATGAAACTAGATTCTTGAAGGGGTTCCTTTACACTTATACATGATGTAGTGAGTGTGAGGCTGAAGGCAGATGAGCAGCATTCTATGATCTGTTTTTTCTGAAGGTTTTTCATTTGATGTTCATGCATTTTTTTTCTTAGTAGATTGATATATGTAGAATTTTTTGCGTTGCTTCCATATGGATTGTTTATGGGAAATTTAAACTAGTTCTACAAAAAGGGTGTGTTCTAGAGGACATTCAGAGTTGAGAGTTTTCACCTTGAATTGTTGATTAGATTTAGACATTTGAGAGGGTGTGAAATTTCCATCGCTTCCAAGATTGTGTATTCATGAACAATATAGTTTTAGGACAATTGATGATTTGGTGTATGTTTCTCTTCATGTTTATGACTATAGGTAGTAGCCCTGATTTGTAGTTTTGAATGATTTTTTATCCTTGAACTGACTGTGGAGGTATGGTTGTTGTTTGTGTCGTGATGTCATGGGTTCCCCCTCAACCATTAAAAGGGGGTTAATGATAATAAAAAATTATTTTTAAGTAAATAATTCATAATAAATCTACATATTTTATTTATTATTATGTAATAGTATAAAACTTCCAATAATTCTTTAGTGTACTCGTTTTGATGAGAATTATACAAGATAAACTATTGATAATTTGGTTTCTCCTCTGAAGTATTATTTTTTATATTGAATTCCTTATTACTAACACTGGATTCTATATTATATGATTTTAAATACACTATTATGATTGATTAGTTTTAATTTTGTCCCATTATCTATCTGTGAAGTTTAAATTTTTATACCATGATTCCTTTTTACTATTTTTGGTAATGAGTAATGCAATAAAAACATCAAAGTTTTTACCTTGACTATTATCCATTCATCTTACTATAATAATTATGTGGTATGGCATATTAAAATTTACATTCTATGTGTTTAAGTGTAATAAAAAAAATTACAACATTATTTTAATGAATCTTTATTTATTAGTAATTTAAATATTTCTGTGCATATATCTGGATTTTTCCTCATAGTAATTTTAATGTTTTGGTATCTCAAGATGACAAAATTTAATATATAAAAAATATAGATATAATTTAATTCATAAGAATGAAATTTTTAGTATATATTGTTTTCATTCTTTTTGGTTCATCATATAAGAAATCCATGACCAATGATGATTCTATTACATGGGTTTTAACATAGATGAAACAAAATGATAGTATACATCAAATACTTTGTGGGAGGTGACCATTGGTTGGTATGATTAATAAATTAAATAAAAAAATACACTATTTTTTATTATTAATGAACCATATTCCAAGATATCTATATAAATATTTTTCTTTGGAAAATTTCATAGGTAATTTTTAAAACCCTATGAGTAATTAACCCAAATAGTGTTCATTGTTGGCATTTGAAAACCCAAGGATGCCAATTGATGACCATATTATGGTGAATGGATAGGCAGGTAGAAAAAATGATGCCCGTATACATTTCTAGTGAACATGATCTTCACCAATGATTGATCAACAATCAAGGTAGGGCTCATTATTAGTTGTTTCCTCAAAATTTAATCAATGATATGGGATTTTCATATTCTCTTGTTATTGATCTTTGATTATCCTACCCTCACATGAAACCATTTTAATAAATTAAATTATTGAATCCATATTAATTTATTTTCTATGATTTCACTGTTAAAAACGAATTTATTGATATTTTTTAGATATTAAATCAGAAAAAAATAGAATCATCATAGATCTTATGTGCATTTATTCAACCAGTTCTTCTTGTTCATTGTCATTTTCCTTTGGTCTTGTGGTTAAAGGCTTCCAAGGTAGGGTTAAGTGTGATAAAACCCACATTTTCATGTTATATGCATGAATGATGTAAATAATGCCAATTTTAAGATGTAATATTTTGTGATTGTGGTTTTTGGGTGATGAATATGGGTTTATAGACCCAGAATGATGGAGGACAAGAAAAAGACTTCTGCATGGGTGATTGAATTCTGATTATGGCCATCAGAGGCTTGAAATCAATGGTGGGAGGATTTCCCCATTGATTTTATGTGGTTAAATTGTGTGATTTTTGAAATATTGTTAACACCTAGAATCCATAGTAATATATGGTGTTTCATCCACTAAAAAACCTAGGTACACGTTGTGTAATTGGAAGAAAACAAGTCTTGTAGTCCCCTGGCAGGAGAAACTAGTGTTTCAGACAATGATAATATCATAATCCATGTAGGGAACATAAATGGAATGTAACTAATATTAGTTTATTAGTGTGTAAATAGAGATTATGTAGGTATGTACATGACTAGGAACAGATGCATGTCCAGTGAATAAGTGCTTCATCATGTTTTCATATCTGACTAGGTTAGAAAGGCATGACCAGTTTACATGGGCACATGCTTAGAAAAGAAGGGAAGGCCCTGGGCAGCCGAGACACCCCATGTACCACATATTCATGAATCTTTGTATGATTTGACATCCCTATATGTGTCAATGGGATTACAATCTTAAGTTACAAGGTGAGGTCACACACTATGTGATCCCATATACATTACATATACTTCTCTTTGTAACTTCTTCCATTTATATCCCTTTCATTAGGACATAGTTCTTGGCCCCTGAGTATCCTTTACTATGTTTTTTTATGTATAATTCATTAGTAGACTTAATTTGGGAATAAATGAAATTATATGAGGTGTAATGAGTATGACTATTCTTGACGTGATGTTTGACAGATGACAGTGATTAGGTAGAATCATCACAAAGATTCAAGGGTTAATAGTCCACTATCACACCACAGTTTTTGTACCCATATTCATTTCAGAGGGTGTGTTATTACTCCACTACACCACAATATGGTGTTTTACCTCTATCAATGGTGGGTTACTCTGTTTTGTTTGAGCTCCTATTAGGAATTGATCCTCCATATGATTTTATGTTCCCTCGGTTGTGGTGAGCAGCGGCATGTTGCAAGCCCCTACATATTTATTCTTGGAACGTTTCATAGTATGTTGGGAAATCGGGATATACTATTGGATTAGAAGGAAGGCTCACTATACATAGATGGGATGTGGAAATGGAAATCACATATCTCCGTCATCAGGGTTTCTTTATGAGTATATATTTATGTTGGGTTTCGATAAAATATTATTATGGGCGGATATTACTATTATAGTATCTTTTAATTTGTCTCATATTGGTATTCAGGTAATCCTAATTGGTATGCATATACACACTCCAACATAGTCATTTCATCACAAGTCATGTCATATATTGACTAAAAGGAATCTATCCTTTTAAATATATTTTTACTTGATTATATGCATAAATATTTTTTAAATAGAAACCAAGGGATTAAAATTCTTGTGTATTTGAATGACTATGCATATAATTATATAAAATGAAACCAGAATAAAACATCATTTCCAAAATGATCTCAGACTCAATTCAATATCTTATAACATCATATGATTAATTGAGGAATATATAAACAAAATGTATGAGTTAAAAATCCAAGTATGGTAATAAAATTACGGATAAGGTCTAACACACGAGTTAGAAGGAATTACATGATGGATTAAAAAGGAATGACACATGAATGAGAATATGGAAGCATAATATATAGAACATGGGATAGTGTGATCATTGAAACATAGGGATGAGTTAGAAACGTATAACATGACATAAACATAAATTGAGTCTAACTTTCAAGAATATATCACTTGGGGAAAAAAGTTCCAAAATGAATTAGGTTTATTCTTTCATACCAAAGATGATATCTCAAGAGTATATACATTACCCAATCCATTGGAACAATATACGGTAACACCCATCATAACATCATCATGCATATGTTTTCCAAATAAAGAATCAAATATAAAGAGTGCACATATGGATTACCGATAGAATAATTGTGTATCATAATCAGATCATATGGAAGAACCAAATGGTGTATCATAGTTATATCCATGAAATATGGGTTAAAATCATTTTTCGTCATTAAAAATAAAAAATAATATTATATTATCCAAAGTTATATCTAACTGAATAAAAAACAAGAAATATAGTGGTTATGTAACATTAGAAATGTCCTACTTAAGCACAGATTTAGAGAAAATAATAATGGCTTATTATAAAGAGAGAGGAATAATTGAATTCATAAAAATAGAATTGAAAAAAACAATTCTTGAGAAAAATGATTTATTTTATAAAAAGACTTTTTCCGTATAATAGTTTATCGAGTATACATGAAAATGGGAAGGAAAAAAATAAGGATCGTTTACCCTGGGATGCTTATCACAATATATAGAGAAGGGAACCTATTAAATCATATATTTCACCATAAATTAAAGATATATATATACATATGTTTAGAACATTTAAATAAAATTGAAGATATTTATATTGGAGGAATAAATCATTACATTAGAAAAAATATAGTAAAAACACAACCAAAAGGCATTATGGGGGTATAGAGAGAACCAATTCCATATATAAAAATGTGTTATGAACATGAACATACTAAAATAGATATTAAAACTAAATTAATTAATTTCTTAATTTAAAAAATCTTACATTTTTTTATTATTATTTTATTACGTTAGTTTATAAACATCTCAATGAGTCATAATGTTTAATTTCATCATTTTGGGAGTGTTTGTTTTATGATCATTTTATTTGTTTAAAAGCATCAAATTTCTTGTCAAATGGGAAAAAATATTCTAAATATTTATTATATATTATTAATTTACTTATATTTGGTTTAACATTCCAATATATCATTTGGTTTTATATTATGATAATGATTCATTTTATATAACATTAATGATTAGTGTTTGGTTTATTTTGGTGGTTTTTTTACCATCAGGAACTAGGTTCATTTTATTTAATATTTTGTATATTTACTTATATATATATTTTTACCATAAGTTGAAAATAGTTATAGTATACATATTATAATATGTTATATCTATAATAATTTTTAAGACTTTTAATGTAGGCGGTAATGGAGAAAAACAAATAATTATCCCTGGTGTAATTAAAACACTATAATTCAGAGAATAGTTCATTTATTTGAATAAGTGTATATGAGAAATGTGGTGGAAAGAACATATTACAATAGAAATATAATATTCATGTAAATAACTAAAATTGGATTTATTATGCTTTTATGGATGAAGGATGTGAGGAAATATTAGAAAAAGAAATGCAATTAAAATAGATGGTTTGAGAAAATTAAATCTTGAAAATCACATCATTGAAGTAACCATCAATGAAACATGAAAAATTTAATTTTACTAAGATAATAATCTATTTTATGTGGAATATATGATTGAGAAGGATTTTGGTTATAATATTTATATGATACATGGCCTGGAAGGTTGGAGGAGTATAGGTGCTGAGAGGAGGACTTTATATTGGGTGGAGTCGAGTATTTATTATTGTTATATTCATTATTTTTTTATTTTGTCTCAGGAATATCAATATTTATTATTCTACTTAAAATTGTAAGTGGTTTATAGATGTTTAATCCAATGGGTTCATACATCATCCTTGACTCAAAAAGACAAGTATTTATCGTTTAATGTTAAATACCTAAATTATTATATTTAATATTAAAAAAAATTAAACCATTGTAGAAAAATCCTAGAAAGTCACACTAATTTTTTTATATGCATATTTCAAAAATGAAATCCATTTAAAGAAAATATATTCTAATAAATGGGAATTTTTAAATTTTTAATAAAATCACCCTTTAATTGAATAATACAAATTTTAATATTAGAGTGGATTTTTTTACCATTTCAAAAATTAATTAATGTAACATAAAATTATATTATAAATAAAATACAACATAATATTTATTTTTTAATCTAATTTTTGAGATTAATTTTCTTTTAAATTATTATATTATTTTTAAAAGTATAAATAAAAAATTTCATTTTACAAAAACACGAACTCTTAATTTATTATTTTAAAAAAAAAATTATTTACTTATATCATTATATAAATATATAGTATTTTCATTAATAATATTATCAATGTTTAATTATAATTTCACTGGTGGGGTTACTATTCTATCTATTAAAAAGCTTCCTTAAAACATTACATTATATTGAATTGAATGAATGATTCACACATAGGTTATTTTCATTTTTAGAGTTTTTTAGAGTGAGGCCAAAACTATTACATTACATCTTAAAAATTAAAAAGTTTACACTTCTACTCAGTTTCTATCTTTTTCATAAAATAAAATCTCTTAATAAATAGTCATGTCTAGTTGAATGTTTTAGACAGTATGAATTTTCCTTTATCCCATCTTTGATCGTATTAATATTTATATCCATTGAAAAACATTTCAAAATATGGGATGAGCATAAAAAGCTCAGTAAGGTTTATAAATAATGAAAGAAAATATTAGTTCAACCTTACATACCTAACATAAGCTCTTTAACATATGTCATGAAATCATAAGATTTATGAATAACTCCTAGAAATCAAAAATCAAAAAGGTAACATGTGGAATCCATATCATACTTATATTGTAACTATCATATCTATATAGGGAGTTACATTTGGAATACCCATTATAGTATGTTCCCTAAACATCTTAGGAGAAACATTCACGTTTACCTCTGTAACGTTGCCCAATGCATTAGAGAGCTATCTCAAGCTCTCCTTCCCTAGGTTTATCACGGAACCACCCGTATACGTAAATAATCCCCAAGAACTATAACATACTCATAACACATAAAAAAACATAAAAGAAAGATAAAATTTATACATTTCAATAAAAATATACATCATTTAAATAAATTGACATAACATAACAATTATCAAAACCATTTCCAATATAAGAATATATAAAACAGTATATGGTATTTAATTTCCATTTCAAAACATTACAGCTGGTTAAGGAATCCATAGATAAAATAATACTCACGGCGGTGGAAAGGTCGTTGACACCAATTACATTAAAAAGAACCATTATTTTAATTCATTTAAAAAAATGCTTCCTTGAAAAATATTACCATTAAAAGAGATTATAATTCATAGGTTTTTATACAGCGTATTAAACAAATTTGTTCTTTAAAACACAATATGACTCGATGAAAGTGGATTGAGACGAAGTCCCTTACCTCATGTCTGACTTGACTTGTTCTTTCATTAATCACCAGAATAATAAACTAAAGATAATTTCTAATTTCTTAAGAACCTTCTTAAATTATATTATTTAATTTATATCACATATTACTATGTTATATACATTCTAAAATCATTTAAGATAATAACGGGTGTTTTGTTGATATTTGGTACTTGAGTCAAAAATGAACTTCATATATTTAAAAGTTGTCTATGTGGTAAAAATTCCATTATCTCCAAAATGATTTTAATTATTTTGATATCATATATATCTATTATATGTATTAATTTATAATTGTACATAATAATTAGAGATAAAAATGAAATGTATTGTTCATGGAGACTGTAAGTCTTACGTATGCATGACTGATACATTCCTTTCTATTTCAAATTTTAATTGAATTAAAACATAATTATACAAAGGTATATTATAATTCCAGTATAATATCACATATAATATCATTAATTCAATCATTTATATGTTCCACATATGTAATAATCGAGTCATATCAACTTGAGGGGGCGGTAGTCCACACTTCCTCAAATGAAATTATCATGTTTACCTAAAATGTAAACCATATAGGTATGCTATGAATTAAAATTAATAAAGAATAACTGAAAAATAAACAAAATATATTTCACATAAAAATAATGTTCCATTATATTGTCCACCATGAGAGGCAGTAGCAGAAAATTGAACAATCGTCGTTTCGTGAGGCGTTAGTTTTCCATCCACAGAAATAATATGTTATTTACCTCTTAAATAGAGGTGTGTGTAAGTGTAGCTTGAATACATCTCATAAAAACATACAATAAAATTTAACATACTGGTTTTGTTATGAAATAAATGAATAAAATTAGTTTATGGGGTTTGATAAGTAAAATAAAACAAAATAACTTAAGAGAAGACGTTACCTTTAAATCATGTAACTCCCTTTGGATTGAACCAAATGGGATTGTTGAAGTGCCTTATGCCTGATTTGAGGATTATAGAAGGAGGATTGGGATGTAGGTAGCTTAATTGGGTAGAGTTTTTACAAGACAAGGGGCTTTAGATGTGTGAGTAATGGGTTAGATGTGAGGGATTTTTATAAGGGGGGCGAGGCGCTCTTTAGGAAAGAGTGAAAATAATATTTCATTACATAATGATTTTCAGATTATAAATGTCCAAAACCTATTAATGTCAAAGATATTATTACTCATGGTCAAAATAAACTTTTCCAATTAGAATTGTATAGGTTTTGAATATTATTTTAATCTTTATAATCTTATTTATTTAAATAATTTATTAAAGATGTAAACACTACATCATTATTGTTTAATAAATTATTTAATTTATATGATGTCTAAAAATAATAAAAAACATCAATGATGTTTGAAATATATTTTAATTTACAAATAATATTTATAGTTGAAATGATATCTTATATAACCCAATGTAAAAAAATAAATTTACTAATAGATATTTGTTATTGAAATTTTTGTCTTTACATTAAGTTAATTAAAATAAAATGTCATTATCACTCACATGTGGCCCCATGGGGTCCCAAAATCGACCGAAGGATGATAATGTTAGGAATGGTATCTTGCAATAGTATTATAAAAAATGTTATAATAATTTTGTATTATTATAGTATTATTTTTTAACCCATATTTACCATTTTTACCCACTAACCATGACCTATAAAATATTTACGGAAGTAAATATTAATAATGTATAAAAATAAAAATACATATTTTCACAATTTTTAACTCTTGATTCCAAATATGGAATCCATTTTTACAAATTGTAAACAAAAAAATGGAAGAAATTAATATAAAATTAATTTTCACTATCAAAACAAAAGGTGGGTTTTTAAGAAATAATAACTATCAAATGATTGACACTTGTTTTTGTCCTATTTCAAAGTGAAATTAATTCTACTAACATAAATTGGGTTAAATGGAAAAAATATTAATTTATTACACTTTAAAACCAATTAAAATGATAATCTATCCATATAAATAAATATGATTAAAAGGTAGTTTTGAATTAAAATACATAATTTTTAACTTTTCATTAAAAATTGAATTTTATCAGAAAAATCTCAAATATTTACCAAATTTTATTTTTTTTTTCTCGATTCTAAATAAAAATTTTATTTGGTCAAATAGAACAAAAAAATGTGACCAAAACTATATTAAATGAGGGTTTTCCATCCAAAGGCACTATATCATCCTTTTAAAATATATTATGCTTAAAATTATATTCATTCATATTTTAAGCCTCTAAAATTTATTAGATAAATGTAAAAACATTTCAAAAATGTAAAATCATATTATAGTTGGTTCTGTTTATTCCTTCCAATACAACATCTAGGCGTTAACTATGATTAAAAATAATATTATTATTTAATTATTGTGCAACATAAGATTTTAAAGAAACATGTTGTTGTGAATCGGTTTTCCATCAAACATAGAAACCCCTTTAATGTAAAATTAATATTTAATTCACAAATAACAATTAAAAAGAAAATTTATTATTTCTTTATATACTTGGGGTGTTACACTAACAATTAGATTACTATTCAAAATAGTCAGATTACTATTCAAAAGCTTAGGTAATTATTTTAATGATTCATGCTCACTCACTTACAAAAATATAAATTATTCATTTCATTATACATTCAATTATATTTTATGTAAATGTTGTATCTAATTAAATTATTAAAACTAAGATTATATTAATAACAATAAGTTTTATTACCATAACTTTTTTTGACTCTTGTCATTCTAATGGATCGTACAGATCAAAATTTTCCAGTTATCATAATTTCTATTTATTTTTTAATAATTTAAATTATTATTGTATTATTTTATAAATAACATATCATTCTTTATTTATGTGAATAATATTTTTATAGTTTATTTTATAATATTATCTATTGATAAAATTCTACATCTTTACATTCTCCGCACCTTAGGAAATTTCACCAATAAAATTAAAATTTACCTAAAATAGGTAAAATAGGTGACGATATTTCTCCATAATCTCTTCCTCGGGATCCAATTTCACCAATCTATACATATTGTTTCCCAATTGTACCATTAATATGTGAGTTGTTTTTTATAACTTTGTCCATGTGGTCTAAAGTATTTACATACATCTCCCCAAAAATGATATTGTTTTCCTGCTGTTCCACCATTTAGATTAGTATTGTGAGGGTTATGGAATTTAATTCCTCAATAGGGATAGATGGAATAAATAATGTACTTGAGAAACAGTTGGTGGTAGTTCTAGTCGATATGTTACATCTTCGTATCGATCAAGAATCTTGAATGAGCTGATGTAAATTGGACTTAACATTCCGTTCTTTCCATATATCATTAGTCTATTACGTAGAGATATGTGAATGAATGTCTTTTCACAAACCTCCAAGTCTATGTACCGTAATTCATTATCTACATATCGATTTTTCTAAATTTGGGAATCCCAAATAAACTGCAGGATGGTCTTCAATGTTTTTTTATTTCCTTGACCATTTAATTTCACAACAGCTTGTACTGACGAAATTCATCTCAATTTCAGAGTGTTCTACATTTTCATATAAAGGTAACCATATGGATCAATTTGGATGCTTTAGTGAAAACTATTTCAATAATAGAACTCGACCCTTGGAATATGTTGATCCCATCATCCTTTGAGTATTATTTTAAATGATCTCAAAATGCCCTCAAATATTTGAATATTCTACTCAAATAGGCTATTAGTTTGGAGGTGATATGTTGTACTAATGTTTGGATAAGTACTTAAAGATTTTTTTATAATATTTAGATCATTGAGTTAAATATAATATCTCTTTTATATATAATCGATAATAGTGTTACATGTATCCTCACAACTTATTTGATTCACATCAACACATGTAGGTTGAGTGAGAAGTTATATCAAATTATAATAAAGAAAGAAATAATTATGTATTGATACACAATGACCCATATAGAATCCCTTCCACTAGATAAGTTTGAAATCCCAATGATAAAGTCCAATTTTATGTTTCCCTATTTCCAAAAAGATATGGGTTATGTTTGATCCATCCCCTTAAACATTTTTTCTTTCATTATTGACTTGTTTACATACTAGACACTTATATTCAATGATAATCTTCTTCATATTGTCCCACTAATAGTTATCTCAATGATATAGATACATCATTGTACTCACTAAGAGAATATGGAAGGATGATGTATGTTCATCATTCCAAATCTCTTTCTTTATATCAGTATTCAATGGTAAAATTATTTGTGACCCAATCAAATACTCATTCTTCATAAATTTTGACTTATGAGGATTTCCCATTTTTTATAGCTTGAACATTTTCAGAGTTTCTATATATTCTCTTTGATAATCCTCTATCATGTTTATATGGGATGGTTGAGAAATAATATTTCAAAGGAATTAATATGTTCCTTATTTTATAATTCCCATGTGCATCCATTTAATGTATATAATGATTTGATCCTTCTCAATTTTCAACATTGTTTATGTTATAAGATCCTTAATACATAGATCATATAAAACATTATTTTCATTACCAGGATAGTAGTAGATTGTCTAGTAATAATATTTGATGATTAATAATCATTTTCATTGGTTCATATTAAAATACTCTATCATGAATATATATTTTAGGATATTATTATCAGTATATATCTCATACTTCTCCCCATATAGATAGTTTGACTAGATTTTCTCTATGCTGAAAAAAACACACAACTGGGGATAATTTATGAGATAGTTATTTTCATGAAATATTTTCATCATTTCGGTGTACGATACCAATTTATAATTTATAATTTATAATTAGTAAAAATCCTAATACATTATCTGACGTATTTTTATGTACCACAAAGGGTTCCCCAATATTTTGAACTTCATGTATAACTACAGTAATAAGACACCTTTTAAACTCATTGAATCAATGTTCACAATAATTTTCTAGAAAAAAACTCCCTTAATTTTAATCCTGGATAGTGGGTTTCACCATTATAACAAGGTCCTCAAAAATTTTGAAAAATAACAATGTAGGCATAAGAAACCTCAAATCTCTATTAGAGATATTGGACTAGGACACTCATCAATAAATGTTTTTTGAAGGGTCCATATATTACCCTTTCTCGGTGAAAACATGAACCAATAATAAAACTTTATACATCAATAACTCACATTTAAAACACATTCCATATAGTTTCTAATTTTCTAATTTCTATAGAAAAATATTAAAATGATCAATGTGTTCCTCCTTCCATAATGAGTACATCAGAATATTTTCAATAAATATTGTTAGAACATTGTTAGATATTCTCTAAAGTATCTATTCATAATTTTGATGGATATTTCTAGAGGACTAGTGAGGATAACAGGAATTACAATTAACTTATAATGTCCATTCCTCGATCGAATGATAGTCTTGGGAATATAACCATAATTCATATTTAATTGGTCATTTCATGACTGAAGGATTACCTTATAGAAATACTTTTCCATACATTTTCTATTTAAAATTTCATCTATTCATGGTAGGGGATAAATTTAATTTATTATATTTTTAAATTTTTAGAATAATCAGTGAAGAGGGGTATTGATGTATCAATTTTCATAAGGGCGAAGCCTAGAACACCCCTTAGAAAAAAACATTTCTATACTCACTTATAATTTATTATTTTGTTCTTAAAACATTATGGTGGTAATACTAAATTAATTCATTGATATGGGAACATATCCCATTATAATATTAACTGATAACTCAACCTCTTGATCTGGAGGAAGACCATGAAAATCATCAAGGATCACAACAGTGTAGTCCCTTACAAATGGAATGTATTATAGAATTATTTTATCCATTTTCTCACACATTTGATCTCGATATGAAATTTCATAAGTGAATAATTACAAAAAAGTGAGATAATGATTCTAATGGAGTTTCCCAATCGTCATTTTACTTATGCCAAATTGGGGAATGTTTTTGGATGTGAAGAGTGATCTCCCTCTCCCAAAAATGAATGTTGGGTTTTTATGAAGATTTTTAATCCATTCCCAAAATAGTATCAAAATATACTAAAGGAAATAATATGAGAGTTTCTTGGAGTTTCTTGTCCACTGACATGTACCAGGGATGACTTATATACTCTTGATGTTGTAATTTTCCCATTCACTGTTCTCATAGACACCTCAACCTTCATATTTTGAGGTGTTGTTTGAATAAATCAACTAAACATGAAATATATGAAATAATTCATATAAATATATTCAAACAGTAAACTAGCTATTAATGAATAAATAACCAACATACCATTCACCATTTCATTATTGGGATCCACCTCAGCTTCGGTGATAACATATGAACTTCCGTGCTACAGTGGAGGTTGTTGTCACAAATTTTCTATGAAAACCATTTGATTAGAGAAATTAGGTAGCTTAGTGCCCGTGTTATTTTAGTTAAATCACAAGACAATAGACATAGTTTTCATATAAAACTTTTTCAACGTCCTACCTTGTTGGTTTATTCATTTCACTATTGCATTTATTAAATTGGTTCCCCTATTTTATAAAAATTAAGAACAATCTAGTTCCCCTTACACAGTTTCAAGAATACTTCATCTTATACTTTTGAAAATTGGGTAGCTGGATTTTCTTTCCTCTATAATATTTTTAATTTTCTCCACTTATATAGAATTTAATGTTACATTTTTTTTCTATGGTCCCATGATACCACAAAGAATCATTAATGAACATATCAGATTTATGGGAACAATAAACAATCTCTTCATAACATTCAATTTATCGAATTACTAAGGATTTACTAAAACTGATTTCAAGAAACTAATTAAGTTATACCCCTTTGTTTTAGTAATGATTACAAAGACATTATCATTTTAGGAATAATATGTAAATTTTTCCTTATATTCTCACATAGACTCATCATCATTTTGCTAAATATTAGAGGAACTCCCTCTTTATCTTATGATGGAATGATTAGGGAAAGTATTTATTAAAAAATATTTCCATGAATTCTTCTAATTCCAGGGAAATAATTTGCTTGTTATTCTTTTTATTTATGATTATTTTGTACCATTGATCATCTTTCACTTATAAATTATAGAATGTTAGTGTGAATTTTTCTTCTTCTGATAGATGAAGGACAAAAAAGATCTTCTCAATGGAGTTAATCCAATATTCCAAGTAGAGGGCTTTATTAGATCCAATAAATATTGAAGGTTTCTCTCAGATAAAGTATCTGAAAAAAAATTATATATCTTACGAGAAGGAAGGCGTACAACAAAATTCAACTAATTATTCAAGACATTATTTAGTGGATCCATTACATTAAAGATGTTTTGGGATCTCTTTCAAATCGGGTTTGTCATATTATTAGGGAAATCATCACATTTCAAATAACATTTATTGTTAAAATGAGTCCTATAATTTTCCCCCAATAACTATGAAAATAAATAAAATACAATTAGGGGCTAAAATACATATATAATGAGAATAGATTATTGAAATGATGATAATAGAATGATAAATATATAAATGTAAAGTATATCCTTCCTTATGATTACTTATGTTTCAATCTAGGTTATCCATTGTGATGGAATATTACATAGGGTAATTAATAATGTTTAATATTACAAATATCAAAAATTATCTTGAGTATTCATTGATACCAACTATAGAGACTATATCCCATAAAAATATTACAACATTTTTTAACAGTAAATATCTATTAAATATAACCCATGGATTGAAAATTATATTGTCTTTAATATAGAAGGTAAATAATTTGATGATAATAAAATATTATATAAAAATTTGATATAATGATATCCTAACACCATATGATCTCCTATAACTATGTAGGATAACTTGGGAATACATACACCAACAAGATGATCTAAAAATCCCAGTATGGGAATAAACATGGGAATAAAGCAAAGAGCATGAATTAGAAGACATAACATGATGAAAAATGTAAATGAAACTTGAATCAAAATATAGAAGAATAAAACAATATAAAATATGATATTATGATAATGAAAACATAGTAATTTTTCTGAAACTGATAACATCACATCAAAATGACTTGTGGATAACATCCAAGACTTTATCACATGGTGGACAATTTCCCATAATGGATTAAGTTTACTCCTAAATCTTATAAATGATGTCTTAAGAGTATAAAAATTACACAATGAAATGGAGAAAAATCTGGGAACACCCATAATAACATATTCATAATTACTTGTGACACTAAAATAATAAAAATTACGAATAAACATAATGGTTATGCATTAAATGAATTGGTTATCATAATAATTTCATTGAAAAAATTGGTGTATCATAATGGTTTCCATATAAGACGTGATTAATTCCTTATTGGTCATCACTAAAAGAAAAATAATAATATATCTTGAGTAACTATATCCTACTGAAATAGAAACAAGAGTTAGATAGATTATATTACATTAGAAATGTTCCACTTAAGGGTGGTTTAAAGGAAAATAATAATGAGTCTTTAAGGAGGATAAAGGAATAATTAATTGAATAAAAACCCAAATGAAATAATATTGTTTCCATGATAAAATCAGTGATTTCAAGAACATATATGTGCCATAAAATAGTTAATTTAGTGTACATGTAAATGGGTAAGAAACAAAGAAGTTACCATTAATTAGGATTTCATATTGAATGATATTGAGAATGGAACAATTTAAATCATGTTTTTTTCACATAAATAAAAGATTAATTTAGATAGAAACATATTTGTGGATAATTTACATTGAATTTAGTATAATTATATAAGAATGTTTTGGAATTAAATTATGTTAATGTGATAGAATGTGTAACTGAATGAAAAAAATATATTTTTAGAGAGGTCCCTTAATTTATGTCTAATTGAATTTTACACATGCACTTAATATAGAAGAAAATAATATAATATAAACTAAATTAATTATTAATTAACAACATATTATATATTTATGTTATTTATTATAATTTTATTAATTTCATTTATGACAATCTCAATGAGTTATATAGATCAATTTAATCAATTTGAGAGTGTTCATTTCATAGTTTAAGGGACATTTCACTTTTATAAACTTATGGATGTTCTAATCAAATGAGAATGATACATTAAAAGAAAAAATATCAAGTAATTTTTTTTAATTACATGTGATTTAATGTTACCATATAGAATTTATTTTACTATAATGAGAATGATTCATTCGATAAAATGTCAATAATAATTTTTTAGTTTTTTTGGTGGTTTTTCCGACCATCAAGATCTAGTTTCAGTTTATTTAATATTATTCATATATATATTAGTTACAGAACATTAAACATGTTATAATATACATATTATGATCTGTTTTAACTATAATAATGTTATTATGATATGCCTTGAAGGCCAGAATGGAAAATGAAAAATCATTATCCATAGATATGACGTACCGCCATAATTTGGAAAGCAATTTTGTTTCTCTGGATTAGTGTAGATGAGACAAGTGGTGGATATAATATATAAAATTAGAAGTATTAAATTATATTATATAAATGATATTTGAGTTATTATAATTTTATGGATGATGTAGCTAAGGAGAAGGTAGAAGAAAAAAAGAAATTAAAAGGTATGTTTTGAGAAAATTCCCTCTTGAATTGCACCTCCTTGAAGGAACCGTTAAAGATATTTTATTTGGTTGTTTTTAGAAAGGAATATATAGGGCATGAGGGAGAGGATAAGGATGTTAATTGGGATTATTATCTTTAATAAAATTTATTATAAGGTGCAAAGAGAAGGGGTGGTGAGGGTTATTTTTTATAGGGGGAGTGGAGGTGTATATTTTTATTATTTTTATTCATTAGTTTATTATTTTGGCATAATAATATTATTAGTGTTAATTAGAATAAAAAAAATAGTAAATGGTTTAGGATAGTTTTAACTAATGGGTTCTTATATATTCATTGACTTCAAAATTCATGTTTTTAGCTTATAATGTTAAATATATTAAATTATAATATTTAACTATTAAAAAAAATGAACAATTTTAGAAAATTCCAATAAAATTCCCCCATTTTTTCAATGTTTTGGTTTTAAAAATTTCATTCGTTTTATGTAATAATTTTCTATATATGATAATTTTAATGATTAATTAAAATTTAATTTTTTCAAAGAATACCAAATTTATTATAAAAATCTATTTTTTTACCCATTGAGAAAATTATTATGACCAGATAAAATTTTCTTATAATTATAATTCAAAATAATATTTATATATGAATAATAGTTTTTAAAAATTTATTTCTTTTTAAATAAGTAAATTAATTATAAAATTTTAAATAATTTTTTTTCAAAAACAACAACACTTAATTTAAGAGTTTAAAATCATTTATTTAATTATACCATTACCTAAATTTATCATATCTTAATTTATAATATGCCTTAATTTTATTTATTCTTAAATAGGTTTGGTTATTATTCATGCTCCTAGTTTATAATTCATAACAATCATCTTACTTTTCAAATGGTACATGTACCATAATTTATATAAATAGAAGTTATTTCATTCATTCTCTATCAAATTTTGTTTTCTCTCAAGACAATATATAATTTCTTATTTAAATTTGATATTATATTATTAACATTATGTTTTATTTATATATAAAAGTATTTGAGTATTTTCATTCTAGTGGATAATGTAGATCCATATTTTCCTATCATCTTATTTAATATTTTTTATCCTTTTTCAGAATTATTATGGGATTATTTTATGAATAATGTATCATCATTCATTTATCAGAATAAGGATTTTATTAAGTGATTTATAATTAAAAGAAGGGAAATTACATTGATAATGATATGTTTTATTACCGAAATGATTGAAAGATAAGAGGTGACATTGGTAGATCTCAGTGATACTTGATTGTGTTGACCACATTCTATGGTCAAACATAGAGATCATGAGAGGGTATATCATCATATTTAATTTTTCCAACTATTTTCATATTGGGACATAATTTTTGGGTTGTCATGTATTTTATCCATTTATGATTTTGTTTATTTTTTCAATCTATTATGTATTCCCAAGTGTATTTTTCATACATGGATATTCACCATATATTATAGTTTTTATTTTGTTCCTCTTCACTTATATAGGGAGATATAACTGTTCCTGCATATATGTACATTCAGCTAAAGCCTCGATTTTAGTTTATTTTGTCTTGAGTCTTGTATCAATCCAATTTATTTTTAGCAATGGTATTGGGGTTGTCCCAATGGGTCTTGTTTTAACAGAGTGGTATTAGAGAACATCATTTGTAGGGTTGTATTGCAGTTGGACCCATAGTGAATATTGGTTTAAAAAACATTGAAAATGGTGTGGGAGTGTCTCAATTTTCAAACTCAAGCTAGGGAACTCAATGATGGTGTGGTAGTTGACATATCCATTTTCAAAGACTTTGACTGCCTTCTTTCCAACATAGCATACTGAGACATATGTTGTAGGAAAAATGGTCAATGCATCAAATTCTATAGAGTAATTTGATTGTCCATCTTCAGTAATATCCCAAAATATATTCTCCTAAAATTTTTGTATGAATTTATCAATTATAGGATACCCTAAAAATATAAAAAGAAAGGTTACTGATACAGGATCATGATGTGGATCCATTGAGTGGTGTGGCCTCAATTAAGGGGACATTTCATGAGGATTTCCCCCCATGAATCTAGGGATTATTGACACCAACAATTGAGTAGTAGATAGTTTTAGAAGGTGATGATGTTGATACATAAAATCTGAGAACTCTATCTGAGTTACAGCGATACATACTAATGATGATTCATGGTGAGGCAGACCAATAGGAAGGTGAGAACTAACTTGGGATCGTGATTCTAGTCTTTGTTCTTGTTCATACCCTAAAAACTCATGCATTTTTGATTGTGATCATTATTCTTATTTGGATAGTAGGGAAATAGTTTTTCCTCATGATGAATACCCTTGATGTGATGAAACTCTCTAGTTATGCATCCCATAACTATTTTGTGATGACTATTAACCTATTTGATTGTTATCACTACCCAACCCAAATGGTCCCATGTTGTGACTTCACATTCCCACCTCAAATAGGCCATTATATAGTGACTAGAATAGATTAGGAATATCACTAACATAGAATGCATTTTCTATGTGACTGCACACAGACAGAAACACACAGACCCACCCACACATCTCTAAGTCCACAAAATGCTGGAATAAGAAAAAAATAATGAATTGATATATCTATATCACACAGCTCGAGTATGATAGGAAGTAAAGGATTTTTATGGGGAAAAATAAAATTCCACCATAATGAGTCTATAAATCATGTATAACCTAAAATTAATGGTACTGTAAATTAAATTTTAATGTTATTGCTATAGAACTCAGTATATCAAATTTCAATAAGTACTTTATGATACTAGTCCTCATAGGACTCATTCAAAATTTAGATCATTTAATAAATACATGACATGTTTAGAAAAAAATATTTAGGGGTGAGTATAACAATTCTAATAGGACACCCCAAAACCAAAAAACATATAATGAAGGAAATTCAGTCATCTCTATATATGTATATGTCTGCAAAAAATATACCAATAATATATTAAAATAGATAATAAAGACACAAATTCTAAAGGAAAGACACAACCATATCATACCAGCCTTGTTTTATATATAAAGGATCCATAAAGAAATCATCTGGGTGAACAAACATCATATTCTGATATTGTTGATAGAGTTCATCTAAGAGGTAATGCACGTTTGATCTCGTCATGAGAATATACTCACTGGTTGTTTGAAAAGAATATGATACATATATAAGAATCATAGAAATGTCTATTGGGTTATACCAACAACTCAATCTAGATTAACCAAATTATTTAGTGGATCAACAAATGGGTAGTTTTTTTCAAATCAATGGCATGAACTACACTTAGGAAAAAATGATGAATAAAGGATCTCACTATGGGCCTCTCAAAGGGATTATATCTAATCCATCCAGGATGTCCATTTGATTGGATCGTACTCCTAGGAGTAGGAAATTATTCCAAATTGTTCCTCAGATAAAGGTTAAGGGGAATATAACCTAATGAAACTGGTCTAAGATTATGAGGACAAGATATCGAAGACATGTTTAGAAGAACACACAACATGTACATGGGTTTACATGTCATGTCCATTGAACCTGAGTTCAAAAAGTGTGAATTAATTGTGTCATTAATATACGTCCATGTAGTGGGGTACATACGATCTAGGTAACCCACGTAATCCATCCGGTGTGTTATTACTCAGATCATCCTGTATACATGGCCAACCCATATCTCTGTACTCTGAGGTACACACCAAGTGTCCCTGGAGAAACAGCAGACTGTGTAGGCCTATCCCAATGCTGCATTATAGCATTATCATACTGAATCATATCCCCCAAAAGGGCCCCAAATGATGTGTAATCTAATATTACATGCCAAATTTTTTTGTTTTTACAACAAACCCCAGTTCTTCCTTCTGTACATGGAATGCCTCCACTGCCACCATAGAATTATTCTCCATTCATTAAAGGATTCAATGATCTCCCCAAAACAAGCATCTCCACTGATCTAACAAAAGATATCATCATCAATGTTTTTTAGAAATATCATATATGAACTATTCATCTTTATATGTTGAAGAATAAAAAAATCAGCTTGTACATTACTCAATATACAACCACAACCACCATTTCCCATTATTTTCATCGTATCAATAATGGATCAATTATATCAAATAATTGCACCATGCAATGGGTGTGCAATGATTTATCATATGATAATACACTGAAACTTGACTAAATGAGGAATTCCATGATGAACAGAGAATACAGGGGTGAAAATAACCGTGTAAAATGAGGGGAATTTACTTGAATCCATATTCATAGAAATTTTGATTCATTTCAATTAGGGAATAAATCGAATAATTAAATATAAATAATGTTCTAAAAATAATATTCGATATTATACCCATACTAAAATATGATCGAACCACATATCAATATGTTTATTGATTGTTCCATGTTCATTAAATAAATCAATAACAGGGATGAAATCAAAAACACACACGTTCAACCTAAATTTGGATCAATTGCAGACGAGGAACAATTGGTATGTCACTATTCAATTGAAGATCCATCAAAATAAATGTGAATCGATCTCGGATTCATGATCTACCATTTTTAACCTACGAGAGAATCCTTAAATCCATTTCGAATAGTTCTCTAGAGGTTGTTGCGTTATAAGACTAACCAACTAATTTTGAAATAATAGACATTTTAATGACTAAATAGTCAATATGCCAAAAAAATAGTATTATTCATTTCGATTACCATGAGGACTTTTCCCTAAACAACCGACACTAAGTAATGTTAATTCACGAATAAGGTCCAAATTTCATCTTCATCTAAACGGTGCCCTACGATTTTTGATCCAAGCACTAATTTAGATGTTATTCAATTTTTTTAGGGAAACTATAGAAACATGCAAGTTAATATATTTAATATGTTTCAAAAACTGATTTTGGGAACATCGGACCTCAAAATCACATTTTGTCTCAGTGCATGGTTTAAAAAAATAATCCCTATAATACCCAAAATAATACATAAATCATATGAGACACAAAATTCTTCCCACCTTTGGGATTTAAATCCTTTAAAATAAAAAATAAGTGCTACTCAAAAATTTGTCGGTACTGAGCACGAATTTGAGCCTCCAACTCCCAATTTATCTCATGGAGATTTCAATGCATCCAAAAAACACGTAACAATGTAATGATTCACCCATGAAGGACCCTCTATTTTTGATCCTCAATCTCAATTGGATAATCCAGAAAGGTTTCTCCATACTCAACTCCATCTCACCCCAGTCTATAATGCGAGAAGACTCATGCACATACCTCCTCATCTATAACACGTGGAAGAAATCATGTACTCTGTATAACTATATAGGTAGTACTAACATGCATTCACCTTTTCCAATTCTATTTTTGTATCTGGAAAGGGCTGATAAACCTTGGGGACTGCTTTCCACCGCAATGAAATCTCTATAATCTACGTCGAGGTGAAACCTGTTAGACACATGGTCTCTTTCCTAAAAATCCATTTTGCTTTTCTACTTGTCAACTTAAGAATTATGATGGTTATATGAAGTATTCATCTACCCATAGATATTATGCACCATCTCCATTATATCTCACACCAAATCCAATCTCAGTAGGGAAGACACTCAGAGATTAGTCCAAAAAAGTGGTGACCAGCATAGTTTCACATATAAAGCCTTGATTGGTTCCATATCGATGGTGGAATGGTAGCGGTTGTTGTACACAAACCCCACCAGTGGTAGATGAACCTCACAACTACATCCAAATTTTATGATCTGGGTGTAGAAGAACTGTAGTTGGGCTGACACCAACTTTAATTTTTACCATGATCAATAATTAATCGGTGATCATTACGACGATGAATGCCAGACTTCACAAAAAATAATGAAAAATTTAGATAAATAAGGAAGAGGCCTTAAACCATTAGAGTGGAACCATTATATCCTGTTTATAATAAATTTGAATAATTTTATAATGAAAATAAAACTTTCATATTCAATATTTTCATTGTTGATGATGTTTATCATCCAAAATGACCCTTCCAAGTTATCTCATTGCACTTGTGAGGATCCAAACTCGAATCCCTATAGTGGTAATCCACATGTTCTCTGATGGCCTCTGATTGGCACCACTCATTCATTGGGTGCTAGGATGATTATGTGAGTGTCTTTTATTAGTCGATCTTAATCGCTTTTTCTTCATCATTGAACAATGTATCTCATTCTTGAGAGGCGTATGAAGAGGATTCAAGAGAGAAATTGTTTACCTAAACTATGTTCAATTCTCTAGGTGTGTGGTTTGCTACATGGTACAATTGAAATACATATCTATTTATTCACATGGGGAATTGGTTAAAATATTTAATTACATAACAATAATTAAATACATTAATTACATTATGTAAAACTCGCAATATTAATCATAATTTCGCATAGTTAGTTATTGTGCAACAACTTTTGGAAGACAAAATTCTAAATAAAATTATGCCTTTTAAAATAATAGAAGCATTTTTTTATTTTCTGCAAACAAGATATATAATTTTTTATCTTCTTGAAAATAATTATTTTAATACCAAACTAGTCTTGGTCTGTTCAAAAACCAATTACATTTATTGAAAACCCGAAATAAAAAATAAAAAATTTATTGTCCTAAATAAGAATTTTATTTACAAAAAATTATATAAATATTTATTAAATGTTCAATAAAATAATTATATATTTTACCCACAATCTGAGGAATAAATATTTATATTATTTTATGCCATAAATTTAAAATGAATAAAATTATTCCACCATCTTGAGAATTATATTTATTAATTAAATTCTACAAGAATTTATTTGAAACCACCAGAAACACTTAGTCTGTTACCCTCAAGGATTTATTCTCATTGTCATTATGTGATCTTGCCTAATGTTCAAGAGTACTATTGAACAATGTATTATGTTACACAGGAGAAAGAACATAAAGTTTCAATAATGACATCCATATACAAACACTCACTGTGTAATATAATCCCTTTGTCGCAATATCTCCTCAAGAAGGTATCATGATATTGTCATCATCTTTTATTCTTGATAAATCATTTTTTAACTACCAGAAATAAAATTTACATTACTACATGGCCATGGAATTCCTTGTGATGGTTCTATTTCAATCAAAGGGATGAGATATAAACTTCCATAAATGGAAGACACAAAACCTTCTTTGAATTACCCATTAATAACATAACACTCTTTATACACCCAACATATCGTACTTCCCTCAAATAGTCAACATGATGGTTTTTGTTAGCAAATCAATGTGTATGAGTCATGAAACATATTAATAATAATCTTAATGTCTAAGGATCATTGCACATGCTTGCAGATAGAAATAACTGATGACAGAAAAATAAGAAGAATTCCTACTGGTAGGTCTATTTTCATAATCATCTATCATGGTGGGTACCAAGTGTGAAATTCATTAGAGAAGTCTCATCTAGTTATGAATAGTCGAACCTGAAGGTCTGCATGCTATGTGTCCCATCATAGTATTCCATCAATCTGTAGAACTATATTTAAGAATATTGTTATATCATTTTCAATTATATTCACATAGTGGGGAACTGTAAGGACCATATCAATAGAAAAATACTCTAGGACATTATTACATCATAGACATGAAGAACAATGAAAAATATGTAATAATAGGCCTAATGTTTATATACATTAAATATCCATGTAATCAAAGTACAAAATTTCGGTTTTATGTCATCAAATCTTACAAACTCCAACATTAATTGGATCCAAATGGCTATGAATTATAGTCCGCTAGACTTTCCATTACGATCACGTTTCTGGTGAGTTAGGGATTTATTCAAGGGGACTAACACATTGTATTCCTTGGAAATACTACTCACTACAAATTCACATCCTTGAGAAATATCCCTCAATAGATGATACTTCTCACGTATGTTATTCATCTGATGATGCAACCTAGTCTATTTTATGAGAGCCATCACTCTAAAATTATCAAAATACTATGTGATGAGATCTATAATGCTAGGTATCAATTCCATATCCTATACGATGATTTGTATCCAAAATGGTTCTTTAGATACCTCATAAGTTGTGATATATTTAGACACTACAGTAGAATCTACGACCGTACTCTCCATTGTGATCTTCCATCTCACTACACCTCCATTCAAAGGGAAACCGTTTCCTGTTTGAGACTTCATGTCAAGTTGATTAGTCTGTAAACTTGAATCTGCATATCCTCTGAGGACTAGTTCCTCATCTCCTCCATAAAACAAGAACATATCCTTAGTACACCTCAGATACTTTAGGATAGTCTTTACATTCATCCAATGGTTGTAACCTGGGTACGCATGATATCATTATACCACAGTCATTGCATTGGATACATCGAGTCTAGTACATTGCATGACCTACATGACTGGCCCAATCATTAATGAATATGTAGTACTTTACATTATAATTCATTCCACATGTTTTAAGGACAAATCTTCTTGGAAAGATGAATTACATTTGTTGTTATAAACAATAAAATCATGGATTGTTATGTATTAAATATTTTCTATATAATATCAATGTATATACTTTGACTTGGGAAACAAAATCCATGGATCTATCAAGATGGGTCTTGATCCAAAGAATATTTGCTTCCTCACCCAAGACATTCATGGAAAATAATTCATTCTACCATGCCTTAATAGACTATAATACAAGTATCTCATTTCCAATATTTAATATGTCATTGTAATATACTATTAAGAAATCAATTGTATTCCCACTAAACATTTTGTACAAACAAGGCTCACATTAGTTCATGATAAACCATTTTTTCATTATGGATTCATCAAAATGAATGATTGATGACTTAGATGCTTGATTTACTCCCCAAATGGAATTATCCATCTTTCATAACATAATGGAATCATTTGGAGTCATAATCCCTTCATGTTGTATCATGAAAACAACTTCATAATGGTTCCCATTATGGAATGATATTTTCAAATCCATTTTCCAAATCTCATTGTCATGATAAGAGGCAATGGCCAATAAGATTTCTAAGGGATTTTTACATTGCAAATGGTGAAAATTTTTCATTGTTTTCAATTCCTTGACAATGTTTGAACCCTTCTTCAAGAGGTTATGCCTTATTTGTATTGACATGTCTTTCCATGTCCAATTTCTTATTGAACACCCATTTTCAACCAACATGCTTTACATAAATTGGAGAATATACCAAAATCCAGACATTGTTTTGGTACATGTAATTCAATTCAGAATGCATGGATTCGTTCCACTTCACAACATTTTTACAACATACATAATCCTTGTAGGATAGAGGTTAATTATTATCAATTAAAAATGAGTCACCATCCTTGGTAACCAGATAACCTTACGGTTATGGTTTTCTACCCTCTCTTGTACTCTTACGCAATTCTTCTGTCTCTAGAATAGTTTTTTCATCCATGGGGAGTTGTGTAATTTTATCTTGAACTAACTCTTGTGTACCTTTACCTCAACATACTCAAATTCTATCTCACTCCAACTATATCTTTCGGATATGTGCTCCCTCTCAAATTATATGGCGTTTCTAGATAATATAACATTTTTTATGATGGATTTTATTTTTAATATCCCCTGGTTTCATTAGGGCATCTTATATTTGTACACTTTGTTCCTCATGGTGCAATTTTGTTACCTAAAAAGGCCTAAACAAATGCATCACTTCCACACAGATGTAAATTTGATAACAAGTATTTCTTTCCACTCTAGAACTTGTATAGAATTCGATTTATCGATTCAGTTTCTATTTGGTTTTGTATCTACACTGATATTTTTAATTCATATCCCCAAAAGGATAATGGAAGAATCGCATGACTCAACCTTGATCTCAATAAGTCTAATAGGATCATGTTCATCCTTTCTCTCACACCATTCCATTGGGTTTTGTATGGAGTAGTGATTTGTGATCGCATCCCAAACTACCATAAGTAATCAATGATGAATTGATTAAGATATTCACCACCTCGTTTAGAGAGGTGTTTCTTAATCATCTTACCATGATGGTTCTCAACATCATTCTTTCGATTTTGATTTTATCAAAGGAACCCGACTTATATATAATTTAAGTATATATATCCATATCTACTAAAATCATCAGTAAAAGTTAGGATTTTTGAGTACCCACGCATGGATTCAATTGGAAATGGTCCACATATATCGGTATGAACCAATTCAAGATGTTCTTTTTCCCTTTCACCTTTCCCACTAAAAGGTGCTTTGGTAACTTTTCCTAGTAAACATGCCTGACAGATTCCAAGTGGTTTTAGTTTAATTGATTCTAAATATCCATCTAGATGTAACTTTGTCAAGCATTTCTCATTTACAAGACCTAGCCAGTGATTACAAATATGTGTGTGGAATGTTTCATGGGAAGTATATTTTTTATCAATTTCCAATAATTGGTTAGTGTAATCCAACATTTAATGATATTTTATAAATGTTCCCTACCAAAAAAATTTATCTTTATAAAATAAGCAACATTCAATTACAAACATAAAAAAAATTCCATCTATATATAATCTAGATGATGAGTCAATAAGGTTTTCCTTATGACTTTTCCATTTCTTCTTGTTTTGAAAATCACAAACAACTTAACATTATGCAAAAATGTTTTACCCTTGTTTTACTTCTATAAGGAAAATTTCCTTCCTTAAGGAAATTTACCTATATCTTGTTTTGATAGTTCATATAAATATTATTTATTAAGAATAAAAATCAGATTGAAATCTATATTCTCGAAATCGCACAATACTACATATGAAGTATTCTGTTTTATGATCAGAATTCTCATTCGGAATTCTAGTGGAGAATACTCATTCCGAATTCCTGTGCAGAATTCTCATTCCAAATTCCTGTGCAGAATTCTCATTCCAAATTCCTCAGAATTCTCATTCTGAATTCCAGTGAAAAATTCTCATTTGGAATTCCTATGCAGAATTCTCATTCCAAATTCCTTTGCAGAATTCTTATTCTGAATTCCTGTGCAGAATTATCATTCCAAATTCCTATGCAGAATTCTCATTCCGAATTCCTGTGCAGAATTATCATTCCGAATTCCTGTGTATAATTCTCATTCCAAATTCTTGTGCAGAATTCTCATTCCGAATTCCTATCCAAAATTCTCATTCCGAATTCATGTGCAGAATTCTCATTCTGAATTCCTGTGCAGAATTCACATTCCCAATTCCTGTGCCGAATTCTCATTCCGAATTCTGGTGCAGAATTCTCCTTCCGAATTTTGGTACAGAATTCTCATTCCAAATTTTGGTGCAGAATTCTCATTCTGAATTCTGATCATGAATTCTGAATATGAATTCCCTAATAACTTGAATCCGAATATCATTGTATTATAGACTCCGAATAAATATTTCATTAGACTCCGAAATTTTTACTTACACTTCGATATTTTTCTTACACTTCCATATTTTTCTTACGCCATGATTTTTTTCTAACACTTCTATATTTCTCTTACACTTAGATATTTTGCTTACACTTCAATATTTTTCTTACACATCCATATTTTGCTTACACTTGCATATTTTGTTTACACTTCAATATTTTTCTTACACTTTGATATTTTCCATACACTTACATATTTTTCTTAAACTTCAATATTTTTCTTACACTTCGATATTTTTCTTACACATCCATATTTTTATTACAATTCAATATTTTTCTTACACTTCAATATTTTTCTTACACTTCCATATTATTCATACACTCAGATATTTTTCTTACACTTCAATATTTTGCTTACATTTCCATATTTTTCTTACACTTCAATATTTTGCTTACACATCGTTATTTTGCATATACATCCATATTTTGATTACCCATTAATATTTTGATTACACTTAAAAAATTTTCATACACTTTGATATTTTTCTTATAATTCCATATTTTTCTTACACTCAGATATTTTTCATACACTTCAATATTTTTCTTACACTTCCATATTTTTCTTACACTTAAATATTTTTCTTACACTTCAATATTTTGCATACACTTCGATATTTTTCTTACACTTTCATATTTTGCTTACACATCAATATTTTTCTTACACTTCAATATTTTGCTTACACTTTGATATTTTTCATACACTTACATATTTTTCATTAACTTCCATATTTTTCTTACACTTTGATATTTTGGTTACACTTCAGTATATTTCTTACACATCGATATTTTTCTTACACTTCGATATTTTTCTTACACTTCCATATTTATCATACACTTCGATATTTTTCTTACACTCTGATATTTTCCTACATTCCGAACATTAGTTTTGCTTATGCCTACACATGTTTTGTTATAAAATTATGTCGTCCATTCTGTTTCTAACTAACCGTTGGTTTAGTGACAATTGTACATGTCCCTCCAAAACTTAAGGAAAATATGACCGTTGTAGGAGGGAGTTGACCGTTGGAAATTTGCCTATAAGTTTGAGCTCATTTGAACAAGATCATAATACTGAACTTCGAAAACTTGACAAATTTTGCTTCTATTCTTTTGAAAGGATTTCTAGAGAGAGGGGATCCAATTAACTCTCAATCATCGTGTAGAAAGATTGAACTACTTGTTCAAACTTTTCCTTGTGCAGATTGCTTCGTGCAACTCCGAATTTTGGTGATTACATTCAAGGGATTCCGGTGATAGGAAGACAGAGGTGCTGACTTCCTTGAAGTTCGAGGGCTTCCCTGATGAGGAAGACAGAGGTTCAACTACCTTGAAGTTGATGGTTTGTGGCGATAGCAAGACAGATACTCTGATCTTCGTATCGAGGGCTTACCTGGTGCCGGTAAAATAGACTTGCTTGGAAGTATAAACCAAGGGACCTTTATCCATGGTTGTTGGATACCATTCTCTTTGGGTTAAAAGAGTTATTGATTGTTACTTGTAGTACTACTACTTGTTTTTATTCTGCATATTGTATTCTATGGAAGGTATAATCTTCTTATATTCCAATAAACTTGTACCTTGATTCATTTATATTCTATATGCTTTAACATAGAATTTCATATTGTAATCATTGGTTTGGTTTCAATTTCCGGATCCTTATTTCCGGAACACTTTTTTTGGAATCACTTTACAGATTTAAGCAAGTGCATAGAACTAGATGTTTGTAACTTCATACCTTGTTCCAATTCTCCAATTGTTGTTAGAGGTGTTGAGAATTTGATTAGTTTAACTTTGTTGATCTTAGATCATTCCTTGTTGAAGGAAATTTTTAATGTGTGCAATTCCCCCCCCCCCTCTTTTATATTGAGCATCTATATCATTATTTGGATCCAACAGTTGGTATTAGAGCAGGTCTATGGAATAATTTACTCACATATAATTTTTCCTAGCTCAGTTTTTCCTTTGTTTTAAATTTTCCTTACTTAGGATTATATTCGTTGAATACAAACTTTTGTTATTAACATGTTTGTGTGCCAAAGATTTTTTAGAGATGGAAGGTTTGAACGATGGATCCATAGACAATCTTAATCATACAAGACCACCAATTTTTTATGGTGATGATTATGAATACTGGAGAGTTCGAATGAAGACTTTCGTTATCAATACTGGAGTAGATATCTTTTTTATGCTAACCGGAGGCTATAAAATTCATAATAAGGAAGTGAGTTCTTTCACAAACCAAGATAAGGATGATTATAAATTGAACTGTATGGTACGCAATACTCTACTATATTCAATGACTATGAACATATATATCCAAATTTCTTCATGTGAAACAGCTCACTGTATATGGAAGAAACTTTAAGTTACTCATTTTAGTATATACAAAGTGATAGGTACAAGAAGTTCTATGCTTAGAACAGTGTATCATGGCTTCAATTTTCCTTATTGTGAACCCATTTACAAAGTTCAAGAGAGGTTTATGAGAATTGTAAACATTCTAAAATCTAAGGGACAGAATGGTCTAGATGGTGAATCTCTTGTGGGAAAGATCATTAATATTATGACCAATGAGTGGGAATCAAAGAGAATAGCTATTGATGAGAATAGGAAGGTCACTCAAATTTCATTAGATGAACTATTTGGAACTCTTCTCCAACATGAAACAATAATGAAGAGAGATGCAGACAACATCAAGAAGAAAAATGGAAATGGTATTGTTGCTTTTACAACAACATCAAATCATTTGATAGATAAAACTCCTAAGAGGGTAACTAGATCCAAGTCTAATAAGGTTATTATCCAATCAGTATATAGTGATAGTTAAGTCTTAGAGAATGAATTAGCAAATCATACTCGAAAGGATGAACGAGATAGCTGGTCAGAGAAATTTCCAATCCAAGTATAAGAAAGAGGAAAGTAAATAACGATGGAGAATTAAATTTGTATGAATGCATGAGAGTTTGATATATTAGGCCAGATTTTAATTTGATAAAAAAAATGAATGAAAAGAGAGGCATTCTGAAAGGAACAGGAAGTAGTATTAGAAATCTAAAGATAAGAATGTTCTGAAAGCTAATGACACCTGGAGTGCCAGTGGTGGTGACTCTTCAGATGAATCTTCTGATTATGAATATTCAGGATAGATGAATCATGGTCTTATAGACAGATTACCTATTAACAATCATTACTTCATAGCTAAGGTACACAATGCGGAATCATTGACCAATGTTTCTTTAAATTCTAATGATAGTAACTATTATAACTCTTCAAATGAAGATTTCTCTTATTGTGAAGAAAATATTACACCTTCCTATGAAGAAGTTTCTAGGTTTTCTGAACTTCTTGAAATTTAGAATTCTAAACTCAATAAAAAACATGATAAGGAAAACCCTAGGAACACTATTTTTACAAAAGAAATATTAGATCTTTCTGAAGATCTTGAGAGGAAAAATTTTGATTTTACAAGTATTTCAAAAAATATTGAGAAAGTAAATTATGAGAATGATAATCTTTATAAAGATCTAGAAAATGTAATTTCTATGAATAGTTTTTTAAAGCCTAGCTCTAGTTCCAAATCTAACAATTTTGAAGATAAAAACATGGTTGTAAAACTCAAGTCCGATATTTTTTCCTTAAAGATGTTTTTGTCAAACTTTACCCATGGTTAATAAAATTTTGATAAGATGTATTCACAAATACAACCTTTATGAAACAAATCCGGGTTTGGTTATACCCATGCAAAACCAATTTTTAGTAACAATTATTTTGTTCCTCAATGTGCCCCATTTTATACCAAATTTCAATGTGGTGGTCAGTGGGAAAAGAATTGTTCTTTAAACAAATACAAATCCTTAGGTTTTCATAAGGCTTATTTCTCTAAGAAGATATAGATGCCCAAAAATTTTTTATCTGAAAACCTCAGATCCAAACAAGTTTGGATTCCGAATGTCTAACTCTATTCTTATTTTCAAAAAGATAAAGGAAGTACCAAAAACTATACATGGTACCTGGTTAGTGGATGTTCCCGAAATATGACTGGTAACAAAAACTATTTTGAAAAGATTATCAAGATGAAAGGTGGAATAGTAACGTTCAGAGATAATGCTCAGGGATAAATTATTGGTATAGGAAACATAGTTCTTCTAGGTAAAACCTTGATTTCAAATGTTTTATTTGTTTAAAAGGAGATATCATTCTTCAATTTATCAGAAATCAAGATCAACTTTCTGAAATTTTCACAAAATATTTACCCTCCGATATATTTGAATACATTAAATAGAAGTTAGGAATGATAACAGTAAGGTAATAATTCTTCATTACCTTCTTGTTGAAATAATCACCTTATAGTAATAAACTCCTTTTTATAGTGGGGGTACATTTTCTTTGGTAATCAAAATATTCATAATCAGATTTTATTTCATTTGTAATCAAAATTTTCGTAATGAAACTTTTTCGTACTCATGTCTTTCCTACTCGGATTTTCGTAATTATTTTTTTTCGTAGTGAGTTTTTCGTAGTAAAATTTTTCTTCAAGAAAAATGTCACATATTAAGAATAAACTTCCTAGCTAATCTAAAAGGTAATATTTCCTTACTTAAGTCTTTGTTGCCATATTTTTTTTTTCTGGTAGTTTCTTATGTATTTTAAAAATTCTTGGATTCTAGTTTTCTCAAATCCGATTGTTTTTTCTTAAAAAACATCAAAATATCAGATTAGAGATTTCCTTGTGGGTATGTTTTCAACAATCCGATCAAATCAAAGAGTTTTTCAACCGTTAAATCGTTCTTGGAAGAGTACGAATTGTCTGAGGAAGAGACCTATGAAATGAATTTTCTTGAGGAAGGGGTAGAAAAGGAGAAAATAGACGAAGATAAGATTGTTCAACATTCATAAAGTGAGAAAGAATATCCTAATGAATAGACTATTCCGAAAGTCGATAAGGGCAAGAAACTAGTTGTTGGCACTCCAACAAAATATATTATAAGAAGAAAAGAAGATGAAGGATCATCCCAATGGAAGCTGATACAGTCAGAGGAAGAACCATATCCAACCAAAATTTTAGATTCTGAGTCATCCGTCTTTGGACATGACTTTTTTGAACAGTCCTTAAAGAAGCTGGTGGACATCATTCCAATTTTTATAGCAATAGAATCCAGATGCTAGATGCTTCAGCATTGCATGAATCAGAAATCAGACTCTATATCCATGGTAATGGATATGTGTGCTAAGCATGAGGCTGATTATAAAAAATTTCTTATCAATTATGATGCTCATATATTTTCTTGCAATAAGATAACCAAGTGGACTAAGAAATTTGTTCAAGACATTACAGAATTTGATCAATTCCATGTAGATGTTAAAAATGATTTTGATTCCAAAGACTCTAAAATCAAGGATCTTACAAATTCTTTTGAGAATTTTACTCTTGAGAAAGATGTTAGAATGAAGGATGTCAATGATCTAAATGGGAAGCTATGTTCTCATGTCCAATACTACAGGGAGGAAAAATATCTTCAGATTCAGTTGGAAGAAATAGTTGTAAAGAAAGATGATGCTCTTAAAGCTCAGGTAGTGGAAATGGAGTCTCAAGATGCAAGAATCGTTGCTTTAGAGAAGCAAGTGTAGGATGACCCCAATGAAATGAAGAAGCTAATGAAAATTGTCAAAATGTATATGCCCAGAGAAAAAAGAAACAAAATATACCACTCCGATCTTTTGTTGTACTATTTTCCTTGTATTAGTTATTTCTAATATTAATGAAATTTTGGTTACTTGTATTTTGGTTGGTTGAATGAACTAATATTTCAGGTACATTATTATATTTTCCATTCCCTCAATTCTTTTTGAAAATCACAAAGGGGGAGAAGGAAAAAGAATTACTCAAAATAAAGAGAAAGAAGAATCTAAAAAGGAGAAGAAAAATTTCTAAGAAGAAATATCTCTAAGTAAGGGAGAGCTTATCTAAGGGGAGTTTTTCATTTCCATGTTTTCCATTCTTATGATAATGAAAATTCCATTCAGGAAATATGGAATACGATCCGTAGAGTTCTAAAGCCTAAGGGGGAGTTAGTCTTATTCACTATCATTCATAAACAAAGGTATATAAGCTTTAATTTCAAAGTCTAGAAATTTATTCTAAGCTCTTATATTTTTTTCATAAGGATGTTTTTGCTTTCCAAAAATGTGGAGATTGTAGAGTCAGTAAGGTTTTCCTTATGAATTTTCCATTCCGTCTTGTTTTGAAATTCTCAAACACCTTAACATTAAGAAAATATGTTTTTACCCCTGTTTTACTTCATTAAGGAAAATTTACTTAAGGAAATATACCTCTATCTTGTTTTCATTGTTCCTATCAATAGTTTTTCTTAAGAATAAAAATCGGATAGAAATCTGTATTCTCGGAATCGTACAATACAGAGATATGAAGTATTCTGTTTTATGATCAGAATTCTCATTCCGAATTCCAGTGCAGAATTCTCATTCTTAATTCCTGTGCAGAATTCTCATTCCGAATTCCTGTGGAGAATTCTGATTCCGAATTCCTTTGCGGAATTCTCATTCCGAATTCCTGTGTGGAATTCTCATTCCTAATTCCTGTTCGGAATTCCCATTCTAAATTCCTATGCATAATTCTCATTCCGAATTCCTGTGTTAAATTCTCATTTGGAATTCCTGTGCTGAATTCTCATTCGGAATTCTTGTGCATAATTCTCATTCAGAATTCCTGTGTAGAATTCTCATTCTGAATTCCTGTGGAGAATTCTCATTCTGAATTCCTGTGCAGAATTCTCATTCCGAATTCTGGTGCAGAATTCTCATTCTGAATTCTGGTGCAGAATTCTCATTCCGAATTCTGGTGTAGAATTCTCATTCTGAATTCTGGTGCAGAATTTTCATTCCGAATTCTGATCATGAATTATGACTACAAATTCCCTATTAAAGATAATCCGAATTTCCTTGTATTATAGAATCCAAAAATATTTTTCATTAGACTCCAACCTTTTTACTTACACTTTGATATTTTTCTTACACTTCCTTATTTTTCTCACACTTTCATATTTTGCTTACGCTTCCATATTTTTCTTACACATTGATATTTTTCTTACACTTCAATATTTTTCTTACACTTAAGATATTTTTCTTAAAAATTAATACTTTTCTTACACTTCCATATTTTTCTTACACTTCCATATATTTCTTACACGTCAATATTTTTCTTACAGTTCGATATTTTTCTTACACTTCCATAGTTTTCTTACACATCAATATTTTATTTACACTTTGATATTTTACCTACACATCCATATTTTGATTACACTTCAATAGTTTGCTTAAAATTCAATATTTTTCTTACACTTCCATATTTTTCTTACACATTGATATTTTTCTTACACTTCAATATTTTTCTTACACTTCCATATGTTTCCTATACTTTAATATTTTTCTTACACTTTGATATTTTTCTTACACTTCCATATTTTTCTTACACTTCAATATTTTTATTACACTTCAATATTTTTCTTACACGTTGATATTTTTCTTACACTTCCATATTTTTCTTACACATATATATTTTGCTTACACTTCCATATTTTTCTTACACTTCAATATTTTGCTTACACTTCGATATTTTTCTTACACTTCCATATTTTGCTTTCAGTTCAATATTTTTCTTACACTTCAATATTTTGGTTACACTTTGATATTTTGCATGTACTTCCATATTTTTCTTACACTTCAATATTTTTCTTACACTTCGATTTTTTTCTTACACATCGATATTTTTCTTACACTTCGATATTTTTCATATACTTCGATATTTTTCTTACACATCCATATTTTGATTGGACTTTGATATTTTTCTTACACTCTGATATTTTCCTACATTTCGAAATTTAGTTTTACTTTAGCCTACACATGTTTAGTTATAAAACGATATCATCCATTCTGTTTCTAACTAACCATTTGTTTAGTGACACGTGTACAGGTCCCTCCAAAATTTAAGGAAAATATGACCATTGGAGGAGGGATACGACGGTTGAAAATTTTCCTATAAATAGGAAATAATTTGAATGAGCTCATAATATTGAACTTTGACAACTTGAAAACATGTTCTTGCATGCTGTTGAAGTGATTTCTAGAGAGAGATGCTCTTATTAACTCTCAAGAATCGTGCAGAAAGATTTAACTACTTGTTCAAACTATTCCTTCTGCTGATTTCATCGTGCGACTCCGAATGTTGGTGATTAAATTCGAGGGCTTTTTGGGATAGGAAGACAGAGGTGTCGACATCCTTGGAGTTTGAGGGCTTCCTTGCTGGGGAAGACAGATGTTCCAACTAACTTGAATTTGAGGGCTTGCGGGGATAGAAAGGAAGAGACTCCGATCTTCGTATCGAGGGCTTACCCTGGTGTGGGTACGATATACTTTCTTGAATGTATAAATCAAAGGACCTTTATCAAAGGTTGTGGGATACCCTTCTCTTTGGGTTAAAAGAGTTATTTTTTGTTACTTGTACTTGTACTACTTGTTTTTCTGCAGCATATTGTATTGTAAAGAAACTATAATCTTCTTATATTTTCTTACACTTGTACTCTGATACATTTAGATTCTATACACTTTATGGTAGAATCTCATATTATAAACTTTTGTTTAGTTTCAATTTCCAGATCCATATTTCCAAAACCTATTTCCGGAATCACTTTCCATATTTAAGCAAGTGCATAGAACTAGAAGTTTGTAACTTTATACCTTGTTCCAATTCTCTAATTGGTGTTATAGGTGTTATAAATTTTCTTATTTTAGCTTTGTTAAACTTATATCTTTCCTTGTTTAAGGAAATTTTTTAAGTGAACAATTCCCCCCCCCCACTTGTATATTGAGCATCTACATCATTATTTCGATCCAACACTAGATACAAAAATAACATTTTTAGTAATATAACACACATAATGACAACCCATTTACACCTAGATCATCCTAGTTAGAAACATGTCGCGGTAGTCCCCAATAGTTACATTAGTAATTTTGGCTCAATTGGATGCTCGTAGATCTACCTATCCTTTGATAATACTCATAAATCTACATGGTTCCTATATTTGGATACATATGTGAGCCCCACAAGTTATATCTAACACTGAAATTGTAGAAACAAATTGATTTCATTCGATAACAAATGCACCTGAAGCTTGTCTTTTCTTATCATGCAGGGTGCAGTTCTTCTTCTAGTTGGCTATCTTTCCACATGAAAAAAATGAACTCTTTTCCCCTTTCCTCACCTTTGATCGTCCTTTTCATGTAAGGTCATGTAGAATCCTTGGACATATTGTTCTTTTCCTTCCCTTTCATCTTATTCACCCAAAGGACAGAAGGATTCGAATGATTTATATTTTTTCCCCTTGGAGAATTAGGATAAGAATATCGGATATAGACTTCTCAATGTTGTTCATGTTGATATTGACAACAATGTTGGAGAAATCTATGTAAAGTCTTGAATTTATCCATGTAATGTTTTTAATTATATTGAATTATTATTATTCTCTAATAATTGATAGCGCGTGATTCCAAGGCCCTGTGTTCCCATAATGAATTTCAAATCTTTTCTTAAGGTACATTCAGTGAAGACGCGAACAACATTTTGTTAAATATGAGTCAATTCTTAGAATTGAAATCGGAGGACACCGGTGAACTTGCAATGCCGATATTCTCTTAAAGAGACCTTCAACTCTTCAACCGTAGGTTGTGTGTGGAAGATAAGTTTTCAGATATTCATTGACAAGTTAAAAGAAAAATTATAAAATAAAACCATAAATTTTATTTTATTTATTTAAAACCATTCATTTGAAATTGGTGGTGGGGACCACTCGACCTTGAAAACTCTTTTTTAGTGTGAGGTACATTTTGTAATTCCCCAAATTAATGAACAAATAATAATCTTAATTAAGTTGGATCGTCAAATCTTGTGGTTGGGGGATCGTTGGAAAATCTTTTTCACGAGAACTCCTGGTGGAAGAAACTTGGGAAGATCCAATGAAGAAATAAAAACTCTCCTGATCAAGAACGTTGAATTGAAATTGGATCGTGGTTCAGAAGCGTGTTGCAGGAGTGATGAACCTCGGTGTCTCCATTAACTACATATTCTTACTCATAAAACCTCCAACAATCAAATGAGTTATGGAATTTTTTAATTTTGTTCTTCGTAATGAATATTTGTTTCCAATCTATGAAACACCTTATAATGACTTAACGTGGAGGGTGTGGTCCTAATGAACATGGCCTGATCCATATACTACTTCAATGTTGACGTGTTCTTCATGGGTGAATTAATGAGTTGAGCGGAACCTGACCATGTCTCTAGCGACCAATGCCAGCAGGGCACAAGGTGGCCGCCGGTTCAACGGTCAGCCACAATGGCGGGGCGACGCTACTGCGTGTGCAGATGGAGGCATCAGGCTATCATCCTTGGTGGTGTAAGAAGTTAACCGACACCCGTCTCGCCACACGGTGGCTGGGTGGCGCTCATCTGTGCCACTGGAAGAGGATAAGGCCGCCACTGCGTAGCAGCGGTGGCGCAACTGGTGGGAAGCTATCACCCGGCCGAATGCGGGAGGAATGTGGTGCCATCATGCCACTGAAAGGGGTACTGGCATGACTTCTGGCCTACAATTCCATGCAGGGTAAGACCGCACCGGTGGTTCCCACATTCTTGCAGGTGGCGCCATATTGCGCGGTTGGGTTGGCCAAGACGAAGGGTCTACTAGACTGTTCAGAATTCTGAGGGGTACCTCCCCCCTGTGTAGCAGCTAGGGGATGCCCCACCACGGATGACCGCACCTAGCCGAGGAGGTCGTGCCCAGTGAACCGGGCCAACCCATTTGGACCTAGGCCCATTTGAACCCATATATTCCTTTATGGACAAATCCTGAGAACTGAGCATCCATTTGATGAACAATTTGAGGAACAAGAATCCTTGGATCATGAAGGTCTTTTTGGTATAATCAACTCGTGTTTTTGATAAATTTGGAGTATCACCAACTTGAATCGAATCTGATTCCAATTGGGTCCTCGGAATGGAAACACTAATAACGTACAGACCGGGCATCCGAATGACATTCCATCTATCGTGTTGGGTCCCTTATGATGTGGAAGACCTCTAGAATACTTTATCATGGGAATTTGTGGTATTTGATGTATCGACTAATGGATTGAGGAGAAGATCCTTCAATAATCATGCATGCTTAGTGCGAGAACTCTGTGGATGGATGTACTTGAAGAATCTACTAATATTGTGTGGTTCATCTGTAGATCCTATGTGGGTCACCTTCAGATCCTGTGGGGGCCATATTCGGATCCTATGTGGGTCAGCATCTTCCGATCCAGTGTGGGTCATCTTCAGATCCTATGGGGGTCATCTTCGATCCAATGATGGTCAATAGCCAAGCTGCTCGACGAAGTATGATGATCTAGAAATACAACTAATAATTTATACTTCTGTTCTTAAGTTATACATCAGTGAGTTGATTCTTTACCATGGTGGTATTCTACTCGTTTTCGTACCATTGTGGTACTTACCTTTTTTGTACACTTCTGTGTGGAATTACCTTTTTTGTACATACCTTTGTGGTACACTTCTATGTGGTGATACCTTTTTGGTATTAATATATGTGGTGTTACATTTGTGGTACATACCATTGTAGTGTTACCATCTTGGTATAAATTCCTTCATGGAATAGTTGTACTTCTGGCTAAAGAGTTGGGAATTATGATTCCCTTCGAAGGAGATGGGTATACTTGGAAACATCAGTATATGAATGTGAATATACCTAGTTAATGTTTTTATTGCTACATTCTTTGTGATTGAGGTATTCTATTGTCTTTTTTTCTTTTTTCGAACTCTAGGAGGCCATCAGCGGTCTCGTGGTCGCTTCTGTGTATTGTCATACTCACCCCTATGTGGGCAACACCCGCACCTTATGGGATCTTGTGCAAACGACATACAACATTAATCAAGGATGATGGTTTTAGAACTAAAGCCTCCTCATAGGTGGAACAATAGGTGAGACCCACCATAGAGATGACCATTTGAGAGTTGTACCAATCCATTAGGCCGGATCCTTGGTGGGTGTTCAAAGGATATGTTTGTAGTTTTACTTGTTATTTCTATTTGGTCTTGTATTCCATCCGCCTTTAATTTCTCTACTCACTCAATTTACTATGTATTTTACTTCGTCTTGTATCTTTCTGTGTTCATGGATTTGGTGAGATCTAGGTTAAAAAGGAAATGCCTTCCCGAATTTAGGGATATGCATTTTCGGTGCAAGTAGCCAGCCACTAGCCTATGGACGGCAGGCTCGGGGTAGTCACGGCATGAGCCCCCGGGGACGGTTCATGAAAAAATGGTATCGGAGGATTTAGTTCTACACGAGAACATGGACTTTGATATTTTTATTCGGTGATTATGTTATGTTTAAGGAGTGTGGTTTTTAATTTTGGGAACCCAATGTTGGTTCGGTAACCAACATATCCATACACAAGGACCCTGAATTCTGATTTTTGACTCAGTGCATGAAAACAATTATTGTGTGTGTGCTTTTTGAAAATACTTATTTATGATCTCTTTGAGTTAGCTCACTATGTATAACATATCGACTATAGTACAACCATTTGTTTTTTTTAGGATTCATCTACACAGGCAGCCAGCCATGGTTACATGTATAGTACAAGATGATAGCCCACCAAGTGATGAGGCTTCAGTATAGGTGCCCCTTACGGTAGTTGTAACATCATATGGTGTACGAGCAGCACCACTAACCATTGGGAAGTTGATGCCACCAGCCCCACCTTCATAGGATGCACACTGATTGATCGCGTTGCATGAGTTCCAGCACTAGAGGCCACTAAGGTTTCTAAGAGAGATAGATCCACAGGCAGCCGAGGACTGGATGGAGGCGATGGATAGAGTTTTTCTACTTGTAGGGACACCAACTAATCTCATAGTGATCCATGAAGGCAGTCTTCTTCAGGAATCAGTGGGAAGATAGTGGAGTGTGATTCTCTAGGTTTACAATGAGGTCACACTCTCCTGGGCATATCATGAGAGCCTTTTAATGGCAGAGTTCATCACAACGACCATACACTCAATGAATATACTAGATATTCTCAACACACAACAGGGATGCATGACCATGGCTCAGTATTAAGTGTGGTTCATCGACCTCTCACGCTACTCCACAGACATGGTGCATTATACTTTCTTCTAGGCCCGGATCTTCGAGTAGGGGATTGGGTGAGATATTAGTTCTTAGATTAGTTATTTCAGCATCCCGACATCGGCAGGGGTGTTAGTTTAGAAACTCATAGTGGAGAGCTTCCTTGGTGAGTAGTTACCAGTAGTGAGACCCACCAACGGACATTGTCACGAACCAATCTGAGTGGACCATGTACCGGTTGTAACACCCCGAGATTTAATGAAAAATATTCTTTTAATTTCATTAATGTCTTCTGTTGTATGATACACCAAGATTACCTTGCACTATACGCAACACCGTATTAGCTTGCAGTATATGCAACACTATTTTTGGATCGTGTTACACAAAATTTTGATAATAGTTATTCTACGCAACATTGTGTATATATATATATATATTCAATGTATAGATGAAATATGGTTGGATTCTGTTATACAAAACAACGAATGATTCTTGCACAACAAGCAACCCTGACTTGGCTTGCATTACACGCAATCACAACCTTCTTCGATAGCGTGTGTTGTACGCAATATCGGGTTTTACTAAACAACGATATATTATTATAATATTATTATGAACTAGCCGTTATGAATAGTATTAACTAAATTTTGAATTTTATAACATTATTATTCATCTTACACATTTTATAGAACATGGTATAAGAACAAAATAAATTTTTCGGGTAAAATGAGTATTTTAAAAAAAATGCAGTTTTGCCGCCTTTTGATGGCGCGCCCACATTAAATCTAGTTTTTGACATGTTTATAAGTTCAATTTGACAAAATAACTTTCTTCTTTGGAATCATGAAATAAAAATTTTCTTTGGATAAATTTTTCATATTATTCTGGTAACTTTCATATTTTGATGAATAGTAAAAACATGCTATATTTTAATTAAAAACAACTGTTTTCATCGCAATAATTTATATGGTTATATTATAATATTGAATGGTTTTAAATTATAAATAGAATATATTTTTACAATTTAATATAATGTATGCCATTAGCATTGATTCTACCTTGAATTTGTAGGATAAATCAATTCAATCTTTTGCAATGTTTTAATGAAAAACCTGTTTTCTTTGGACAACGAGATTAATTTTAATTTAATTTCTGAAACATTTGTGTATTGAATTTGGAAAAATGGATTCCATATTTGGAATTAGTGGATCCAAATTATTTTTATAATCTACTTTTAATTTTTGGGAATTATGAATAGTAAGTACGGTAAATTATATTTACCATAGTTAAAGGTAAATTGGGTAATTAAGGGTAAATATAATATTATAAAATTACCCTAACACATGTAAAAATCCTATTGGATGACTAACAGTCGACCCATATCACCTAAGGGTTGGATTAGATTCATTTAATGGACTTTTTTCCATGAAAATAATTTAATTATTATTAAAACCAAAGAATGTGACAAATGTCAATTTCTTAAATCTTATAAGTATAATAATTTTAATCTAGTGATAAACCTAATGAAACTTCGAAACTGAATAGTCTCAAGAAAGCTAATACAGTTATCTACATCATAAGAAATTATTTATAATTTTTAGGGATTAAATAATTATCATTTTTTATGACACAAAGATGATGCAGTAATTATCTTATTGATGAAATATTGACATAATTGATGTTATAAATACCAAAATAAATGTAATTCAAGACTTTTTATGAATTAAAATAATTTTATAGTTTAATATGACATGTTAGTATTGATTTAATTAAATTTATTCGAACTAAGAATTCTGTTATGATTTTCACAGAAATCAATTACTAAATAGTGTCAAAATTGACATAAAATAGTTTTTTAAAAAAATATTATATTATTAATTGTTATTTTACTACTAAAAATCTAAGGGTCGGCCAAATAACTTAGATAAGGTTATATATATTAATAATAAACAACTTGGGGTTCGTTTGGCTTCGTATAGTAATTTTATTATCCTTATAATATAAGAACACAAGAAGACACGGTAAAAGTAAAATTATTTAACTTAATGTTAAATCTAAATGATAAGGTTAAAATAGGAACCTAAACTTGTCTAAATTCTATTGGATGAGAGGCTTTCGACCCATCCCCACCTTATCATCGAAATAAATCAATTTGGAGCTATTTAAAACCGAACTTGACTTTATAATAAAATAATATTTTTAGTTATTCCAAAGTTGCCCCTCTCCTCCCTTATAAAAGGGCACCCCTCCCTCTCTTCCTCACACCACATTGAGCATTCAAGCTCGTCAAAACCCTGAACAATTCTCTTCTCCACTTCCCTAGAAACATCCTAGAGGTTCTGGTCTTCCTCAAAGACCAATTTTATTGACCTAAAAGGAGATCTCAAAGAGGCGCTTCAAAGAAGTGGTAATGTCCATTACCGATTCTTTCAACTTTATTTATTCTTCCACTTCTCTTTCATAGGTTGTTTCATTATGAAGTAATAACATCAGTATCATTCATATACTGATATGTTATTATATGTATGAAACAACCCTATACCACCATCTATCCATCCTACGGAAAATGAAATCACCGCGTGTGCGTACGTACAGAATACCGTCTCCACGCTGTGGTGAAATCTATTTTCCACCACCACCTTACTTGGATGGGTATAATGGTGTAAATAATTACTGTATATGATTATTTTAAAGTGATATTGATTCTGAAATAGTATACATACACTCTAATACAGTCCCATGATCATGAGAAAGATATCATCGCTCGTGCGTATGTACGGACTACCGTCTCCACGACATGATGAGATTCATTCTCCACTTTAACCATTAATGAATGATTATAAAGTATATATAATAACTAATCATTAAATACATGACATAATAACGATAATGTATTTTTGTGTATATATATGTATGTCATCTACTTAATTCCATTCAACTCAATAAGAAAACGAGAACAGCGTTCATGCGTACGTACGGCCTACCGTCTCCATGAACGGTGTATTTCTTTCCATTTACTGATTTATTATATATATTTATATTCTGAATATATATTATATATAAATCATGTTTTATATTATGGAATTAAGTAATCATGATCTAAGTAATCATATGAATAATAAGAAGTCAAAACACGGACGACAAATGAAACAATTTTACCCAAAACGCTCTTTAACATGGAATTTACAAAAGAACGGGTAATATGAAGTAATAAGTGAACCATATAAGGTATCATAACAATGAGTATGATTCTGGAATAAGTCAATGACATTATGTAAATCATTATACAGGAGGTTCGGACACTTACGAAGCAAATCGGACCAAAGGTAAGGGAAATATCACAATCTCATTTTTATCTGAGATTGTTTATACTTTGGTATTTACTGGGGTTTATTTTATCATCAACATCCATGTTTCCTCAATATGTAATATTTATATCCTTATACAATAGTTTATATCCAATTTGACCCTTCAGTGAATTTTTTGTAAAAGATATGAAAGGAATCTTTTGTCGTTTTTTGTACGAGGTACTTTTTGACTTTTCCGACAAAAGTATGAGAAAAATGTTTTTTTAACTTATACGGCATGAATGGATTTTTAAAACATTATTTCCAAGAAGATTCCTTTACAAGTTTTCAAGTTTATTTTTAATAAACTTCTTTTAGTTTAAAATTGTATGACATGTTAAGAAAAGAAATTTTTTTTAAGTAGAATGTATATTTTCCTCAAGAATAGAGTTCAAGTGTTTTATCAAAATTATTTTCCGTCTAAGATAATATAGGGTTATGTTTCTATCCCTATTCATAAATTAATTTGATTATGTTGTGATGGAATTATTTTTATGAATTCCTTTATCTTATATGAATTTTTTTATGATTTCATGATGTTTAAGAATCCCATTTTTATTACATGGGTTATGAAATGATGTATGATTTATGATTGTGTGGCACAAATAAGAATGGTATCATTATGAGATGGGTGGGAACTATATCTCCCTCCAATTAATTGGGTAAAGATTTTATATCTCATGAGATAGACATGGCTGGAACGGCAGGTTATACCGGGTCAGTAAAACATGACTGCAACGGTTAGTGAACTCGGTTCAGAAATGGACTTTGTCCACTAAGATAGTCTTGGCAATGAGTCATGACTAATAAGAAATGATTCTCTATAATTATGTGTGTATGCCACAAATATTCATGTTTTAAGTTATGATTATTGGGATTACATTTCACTACTGTGATTTATCCCATGTTATGAAATTATGCTCTCTTTTGCAGGTTAAGATTTCCAAAATGTTATGTTCTTATGAATATGATGTGATTGATATTTCTTTTGTTTAACCTTACTGAGCATTTGAGATCACCCTTTTATGTTTTCTTTTCCCCAGGATATAAAGAAAGGTTTTAGGTAAAAAAAAGAAAGATCTTTATGGGAGATGTTGAAGATCTTTCACCACGATTAGAGGATTAAATTCCGAGTTTCCAAAGACACTAAACTATTACGATCCTTGTGTGTGAGTTTTTGTTATGTACTAAGTATTCTGCAAAAGTAATGTAATGTCTATGTACGTTAAGATAAGGGTCTCTATAGTTGGTATCAGAGGAAAGGTTTAGTCAACCTTTGGAAACTAGGATGCGAGAACTTTAGTGAGATCCCTAGAGTTATTTCTAAGGTATGTCTAAGGATGTCTCTAAGGTTAATTTTACGTATAGGTTATAGTCTTAGAATTGCGCTACCGATCATAGAATTTAACCTAAGATGTTAGATATTGTGGGTACTCCCCCTTTACTATTTTTTTTCCCTAGAATGATTTTGGCCCCTCCCAATATTCTTTCTGGGTTTTATAAAATGGATGGAAACAAGAAGATTCATGATATATGAGGATATAACGGGCATTGAAATGATATTCTTCATGAGAAACCAAATGAAACTAGATTTGGAAGTCAAAACATCATTATTATGCCGAATCAGAAATCTCATAATACGATCAATAATCTCAAATTTGGTGAGTTTCCTAACTCAGCTAATAAGAGAAAGATGGAGTTTCATGACGATCATAGAGGAAAGAAAGTTAAATTTCCCCTATGTAAACCATGTGGGAAGAGGCATCAAGGAGAATGTTTCAAAGGAACTGGAAGATGCTTTGGGTGTGGAAAAGGTCATAAAGCTAGTAAGTGAAAAGGAAAAGGATTAGTTAACACCATGGATGAGGATAATGGCATTTCTACGACATCAACAATGGTTAAATGTTTTAAATGGGGAATGTACGGGCATTATGAAAACCAATGCCCTAAGGTAAAGTCTCATGAAGATAATCAGTAAGGTCATATGGGTAATATTTATGTTGATGATGATGAAGAGACTACAAATGATATGTGAGATGAAAGAATTGTTGAAGCTCGGTCAATGGATTAAGAAGGTATTGGAATGATTACATGTTTATCAAGTGTAATGTTGTATAAGTAATCTCATGGTACTATGGAATAAAGAGATATCTAAGGATTGTTACACTGTTTTCTTTCCTTACGTTTTGAAAGTGTGTGATGAATGGTATGAGTATTTTTGGAAAGTAGCTGATATGCACATAATGAAAGGATAAGGAGAAAATTAAATGTTTGATAGCATTGATGAGGTAATGACTGATATAAGGAGAAGGTTATATCATGGTCTGAGTATATAGAATTTTTGGATTTTGGTATGTGGAAAGAGTAAACTTTTGACAACATTCATGTTTTCACTATGGTTCAATAGGTATTCATTTTTCACGAGAATACATTATTAAGGTATTCACATGTTTGTAATTTGACCAATAAGATATATCTTATGATATATGGGGGATAAATGATTGCATTCAAGTGATTGTTATGTGACATTTCAGGTAATCATTTTCTTTATACTATGAGCATGGACTGAAGTATTTTAGATAAGCTTAAAGATTGGAGTGGATTATGTTGGACATAAGTTAGGATAAAACTTTTTTTGATATTATTGATGGGTTGTTTTAGTAATATAGCTTTAGAAAAAGGACAACCTCTAGGATGGGCGACAACCCATCGCGTCGGACAAGGATGTGGGAATCATACTCACAACCAAAGTGCGACTGGCCTTTATCGCCTACCACTGGCCTACAAGAAGTCCCTGTTTAATAGAAACTAGTTTTATTTTATTACGCGGTATGATATATGATGTATAAGTTCATTCTTGGAATAGTATACGATTAACTATACCATTGATGGACTTGTGTATATTTGATAACATTTGCTAACCTTTTGTTTGAAACAGATGGAATGACCCATCATTCTATCACATGATCTATTATCACTTCATGAATGACAAATTCAACTTCATTTCTTTAAGAGATGAAGTGTAAATTGTTCAAAGCCCAAACAACAGTGAGTTTGTAAAAAAATAAAGTAAGTATTTATTCTAATTAAAATTATTCAACTTTAGGGAAATGATCTTGAAAACCAGAAAAATGTTGACCTAGTTCCCTTATATCCGATGAATTAGATGGTACCCTAGATCATCACAAATTTATGGCTTTGTGATTTCTGGCTTTTCCATAGCCATGTTCTCTACCACTCTCCATCAGAACTTAATGGTTAGATTTTTCTTCCATATCCATATTTTCACCTATGTTATCCTACGTGGAAACCCAGTGATGAGTTAATTTGGGTAACCGTTACATTTCATACTTTAGTTTTTTAATCCATGTTTTGGTATTCCTTTTTATGATGTGGGTTTCTATTAAACAATCTTTCGAGTAGTAAACCATTTATAACCCCTACAAATTTCGAGGGCGAAATTCATTTTAAGGGGGGTAGAATGTAACACCCCGTGATTTTATGATAAATATTCTTTTAATTTCATTAATTCCTTGTGTTGTATGCTACACCAAGATTACCTTGCGCTATACGCAACACCGTATTAGCTTGTAGTATACGCAACACTATTCTTGGATCGTGTTACACACCATTTTGATAATAGTCATTCTACGCAACATTAAGTATATATATATATATATATTAAATGTATAGATGAAATATGGTTGGATTCTATTATACGAAACAACGAATGATTCTTTCACAACACGCAACCCTGACTTGGCTTGCATTACACGCAATCACGACCTTCCTCGATAGCGTGTGTTGTACGCAATACCGGGTTTTACTAAACAACGATATATTATTATAATATTATTATGAACTAGCCGTTACGGATAGTATTAACTTAATTTTGATTTTTATAACATTATTATTTATCTTACACATTTTATAGAACATGCTATAAGAATAAAATAATTTTTTCGGGTAAAATAAGTATTTTTCAAAAAATGTAGTTTTGCCGCCTTTTGATGGCCCACCCACATTAAATCTAGTTTTTGACATGTTTATAAGTTCAATTTGACAAAATAAAATTCTTCTTTGGAATCACGAAATAATAATTTTATTTGGATAAATTTCTCATATTATTCTGGTAACTTTCTTATTTTGATGAATAGTAAAAACACGCTATATTTAAATTAAAAACAACTTTTTTCATCGCAATAATTTATATGGTTAAATTATAATATTGAATGGTTTTAAAGTATAAATATTATATATTTTTACCATTTAATATAATTTATTTCATTATTATTGATTCTACCTTGAATTCGTAGAATAAATCAATTCAATCTTTTGCAATGTTTTAAAGAAAAACTCGTTCTCTTTCAACAACAAGATTAATTTGAATTTAATTTTTTCAAATTTTGTGTGTTGAATTTGGAAAATGGATTCCATATTTGGAATCAGTGGATCCAAATTATGTTAATAAGCTACTTATTATTTTTGGGAATTATGAATAGTAACTACGGTAAATTTTATTTACCATAGTTAAAGGTAAATCGGGTAATTAAGGGTAAATATAATATTATCAAATTACACTAACACATGTCAAAATCGTATTTGATGACTAAAAGTCGACCCATATCACCTAAGGGTCTGATTATATTAATTTAATAGACTTTTTTCGATGAAAATAATTTAATTATTATTAAAACCAAAGAATGTGACAACATGTCACTTTCTTAAATCTTATAAGTATAATAATTTTAATTTAGTGATAAACATCATGAAACTTTGAACATTAATGGACTACAGAAATCTAATACAATTATCTACATCATAGAAATTTATTTATAATTTTTAGGGATTAAATAAGTATCACTTATTATGACACAAAGATGATGCAGTAATTATCTTATTAATGAAATATTGACATCATTGATGTTATAAATACCCAAATATATGTAATTTAAGACTTTTTATGAATTAAAATAATTTTATAGGTTTATAGGACATGTTAGTATTGATTTGATTAATTTTCTTCGATCTAATCATTCTGTTATGATTTTCACAAAAATCAATTACTAAATAGTGTCAAAATTGACATAAAATAGTGTTTAAAATAAATATTATATTATTAATTGTTATTTTATTCATAAAAATCTAAATTTCTGCCAAATGAATTAGATAAGGTTATATATACTAATAATAAACAACTTGGGTTTTTTTTGGATTCTTATAGTATGTTTATTAACCTTATAATATAAGAACACAAGAAGACACGGTAATAGTAAAATTATTTAACTTAATGTTAAATCTAAATGATAAGGTTAAAATAGGAACCTAAACACGTCTAAATTCTATTGGATGAGAGAATTTAGACCCATACCCACCTTAGATTCGAAATAAATCAATTTGGAGCTATTTAAAACCGAACATGACTTTATAATAAAATAATATATTTAGTTATTCCAAAGGTGCCTCTCTCCTCCCTTATGAAAGGGCACCCCCTCTCTCTCTTCCTCACACCTCTTTGAGCCTTCAAGTTCGGACAACCCCTGCCAAATTCTCTTCTCCACTTCACTATAAACATCCTAGAGGTTCGGGTCTTCCTCAAAGACCAATTTTATTGCCCTAAAAGGAGATCTCAAAGAGACGCTTTAAAGAAGAGGTAATGTCCGTTACCGATTCTTTCAACTTTATTTCTTCTTCCACTTCTTCTTCTTAGGTTGTTTCATTATGAGGTAATATCATCAGTATCACTCATATAATGATATGTTATTATAAGTATGAAACAACCCTATTTCACCATCTATCCATCCTTCGGAAAACGAAATCACCACGCGTGCGTACGTACGGAATATCGTCTCCACACCATGGTGAAATCTATTTTCCACCACCACTTTACATGGATGGGTATAATGGTGTAAATAATAACTGTATATTATTATTTTAAATTGATATTGATTCTGAAATAGTATACATACACTCCAATACAGTCCCATGATCATGAGAACGATAACATCGCTCGTGCATACGTACGGACTACCGTCTCCATGACGCGATAAGATTCATTCTCCACTTTAACCATTCATGAATGATTATAAAGTATATATAATAATTAACCATGAAATATATGACATAATAATGATACTGGATTTAGGTTTATATATATGTATGTCATCTACTTAATTCCATTCAACTCAATAAGGAAATGAAAACAACATTCATGCGTACGTACGGTCTACCGTCTCCATGAACGGTGTATTTCTTTCCATTTATTGATTTATTATATATATGAATATTCTGAATATATATTATATATAAATCATGTTTTATATTCTGGAATTAAGTAATCATGATCTAAGTAATCATATTAATAATTACAAGTCAAAACACGGACGACAAATGAAACAATTTTACCCAAAACACTCTTTAACATGGAATTTACAAAAGAACGGGTAATATAAAGTAATAAGTGAACCATATATGATATCATAATAATAAGTTTGATTCTGGAATAAGTCAATCACATTATTTAAATCATTATACAGGAGGTTCAGACACTTACGAAGCAAATCGGACCTAAGGTAAGGGAAATATCACAATCTCATTTTTATCCGAGATTGTTTATACTTTGGTATTTACTGGGGTGTATTTTATCATCAACATCCATGTTTCCTCAATATGTAATATTTATATCCTTCTAAAATAGTTTATATCCAATTTTACCCTTCGGTTAGTTTTTAGTAAAATATATGAAAGTAATCTTTTGTCATTTTTCGTACGAGGTACTTTTTGACTTTTCCGACAAAAGTACGAGAAAAATGTTTTTTTAACTTATATGGCATGAATGGATTTTTAAAACATTATTTCAAAGAAGATTACTTTACAAGTTTCAAGTTTATTTTTAATAAACTTCTTTTAGTTTAAAATTGTATGACATGTTAAGAAAAGGAAATGTTTTTGAAGTAGAAAGGATATTTTCCTCAAGAATGGAGTTCAACTATTTTATCAAAATTATTATCTATCTAAGATAATATAGGGTTCTGTTTCTATCCTTATACTTACATTGATTTGATTATGTTGTGATGGAATAATTTTTATGAATTCTTTTATCTTATATGAATTTTTTTATGATGTCATGATGTTTAAGAATCCCATTTTTATTACATGGGTTATGAAATGATGTATGATTTATGATTTTGTGGCACACATAAGAATGGTATCATTATGAGATGGGTGGGACCTATATCTCCATCCAATTCATTGGGTAAAGATTTTATATCTCATGAGATAGACATGGCTGGAACGGTAAGTTATACTGGGTCAGTAAAACATGACTGAAACGAGGAGTGAACTCGGTTCAGAAATGGACTTTGTCCACTAAGATAGTCTTGCCAATGAGTCATGACTAATAAGAAATGATTCTCTATGATTATATGTGTATTACACAAAGATTCATGTTTTATGTTATGATTATTGGGATTACATTTCACTACTATGATTTATCCCATGTTATGAAATTATGCTCTCTTTTGGAGGTTACGATTTCCAAAATGTTATGTTCTTATGAATATGATTTGATTGATATTTCTTTTGTTTACCATTACTGAGCATTTGAGCTCACCCTTTTTTGTTTTATTTTCCTTCGTATATAAAAAATGGTTTTAGGTAAAAAAAGGAAGATCTTTACGGGAGATTTTGAAGATCTTTCACCACGATTAGAAGATCATATTCCGAGTTTCCAAAGACACTAAACTATTACGATCCTTGTGTGTGAGTTTTTGTTATGTACTATGTATTCCACAAAAGTAATGTAATGTCCATGTACGTTAAGCTTAGGGTCTCTAAAGTTGGTATCAGAGGAAAGGTTTAGTCAACCATTGGAAACTAGGATGCGAGAACTTTAGTGAGATCCCTAGAGGTATTTCTAAGATATGTCTTGGGATGTCTCTAAGGTTCAGTATACGTATAGGTTATAGTCTTAGAATTGCGCTAACGATCAAAGAATTTAAACTATGATGTTAGATATTGAGGGTACTCCCCCTTTACTATTTTGTTTTCCCTAGCATGATTTTGGCCCCTCACACTATTCTTTTTGGGTTTTAGAAAATGGCTGGAAACAGGAAGTTTCACGCTATTGGAGGATATAACGGACAGTGGAATGATATTCTTCATGAGAAACCAAATGAAACTGGATTTGGAAGTCAAAACATCATTATTATGCCAAATCAGCAATCTCATAATATGATCAATAAACTAAAATTTGGTAAGTTTCCTAACTCGGCTAATAAGAGATAGATGGAGTTTCATGATGATCATAGAGGAAAGAAAGTTAAATTTCCCCTATGTAAATCATGTGGGAAGAGGCATCAAGGAGAATGTTTCAATGGAACTGGATGATGCTTTGGGTGTGGAAAAGAAGGACATAAAGCCAGTAAGTGCAAAGGAAAAGGTTCATTTAACACTATGGATGAGGATAATGGCATTGCTACGACATCAACAATGGTTAAATGTTTTAAATGTGGAATGTACGGGCATTATGAAAACCAATTCCCTATGGTAAAGTCTCATGGAGAGAATCAGTATGGTCATATCGGTAATATTTATGTTGATGATGATGAAGAGACTACAAATGATATATGAGATGAATGAATTGTTAAAGCTTGGTCAATGGTTTAAGAAAGTAGTGGAATGATTAAATGTTTATAAAGTGTAATGTTGTATAAGTAATCTCATGGTACTATGGAATAATGAGACATCTAAGGATTGTTACACTGTTTTCTGTCCTTATGTTTTGAAAGTGTGTGATGAATGGTACGTGTATTTTTGGAAAATAGATGATATGCGCATAATGAAAGGATATGAAGAAAATTAAATGTTTGATAGTATTCATGAGCTCATGACTGATATAAGGAGAAGGTTATATCATGGTTTGAGTATATAGAATTTTTGGATTTTGGTATGTGGAAAGAGTAAACTTTTGACTGCATTCATGTTTTCACTAAGGTTCAATGGGTATTCATTCTTCAAGATAATAGATGATTAAGGTATTCTCATGTTTGTAATTTGACCAACAAGATATATCTTATGATATATGGGGGATAAATGATGGAATTCACGTGATTGTTATGTGACATTTCAGGTAATCATTTTATTTATACTATGAGCTTGGACCAAAGTATTTTAGATAACCTTAATGATTGGAATGGATTATGTTGGACATAAGTTAGGATAGAAATTTTTTCACTATTATTGATGGGATGTTATAGTAATATAGCTTTAGAAAAAGGACAACCTGTAGGACGGGCGACAACCCATCGTGTCGAACAAGGATGTGGGAATCGAACCCACAACCGAAATGCGACTGGCCTTTATCGCCTACCGCTGGCCTACAGGAAGTCCCTAGTTAATAGAAACTAGTTTTATTTTATTACGCGGTATGATATATGAAGTATAATTTCATTCTTGGAATCGTATACGATTAACCTTACCATAGATGGACTTATGTATATTTGATAACTTTTGCTAACCTTTTGTTTGAAACAGATGGAATGACCCATCATTCTATCACATGATCTATTAACACTTCATGAATAACAAATTCAACTTCATTTTTTTAAGAGATGAAGTGGAAATTGTTCAAAGCACGAACAACAGTGAGATTGTAACAAAATAAAGTAAGTATTTATTCTAATTCAAAATCTTCAACTTTAAGGAAATGTTCTTGAAAACCAAAAAAATGCTGTCCTAGTGCCCTTATATCCGATGAATCAGATGGTACCCTAGATCATAACAAATTTATGGCTTTGTGATTGCTGGATTTTCCATAGCCATGTTCTCTACCTCTCTCCATCAGAACTTGATGGTTAGATTTTTCTTACATATCCATATTTTCACCTACGTTCTCCTACATGGAAACCCAGTGATGAGTTAATTTGGGTAAACGTTACTTTTCATACTTTAGTTTTTAAAGCCATGTTTTGGTATTCCTTTTTACGATGTGGGTTTCTATTAAACAAACTTTCGAGTAGTAAACCATTTATAACCCCGACAAATTTTGAGGGCGAAATTCATTTTAAGGGGGTAGAATGTAACACCCAAAGATTTTATGAAAAATATTCTTTTAATTTCATTAGTGTCTTGTGTTGAATGCTACACCAAGATTACCTTGGGCTATACGCAACACTGTATTATCTTGCAGCATACACAACACTATTCTTGGATCGTGTTACACAGAATTTTGATAATAGTTATTCTACGCAACATTGAGTATATATATATATATTGATTGTAGAGTTGAAATATTGTTGGATTCTGTTATACAAAACAACGAAGGATTCTTTTAGAACACACAACCCTGACTTGGCTTGCATTACACGTAATCACGACCTTCCTCGATAGCATGTGTTGTACGCAATACCAGGTTTTACTAAACAACAATATATTATTATAATATTATTATGAACTAGCCTTTATGAATAGTATTAAATAAATTTTTAATTTTATAACATTATTATTCATCTTACACATTTTATTGAAATGGTATAAGAACAAAAATAAATTTTTCAGGTAAAATAAGTATTTTTAAAAAAATGCAGTTTTGCCGCCATTTGATGGAGCACCCACTTTAAATATAGTTTTTGACATGTTTATAAGTTCAATTTGACAAAATAAAATTCTTCTTTGGAATCATGAAATAAAAATTTACTTAGGATAAATTTTTCATATTATTCTGGTAACTTTCATATTTTGATGAATAGTAAAAACACACAATATTTTAATTAAAAACATCTTTTTTCATCGCAATAATTTATATGGTTAAATTATAATATTGAATGGTTTTAATGTATAAATTGAATATATTTTTACCATTTAATATAATTTATGTCATTATCATTGATTCTACCTTGAATTCGTAGGATAAATCAATTCAATCTTTTGCAATGTTTTAAAGAAAAACCCATTTTCTTTCGAAAACGGGATTAATTTTAATTTAATTTCTGGAACTTTTGTGTATTGAATTTGAAAAAATTGATTCCATATTTGAAATCAGTGGATCCCAATTATGTTAATAAGCTACTTTTTATTTGTGGGAATTATGAATAGTAACTACGGTAAATTTTATTTACCATAGTTAAAGGTAAATCAGGTAATTAAGGGTAAATATAATATTATAAAATTACCCTAAGAAATGTCAAAAACCTATTGGATGACTAAAAGTCGACAAATATCACCTAAGGGTCGGATTAGATTCATTTAATGGACTTTTTTCCATTAAAATAATTTAATTATTATTAAAACCAACGAATTTGACAACATGTCACTTTCTTAAATATTATAAGTATAATAATTTTAATTTAGTAATCAAATTCATGAAACTTAAAACATTAATAGTCTCCAAAAATATAATACAATTATCTACATCATAGAAATTTATTTAGAATTTTTATGGATTGAATAATTATCTTTTATTATGACACAATGATGATGTAGTAATTATCTTATTAATGAAATATTGACATAATTGATGTTATAAATAACCAAATATATGAAATTTAATACTTTTTATGAATTAAACTAATTTTATAGGTTAATATGACATGTTATTAGTGATTTAATTAATTTTTTTCGAACTAATAATTCTGTAATCATTTTAACAAAAATCAATTACTAAATAGTATCAAAATTCACATAAAATAGTGTTTAAAACAAATATTATATTATTAATTGTTATTTTATTCCTAAAAATCAAAGGTTCGGCCAAATTAATTATATAAGGTTATATATATTAATAATAAACAACTTGGGGTTCGTTTGGCTTCTTATAGTAAGTTTATTAACCTTATAATATAAGAACACAAGAAGACACGGTAAAAGTAAAATGATTTAACTTAATGTTAAATCTAAATTATAAGGTTAAAATAGGAACCTAAACTTGTATAAATTCTATTGGATGAGATTATTTAGACCCATACCCACCTTATCTTCGAAATAAATCAATTAGGAGCTATTTAAAACCGAGATTTACTTTATAATAAAATAATATTTTTAGTTATTGCAAAGGTGCCCCTCTCCACCCTTATAAAAGGGCACCCCCTCCCTCTCTTCCTCACACCACTTTGAGCCTTCAAGAATGGACAAACCCTGCCAAATTCACTTATCCACTTCCCTATAAACATCCTAGGGGTTCTGGTCTTCCTCAAAGACCAATTTTATTGCCCTAAAAGGAGATCTCAATGAGGCGGTTCAAAGATGAGGTAATGTCCGTTACCGATTCTTTCAACTTTATTTCTTCTTCCACTTCTTCTTCTTATGTTGTTTCATTATAAAGTAATAACATCAGTATCACTAATATACTGATATGTTATTATAAGTATGAAACAAACATATTTCACCATCTATACTTCCTACGAAAAATGAAATCACCGCGCGTGCGTACGTACGGAATACTGTCTCCACACCGTGGTGAAATCTATTTTCCACAACTACCTTACTTGGAAGGGTATAATGGTGTAAATAATAACTGTATATGATTATTTTAAAGTGATATTGATTATGAAATAGTATACATACACTCCAATACAGTCCCACGATCATGAGAACGATATCATCGCTCATGCGTAAGTACGGACTACTATGTCCACGACGGGATGAGATTCATTCTCCACTTTAACCATTCATGAATGATTATAAAGTATATATAATAATTAATCATGAAATATATGACATAATAATGATTATTTATTTATGTGTATATATATGTATGTCATCTACTTAATTCCATTCAACTCAATAAGGAAACAAAAACAACGTTCATGCGTACGTACGACCAACCATCTTCATGAATGGTGTATTTCTTTCCATTTACTGATTTATTATATATATGTATATTCTGAATATATATTATATATAAATAATTTTTTATATTCTGTAATTAAGTAATCATGATCTATGTAATCATATGAATAATTACAAGTCAAAACACGGACGACAAATGAAACAATTTTACCCAAAACGCTCTTTAACATGGAATTTACAAAAGAACGGGTAATATAAAGTCATAAGAGAACCATATATGATATCATAACAATGAGTATGATTCTTTAATAAGTAAATGACATTATTTAAATCATTATACAGGAGGTTCGAACACTTACGAAGGAAATCAGACCTAAGGTAAGGGAAATATCACAATCTCATTTTTATCTGAGATTGTTTATACTTTGGTATTTACTGGGGTGTATTTTATCATCACCATCCATGTTTCCTCAATATGTAATATTTATATCCTTCTAAAATAGTTTATATCCAATTTTACCCTTCGGTGAGTTTTTAGTAAAAGATATGAAAGGAATCTTTTGTTGTTTTTCGTATGATGTACTTTGTGACTTTTCTAACAAAATTACGAGAAGAATGTTTTTTTAACTTATACGGCATGAATGGATTTTTAAAACATTATTTACAAGAAGAATCCTTTACAATATTTGAAGCTTATTTTTAATAAACTTCTTTTAGTTTAAAATTTTATGACATGTTATGAAAAGAAAATGTTTTTGAAGTAGAAAGGATATTTTCCTCATGAATGGAGTTCAAGTGTTTTATCAAAATTATTTTCCATAAAAGATAATATAGGGTTATGTTTCTATCCCTATTCTTAAATTGATTTGATTATGTTGTGATGGAATTATTTTTATGAATTCATTTATCTTATATGAATTGTTTTATGATGTCATTATGTTTAAGAATCCCATTTTTATTACATGGGTTATGAAATGATGTATGATTTATGATTTTGTGGCACACATAAGAATGGTATCATTATGAGATGTTTGGGACCTATATCTCCCTCCAATGCATTTGGTAAATATTTTATATCTCATGAGATAGACATGGCTGGAACGGCAGGTTATACCGGGTCAGTAAAACAGGACTGAAACGAGGAGTGAACTCGGTTCAGTAATGGACTTTGTCCACTAAGATAGTCTTGGAAATGATTCATGACTAATAAGAAATTATTCTCTATGATTATGTGTGTATGCCACAAAGTTTCATGTTTTAAGTTATGATTATTGGGATTACATTTCACTACTATGATTTATCCCATGTTATGAAATTATGCTCTCTTTTGCAGGTAGTGATTTCCAAAATGTTGTGTTCTTATGAATATGATGTGATTGATATTTCTTTTGTTTACCCTTACTGAGCATTTGAGCTCACCCTTTTATGTTTTCTTTTCCCCAGGATATAAAGATAGGTTTTAGGTAAAAAAAAGGAAGATCTTTATGGGAGATGTTGAAGATCATTCACCACGATTAGTATATTATATTCCGAGTTTCCAAAGAGAATAAACTATTACTATCCTTGTGTGTGAGTTTTTGTTATGTACTAAGTATTCCACACAAGTAATGTACTGTCCATGTACGTTAAGCTTAGGGTCTCTACACCGGTCACCCAGGCTAGCCCGCGACAAGTCCCGAGAGGCGTTCCTGATCTTCCATGGATGGTGACAAGCACCAAGGGTATAAATTGAGTACACAAGAAAACAATTTCTCCAATATATGAACAATCAAACAAACAGCGGAAAGAAATGGAGAGCCCAAAATACATTTATATAAAAATTGAGCTGAACATTATTTGTACAATAAACTAAATGTACAACTAAGCCAACAACTCAATTGACCAAACCTGATTACCAGCCAACTCCTTGAGACCCCTCTGGTCACTCCACAACAAAAAGATAACACATCACCCATGGTGATAGAACTCATTTTGAAACCTGTACAAGGGATAATAACAAAATAAGACTATAGCTGTGAGTATTAAAACTCAGTAGGTTATCTCAATATACTATTACCAATGCACATCCTTTAGAATAAAAGAAACATTAATTTATACTTTTAAATACAATTTATAAAAGTATTATTTTTCAAATGATGTTCCATGCTATAATAATTATTATACAAAAACATGCATGTTGTATAAACAACAATGCATGAAACAATTTTTAAAAGATGTGAAACTTCAAAATGAAAATAGTTTTCAACAGGGATTCATAAAATAATGTACAATTTTTAATAAATAACACATACTACTGAATTTACCAACCAAACACACCGTATGTCGATGGTGAGTACAAAATAGCCAATGAGCACTAGTCATAGGAACACCCCTAGGTACTAGTTAGTTGTGAGCCCCATGTGCCTTGTATCTCGGTGAAAGTAACCATAATAAATATCCATTCTCATGCACATCAGCCACTATTATGGAGCATACCCATAACCTAGTGGTCCCCCAACATCATCAACATCATATTTTAGTTAGTGTTTTCATCGTCAAACTTGCTACGTGAAAAAGGGGCCAAACCCCACAGGATCACTAGCATACTAGTACACGTCCGCCCACCTAAATAACCGGGATTCTATTTAGTGGTCAATCAAGTTAAAAATATTATCAAATACACATTTCACATAAAAATCCCCTTCTAAAACCATAAACATACAAACAACAAACACACTTTCTTCACATTTCTTTCACGAATCAACAAACAAATAAATGTTTTCGTAAAACAATTTCAAGGAGTGCATTAAGGCATTGCACATAAAAAAATTCAAAAAAACTCTTTCAATTATAAAAACAAATAAAAACTATACCAAACCATATTTGGAATCACAATAAACATTTAATAAAATCATTTTATGGGCCATAATACAATCCCCATTGACACAACTTGGTATATACATGTAAGACACTCATTCTTCATTATTATTAAGAAAGGCCAAATGGGCCTTTAAATATTCTCTCAAAACTAACATTTGAAAAATTTATGCATTTAAAGATTATTAAGGAGGTGTTTACACAACATTTTATGAATAAACCCACATTCATAAATCCCTTAAAACACACTAGTGAAATATTTAAATGACAACCATTTCTATAAAAATGTGAAACAGGCCATTTTCTGGAAACTCGGGCCAAAAAATGTTGTAAACAAAAAACCATTTGATTGTAAAATAAAATACCAATTTGAAAGCCATAAAGGATCCGAAAATAATTTTCTTACATGCTACCAATATATTTATACTTCCAAACAAATTATTTTATATTTCAGTAGACACATAAAATCCAACTGGGCAATTTTCCGAACACATGGCATGCACTCTATAAAAAAAACTTGTGTTAAGAACTTAAAAGGGATTATACACAATTTTCATGCCATAAAGTTATTCAAGATACTGATACATATTAAAAATACCATAAAGAAAGTGCTAAATCGTATGGAATAATTTATCATATAAGAGAAGTTCACATTAATACCAAAACAATTATATTTTTTACAAAATAAGTTACAAAACATAATTTTCACACCAAACCTTTTGAAAAAATGTTTCACAGTAGAACATATCAAATAAATAAGGATATAAAAGAACTAAAATGGTTAATTTTAAATGATAATGGTTTGTTCAAGGGATATCCTACCTCAAATCCTTGGCATAACAGAAACGCACACCCGAAATCACTCGTCGCGGGTTTATAAACCCTAAAACTTTGATGACCATGCCAAAATTAATATAAACTACATCAAAAACCATGGGATAATAGAACCCTATGTTTATAATTAATAAGGGAGATTATAGAACCATGAAATAATGAAGTGAGGAAGAAGAGGGAGGATAAAGGAAATAGAGTCTCACTATTTCCACTAGAAACTCTTCGTATTCCATTAGATCTACAACCCTAGAGAAAAGTGAATGGGATGAAACGTCTTGGATAGGTTCCTATGGTCTGGAAGAACCATGTAAAGAATATTTGTGGGAAAAAGATCATGAATTGAATGGGTGATGTATAAAATGATTTACCTTATCAATTCAGGGCAATTTGTGGTATCCTCAAAACATTCTCCTTAATCTGCGACCCATATGAGCACCAAAGAGGGTAAATTGATTTTTGGGGTGAATATCGGGTTATTGGATTAGAGGGGGGTGTAATCACAAAAAAATAACAAATATTTAATTAGATATAAAATAATCATATTATTATTTTTAAACTAGAAATGGGACAATGGGCTGGCCCAATGCCTAAATAAGTAACCCAATTTCACCATGATTATGAATTTATATGGCATAAAAAAGGGTATGAAAGTTTTAATTTATCAGTAGAGGTAAAGTGGGAAGTGGAATTGGTGAAAAAGGTTGAAAAAAATAGTTAAAAAAGAAACAAATTCGGATTTTAAAACTGGAAATGGGCTCACGGTTGGCCCAAATCATGAAGTAACCACTCGTTCTTCAAAAACTACTAAAAAAAGAAATAGGGATCCCAAATTAGGGTGGTTAGACATATATGAAACTTCAAAACACAAGATTAAACTCACCAAATGACCATGAAAAGTATCGGGATTTCCAATGGACCAGATCAATACGAAGACAAAAAACCAGGTGTGATAGACATCATGTAGAAGAGTCATCTACAGATGGAAGTAGAGAGATGATGCAAAAGTAAATGTGAACAAGACCTATAGGTGGATGACCATAGGATACAGGGTCCATTGTGTGGGGATCTTGTGATAGGGAATGATAGGCTAGGAGCGGGAAGTGTTACTCGTCTGGTGGGAATGGTCACATGGCTCACGACTGCCCTAACTATTGTATGGTCGACAAACAGGAGGATGAAAGAATACTTGGGAAAGGAAGAGGATTTGATCAAGGAGGTCTTCAGGTAGAAGGCAGAGGTGGAAGAGGTGTTTACCATGTAGTAGGTGGTGGGTGGTGATTTAAGGTTCTTCTAGAACCACCTCCAGGTGGTCCACCCCAACCAGAGGGACCAGGTGGACATGGATGAGCTCAACTCTTGGAAGCATAGGCGTATGACCACAACACTCCGGATATGATAAAATGTATGTTCTGTGCCTACTCCACCTTAGTTTCAAAACATAGAGACACAGGTTCTAGTAACTCATTTGTTTCCATGACCAACATTCGGAGCACAGATATTCTAGTGGAGCCATTGCCTCAATCTATACAGTTAGAGACTTCTACGGGAGTGTATTCGATGATTAAAAACTAGTGAATGTTGTGTGAGCTTACACTAGGAGGCTAGCGATTCTAATGGGAGCTTCTAGTATCGGTGTAGAGGCCATACAATGTCATCTTGGTTATGGATTGTTTAACAACTTTCCATTCCCATATTGAATGTATTTGGCATAATGTGCGGTGTGTCCACACAGGTGGGACATATTTTTCATTCATTGTAGTGAAGGGAACCTTTGCTACATAAGATGGACTTAACTAGAAGAGGGTGCAGTGGCTCACACATCAGTTGGCTAGCCATACCCTATGAGTGGTTGATGTTGTGATTCTGAGCTATCCTGTAGTGGCGGACCAGTAGGCTGTTGATTTCACTGATGATAAACCCGCTATATCTCCTCGTAGATTGGTGGAAATTTATATTGAATTGTACCCCTATATGTAATCGATATCTACACCATCATATCGGAGGGCTCCCACTATGCTTCGAGAGCTGCAGGTACATATGGCGGAATTGTTGAGCAATGTGTTTAGTAAGCCATGTGTTTCCCCTTTGGCCACCCCGAATATTTTCTCCCAGAAGGAGAATGGGAGTTTGAGACCCTATGTGGACAATCATTACCTGAAATATGAGACCGAGAAGAACAAGTACCCACTTTTGTGGATTGATGATCTCTTTGATCGGCTGATGGTTGAACAGTGGTTTTGAATGATAGACCTCAGATCAGGTTATCACCAGCTCAGGGTACTAGATGAGGATGTGTAGAAGACACCCTTAAAATGTCAGTATGGCTATTATGAGTTCTTCGTTAGGCCATTTGGCGTGACCAAATCCCTAGAAATTTGTTCATGGGACTCATCAAAATGATTTTCCAGCTATACCTCGACCACATTGTGGTAGTCTTCATTTAGGAAATCTTGATATACTCAACGATAGAGGAAGAGCATGCCTATCATCTGTAGATAGTTATGGACACACTTTGAGAGCAGTATCTTTATGTTAATCTCTCAAAGTGCCAGTTATGGATCTAAGAGGTTCACTTCCTGGGACATGTCATCTCAGAGGATGGCGTTATGTTGGATCCCATGAAGATTGAGGTTGTTCTTTCTTAGGATCCACCCATGAGTGTGACAGATGTGTGGAGTTTCCTAGGTATTTTCAGTTACAATCGAATGTTTGCAAATCACTTATCTTATGTTGAGACACCCTTATCAGCATTGAAGATGAAAGGGAAACCCTTAATGTGGTCGGAGAAATGCCAATAGAGTTTCCAGGAGCTGAGACAAAGACTGAAGAGTGCCCCCATATTGAGGTTACCAGAGGAGGTCGTTGGGTTCGTATTCTACTCCGATGCATAAGGGACCGAGTTTTGATGTTTCTTGATGCTGGATCAAGCCATGATCGTGTTTGGTTACCGACAGCTGATACAACATGAGAAGAAATACACTTCCCAGGACCTAAAGTTAGAAGTATTGGTCTTCATCTTGAAGATGTTGTGACATTACTAGATGGATAATGTTTTACATTCCACTCGGATCGCAAGATTCTTAGGAATATCTTATCTCTGAAAGACTAGAACCTGAGACAATAGTGTTGGCTTGAATTCCTCCAGGATTATGAATTTGATATAGTCTATAGTCCTTAGAAGGGGAACATAGTAGAGGATGCTCTCACCAGGATATCTGGTATACAGTTTTTGGGCGAGGTGACGTAGTAGCGAGAAGCTTTGTGGATATCCTATGTGGATCGAGATGGAGTAGCTTATCTTCAGTATCTTATAGTCACTCCCCCACTCATTCAGTGAGGCAGGGAGGCATGCCTTGGGGACCCTGACTGCGAGGCACAAAATGATCATATATCTACAAGACAAGAACATGATGGATTTTATGAATGTGGGGAGCATGTCATCCTTTTTAGAGGCAATTATATGGTACTAGTGGCGCTATAAGAGTATGTGTTGTGGGAGTTCCATATGTCCCCTCAAGCGGTACATCCAGAAGTGATGAAGATGATCCATGATCTTTAGTGCCATCACATGTGGCTGGGAATGAAGAAATCAGTAGCTGAGTTTGTCTCATGGTGCCTCACATGTCAGCAAGTGAAGGAAGATCGTCATGTTCAAGCGAGATTACTTCATACACTAGAGGTTCCATAGTGGAAGTGGGATTTAATTTCCATGGAATTCATGACAGGGATTCCACACACGTCCAGGGGAATGATTCTATCTAGGTGATTGGTGACCAACTCACAAAGTTGATCAACATCCTACTAATCAGAGAATATGAATCAGTAATGGTCTTTGAATTCCTCTACGTATAGGAGATTGTTTAGAATCATGGGGTTCCATCAACAATTGTCTCTGATCGTGATGCACGTTATTATTCGTATCAATGTAAGGGGTTGCAGGAGCCATTGAGGACTCAGTTTGATTGAGCATCGCCTTTCATCACAAGATAGATAGTTAGGCAAGCAGACCATTAAGAAAATTTAGGACATGTTTCTGGCATGCGCCCTTGATTTTGGTTGCAACTAGGAGGATCACATTCCCATGGTGGAGTTCGTATACAACAACAAATATCTCTCAACCATCTGTATGGCAGCAATCGAGGAATTGTATGGTCGACCATGAAAACCACCTCTGTGCTGGACTGACCCAAGGGTGTCAGCAATCATGGGACCGTAGATGGTATGAAATACCACAGAGAAGGTTCAGATCAATCCATGAGTGGATGAAGATTGCAAAAATAAAGACGAAGTCGTATACTGACTGGAGATAGGGACCACTTGAGTTCGACGATTGTGACCATGTCTTTATACAGGTCACACCTCGATGAGGTTTGCAAGGATTTTTCCAGGGAGACAAGTTATCTCCGAGGTTCATCAGACCCTTTTAGTTCCTCAGCAGAGTTGGTAAGGTGGCATACCACTTAGCTCTTCCCCCTCAGTTGCACTATGTGCACGACGTTTTCTATGTATCCCAGTTGATGAGAAATTTACATGATCCTTCGCACATCAATGACTAGGGAGAGCAGGACATCGATGATGGGGCGACGTTTTTAGAGGTTCTAGTGGAGATTGATGATTGAAAAGAGTGAGACCTTTGTGGGCAGTCAATTTATCTAGTGTGCGTTTATTTGGCAACACAAGAACCTCTAGGATAGAAATTAGTAGTGGAGGCTCAGATTCGTGCTCAGTACCCCCAATTGACTCCCTATTTTATGATGGGGATTTCGGGGATGCAATGTCATGAGGTGGGGATTATGTAATGACCCAGAATTTTTAAGGTAATTTTATTAAAAATATGGAATTGTTACGAGTCATAAAAAATTGTTGACACATGATTCTGAGGCCCGATGTACCCAAAATATATTCCTGAACATTTTATTAGTTATATTTAGTAAACGCACAAGTGGTCTTTTGTAACTTTTGAAACAGTTCTTAGAATTGAAATCTGTGGACTCCATAGAAATTGCCGCACTTATATTCGATTTAGAAGACCATCACCTTGACCATAATTGGTCATGGTTGTAATTTTTTTTGTTGGATTTTCATTGGAGAGTTAAAAGAATAATAATAAAATAAAACTATAACTATTTTTTTTATTTCTAATCTCTCATTTGAATTTTGTGGTGGGGACAACCCGACCTTGAAACCTCTTTTTTTAATGTGAGTTAACTATTGGAATTACCCCAAACAATGATCCAAAATTAAATATAATTAAGGTGACTCCTTGCCTCTTGTGTTTTAGGGATCATTAGAAAAATAATTTGTGGGGGAACTGTTGGTGTAAGAAACATGGAAGATATAATGAAAAATGAATAACTCTCCCGATCAAGAATGTTGAACCGACATTCAATAATGGTTCAGAAGAATGTTACAGTAGCGACAAACTTCAGCATCTTCATCATCTTCGTCTTCTTTCTCAAACCACCTCCAACAATCAAATGAGGTAGGGAATTTTTTTATTCATTTTAATCATAATTAATTATTTTTTCCATTCTATGAACCTCTTACTACCGACTTAATGCGGAGGGTGCTGATAAAATGAACATGTCATGATCCCTCCACAACATCAATATTGACATGTAAATTTCTGGTGAATCAAGGGGTTGAGCGGAAGACGACCATGTTGCTATTGAACAACACCAGAAGGGAAAAAGGTGGTGGCCGACACTCTAGCCTTCCGCGATTGTGGTGGTGGTGCAACCGCGCCAAAAAAGGAGGCTTCAACACATCTGTCACAGCAGTGGAGGAGGTCGGTCGACACCTGTCCGACCATGTAGAGGTAGGGCGGTGCACGTCTGTGCCGCCGTTAAAAGAGGAGGCTGCTACTACTTAGCCACGATGTCTCACCCAGTGGGCGGGCGACACCCGGCCGGCCGCGAGAGGACAACAGAGACATCACGCCACTTGAAGGGGAGCCATCTGGGCTTCCGCCCTGCCACATCTTGCCAAACAGGACTACTCAGGCGGGTCATGTGGGCCAACATGTGGTGCCACATGGCACCACCGGGTTTGACATGATGAACGGTCCAATAGACCGTTTGGAATTCTGGGGGGCTCCTCCCCCCAGGTAGCAGCTAGGGCGGGTCATACCACGGTGGACCGTACCCAGCCAAGAGGGATGCACCACTGGGCTAGGCTACCCTTTTTTTTTGCTAGACCGGAATGCGTCCCTGTGGTCCAGGCTACCCCTTTGTGGGCCGGAACACACCGTGTTCTAGCCGGCCGGACCTACCGCACCCATGCCCATATATCCCCAACCTGGATAGGGTTGGGTTGGCCCGGACCGGGTTATGACGGACCCGGAACGGACCCTGACTGGGTTGGGTCGACACAAGCCAGGTCGGGCCGGGTCCCACAGAACCCGAGCCCATTTGGACCCAGATATGTCTTTTGGACATATATTTAGAACTAGTCAAATGTATGATAAACCATCTATGGCACCAGAATCCTTGGATCAAGATGGTCCTTTTGGTATATTATACTTGAGTTTTGGATAAAGTTAGAGTATGGCCAGGTTCGATTAAACCCAAATCAAACCGGACCCTCAGAAGGGATTCACTAATATCTTACAGATCATGCATCCGAATGATCTGTCATCTATCGTGTTGGGTCCCTTATGACATGGAGAACCATTGGGATACTTCTTTGTTAGAGTTTATGGCAGTTAAAGATTTGACCGATGGATTGAGGATAATATCCTTATACAATCAAGTGTGCTTAGTGTCACAACCATTTGGGTGGTCGTACATGAAGCATCTACCGAACCTGTGTGGTCATATACATATCTTTTGTGGGTCACCATCAGATCCTGTGCGGGTAATCATCAGATCCTGTGTGGGTAGGCATCTTCATATTGTATGTTGGTCATCTTCAGATCCTGTGTGGGTTATCTTCGATCCTATGTGGCTCAAATGTAGAGCTTCTCGATGAAGTAAGACAATATAGAAATACAGCTAATCATTTGTACATCCAAACTTTAGTTATACCTGGTGTGAGATGAGTCTATACTCTTGTTGTAATTTACATTGTGTTGTACCATTGTGGTACATACCTTTGTGGTACACATCTGTGTGGAATTACATTTTTGGTACTTACCTTTGTGGTATACTTATGTGTGGTGATACCTTTGTGGTTTACTTCTATGTGGTGTTAACTTACTGGTACATACATTTGTGGTGTTATCATCGAGGTATTCATTCCTTCCTGGAATAGTTGTGCTTTTGGCTAAAGAGTTGGGCCTTATGTTTCCTCATAAACGATATAGGTATACATGGTAAATTAGGAATGTATATGGAACTATACCTAAGTGTAGTTGTTTATTGCTTCAAGATTTGAGATTGATGTCTTTATTGGTTGTTTTTTCTTTGTGGAACTCTAGGAGACCTTCGAGGGTCTCATGGTCCCTACTGAGTTTTTTCACACTCACCCCTGCATTGTCTATGAATCCACCATTCTATGTCTTTTGTAACTGATGGACATCATTGATCAAGGATGAGGGTTCCAGGACTGGAGGCTACTCGAAGGTGGGCTATTAGATGAGATGTACCATAGAGACAAACATGTGAGAGTTGTACATACACATCAGGTAGTATTCTGGACAGCTGTTCACCTGAGATGTTTTTAGGATTACTAGTAATTTCCAGTTGGGATTGTATTTTTACACCCATTACATTCTATACTCTCTTTATTTACAATATAGTTTACTTTGGATCCTATCATGATGCGTTCTTGTATTTTGTTGGTTGCTGGTTAAAAATGAAATTCATTCCTAGTTTTAGGGATATGCCATTCCAGTGAAAGTAGGCATCCCCTGGCCTTTGAAAGGAAGGCTTGGGGTAGTCACGGCACATGCCCCGGGGAACGGGTCATGAAAATCATTGAGGGAGTGATGCGAGAATGAGATCAGTGACCATTTCATCGAGATGTTTAAATCATAGAACCTATAGGAAGACAATGTAGCAAATGATCTTGACTATATGAGACCCAATTGGGTAACCCTCTCAAAGAATACTCTGAAAGAGTACCATTGAGATCTAAAAGAATTCATATCTTGCTCTTTCCTGGTAAATACCACCGAGTATCTCATGAATTCTATAAGAATTCAGGTTTTTAGGAGACATCATGGGCTCACTAGACATTAGTGATAGAATCAAACATTGAACATTGACCTAATCTTTCAAAATTTTCTCATAGAACAAGAAATACTCATCACTCGCCTCTATGGAACATGGATCATTTAATCTTGAACCCAACATGTAAGACTGGAGTTCATAGAGTATGATAACCTAGAGATTTCTAAACCATTCCTAGAAGTTACTCCTAGTGAATATTTTGTCTTTATCCATAATTTCTAGCATGGACAGTTTGTTTGGCGATCTTGTCATTTTTATTCTAAAACTAAAAGATATTATCATTAGTAAATTTGTGATTACATTTTATGAGAAATAATAAATTAATTATATTATGTATCCCACTATTTTTCACGTCTTTTTGGACCTCACCATTGAACTAAGAATGTCCTGTTTCCAAGACATTCTAGTTAAAAGGATCCATATTCACCTTTGTATAACCCCAACAAGGGTTGGTCAAGCTATTTGAATGTGTTTAGGTTGGAATGTCTTTTCCAACTGTGGGATTTCAGTTCCCTAATATGTTGAGTGGACTCCCCAATCCTGAAATCCTTTTATTTGATTTCCTAAACACCTGACTCCAATTTTTCACCATGTCTAGAAATGGATACTTTTATTGATTTAATATGGTTAGGTCAACTCGAAACTATTCAGAAGGTCTTCCGGTATTAAAGTAAGTGTCCCAAAAATGGTTTCTCAAACACATAGTTTTACTGAGTTTTTCCTTATTCATGTAATAGTAGGCTTGGTTTGATGTAATATTATTTTGAGTGATTTTTGTCTCTTATACATGAATTTCTTATTATCATTATCACATTCCTATTAATATTAAGTGTACTTACAAAACTGATTATCAATGTTTTGATAATATTTATTCATAAGTCTTAGTTAATTTTAATTACATATTGCATTCTTTTTTAATTCATTAATTTTGTGATCGCAACATCATAGCCATAATGATAAACCATGCATCGATCTAAATAAAATAATGATAATGGAATGATCATGATCTATTATAATGGTTATTTTATCTAGATATTGATAATATAACCTTGATTTATGGGAGAAACACCTTGATCCTTTTAGGATGGTGTTTTTAGTTTTCCACCTACCCACTTATAAATCTCTGGGGATTGGTTTTATCTCGGATATTTCATGAAGCAACTCTGTTATATAGGGAGTTCCATACGTTAACTATTCTATTAAACTCACACTCTTGTGAGGAGTAAAATGTGGTTTTACATAAAAGAAACCTTGGAAATATAGGCACTACATATTAATGAGGAGAAGACATGCAGGCCCAAAAATTTAATTTAAATAAATAAATTAAAAGAAACCATGCAAACACAAAGGTCCTGGTCTATCTCAGCATAATCTATATATGAAATGATATTTACGAATAATTAAAACTAGCATTAAAATCATTTATCATTATTGTATTAGACAAATCACCCTTAAATGAGTAAATTATCAACATTAATTTATAAATCATTTTATCTTAAATACTATTACTAATTTCCTTGAGATTATCATCCATCATAATTTTAATAAAATAAATTCATTTATAATTATCATTGAACCTAGCTTATACCATGGAGGAAACCAATTGAATTACTATTCATAACTAACCAATGAGTTGAAATGAACATTACTCAAATGTTAAATTAGACACATATATATAAAACACATATAACATGTTGTATATAGCTCTACACCTTCACAATGGCACACATATCAAGGGTTTATATAATATAACAATTTTTTATAAAACTAATGATGTTGGAAGAGTACATGGTCTGTAGTTCCAACTACACATCCTGTACTATTGTTCATTATATATCATAGGTACACAACTATGGATAAAACATGAGAGTGTGCTTCTGAAATCATTGGAGTATAAAACGTGTCTAGGAGTCCACACGTCATGTATTATCCGTATTACATGGACTCCAGCTGGGAAAGCCATGTACAAGGTACAAGATCCTACCCAAACCCGATGGGACTAAATGATGTGACCATTTGTCCACATAGTCTGTAATTTGGAAAATGCATGCCACATGTTCTTTGTGAACACAACAGGTCATTAAGAATTAGACAAACTCCAATGACATGGCTTGGAAGGTCAGACCAGACCCGATGCCATGAACATAGACTAGACATCGTGTAATACTGAATACACGCCATGCGTTATGGTGTTGTACGACCAGGAACCATTGGAACCTATGGATGAGATCCTATGTATTATTTTAATCAAAATTATTGAAAATGTCATTTTTATATAGTGAATAAGAAATGAAAGAGGATGAATAGATCTTGATATTCATATTTCCAGAAGAATTAAATTGAATTGAAACAACTAAATTATTAAGTGCATAAATCATCTACAAGATATTTAAATAATTATAAACAATTATGTAACCCCTATATTACAACTTATAGGTTCTAGGAACAGAAGAATCCCAGTTGTTCCGGAATCCATCTTTAATTTTTTCTATGATCAATGATTATTCTAGGATCAATACGATGATCAATGTGAGACTCCACATAATAGAATCAATGATTCAGATAAAGAATGAAGAACCCAAAACCTTTATAAAGGATCATGCACATCATGTTTATATTTAATTTAATTAATTTTATAAGGGATTGAATACTAGGATCCTTAGTATTTTCTTCATTGATGATATTGATCATCAAAATGAACCTTCAAATTTGTCACATTGCGCTTGGGGGGATACAAACTACAATCCCTCTACTTGGGATCCATAAATGCTCTGATGGACTCAAATCGACACCACTCTTTCTATGGGTGAGTGCACAAATAATCGAGTCTCTTGTGTTACTTGTTCATGACCACCTATTCATCATACTTGAGAAACGAATCTTGTTCTTGATAGTGGGGGGAGGAGGATTCGAGAGGTAAATTATTTAGCTCAAAAATTCTCAATTCACCAGGTGTATAGTTCAGTACATGTTGTAATAGACATACATGTCTATTCTGGGACATGTGGATTTGGTTACAATATTTTATTGCATAACAACAGTTAATTGAAATCATAAACATAGATAAAAGTCATTTTATTAATAATAACACTGCATCATTACTTATTGTGCGCAACTTACAAAAAATATAATTATAAATAAATGTATGCATTACAAAATAATAGAAGTATTATTTTAATGTGTGCGAACTGGTAAAATAATTATTTTTCATCTTACAAATAATTATTTTACTGCATGAACAGCATTGTACACGTGAAATACTAATCCATTTATTAAAAACCCTTATAAATAAATAAATAATTTAATCTCTTAAATAAATATATTATTTAAAAAAGTAAAGAAATATTAATAAAATGTTCAATAAAAAAATAAAAAATATATAAACCTCAATCTAGGGAATAAATTTGTATTTAATTTATGAAATAATTTTTAGTTGAGTGAAATTGTTCCACTATCTTGAGAGTAATATTTATTAATTAAATTAAAATACAATTGATTTGAGACCACCAGAAAAAATTAGTGTGTGACCATCTATGATTATTTCTCATTAGAATTAGGTGGTCTTGGGTAATGTCCAAGTGTAATATATAGAAACGTGTCATGTATCCTAAGGAAATGAACATAATGTCACAACAACAAAATCTGCATACCAATGCTAATTGTGTAATATAATCTCTTTGTTGCAATATCTCATCAATCAAGTTTCATGATATTGTCTTTAACTTTTATTATTTATACGTCGTTCCATTTATAAATAAAATAAACTCATCATTACACCATTGCCAGGGAATTTGACAAAACATTTCTATTTAAATAATATTGTTGAGATATAAACTTCTATAAATATAAGGTACAATTCCTTCCATAGTTTATCCATTAATAACATGCCTATTGTGATGCACCAAACATACCATACTTCCCACCAAATATTTTTGTGATTATTTTTGTTAGTAAATCAATGTTCAAGTGTCATGAAACATATTATTGATAATAGTAATTTCTATGAAATATTAGACATGGTCTCATATAGAAATATCTGATCACACCAAAACATGAGAAATTTTTACTAGCATGTCTGTTCTCATAATGTCTTGTCCTGAATATTACCATATCAGAAATTCATGAGAGGAAGTTTCATCTGCTTATTTTTGGTCTTGCATGATGGTCATCATGCATTGTATTACATCATAGTATGTCATCAAACCATATACCTATATTTAAGAATATTTTTATATCATTTTCAAGGTTCTTACCATAGTTGGGAACTACTATGATCTTATCAATTCCACAAATTCTCTACTAGATTATTACATCATTGTCATGTTGAACAATTAACAAGATGTAATAAGATGTTTAATATTTAAATACATTAAATATGAATGTATTAAATGTAAAAATAGTTGGTTGTAGGAGCCAAACAATAACAAAAATTCCAATATTCAAACTTGTATCATGTTTTCCAGATCCTGAATGGTTCGCTAAGTCTTGCTATCAGTTTTGGGGTGAATCATTATTCTCAAGAATAACAGGGTTCCAATAACCTCCCATAATACTATTCACAACCATGATCCCAAGTGAGAATCATAATCGAAAACAATCATTGATGGAACTCTATGGAATTGAACAATCTCATTAACATAGAGGATTCCCAAGATCCCCACAGAACATTTCACTCATATTTCTATAAAGTGTGCCAAAATGGCCAGTCAATCGACAATCACCAAAATGGAATCATTTCACCAAGACGTAAGTGGCAATACTGAAAAAAATTATATGGATATCATATTCCATTAAAATTCTAGAAACATAAGGCATTGGTCCAACATATCTAGTAATTGGTTCTCTACAATCATTTTCTAACCAATAAGGAATCATGTGACAAAATATACAACTCCATTCTTTATCCTTAGATACTAAAACTAATTTTTGATGTCATGGTACATATTTTTAACACCTGTATCTACCACCAAAAGATGTATTTGGAACTCCATCATTACCTCTTCCTGTAACATCGATGGTACCATCATTAATCTTTTTAAAATATCAACATACTCCCCAAATTTTGAAAATCAATAAAGAGAAAAAACAATGAATATATAACCATATAAGATCTGGTAGTTTATATTACCAATATGTTCCTATCACACTTCATGTAGGAGTCAAGGGGTGTACATCATTGATAGAATTCATACTTCTCTATATCCATAAAATAAGGATTACTACAAAGAGGCCAACTTCTCTGACACCTCATTCAACAACTACAAACTAAATCTCCTGCTAAGAGTATTTGCTACCATGTTCCCCTTCCAAAGAGTATATACAGTCTTGATGTCCTAATATTGCAAGAAATATATCCTTAACCACATTCTAAGGTTGATATCATTATGAGAGAATTTTTAATTTAGAATTTTTTTTATCATAATAGACGATAAACATCTCTCAAATTCGATATTATCGTCGCATATTCAAAGTAGTGACTACCACGACCAACTCAAGACTGTGGGTTTAATATTTATATTCATGTTGCCTCAAATGGCATGGACCATAATAAATCATCACCTTCCTCTGCATCAGAACACAACCAATCCTATTTTCAGAAGCATCAAATACCACTATGTACTCGACATGCTCCTCCAGAAATCTCAATTTTGGAATAATTTTCAAACACTTTTCAGCATTCAAAAATAATATTGGATTTTCTCTTTTGATATGATATGATACACCTTCTGAGTTAAAGGTGTCATGGATTTTGATATATTAGTGAAATCATATATGAATCTCTAGTAAGGGATTTCCGACCAAAGAAGCTTCAAATCTTAATCAATCTCTATGGTGGTCCCCATGATAACACTACCTAAATCATGTATGTGTCCACTTCCACAACATCATCTGAGATAACTTCTCTTGACAGTGGACTGACTAAATCCATATCTGGTACATTTAGATCTTTTTGTAATATCAATTTTCTCAAAGAATGTAAAATAAAATTCTCATGTGTATCACTTTCTCCCCCTTGGATGTTGAGTACAGATGGATATAAATGATGTAGACTACCATGAAAAAGTATAAGTGTATCTAAAAGATATGGTTCTTGAGTCCCATGAACACTACTGGGCCGTTCGTCACACTAAAAGGGCGTCCCAAAGTACTAATAGTGACCGTAGCGACATCTATATGTCATATTTTGTATATCCTTATTCCATACTTACAGATGATTAAATCCTGATCTGAGGTAAACCCTCAATAGTCATTGATCATCTCTCAACTAACCATAGAGTTCATTGATCATTGATAGTGGATATTTCGTTTTCATGGTCACCTAGTTTGTGCATCGGTAGTCCACTCCCAATCTCAAAATATTTATCTTCCTTCATGGAAAACAACATGGGGGATTCGTAGGGTGAAAAACAAGATCTCATGAATACTTTCCTCTATAATTCCTCCAAGATCAACATGAAAACATCATTCTCTACTAGATCCATCCAATATGCAGGAATAGATATCAGTGACAACGTGGGGTGTAGACCACTGCAGATGTCTATCTGTCTCTACATATGTAAACCTAGATCATATTTAAGAAATATGTACTTGTATTCCACCCCCACTATAGTAAACTAGAAAATCATAATATCAAAAACATGAAGGGTTTGGATATTCAACTGATGAAAAATTTGATGCACCCTACTATGAAAATTTCGATCATGCTCTACCACATTTTCCTTTTCACTGAATAGGGAAAACCAGATTCTATCACTCTAGACACAATGATCCATTTTCCTATAACAGTGGATCTGCGCATGAACTGTAGATAACAGGTCCATACATAAAATAACATCATAAGGCCTTGACATTTTTATAAGTTTATCCAAACATAAACTCCTAATTTCAAGAGTTAGGTCACACTATCAACACAAGTGTGTAATTTCAAGGTCTTATCCAGTACAAGTCACCAATAAAAAGGATTGAGTTAACAGTTCAACCCAAAACACTATGTCTCACACAAGGTATGTGCCAAGAATGGATTGAATATAATCTATATATAATATTACTAAAAATTGTATAAAATAAAAATATTGTACCTCAAATCATTCATGGAGTTTCTATGTCATAATCTTCAACCACCTACAGTAGTCCCCAACCCGGTCTCACAGCTTTCTGAGCCTACAACGGACCACCTAGAGGTGGTAGGGATAACATGTCAAAGTGTCAACCACCTCATGATGCTCTCCCAACTTTTCTTCAACATCATCTTCCATATGAACTCTCCCGATTGTATTATTGTTTCTGAAATTTTGGGTAATCCAGAGTCTCTCAATAAACACTATGGTGGGTTGAGAAATCTCCGGCAATTTATCTCTTGCTATCACAAGAGTATCACTGCCTATCACTAAGACGACCATATCGACCCTGTGATCCATGAACTAGAGATTCCCTATCCTGGGACCTCCTCTTGAAATACATCGTATGTATAGGTACCTAAGAATGACATGGGCTTCCTAATTACAAGGATAATGCTCCTCCTTTCTAGATAATGAAAACCACAGATTGTATTTTCCCATCTAAGTAACTATCCACCATTAAATCTATATCTAGTGACTTAGAATAGGTTAGGATGAAAATATTCAAAAACGTTTCTATAATTCCTCTACATAGACCTCTCACAATGGTCCATGCCCTGATTAACTAATCTTAAACCATATACTTCACGTACCTTGAGGGGTTGGTAAATACTAATGATTACTTGGCTATATTTATGATTCCCTACTGGAATTGGAGAAGCTCCTAGATACATGTGACCCTCAACATAGATGATGAGAACTAATCAATGAAAAGGATTTCAAACTCTATCCATAGAAGAGACACCTCATAATAAATCTAGGTAAGAAAACCTGGCCATCCTCCTTATGATCCATGAAGAAAAATAAAATCTAGGACCACCATATGATTTTTTGTTGTCCTGACTAGATAAAAAACATAGGTCACCCCATCATGCTAGTCCCCATCTGCCTATGATTGGGCACTCCTTATAACCCTAGGGTTCTCCATTATTGAAACTCTTGAATCATGCTCGAGAAACACACCTCATCTATGGGTTCTATTGGTTCCACATGACGTACTGAAGGTGGTGGTATGGATGGTGCATCAAATGGAATTAATATATAAATAGATGTTCGTTGTATCTATGCCATGTCTGTGGTGGGATAATCCTCATGATCGTCATTTTGAAAACTAGATGGTATATGTTGGAGGGGAAAAACAAGATGTACCACAGTTGATGGTTGTATATATAGATCTAGCTCAAGAAGGACATGTAACCAGAACCCAATCCTACATAAAACATGTAATATTGTTTCCTAAAACTAGTGATCTCATGTACCATTTTGAAAAAATGTTTATTGATATCTGGGTGTAAGAATATGATGGTCGCTGCACCAGCATTGGAGTCCCTGTCCTGAAATCTAAAATCAAAATACATAATGTTGTTTCCCACAACTAGACTCACAGACTCTTAGTTCTAATGTATAACTGACCAATCTGATACAACCCTATCATGAACTCTTCCAATGGGGCCATTTCCACGCATCCCCTTGCCTTCCACTAATTATTCAGGGGCTAGTGACTAGAATTGAGTAGGAAAATCACTATCATTGGAGCCATTTATTATGTACATGTAGACACACACACATCTCCAAGCCCACAAAATGCAGAAATGTAAAAACAGCTGATCAAACGATGCATGAATATATTTATATCCAACAAACATAGTATGATAGGATGTAATGAATTTAAATATGTTTAAATAAAAACCCATCATAAAGATTCGGTAATAGAACCCATACAAGAATGTAAAGGTACTTGGACTATAGTTTTAGAGTCGCATGAAAATACCTTAATATATCTGGCCTCACTAAGAATTATATGGTCCTGGTCTTCATAGGAATCAGTTAAAATGTGTTTTCTCATAATAAGACACAATAGATATGGAAAAATCAATTATAGGGTGAGTATAACAATACATAGTAGGACACCCCAAAATTAAAAAACATACCTAAAAGGAGATATAGTCACCATTACATATGTATATGTTCACATCATGTATTATAAGAATATATAGATATAATCATCAAAGAAACATTGTAATGATCTATTACACAACCATATTATATTATCCTAGTACATCAAATCCATCGATCCGTGAAGGACTCATCCAGGAGAACACACTTCTGAGTATGAAATCATAAATTTAGTCTACCTGAGGGGTGCAGCTCGTCAGGCCTCATCAGTAAAAAGAATATGGTTATTGTCTAAATAGAATATGATACATAAAATAGTATCAGTTATACGTTAATGGGGTGATAGAAACAACTCAATATGGATTAACCATGCTAGGTATATGATCATCTCCCATGTAGTGTTGGTCACCTTGATACAATGAACTCCACTTAGGGTGTGAATATGAATATATTATCTCACTCTAAACCTCTCAGAGGGATTCTAACCACTCTATATAGGGTGTCCAACTAAAGGGGTTGTTGCCCTTAGATTAGGAAACGATTACATACTAACCCTTAGAGAAAGTATATGAGGAATGATCCCTAGCAATCCTTGTCTTAGATATGGAGGGAAAGAGATCCAATACATCTGTATAAGTGTGCATGAGGTGTACTAGAGTTACATGTTGTGTCCCTTGAACCAAGTTCATTCCAATGTAAATGACCCATTTCATAAAACTATGATCATGTCATGAAGTACACACCATGCTGGTAACCTTTTTACCTCACAACATGGGACAATACATGGATCAACCTGTGTAGTTGGAAAACCCATGTCCATGTACAACGAGGGGCATGAAATGTCCCATTGGAGATACTACACTGTATTGGCCAAACCACATTCCTTGTGATACCTTTCTCTTACCTGAATCATAGCCACCACCCAAGAGGCCCCACATTCCATGCAGTCCCATATTATATGCCTTGATGATCAGGTTTTTCAATGAACCATAGTTCTTATTTCTACTCACACCCACATAGCCTCCACATTAGAATATGACTATAATCACTTTGAGATTCATGGATTTCCCTATGATGAGCATCACTATTGCTGAAAAAACATCTCCCATTTTAAAATCTATTTGTAAATTGGATATAAATACTATTCATTTTCTTGTGTCTAATAACATGAAAATCGGTAACTACGTCGCATTATCATTGTCCACAACAACCTTCCTAACACATTCATGTCATATCGATCCCATATCTTCAACAGTAGATATTTTTTCCCCGTATGGGGTGCACAATGATCGATCATTCGATAATACATCGAACCAAATTTTAACAAATAATACCACACTGAATGAGGATGTTATGGGAGAAAAAAACACAATAAAATGAGGTGAATAGTCCTCTACAGAAATTTGGGTCAATTTAGGATCATTTCCATTAGGACAACAATCTAACAATTATATCACAAAGATACTTCTCCTAATACACAAAACAGTTATACCCATCCCACAAGATTATATAACTAATGATCAATATGTTAATTGATTTTTTCATGTTCTTCAATGAAATCATGAATTTGGATGACATCAAAATAAAACACACTAACTACCTTGAAAAGGATCAATCATTGAAGATGAATTATTATCACATCTATATTATAGGGATGACAAGTCATAATCTATGTGTGTCAATATTTTATCCAAAATCCACTATTTATTACCTAGGATTATATACTCAAATATCTCTCCAAAGGTTCTCTAGAGATTCCATGGTAATGTGACTTATTGTGGAATTTTGACAAAATAGTTTCTTTTAAACTGTAAATGTTATTTGCATTAAACAAACAAAATAAAATTATTTTATTCAATAATATAATTATTTTCAAAAACCACAAGTTAGTTTCCCCAAACTACCCACACCAACTAATATTATGTCATGCCTATAGTAATCCTCATGTTATGAGATTAACATTTCCCTCTTATTTCTGATTTGGGAACCCATTTAGAATATATCCCAGTTTTTTAAGAAAACCAATAGTGTGTGTTTTTTGATATATTTCAAATATTTCAAACATTTATTCCATTCACACTGTTCATTAGAATCACACACCGTCTTAGTTTTTGGTCTTTAATATAATACATTAATTATACAAAAACAACACACTAAAAAATCAATACATTACAATCTAACATAGTATTGATACATGAGCATAATGAGCTACAATTGAGTGATTTAGAGTTTTCATAGTATACCAAAAGGCTCATTGACCTAATGCATTAATCACTAAATATAGAATGATATGGTTTTCTTATGGGAAAGGAATTTTGAGAAGGTCCATTCCATGAGAATTCGTTCTAGAATATTCCCTTTTTACCTTCCTACTTCTCCAAGAGTTCTTGTTTGGGATTTGGTTACCAAGAAATTTCTAGTAGAGGGATGTCAACATGATGGACAAGGAGGTTAAGATCTTGTGTTTGGGTCATCAATATATTCTATTATCTAGATGTTTTTTAGTTCATAACACAAGAATAATAGAAATTACAATATTCAATTATGTTGATTGACAGCTCAGGGATCGTTGGATGGATCCAGTCATCATAGTGGTGGTCGATTATAGTATTGGGACAAGAAAGGTCACATGGATCATAAATATTTGACCCATAATTATTATTCGGAAATATAGAAAGAGGAGGAACTGCTATTACGAAGGTAACTCTATGATTAGGGATATCCTAGGGGTTGTAAGGGTGTCCCCCATGGTGGTGATGTAGATTGAGAAGAATGTGGAAGTCCAATGGATGAAATTTTGGTGGTGGAAGTTGAAATGAACTACTTCCACCACCAATATTAGGAGATTCACACCATGCATAGAGTGCTGGAAGAATGGGTCATGGGTAGCTACCTACTCTGGAGGATATGTGAAGGATTCTCATTAGATGATTCGAGGTATGAACTATATCTTTTCTGCACTTTATTTAGTACTTTTACTGTTATGATTGATTAATTAAATTATCTATTTGTCTCTAAGGAATTTTTTTGAGATCCATATTAATTAAAATTTATTTAATTTGTCAGTATAGGTTTCTGTAGGGATCAATTCTTCTATATCACCTATTTGACGACTGTCTGGGATGGAATTCAATGCAATGAGTTTTTTCTGGAACTATTTGTCATCATGAGAAAACATTATTACATAATAAAAGGAATAGAATGGTTTTTAAATTTTATATCTAAATTGAATATAATTTCATAAAAGTTATATACCTTTATGTATATGGAATGATATCACCTTTATGGGTGGGAAAAATCCAATGGTTAAACAAGTGGGGCTTCTGTCGATGAAGTTGAAACCCATCACCCATCAGTTAGATGATTTTTCCCTTTGTTTAGTAGGATATTGTGGAATCAATATTACCTTAGTTATTGTGGATTATATGGATGTTATACATACAGATTATTTTGTTTTATATGTAAGACAACATACGTAATTATTTATCATCTTAACCTGAGAGGCCAGACTTTTATCATCAATTGTATTTCCGATGGCCACTATCGAGATCTATAAATGATGGATGTAGTTGGAAAACCATCATGATAAAGGGTTTATCAGACCCAGTGTGTCCCCCAAAGTTTCCAAGATTTATTTTCGTCAAAAGTGAGATGAGATATTTAGGATTTTCATTTATTATAATATCATAACCCATTTAATAATAATGAATTATGCTCCCTTAGATAGGATAGATTTTCTCTTTGAATAATTTAGTTGTACACGTTTATTCACAAAGATAAATCTTTTGTTTTGATACCACAAGCTGATGGTTCAAGAACGTTAAATTTTGAGGTTTAAAGTCTAATTTCTCTAGAAATAATATGAGTTATTTTTTATACCTTTTTGTGTGATGAATTCAACCCCTATGTTTATAGATCTTTTAAAAAACATCGTCCATATATTCTAGAATAGATTTCTGGTTGATTTCATTGATGCAATTTTCATTTACTATGAATTATAGGAAGAGTAATAAGAGAACATAGTAACAGTCCTAAATATTATTTAAGAGGAACAACTTTGTTCTATCCTCCATAAATTCTAGTTTTGTATGTGTGAGGTTCACTTTTTAAGGCATTTTTTCTCTATTTATTAATTTTATGTGGACCCAATAATAAATAATATGAAACTTTCTTATGATATACCCAATATAGTTTTGAAGCTGGAGAGTACTCATAGTTCGGAGGGGTACTATATCTGTATTATAGTATTCATGTCATGGATTGTATAAATTTTCACCCCAATGACATAGAAAGTGTATCTGTCTACATGGACTGGGTAGTGTTAGAGAACATTAAGGGAGTTGAAGTTGAGGCTGACCAGTGATTTGGTATTGAGACTATTGGTAGAGGGAATTGAGTACGACTTGTTTTGTGATGACTCTAGGGATCATCTTGGTTTTTGGTACACTAAGAGAGAGATAATGATCACATATGGTTCAAGGATAATGGGTACCCATATACAGAACTACATTACTCATGGAAAATAGTTTCTAGTAATAGTCTTTTCATTGAGGATGTGGATGCACTATCTCATGGGGGGAATTTTATTGTTTACTCTAAACAGTAGAGCATCAGGTCCACCTTTACTCAATGATATCATAACTAGATATAGTGTATTTATTGGGAGTTAGTAAAGGATTATGACTTAAAGATAGTCTATACTTTTGGGATGTGAAATGTTTTTGTACAACCACACAGACAGAATTCCCAATCTTTCTTTGTGAAGGTTGTGTCTGAGAAGTTGGCATAATTTTAGCTGAAAATGATGGATGAGTGCGGGGAATTATTATTTTTTCGATAATGGTGACTGAACCACTTCTCTATCATGAGTGATAGGATCAATTGAGATAAACAATATGAGGTTTAGTGTGAAAAAATATCATCATTAGATGAACAATATGGATATTTTGATGTAGGGGACCACATCTACTTTTTTCAGTGCTGAATGGTTGTTCTAATAAAGTTGCAGGAGAAGGTGATGAAGGTGGTTCACACATCCACTGTGGAAATACATAAATTTTAGGAAAATATGTATATGGACCCTCGATTGAAATTTTGATGGGATTTTATGGGGTAGAGAGTTGTTGAGTTCACCTCATGTTGTATCATATGTATGTAAGTAATGGATACGAATAAGGTTTCGTTAGACATGACACAACCTCACTGGATTCTTGAGTGGAAATAAGATGTAATATCTATGGAATTTATGAGAGAGTTTGCATATACAATGAGGGATCATGTTGATATATACGTGAATGTTGATGGAATTATGATGTAAGAACACTTCCATTCCATACGAGAGGAGATATTGATTGAAAGCCAAGGTAATTTTACATGTGAGGGATCATCTAGCTTCATGTGGTACCCTTGATGATCATCTATATCCATGATTCTCAGTTCATTTCGTGGTTGTGGAATGGATTTAAAGAGGCCTTCCAGACCCAATTAATGATGAAGAGTGTGATTCCCCACTAGACTGATTGGAAGACTGTGTGGACTATCCAGGTGTTTGAGGATATGTTGTGGGCCTCTGTGCTGCACTTCAGCTAGTGCTGAGAGGATGAAATTCAATTGTTATAGATTTATCATAATATAAGATATAATATATAAAAGATAAATCAATCCAATTAAGAACATTTACGAGCTACCATGATGGTCACCCTTATTCTAGACTATGATTCGTGATGCATCATTTCTTTCCATAGATTGGGTAGGCAATACTGTAGATGTTTTGAGTGATTGATGATCATTTGAGGACATCCCATAGGAGAAACAATAGTATGTATATTGATTTTCTATAGAATATTATTTTGAGTATGGAGATAATGTTTTCATTATGGTCTCCCAATAATGTTGATTGTGGGGAGGCAAGATATCAATGTGGTGCATTGGTCTATTAATGAACCTTAAGGGGGTTGGTTAGGTGTCTTACCATTTGGACTTGTCCCCATAGTTTGGTTAGGTATATAATGTCTTCCATGGGTTATTGTTAAAGATATATGCACGTGATACAATGAATGTTATCAACTAGGGTGATATTGATGTTGAATATGGTCCCTCCTTCATGGAGTACCAGATGGTGATCGATGATTGGTAGGAGATGAATTTTCATGGATGGACTATCCATTATGTCCTTTTACATTGGCAGTATTGGAGCTTAAAAGTGAGATTCTATGATTCTGAGAGCTCAATGTATGCTCAATACCACCACCTTTTTTATAGGTTACTGTTTTATGGTGAAATTATTTAATGTTTGGGAGAATTTATGGACTCTTGTTTCTTAATTAGTAATGTGAATATTTCAATTCATATATAATGATATTTCGTTGAATTTGTTATGGTGTTTGGGTGTCTGAAGACATCATAAATTCATATATTAAAAAAATTAATATTTATATAAAATTCCATGAAGAAATAATTTCTTTATAAATGTTATTCCAATTTTTGGGACTTCATATGTGAAATCTAAGACCATATATGATTCTATAAAATAGGGTTTAACCATGGAGTGACATAAAAATTTTCACCATCAGATGTTACATTGGAGGATACCAGTGGCAAATTTCATTTAATATAATAAATGCATAATTTATTAATGTTTATGAAATAATTCAAAACCTAATTTCATATATAAATATCATGCTTCAAAAAATCAATAGGGTTATCCGTATAAACATAATAGGATCTAAGAGTTGGAGAAAATTTCATTGGCATTTTAAAACCCAAGAATATAGATCAATAATCAAATCAAGTTGAATGGTGATGTAGAATAAAATAGAGAGGAACATATTCTTCATTAATGTATAATATCTTAAATAATGATCAATAAATAATTGTGTCATCGGTCATCCCTTTATCATTCATCAATACTTGATTAACGAGTAGTGATTTTTATATTTACTTTATATTGATATGTGATTACTCACCCATCACATGATCTCATTTATGATACTTGAAATATTGAATCAAATCTATTTATTTAATAAATTATGTTACCCTTTATCCTGGACTTATTATTCATTGGTGTAGATAAAATTATCTAAACGAAACTCATCACCTTTGGCTATATGCATTTCTACCACCCTTTATTTTTGTTCATCGTCACTGGCCCATGTGTTTTTGGTTTGACTCTGTTGAGGTGGGTTATACCATGATATAATATCCAGATTAATGATTATTTCCTAAAAAAATTAATTTATTTAATATTGAGCATGAATCATGATTGTATTGTGTGCTGGGATTGGTTTCTATGAGTTTGGTGGTCACAAGTAATGGCATACACCTGACAGACTCATACACGGTATATCAAATTCCAATTTTTGGCCACAAGGGGATGACAATCGATGTTGGAGGCATTTCCCATTTATTTTAGGAATTAAAATGGAATGATTCATAGTGGGGAGTGTGGATCTAGTAACATCATGATGTCCATGTGTTTCTTCCGTGAAAAATATAACTACGTGGCATGTATGCTGGAAGAACACAATCCATGTAGTTCCTAAGGATTGGAGCATTGATTTTAGGAGGAAATAAAGATAAAAAAATATTGTATGGCCTATACATCCTATATGGCCCATTGTGGGGAATCCCTACATGTACAATAGAAATACATGGAAACATATATGTCTTTTCACATAGGAATGAGAAGAGTACATGAGAATGGACATGTACATAGACACTCAGATGGTACATGGGAACACGAAGTGTACACATGAACGGGATAAGAGGACATGGGTTGGATGAGGATGGCCGAGACACTTTGTGTGCACCCTGTAAAAATTATCTGGGTTGAAAAGGATTCACAAGATATGTTTGGGGGAGAATATTCCAAGGCGATGAGGTGAGGATACAAGTCGTGTGACCCTTTGTATATTCTATGTATTTCACACAAGAACATACACCATTGTTATTTCTATCTTAGGGACTTGTATTTTTTCACTCTAGTAGAATATCCTGAGTATTATTCAATTTAAAAAATTAGGGTATCCTTCATTGTGGAATATAATATATAATTTGATGTGTATATTACATGAAACTTCTTTATGATACACATGTGGGAAGAATGTAATCGACCAAAATCATTAGGGGGATTTCAGAGTTGGTTTTCCTCTATTTCACCATGTAGTGAGTCCTATGTTACATAGTTAGATTTAGTACTCCACATATGATAGTTTTTTTAGGTCATTTACTTATGGATGGGTAATCCATCATATTTAAGATAATTTGGTAATAAGGTCCTCAATATGAGTTTCAGATCCCTCAGTTGTGGAGTGTAGCAGTGATGTATGGGCCCCTCTACATAAATTCTTTTGAGGTTATGCATGATGTTAAGAATTGTCGATAGACAATTAGAGTTGTAGGAAGACTTATTGGACGTTTCTTATTTTTAGAGATAAATTTCACCATTCTCTCTCATATGGGTCTATTTATGAGTATATATATAATGATGTGTTTGAATTCCCTATTACTATGGGTTGAGATAAATATTGTTGTTTCATTATATTTCTCAATTTTATGTTTTTATATTTTCATAATTAGTACATATATACTCACCCCTACATAGGATTTTACCACACATGGAATTTCATATGGAAATGAATGAAACATTATAGGTGACAATAGTGGTGTTTACAATTACATAGGATAATTGATTGTGTTCAGTGGTTGGACTTAGATATCAGGACTTGCAATCTCTGAAACAGTGATTTTTATAGCTATTATCAGGTTAGGACATTAACTATGGTTGGCTGGGTTTTTCTATATATTACGATATATAATATTTTATCATACTATGATATATTCTCATAATATTTTTTTATGAAATTTTATAATTTAGATGTTACAACCATTACTTATTCCAATGAAATTTTTTAAGGGAGATAGTTGTGAGAGTCCCTTTTCATATTCATATTCACTTTTAAATGGATAATACTCTTGTGATAGAATTGATTTTATTCATCACTAGAAAATAATCATATATTATATTATTTATTTATGAGAAAAAGTTTTCCTTATTTATCAATACTCAATTTTTAACTTACATATGTATTAATACAATTGTCCCACCTCCAACTCAATTGGTTCTTCCTCTTCTTATAGGTCTGATTATCTAATTTTCATTTTCATACTTTATAAGGGAGTTTCATACTACATTATTATTCTTAATTAGTTTATATTTAGTTAACCTATTTATACATAATATATAATATTCATCGCCAATTGTTTACATCCATTACCCAAAAATCAATGGCTATTAAATGAAAATTGAATGTATGTAATTGCAATCATATATTTTTATCTATTTTAACCATGAAATATCATTTTTCTATGAAGAAATTGTATTTTGTGTCCACAAAAATTCCATAAATATAAAACTAAATATTTCTTTATTTTGGTTTGTATTTGGTGATCAAGATACTAATTTTGTTCCATTCTGAGAGTCACTGAGAATAACATTCTTCCACGGAGTTGGTGCCTAGTATTTTTGATTATTCACCACTAATTTATTATTTTTATCTAGTACAAAAATTGATTTTATGTTGTATGTAATAATTTTCCATGGAATTATAGTAATTAATTCTTCATTGCAGACCACATGAAATTCCTTAGTGAATGGTGAAATTGAACTTCGCGATGCCATACATAAACTATGAAGACATTTTTTTCCTCAATCATCGGTAACAATGTTTTGAATTAACATTGATGTTCATGTAGTCCTTTTTACTACAATTTCAATATTTTTATTAGAACATTATAAATATTGAAATATTTTTTTTTGACTCATATTTCAACTTCATTTTCTAAATTTATTGAATTTCATGATTTTATATTTCTATATAATCATTTAGTTTTGGATTCATTATTTTTATTTCTTGATAAATAGTTTGGAATTCATGTGAAAAAACATTATATTTTTTTTATCCATTGAAATTTAAAAATATTAAATCGAATCCCATTATTCATATTTTGAGATGAAATCATCCCTTCACTAAAATAAAAGAATCATCATTGTCTATCGTAGATTTTTTTCTCAATAATAGTATTAATGACTTCTTCCCCAGGCATTTATAGTCCTAACCCACCAATAAATTCTATTCTTTAATGATATCATATTTTTTAGATTATAACTTCTTCTTATTGTTGGATTACGAATAATATTTATTTTCTATTTAATTACTTATGATATTCTATTCACTAATTTTTCATCCCCATCACTATACTGAAATTTCATAGGACACCTAGAATCTAGATGGCTCAATTTTCCATTAAAAAAACCAGTGCAATATTTCCTTGGTATTTCCATTTTACTCTTTTAATATTTAATGGAAGGAAATGCATCATATCAACAATATCATTATCCTCATGATCACCTCTTAATAGAATTGTATTTATAATATTTTTTTTATCAAATAATAGTTTTATTTTGGCACAAACTCATCATCATTGTTACTATTTTTATATTCCATGATTATGCTTCCAACGATGTTCAATGTCAAATAGTTTGGATCATTATCTTCATGCACTAAGACTTTTTCATTGAACCCTAGAGGAAATATTCTTAGGTCCTTTTTATTATTCTTTTCAATGTCAATTATCTCATTGTGTCTATGTATACGTTCTATAAGAATGGTCTCTATGAGAAATATTGTATTAATTGCCTCATTTTGGATCATTAAAAAATTTTCATACAAATTGACCAACAGTACAGCTTTTCTTCTCAGAATTTGGGATCACCATTACATATAATCATAATATTTTCTTACACTGAATGAGAAGTTTTTCATGCCATCACTTTTCTATATATGGGATTAGCTAAATCTATACTAATGCATTGTTCACCTTGGAATCATTACCCAACCCCTTATAAGGTTATGTTGATAGAGCTCCACTTTGTATTTTGGAAATGATTGATTGAATATCTACCTCATACATATCCATCAACAATGACTAAAAATAATACCACATTCTATTTTCTTCATAACTAAAAGTTATTTCACAATGAATTATAATTCATTTATTTATAATAACTGTTGTCGTATCTTTGGAGACAGAACATAAACACCAACTATCATATTTGATATCAATAATTGGTACAAGCATGGATTATACCCTGAAGGTAGATATAATTAAAGAATGTGAAATGTTAATTTTCCAATTATAACTAGTATTTTTCTATTTTTATAGGGAACACCCATTTCATTCATACAGTAATTATGAATCAATAAATTATTAATGATAGTCATGGTCGATTTTACATAGTTTGTAGAATCAAGAAAATTAATAGAGAATTTTGGTGCATATGAATTTTCACATGATGTATTAAATATCACAACTTTTTTTGGTTAAAAGGTTAATAGTCATAACAATGAAACTCCTCATTCATTACCACGAATAGAAGATGTTCAATATTCCCCCTAACTTTAAAAATAAATAGCTCAACAAAGGATTTTTTTCTTCAACTTCAGTAAAATCATAATAAATTAAATATTTCTTGACATATAAATATGATAAAATTTATTTTCATTGAAGAAGATTACAACACCCTTAAAATGAGAAATATATTAGATCCCTCACTAAACTTATTATTTTCCTTAAACTGGTAGAGTTACAATACCTCTTCCTTAATTCTCATTCTCCGAAAATTAAACACCCATTTTCTCTACATTTCATTCATTAAAATTGAAATTATCTTGCTCATAAATGATATATTTCAGTCTATTATTCATAATTTTTTTCTTCATAAAATATGTAGAAATTTTATTAGAAGTAATTCTGAATTGTTTAAATTAATGTATCCATAACTGTATTCTCAAAACCCCTACATACCCTTTATAATTAATAAACATTTTAGAAGGGAAAAGGAAACTACTTGTTATTCATGCCAAAATATAATAACCATTACATATTTATAAAATAAATACTTTCTCAATGGGATATAGAAGAAAAAAAATGATATAAAGTGTTTTCGAAATGATATTTTCTTTAAATATACTCAAATATACGATATATAAACACCTAAGACCCTAATTTCTTATTTAATTATGCAGTGTAAATGATATTAATTATCTCCAGAAAACAAGCATAACATCATTTTAAAATAATCAAAACTATATCCTTTGATTCCCACTATAAAATTGTGTCTTTTCCTATCATACTTGGTTTAAATATTTATTAATCACAATTTATGATTAACAAAATACAATTATTCAAAATACTGTACAATTTTCAAAAACTACACAATGTTATGACTCATACACATCCAATAGTTACTCATACATATATCCTAATCAACCATACAAAAATTCTAGATGACTCATTTTCAAATGGATGATAACTTGTACATCGAAAAAGTACTCATATTGAAGGGTGATAATTAATACCCATATTTCATCCCTCATATGTAGATGATCATGACTCATACCTAGATGAGAATCACTTATACATAGTATTATATGAATTATAGGAAGTTGATGATTACTCATACACAAGGGTCCATACCTTATCCAATTACAAGGATCCATATAGAATAACTCATATAAAGGTATGAATAATTCCAAATAATTACTCATACAAAAGCTCTACATGATTCATATGCCAAAAAAATTAAGATAATATTCAAATGGTGATAAATAATTTAGTTTTTAAATATTAATCAGATCACCTCCACAACTATTCAATCCTTCAGGAAATTATCTTCACATACTTAAATAGACTACATTGAAGATTTTTTCAACATAATTTTCTATAAACACAAACTGAAAACAAAATATAGGGGATTTTCTCTAACATTAGATTAGAAAATTATTGTATTTTGTAATAATTGATCAAATATCTGATAGATAATTTATCAATTTTATAACGATAGTTCCTAATAAAACTAATCTAAAAGGGATGAAAAGAAAAATTATTAAATTGGTACCCACACATTTCTATAATATTTACCCTTATTGTATAAAATATTTAAGTATATAAAAAATAATATGAAGTAACATTTCACTTTATTGTTCATTGACAGAATATTTGATTGGATGGTTGGGATGTCAAACTATTATTTTATTGATGGGTATTTTGGATATTTTTAGAACTATATTTACACAAAGTACAAAGAAATTATTAAATTTACTTACCATTTTTAATATTTTCATTTACGAGGTAACAATTATGTATGCTCAACTCTATAGGTTCATTCACAAGATATATGGTTTATATATTTTTGGATTAGAATGATAATTTCATGGATGTATTCATGGTTTATTTAACAATTTTTTAAAACTATTTTTATAATTAATTGAATAATTTAGGTGTTATCCTTTAACATAAAATTAAAAATTGTATTATATTACAATATACTAAATTAAATTTCATAATATCACAATGGAAAATTCAGGAAAATTTTATTTCCTTGAGATTTTATTAATGTTTAAAAACTAATCATCTATTGGATACCTTATTAAACACTCACTATAAATGCATGGGAAGCGAGGAAATTCATAATTATTATAGGATTTTATCATAATTTCATCCATGGTTTTTTAATATTTCACTCCACAATCATGAATACTCTATAAGATAATGAATATATGATAGATAAATAGTATGAATGAACTTTTAGTAAAATAAAATAGATTCTAATGTTACACATATAAATTCAACTTGGCGTGATTTTCCTTTTATTACTGTGTTTGATGATTCCAACTAAACAGATATGGATTTACAATCATAATATATCATAAAAGATTCAGATATAATTGGTTATTCCAGAAACACAGTAAACCATATCTTGTAAAATTACAAACAAACTAAAACAATTCTTATAAATATATTTTATGAACATAAATATATGTCTCATCTTTTAGGTTGTTAAATTAATATATATTCTGATGCAGAAACCATTAAGAATATTTGTAAAATACTAATTGGAAAACCATCACTCATTTAGTAAATTCAAATAATGTAGGAAATAATTTTATAAATTAATGATAATAATGTAACATTAATTTTGGTGGTTAGACATATCTATATGATCCTCCCCTCCTTAGAAATTTAATCATATCCCAATATTACAATTGATTATTTTATCATAATGGGAAATTATACCGCGTTCAATATGTAACTCCAATGAATGTAAACATTTTCAGTTTTTTAAAATCATATTCTATTGAAATCAATTATGAATAAATGTGTTCTCAGATTCAATAAAATGATTCATGTCTATATGTATGGTTTGATCCTTCCTTATGATGTATATGTAGTGAAAATACACTAAGGTCATTCCCTCTCAATTATGATTATCACCAATTCCTTAGGCACTACAAAAATAATACATTTTTGGATCTTATCAATCCAAAATAGACAACTAGAAATGGTCATGATTTTAGGATATTTCTTTCCAAACACATTTATATATTCCCCTGAAGTTTTAAATTCTTTAATCATTCACAAAAAAATGGATGGTTTCTTGAATAAGAAAAATACAAAAACAACTATTTATATTATATGTTTTATATTTTTTGGAATTAATTTAATGAATAATTTACCAAATTCACTCAAAATATTATAGATTATTCTTATAGAGTATTTTTGTGAATAAATGTTTAGAAGCACAATCCCTGAGTATTGAAGATTCAATTTTTTTGAATTTATGAGAATAAAATTAATTAAGAGTTATTAATTTCCTTCTATTGTCAACAGTGACAAGAGATATCCGTATTTTATCCACACAATATAAGAATGAATAAATCATTATGGGGTCTGACAATAATTCTCCATCTTATCAGCCCCAATTAGATTACAAATATAGGTTTTCAACAATGTGGTAATGTAAATACATGAAAAATTGATCCAACAAAATAGGAATTATTGGTGAATTAAACACAATTATTAATAATTTTTGTTCTATACTAATTTCAAAAATCATAATTCCTTGTGAATTCATCGTCTTGTATATGGTAATGTTTTCACATACCTATTGCACTCAATCAATAGGACTATTCAGGCTCATAAATAGTAAATTCAATCCATTTAGGAACATGTGATGAATTGTGACAAAACTTCAAAAACTATATGTAATATGATGCAAAGAAAAAAAGATCCACCAAATTTTTAATGACGAAACCAACACTTCCCATTACCACATAATCCATCATAGTCAATATCACATGGAATAGAAGGTGATATTATGAAGTGAAAGGATGAATCAATTCTTACATAAATACTATTTACCTTGGTTATGAGTGTATGATTTTATTAATATAAAACTGTTTAGGGTTTTCTATGTTATGACGTGGGAAATACTAAAAACATTCATTGATGGTGTAATGTTACCGAATAAAATAACTAAATGTTTTTATGGATACTATAGTATAGGATCACATCCTTTAGAAATCTTATCATCCTTGAAGCCAAATGGTTGTAACTATACTTCTCATACAAATTATCTATTTTCATTTTAATGTGGAAGAAATAATTTTGTGGTGGGGAGTAGATACTTCCAATGTTGGATTTTGATATTCTATATATATTTCCTAAATATTCAAAAAAACCACATTTTTTCTTCAGTATATATATTTTCATATTATATTTTAGATAATTAATATAAAATTCTCATAAAAAATGATCAATTACATTGTAATTTAGTAAAATTCATCTCGGTTTTCTCTATTTTAGTTATTTCAACACATAAGGGAAAATTATTACATTTATGGAACGTAATTTAAGAAAATCGAATTATAATTGACATTGTATTTTATTAAAATTTATTTTTTATAAGTTACATGATTTGTTAAATAGTTATGAACAAAATATTATTGAGAAATTAAATATGTAATGTATTTTTAGTAAAATCATGTAAATTTTTTCTCCAACTATTTTTGAATAATATCATAATTTTTTGATCCATTAGACATAAATTATATATAAATTATATGTTATCTTTTAGTTTTTAGTTTATAAAGAATATGAATTCATTTTGTTCTTACTTGATCAATTACATAACTTTAAAGGATTTCCCTATGGTTAGAATTTAATATTGTTGTTGTGAAAAATTACATAAAATAAAATATAACATAAAATGAAAAAATAATAATAATATGAAAAAATATGTAAAAAAAACTATAATTATTCCATAAATACTAAATCAACATGGTTTTAATGATTTTATTTTAAAGTATATGATAGTGTTAAGTGGAAAATATCAAGGAAAGGATAAAATATAGGGTTTAAAGGTTTAATGATAAGAATAAAATAACATCAATAGACAAAAACATAGTTATTTATTAGTATGATTGAATTATGTATTACCTTTTTTAGATTTCAGTCATAAATTTCATTGAGTTTTATTCTAAACCAATATTTTTTACATGTATTTTCATGAATTTAATGATTGATTTATTATTTTTATTCATAATTTGTTCATATTGTTACAATGTTTACTATTTCCATAGATTGTTAAAAAATTTTAAATAATGGAAAGTATTCAATTATTATTTTATAATCATTATTTAAAATTATTGTATACTATTTAGTGAAAATATTTTGGTCTTGGTGTTCATATTTTCTAATTTCACATTTATTTTCCAACCATAATACCATTAATTTAAATAATTTCTAGGTTTTAAATACAAAATATTATAATAAATTTCACACCAAATTAAATTCATTTGTATAATTATTAATATTTTTTTTCTTTTTTATTTTAATTTTATTATATTTTTTATTTTATACAGATGAAATTTTCAGCAATAAAGTTGTAATTTAAGTAAAACATGACAAAATTCAAAAAGGATCAAGAAATTTTATAGCATTAAATTCCAATGAAAGAAAAAAATTTCTTAAAATTAGGAAAATACATCTTATATTAATCCATAATAATTTTAGATATATCACTCTACAATTATATAAATCCATACTTATTTATTTAATGTACCATAATTTTGAATCAATAGAAATGTTCAACACTATTCACTCTAAATATATGATTTAGTAATATGACCATATCTATCAACACAAAACTCTATTTCCAACTATATATTATGTGTTGAGAACTATGTTGATAGTACACAACTATTTTTTTCAAATCAAGATAAGGGTATATAATCAATTATAAATTCATAAAAATTTGGTTCTAGAAATTAAGAGTTAGAAAATCACCATTAAAATCAACTACAATTTGTCACATTCAGAACGACATTTTCATTTTCTAAAATGTTAGTGTATGTTTTAAATTTTCAATATAGAAAAGTCTATTACAATTAATTTAGGTTTATATAGTTATATATATTTTTTGGGAGGGATAGAATAGTATCAATATCCATTAAGAGTTTCTCATTCTCTTGAAAATGTGCTAAATGATGAGAGACTATTTTGAGGGAGATAAATAAATATAAGGTGAGTTATTAATATTTTTTACAATAAGATTAATATAATGTTTGATTTTAATCATATCATGGGACTATATCTGAATATATTTTCAATACAAAACATTATTTTTCTACACATAAAATTTGATGAACTCATCTGTTATTACCAATTTTGTATGCATTTTGAATGGAAATAAATGTTTCATTTTTATCAGAAAACAAATTTGAATCATTTTTTCACATATATATAAATATATATATATATATGATATTCGTATAATTTTATTATCCCTATACCTTTATTGAGGTATATACTATGGATATAGAAATATTATTCCCTTTCAATAATCTAGTTATTTATTTTTAAAGGATCTCAAGGGTGATTATGATCCAAATTAAACCGAGGATAAATTATTTCTAAAATCCCCCAAACCGTAATGAATAATTAACTATCTATATATTTTAGTAATCATATTTTATCCCCTATGTCATATTCATTAATAATAATATTATACTTTTCAATGATTTTACACAAATCCTTATTTCAATTATTTAATATAAATATAAATTTTATTAAACCATTATTTTATTTTCATTTTAACATACCATAAAAGAAAACACTATCATTTCATAATTTTTTGAGATAAGACCCATGGTATACACGATATTATACCTTGGTTAGAAGAACTAATTAATTTCTTTTAATTGGATAATGGAATCATGTGATGAAATGTCATAGTTTTTATTATTATCAATTGAATTCAATTATTCTACCATTGTAAATATCCGAAAATAATGTTATACTTATTTCATCTATACGTTTTTTTTAACAAGATAATGTATTGTCTTATTTTATGAAAACATTATACAATTTAAAGTTAATAATCAATAAAATATATTAAAAATTATGATTTTAAGTTATCCACCTTTTTAATCATTTTAAATTTTTCTACTCTATTATCATTTCATTATTTATCAATAGAGTTCCTTGAATCAATTATATCATTATTCAGTCATACTACCCCACTTTGTGTCTTACTATATTTTTTTTGTTTTTTAATGAAGTATTTTTATTTAAGTACTTGTTATATATTTATTCATATTTAGTTTCATTTTACAACATGAAAATAGAAAAATTACATTGTAAACTATTATTAATTTTATTTTAAATAAATATAAATATCTCCTATTAGTTGAAAAATAAAAAAAATTCCTCTATTATCTTATTCATAAAGCATACCCAAATTCTAGTCTTTAATATTTACTATTAATGGAGGTCAAATAACATCCAATTATCTATAAATGTTCTTTTAAAACAAAAATTATAAATAATATTCACAAATATTGTTTGTATTAATCAATAATTTTGATTTTAGACAATAATTATTTTTATTTTCTATAAAAATACATTAATGTATCATTACATGAAAAATCTATATTTATATATAATTCAAAACCTTATTTTATTACCACGAAACTCTATTTTTATATAATTTATGATGAGATATATAAATCCCATATCAAATTCTATTTAACATATTAATAAGACAATAATTTAATGTTTTTGATCCATTTTACATTCGTGATTTATCAAATACATTTTATCTTTCCTTATCCTAAATATATTATGTGCCTTTTAATGTTTTTAATATCTTTTATTTACTTAATATAAATTAACTAAAAGGAATTGAATAATATAATCAGTAATATATAACATATAAAAAATTTTCTTTTTCATTTCATGCTGAGAGGGAAAAAAGTCATGTTTAATTGTTTGGGTTTCCTTCACTTTTTAATCCCAAAAATTTGTTATTTTCCTTCACTATATTCTATTTGATACGAGTTATGATTCTTAGTACACACAATCAGTGTTTCTAATTCTAAATACACATACATTTACAACTTAATACTAATACCAATTGATTTGACCCATGCTAAACTATAAAAAAATGTCATATTAATTTTATATCTAATAATAATATCATGTAACTCAAATAACCATTTAGTTTGGTCTCATTGAAGACTAGTTATATAATTAATTTAATTTATAACACATGTGAATATTTCACTATAATATAATTTCTCTATATTATCTTCTAGACATCCCATAAGTTATATTAATCTTTATAACTTGAGGGAATGAATCATAAGAAATGGGTGAGAAAAAAATATCATGAAGGGGAAAATATTAGTATGTCATTAAGTGTTATGATATAATAATATTAGATAATAGAGTCAAGGGAGATTTTTTTAATTAAAAATTACATGGTATAATAAGAGTTTTCGATAATCAATACACACAAGATATAAATTTTATTAAGTAGATTAATTCATCCAACATAATTAGAGTTTTCTAATATTTTGTCTCCTAAGAAAATTTTCTCTAAGTAGATCAATACACCAAGGGGGAAGTGATCCCATCATAATAAAAGAAACAAATATTTCAATCAAGGGGCTCTAAGAATAAAGAAAATATGCAACATTGTTCACTTAATGTCATCTATGATGTATCTAACCCTATTTTTAAGGTGGATCATACATCTAATAATTTTATAAACAATGATTAATGGAATTGAAATAAACTCATATATAGATTAGTCAACTAATAGTGAAATTTTTTCTGTAGATTCCATCATAGTGTTATTATTATAACATACCTGAAGCCCATTGAATACATCACATCCTATATGATAAGGGAATAATTATGGCTCCAATAAATGATGATGAAAATTATAATAAAATCCCTAGAGTCATGAAAAACACCACCCTCCACATTCATATATGAATGAAGCATCTACAATGTTATGTACAAATCCCCCACTATGGGGGTCCATATAACCCATCAGCCTAGAGAAGATGTTAATTGATTAGATGGTTATAGAATTATACAATCCATACTCATCCATATGGAGGGTTAATTCTAGGAAATCATCAATTAGAGATTGATATATTATATCAAAATTTTGGATCTAGTCACCATTTCCAAACAAGAACTTAGGGTACCAACATATATTAATTTTTTTTCGGTATTGCAAATGCACAAACAATAGGAGGCCAAGAAAATAAATAGTGATCAATACATAGGTTTATTTCCTCCTACACTATATGTTATAGAAATAAGGAATATAAAAAACATGGATATATAAAAAACCCAATGAAATCACCAATGTTAATACACATTACAACCACTCATTCAACATGGAAAAAAATTGATATGTTGTTTCATCATTAGAGTTTTGAAAAAATTTACACCTAGATGAAGGATTGATCCTCTAAAATTTTATCTCATCATCCATATATATTTGATTAATTTTTTTCTACCATACAGGGAAATAAAACTTCATAGTTATATCACTACATCAAAGGATAGAACCCCAATTATATTTTTAAAGGTTTAAACGAAGAAGATTATGATTTATTTTCCTGAAAATATACCTAGTGTAGAGATAGTGAAAAAAATTATCTTGTTCATTATGCATCATAATATACAATAAGGTATCGTATTAATATTGGTTTAATATATCATGGATAAAGGTTTAATGGGTTCATTCTTATTGGAAGGAGATTTTAGGATTTGAGAACTCCATAAATCTGACTGGAATTTCCACCATGTAACAATTATATAAATTATATTTTTCACATCTAATCATCCAAATTGAGTGAAACTATATCTTAGAGATATTCCAAAAATTCATATTTCAGAGCACTAAAACTAGTCCATTGTAGAAATATTGGTATGATAAATATTTATATACAATGAACATGGACCACAATGATTTTCTTTCAACTACCACCCATTCCAGCATTGCTTGAATATAATAGAAGATTCCGTCAACAATCTAAATGTTAATACCTCCTTCCTCAATAACCTTCTCCATCATTTCCAATGAATCTACATAGTGTGGCCCATCAGTGTTTAAATACCAAATGAATAACATCAGGAGTTATTTAAAGTTCCTTAAAATGTACTTGGTAACCTTAATAATGGGAAATATGTTCGTGGTTAAATATGTAAGACCACTATTGATAAGGGTAATTTGGCTACCAAAATAGAGGAAACTATTTTTATAGCTATTCTCAATTATGGTTATAATTTTTTTAACCAAACCTTTGAAATGATTAATTAACATTCTACCAGAAGAGAATATAGATCCACAATAATGAATGGGGATATCTCTCCTGATAATTACATGTTTTTTCTGGTCGTTTTGGCACACCGCTCTGGGAATAGGTTTGGAATGATGAAACTATTATTACATAATTGATAATTTGAAAGCTACACATTCTATACTTCTATATATCTATATTGAGGTTTTTAATTGAAAAGTTATTTCCATGTCCTAGATAATCATTTAAACAATGGATATGTGATGGGAAACACCATGAAATTGTGTTCTACAATGGAAGTGATGAATAAATCCATTGATAATAAACCATTTATGTTGGAAACAAATTCTTCAAGGAATTCTCTTAGTTTTTTTAGTGTGATTGTGTTTGTTGATAAAACCTGATGACTAGTAATGAGGAGACTTGGTGTTTGACCAAGAAGGTGTCTACGGTGGTGTAGATTCCCTGTTTCATCAAAACAATTTTGTGTCCAAAAAATAGAAGTTTAGTTAGCACAAGAAATTATGGATTTCATAGAAGATATCCGCAGGATATGGAAAATTAATGAGTTTCTCAAATATGGGATTCATAATGTGTTTCTGTCAAAGGATTAAAGGATTTTGACGGAGAGACATACGAGTTCGATGATAATGGATAATGAACTAGGTGAGGAACAGTATGAGTGGAACATCGCAACTAATAAATGTTTTGAAGGAAGTATCTATGATTTTGAAATGAATTTCGAATGGGATATGTCTATGGAGTATTGTGAAAAATGAGTCATTTCAATGGAAAAAGGAAGAGCTCTAGGAAATGGTTCTGACATGGCCGGGAAGGCTCTAGGATCTGTAGAAACACCTATAAATCAGATTCCATCCCTTTATAAGTTTGAGAGAGACTCAATGAGAAATTTAGGTATACATATTGTCAAAGGTGGTTCATGAAGGGGTCTTATATGACTATATTTGTGAAGTATTTATAAACAAACATAATATTCTTAGCCTCACTAAAGTAAGGTAATTCAAGAAGGCTAGTATGAGAATTGTGAAAGTGGTGTGCTTCATGATGGTTTGTTTGAGCTTTGGGATAGTGGTGTGATTGTTGAAGGGTATGTGAGGTTTGAAAAAAGGTAGGAGATTCACAAAGTCAATTTTGAGCTATGTGAAAGAGGATTCTTTGAAAAAAATGTGAGATTTGAGAAATGTGATTAAAATGGATGGCCTAGAAAATATATGGTAATTTGGTATTCATATATTGGATGAAAGTGGACGATTAACATAGATATTATCTATAACTGTGGTTTTATTCATTAGTGATAATGGAGGGTCCAACAAATCAATAAAATTGGACTGGATCTTCAAAATATGTAGTGAGCATATTTTATTAGATAGATCTGTGATCCTTCAAATTGTGATTTGTTATCAACCATAAGGTATTGTGAGTCCATTCTGAAATTTGTAAATTTCATTTTTCTTATAGTGGATTTCGTACACAAACACATTTGTAGTGTATGATTTTTGGAATTGTCCCAGTGAGGGTGAACAAGTAGAATTGTTGTGTCTTGTGTATGCTTTAATTTATATCCATACATCGCAGTGGGATAGAGAGAGAAGGGTGTTTTTTGTGACTGTGAAACAATAATAAAAGGTGAAGAATTGATAATCTGTCATTCCCTAATTCACCCCCCCCCCAATAAGGGTATTCGACTATCTGGGTGAAAAGTTTTTAGATAGAAACATCTATATGATTTCAGCTCAACTCCCAGTGAGGTTTCAAAATCCAACCTAGACAGTACCACACATTCCCTCGCTAGATAATGATTTTAAATTTCCATGTGTATAAAAATCATATTGTACAATTATTGAGGGACATGGGCCTACACTAGTTCCCATATAAATCTAGGGGTATAACCAATGAGTACCACATGACTACATCCCCATTTCTAGTTATACATTAGAAATAATAACAAGTTATGAAACATCAAAACATAAATAATATAAAGTGCTATATTTTTGTAGAAAATTGATACAATAAATATGATCCATGGATAATAATCAAAATCATAAATATAATAAAATTGATATAAATGAAAAATAATTGTATATTATAGTACTAACATAAGATTATAAATCATAAAACAGTGGAATGGGTATCACTACCTATTCCACATTATATGGTGGATCAAACATCATCACTTGATTCCCATAGTTGGGTAGGCATTACAACTAGATTCCCCTAAAGAAATTTTAGGAGGATTCACTTCCTAATTCCAAAAAACAAAAATAGTGTTGGTATGACATTATATTTCCCATAAATATAGCTGTGAAGGTATATCATTCTGATTCAAATAAACAAAGTGAAGCATGTATCACTTCATGATTCCCATTGTGGAGTGAGAATAAATAATTGATTACCTAAATTATATCATGCGATATAAGTCTGTAACCAATGCATTTAAGGGAAATATTTTATTATGACCTTACCCACAAAGGATTACCTGGAAAGTGATTAGTTATGTGTGAAACCCAATTCCCAACTATAATAGTATTGGGACTGATTATAAGAACTAAGTAAGCATATAACAGAAATTGGAGGCTTTATACAATGCTCTGTAATCAGACATAGACATATTCAAAAATTCATATAACTATAAATGGTGAATTACAACAGATTTAAATGTATTCATACATATATATCCCACAATTAGAGTGAAAAAGATACTAGATTGTATGAATGAGAAAATGCAATGCCAACAAAACAGTAATGGAAATACAATATACATGAAATGAGGAAATTACATTTAAATGAATCACCTAGTATAAACCAAGATTTGTCTAAATCAACTATTATTCCATAGATTTTTGTCCCTCAAGGATCCCATGAAATGGACAATCACTTACATAAGACACAACATTTGTGGTAAGGGACCATGCATGTGTGAGTATTAGAATACCCAACATGACACCTCAAAATCACAATATATAAATCATTAAGAGAGTATTCAGATCACCATAAGGGCATGTTAGTTAGGATTTGAGACATATTATAATAAAACCTAGGGAAACTCATGATAGAAAGTAATCTTGCCTAGGATTCACGCTCAAGGTATCAAGGTAAAACTTGTTGAGGAGTACTCACTCTATGATCCAGATAATGCTAATGGATCTCATCAAATAGGTTTTTCTCATGAAGATATTCCATGAAGAATTATGTTATAAAATATAAAATTGATGAATCCAATGACATGGTTTCACACCCAGGGCCATGTGGGATTGAATACCCTAACTGAATTAATAGACTATGTAATGGATCAAAACTATGGTATATTGGACTCAAAGATTCCTAAAACCCCACACGGGGAAGAATATTTTATATTAAATCCCACACTATACCTCATGGGGGATTCCAAATAACCTTATCCAATATTTATCTTCAAGAGGGGATCACATCCTTTAATGAGGATATTATTCCTTTACCGTTATGGGGTATAGACCGTAGGAACACATTATAAGGAAATTGGTCCAAACTAAAGGGAACAAGGGCCAAAAACTTCCTCAGAGAAAGTACAAGACATGTAATGTGAGTTAAAAACAAATAATTCATTCCCAATGTTTTCCCATGTTCTACATTATATTCCCATGTACACCTGGTCATTCCAACATACTTCATTTGTTCCCATGCACTTGGTCCATGATCATGTACGAGGTCATGACTGAGTATCTAGCCAAACCCATGTACTCTAGGCATGAACGATTGCATGGCCATGTCCATTCCCAAGTATCCTAGGGTACACCACAATGTTCTATCCATGGATAACTAGTAATATGGTGGGTAGAGCATAAATATATATATTTTTTATAATTTTTAATCCGAAGTTATCTCAGTGGGGGACCAAATGATTTATATTCTTCGAATTACACACTGTGTTGTCTTCACTCTTCTAGAATCCATAGTTTCTTTAAGAAAATTATAACTCCACCACTAACATATATCCAACAACCTATATCACCCAAATATTTTAGATCTAGGTTAATTAATTTCTATTATCACTAATGTATAGATTTTGACCATCCTATCCACCATATAATTGACTCCCATCACTCTATTTTACTATAGCATGAAAATCCATGATAGGAGGAAATATAGATTTGATTATGGTCCAACTCAAATCATCCAACATTTTCCCTACACCATTATTTCCCCATCGATCAAAATCCGAAACCAACATTATTGATCTACTACAAAAATGAATTATTGTGGAACGATAATCCACTCGGTATTGGTTGTTTCAATAACCGAATAAAATATTGGTGATAAATGTGTAATGAAATGGTGAATAAAAAACACATATAGCAGAGTGAAACCTGGTATTTTTATATTTTCTATAGTCCATTTATATTATAATTATTAGAAATAATTATCAATGTAATATCTAATTCCAATTTATAGAAATACAAAGAATGACCCATAACCACAGATTGAACCACATATTAATTATTATATGGAATTAAATCACAGTTTACAAGAGAAAAAGTGATATAAATAATCCAAAAGGAAAACTACTACTTAAATAATTTTCTCAAATTTAATGAAGATAAATTTTGTGTTGATGTTGATGATATCCACGTGCTCCTTTGGAACACATAGTACTAATGGTTGATATATTAAGGATTTTTCACAACCACTCCTCAATCATATCCTTAATGAAAAACTAGGGTTATGTGGATAACCCTATGAATTTATAACAATTGCACTTATATAGAAGTGTTTTGGTCTGTTTAAATAAATTAAATTTAAATAATTAATCAATCATTTTACCAATATTCCAAAGATATTTCTTTTATAAATTACATGACCCTAATGAAGGTGACATCACATCTCGGGTAAAACATTTATTCCATATTTAATGAAAGGATTAAATTTATGACACAAGACACCATTATTAAGAAATTAAATTATTTAGAAAAAACTATAAATACACGATATACTATATAAAATGTTTTTATTCTTTCAATACCATGCCTTCCAATTTATTGAAGTATTTTACTAACTCAACACTGAGAGAAAAAATATTCCCTAATATATTTTTGTGCATTATAAAGAAGAAAATAATTTCATTACATAATGTAGCACAACAATCATAATCTGTATATCTATGTTCAAAATATATCACTCATTCATCATATCATGATGCCCCTGGGATAAAAATGTGTGTTAATCACCACATAATAAATAATCCTTGTAAGTAATTATAATTTTCAAAACATTTCTAAATGGAATAAAAAAATATTCAACTCAATAATGTATGTGGTTGATAACTAAAACATGATTAACCAAAAAATTTATTACATAAGGAAATTTATAGGATGGATCATGAAAATACCTAACAAGGAAATAATTCATTTAGAGGTGTTAAATAATTCATAAAATGTTTTTATAGAAAATAATTTCATCTTTAGAATAATAGAAGATGTTATATACCCTTTGAAATGAAATTTTTGAGAAGTTGAAGTTAATTTTTCTTGAAATAATTTATATTAAGAAATATAGTTTAAAAGTGGGTCAATTAAAATGTTATAAATATTTAAATACATTGATGTGAAAACACTTGTAACGTTTTTTCATTAAAATGGAATATTCTATAAAGGATACATAGAAAAGGCAAATGGTTTCCAAATGAGAGGTAAAAAATTTGGAATATATATTCTTTTTTAAAAATAAAATTATATAATAGTTCCATTTAAATACATAAATGTTATCTAAAAATAAATTTACTATGTAATATTAAACATTTTATTATTAATGGATTAATAAAATTTTTAATATATTGAGATAAAATTGTAGGAAACAAATATCTTAAAAATATTAAAAAAATTCTTTTGAAAAGAATAGAACAGAATTATGAATCCAAAATGAGATAAAACATAATTATCTATCAACTTATAATGAGATAACAATAGCATAAAGTAATATTATAAACAACTAGGGGAAACCTTATTTTTTGTAGTTTCTAGGTTGTATAGACCCAAAGCATGACGTACATTGACATTAAATTACTTTTTCGGAATATCTAATACATAATAAAAACAGACAGCAAAGGATAGTAATAGTTTAGTGTCTTTTGAAACGTGGAATATTATCTTCTAATATTGGGGATAGATCTTCAAAATCTTCCATAAAGATCTTCGTTTTTTACCTAAAACCTTTATTTGTATCCTGGGGAAAAGGAAACGTATAAAGGTTGATCTCAAATTCTCAGTAAGGGTATGCATGGAGAAAATAAAACAATCCAAATACATTTGAACATCAAAACATGAACATAATATTTAAACATCAAAATCTTGAGCAATGACGTAAAACATGGCCGTATGTATGGAATATAGCATAATAGATCATCAATCAGGATAAAATAGCATGGGATTAAATAATATAATTGTGGAAACCATTAAGCACATGTTATGATTTCTATAGTAGCCAAGGCATTGATTCCAAGACCATCTTAGTGGACAATGTCCCTTTCTGATCCGAGTTCACTCCTCATTCGAGTCCTGTATCACAGAACCAGATTAACTTACCATTCCATCCATGACTATCTCATGAGATATAAATCATTACCCAATTCATTGGACGAAGATATAGGTCCCACCAATCTCATAATGAAATAATTCTTACTTGTGCCACAACTTGAAAATAAATCATTCATCATTAGTCAAAGTATAAAATGGGTTTCATAAACATCATCCCTTCATAACATAATCCAACATAAAAATGGATATCATTTCATCATAAGAAAAGTGATACCATGTAAATAATAGAGAAATTAAACTTGAAACATACATATATCAAATAATTTCATCTTATATGGAAAATGTTTTTGATAAAATTCTTGAAATGAATTCTTGAGGAAAATATCCTTTCTTCTTCAAAATCAAATTCTTTTCACAAAATGCAATGAATTTTTAAAAGAAAAGGACTTTTTAGAAAATATTCATTAAATATAGTAGAGTATTCTTCATGAAAATAAGGCGTTATGATACCGTAAAAATCAGTTCATGCTGTATAAGTTAAAAAAACATTCTTCTCGTACTTTTGTAGGAAAAGTCAAAAAGTACCTCATATGGTAAACAATAGAAATGTTCCTTCCATATGATGTGGTAAAAGTAAAATGGGGTAAAAATGAAATTAAACATACATGGAAGAAAATTAAACATTTTATGAAAACATTTTGAGAACATACGGACATTGATAATAAACATAACCCCAGTAAATACTTACGAATAAACAATCTCGGATAAGAATGATATTGGAATAATTAACAGTTACCTTATGTCTGATATGCTTCATATGTATCCAGAACTCCGGTATAATGATTTAAATAATTTTATTGAATTATTAAGGAATCATATTCATTGTTATGATATTATATATGGTTCAATTATGACTTTATAATACCTGTTCATTTATAAATTCCATGTTAAACCAGCATTTTGGGTAATATCGTTTCATTTATCGTACATGTTTTGATTTTTTGTTCTGGATATTATTATTAATTATATCATGATTTACTTAATTCCAGAATCTAAATAATTATTTATATATCATATATATTCAGTATATATATATATATAATAGATAGATGAATGAAATGAAATACACCATTCATGGAGACGGTAGGTTATACGTACGTATGAACGCTGTTATCCTTTCCTTATTGGCTTGAATGTAATTATGTAGATGACATACATATATATATAAATAAATATATTTGCATTATTATTTCATATATTTCATGATTACTTATTATATATACTATATAATCATTCTTGAATTGTTAACATGGAAAATGAATCTCATCGCGTAGAGGAGACGATAATCTGTACGTATGGACGAGCGATGATATCGTTCCCATATTTATATAATGGAATTGGAGTTAATTATATAATATAATAGAATCATCATGATGTTATAATAATAATATATAGTAATTCTTTACCCCATTATACCCATCCAAGTAAGGTGCTGGTGGAAAAACAGATTACACCACGGCGTGGACACGGTATTCCGTACGTACGCACACGCAGTGATTTCATTTTCCGTAGGATGGATAGAAGTTGAAATAGGGTTGTTTCATTATAATAACATATCATTATATATGTAATACTGATTTTATTACTTTATAATCAAACAACTAAAGAAGACGAAGTTGAAGAAGAAAGAAACATGAAAGAATCGTTAGAAGAGATTACCTCTTCTTCGACCCACCTCTGTTAATCTTCTTCTTAGGGCACTAGAGTTGGTCTTTTGAGAAGTCCATAACCTATATGATATAACTAGAGTGGTTGATAAGAGGAATTTCAGGGGTTTTTCGAGCTTCAAGGCTCAGAAGGGTGTGAATAGAAGAGGGAAGGGGTGCCCTTTTTATAAGGGAGGAGAGGGGCACCATAGGAAAACATAAAATATTATTTTAAATTAAAGTCATATTAGATTTTTAATAGCTCAAAATTGATTTATTTAGAAGAAAATGTTGGGATGTTCCTAAATCCTCTCAACCAATAGGTTTTATACAGGTTTAGGTTACTATTTGTATCCTTATCATTTAGATTTAACTCTATGTTAAATAATTTAACTTTTACCGTGCCTTTTTGTTTTCTTACACTATATGGTTAATAAACATTCTATTACAAGCCAAATGAACCCGAGGTGGTTCATTATTAATATATATATATATCTTTATCTATGTAATTTGGAAAAACATTAGATTTTTAAGAATAAAATAACAATTAATAATATAATATTTGTTTTCAAAACTATTTTATGTAAATTTTGACAATATTTGGTACATGATTTTTTTGAAAATCATAACATCATGATTATTCCAAAAAAATGTTAATTAAATAAATACTAACATGTAATATTAACCTAGAAAATTAGTGTAATTCATAAAATGTCTAAAATTACATTTATTTGTGTATTTATAACATCAATTATGTTAATATTTCATTAATAAGGTAAATACTGCCTCATCATTGTGTCATAAATAAATTAAATTATTTTATGTCTAAAAATTATAAATAAAATACCATTATGTATAAAATATGTTTATATTTCTAATGAATATTTATAGTAGAATCTATCTTTTGTATATCCTTATATTAAAAAACATTTAGTTATAAAACATTGATTTTAACTATTTTAATTCTTCTTTAAATAAAATAATAATAAATGTCCTAAACTAATCCATGTGGACCTAACGGGTAGTATTTTATTCCTAAGGTTGTTTTTGGTCAAATAAAACTTATCCAATAGAATTCGGACATGTGTTAGGGTAATTATAATATTATTTCCATCCTTAATCTACCTATTTACTTATAACTGTGTTAAAAAAATAAACAGTTACTATTCACCAAAAATTATTTTTATCTTATTGAACCACATTTTACTCATTGATATTTACCGTGTCTTTAATCTCTTCAAAATTCCACTCACAGAAGTGGTAAAATTATGTTTTATGTAAATTTTCAAATTCTCTTAGGAGGTGGGTAAAAGACGGTGAAAAGTTCAATAAAATTTTTATATGTCTAAAATTATTATAAAATGACTCCAATTGATTACATTGAACTTATATAGGAATTATGTATCTATTTTTAAATAAAATAAATTTAAATAAAATAAACAATTATTTGAATAAAAAGTCGGTTTTTTAATAGTAACCCATTATTTTCACTATTCATAAAAAATTGAAAGAATTCAGAAAAATACCACAAAATCACCCTAGGCTAATTTCAATATTCCAAATCAAAAAAAGGAGTCCATTATGAATGTTAAAATTTATAAAATTTTAAAAAGTGGGCATTAATATTCATAACAGCTAGTTTATATAACATATTTTTGTTTACTGAAACTCAGTATTGCGTACAACACACGCTACCATGGAAGGTTGCGATTTCATGTAATAACTGCCATGTCAGGGATACGTGTAGTGCAAGCTCCATTTGGTGTAGCGTAAAAAACAAGAAATCAACAAAATTAAAAAGAATATTTTTCATAAAATCTCAGGGTGTTACATTCTACCCCACTTAAAATGAATTTCCCCCTCCTAATTTTTCGGTGTTATAAATGGTTTACTACTAGAAAGTTTCTTTAATATAAACCAACATCATAAAAAGGAATACCAAAAAATATCTTTAAAAAATAATGTATGAAATGTAACGGTTACCCAAATTAACTAATCACTAGGTTTCCACATATGAGAACATATGTGAAAATATGGATTTGGAAGAGAAATCTAACCATCATGTTCTGATGGTGAGTGGTAGAAAACAAGGATATAAAAAACCCAACAATCACAAATCCATAAATTTGTGATGATCTAAGGTACCATCCGATTCATCGGATATAAGGGCACTAGGACAACATTTTTTGTTTTCAAGATCATTACCCTAAAGTTGAAGAATTCAAATTAGAAGAAATACATAGTTTATTTCGGTATAATCTTACCGTTGTTCATGCCTTGAACAATTTCCACTTCAACTCTTAAAGAAATTAAGTTGAATTTTTTATTCGTGAGGTGTTAGTAGATCATCTAATAGAATGATGGGTCATTCCATCTATCTCTAACAAAAGGTTAGCAAAAGTTATCAAATATACATAAGTTCATCTTTAGTGGGGTTAATCGTATATTATTACAAAAATGGACTTATACTTCATCTATCATACTTCTTAATATAATAAAACTAATTTCTACTAACCAAGGACTTCTTGTAGGCCAGTGGTAGTAGATAAAGGCATGCCACACTTCAGTTGTGGGTTCGATTCTCACAGCTTTGTCCAACATGGCAGGTTGTCACCCGTTCTTCATGTTGTCCCCTTTCATAAACTACACTATTATAACCTTCCATCAATAATATCGAAAAAATTTCTAGCCATAAACAATACTAACTTATGTCCAACATAATCCATTCCAATCTTTAGACTTATCCAAAATACTTCATTCCAAACTCATAGTATAAAGAGAACGGTTACTAAAAAGGTCATATAACAAGCACGTGAATACCATCATTTATCCCTCATATATCTTGTTGGTAACATTACAATCATTTGAATACCCATTTAACCTTAGTGAAAAAATTAATTCTATCAAAAGTTAACTCTTTCCACATACCACAATCCAAAAATTCTATATACTCAAACCATGATATAACATTGTCTGTATACCAGTCATGAGCTCATGAATACTATCAAACAATTAATTTTCTCTTTATCCCTTCATTATGCACATATCATCTGCTTTCCAAAATATTTGAATCACTTTTCATGGTTACCGATACCATATAATTATCCAAAACCACAATAAACCATTACATAGATATTCCAATGTTCCACAACACTATAAATGAGATTCCACAACATTATTTTGGAATCCCATTACATAAACACATAATTATTCCACCACATCGTTGTCATACTAAACATTGCTAATATTGATCGAATGTGACTTCCCTTTGTCATTTTCCTTAAGTGGTTTCTCACGTTGATCATCAGTAACCATTGGATTAGAGCATTGATTAGCATAATGCCCCATTTCCTTGCACATGAAGCATTGAAGTGTTGGTGGTGCGTTCTCTATAGTCCTTTCTTTATTCACATCATTAGAAACCCATTTCCCATTACTTTGACACTCAGCTGCTCGATGACCTCCTTTTCCACTCTTAATACATTTTCTAGACCCTTTAAGACAATCTCCACTAGGATTCATTCCACACTTTGAGCATAAAAAACATTTATCTTTTTTTCACCATTATTTTGAGATTTATCCATGAACTCCATCTTTCATTTCTTGTCAAAACCATGAGGTGGATATTTAACACCAACATCCTTTTATACCTTAATAGTACAAAACACAATTTCTTCATATCTACTTATGTCAATTATAGAAAATTCCCTTCGATGACTTGGTTTTATGCCACTGAAGAATCGATCAACTTTACTTTCATTTTGGATGATAAAGCCAGATGCATACCTTGCAAGCCTTGTAAAATTCGCTTCGTATATACCAACAGATTCATCACCCTTCTTATTAAGCTCAAGGAACTCCTTTTGCTTATTTGTTCGAAGAATATGAGGGAAGTACTTACTGAAAAACAAGTTCTTAAACTCGTCACATTCCATGGATTCAATTTCATCTTGGGGATCTGTATTCTTAAATAGAGTCCACCACTGGTCTGCTTCACCTTCTAAATGGTAAACAGCTAGAATTACTTTATGATGTTCTGAATAGATAAGTATGGAAAATATCTTTTCCATGGTATTGATTCATTGTACAGCAACAGGTGGATTAGATGACCAATTGAAATAGGTGGGTGTTGCCTCATGAAGGACTCAATAGAATATTGTTCCCTTCTTTGGTCATTTGGATATCCAGAATGATTCATATCTTGTGTATTTATATCAATAAGATATTTCACTCCATCTCCAATCACATTTGGTTTTTTAGGAGGAAAATCATGGTATTTTCCATTACATTGATCCACACAGTTCCTTCGGGTTCCATCCATCATCTAAAACCCAAAAATAATAGTGTGAAAGGAAAAAATCATGATAGGGAAAACAACATAATAAAGGGGGAGTACCTTTAATATATAAAATATTATGGATAATTCTATGATTGTTACCATAATTATAAGACTATAACCTATACTTATACATAACCTTAGGGACATCCCTAGACAAACCTTAGAAATATCTCTAGGGATCTCCCTAAAGTTTTCGCATCCTAGATTCCAAAGGTTAACCAAACCATTCCTCTGATACCAATTATAGAGAACCAAAGCATGATGTACAATGACATTACAGTACTTTTGCGGAATATCTAATACATAAAAAAACAAACACCAATTGAACATAATAGTTTAGTGTCGTTGGAAACTCGAAATATAATCTTCTAATCTTGGTGAAAGATATTAAAAATATCCCATAAAGATCATCAGTTTTTTTTTACCTAAAACCTATCTTTATATCCTGGGGAAAAGAAAACATATAAAGGGTGAGATCAAATGATCAGTAAGGGTATGAATGGATAAAATAAGACAAACCATATACATTTGAACTTCAACACATGAACATAATATTTAAACATCAAAATCTTGAGCAATGACATAAAACATGGTAGTACGTAAGGCATATATCATAATGGATTATCAATCACGATAAAATATAATGGGACTAAAGAATATAATTGTCGAAACCATTATACACATGTTATGATTTCCATAGTAGCCAAGGCATTTATGCCAAGACTATCTTAGTTGACAAAGTGCCTTTCTGAATCGAGTTCACTCCTCGTTCTAGTCCTGTATAACTGAACCTGAATAACATACAATTCCATCTATGTATATCTCATTAGATATAAACATTACCCAATGCGTTGAAGGGATACATAGGTCCCACCCATCTCATAATGAAATCATTCTTTCTTTTTCCACAACTTGAACATAAATCATTAATCATTACCCATAGTATAAAATGTGTTTCATAAACATCATCCCATCATAACATAATCCATACAAAAAATGGATATTATTTCATCATTAGAAATGTGAAACCATGTAAATAATAGATAAATTACACTTTAAATGTACACATATGAAATAATTTCATCTTATATGGAAAATGGTTTTGATAAAACCCTTGAAATGAATTCTTGAGTAAAATATCCTTTCTTCTTCAAAATCATTTTCTTTTCAAAAAATGACATCCAATTTTAAAATAAAAGGATTTTGTTGAAAATATTAATTAAATATTGTAGAGTATACTTAATGAAAATAAGGCGTTATGAAACCATAAAAATATGTTCATGCCGTATAAGTTAAAAAACATTCTTCTCATACTTTTTCTGGAAAGTCAAAAAGTACCTCGTATGGTAAACAAAAGAAAGATTCCTTCCATACGATGTGGTAAAAGAAATAATGGGTAAAAATGACTTTAAACATACATGGAAGAAATTTAAACTTTTTATGAACGAATTTTGAGAACATATGGGCATGGATAGTAAACCTAACCCCAGTAAATACTTACGAATAAACAATCTCGGATAAGAATGAGATTGGAATAATTAACCCTTACCTTATGTCCGATATCCATTGTATGTATCCAGACCTCCTGTATAATTATCTAGATAATGTTATTGACTTATTACAGAATCATATTCATTTTTATGATATCATATATGGTTCAATTATGACTTTATAATACTGTTTCTTTTATAAATTTCATGTTAAAACAGCGTTTTGGGTAAAATCGTTTCACTTATCGTACGTGTTTAGATTTGTTGTTCTTGATATTATTATTACTTATATCATGATTTAAATACTTCCAGAATTTAAATAATAATTTATATATCATATATACTCCTTATATATATATATATTAGATAGATGAATAAAATGAAATACACTATTCATGGAGACGGTTGGTCGTACGTACGCATGAATGTTTTTTTCCTTTCCTTATTGACTTGAATGGAATTAAGTAGATGAAATACATAAATATATATATACATAAATCAATTAGCATTATTATGTCATATATTTCATGATTAAATATTATATAAACTATATAATCATTCTGGAAATGTTAACATGGAAAATGAATCTCATCGCGTCTTGGAGACGATAATCCCTACGTACGCACGAGCGATAATATCATTCCTATATTTAATTAATGGAATTATAGTGGATGATATAATATCATAGAATCTATATGATGTTATAATAATCATATATAGTTTTTCATTACACCATTATACCCATCCAAGTAAGGTGGTGGTGGAAAAATAGATTACACCATTGTGTGGAGACGGTATTTCGTACGTACGCACGTGCAGTGATTTCATTTTATGTAGGATGGATAGATGGTGAAATGTCGTTGTTTAATTATAATAACATATCAGTATATAAGTAATACTTATGTTATTACATTATTATCAAAAAATTAAAGAAGAATAATTTGAAGAGGAATGAAACTTGAAAGAATCGTTAGAAGAGATTACCTCTTCTTCGACGCACCTCCGTTAAACTTATTCTTAGGGAACTAGAGTTGGTCTTTTGAGAAGACCAGAACCTATATGATATAACTATAGAGGTAGATAAGAGTAATTTTTAGGGGTTGTACAAGCATCAAGGATCAAAAGGGTGTGATGATAAGAGGGAAGGGGTGCCCTTTTTATAAGGGAGAAGAGGGGGACCTTAGGAAAACTTAAAATATTATTTTATAATAAAGTAATATTCGGTTTTTAAAAGCTCCAAATATATTTATTTCATACTTTAGGTGGTGATGGGTATAAATCCTCTCAAACAATAGGTTTTAGACAAGTTTAGGATTCTATTTTATCATTATCATTTAAATTTAACTCTATGTTAAATAATTTAACTTTTACCGTGTCTTTTTGTTTTTTACACTATATTGTTAATAAATATACTATTACAATACAAACGAACCCCAAGAGATTAATTATTAATATATATATACTTATATATGTAATTTTTATGAACCTTATATTTTTTGGAAATAAAATAACAATTAATAATATAATATTTGTTTTAAAAAATATTTTATGTAAATTTTTACACTATTTGGTACTTGATTTTTGTGAAAATTATTACAACATGATTAGTTCAAAAAAAGTTAATTAAATCAATAATAACATGTATTATTAACCTCTAAATTTAGTGTAATTCATAAAATGTCTAAATTTACATTTATTTGGTTATTTATAACATCAATTATTTTAAAATTTCATTAATAAGGTAATTACTGCATCATCAGTGTGTCCTAAATAAATTAAATTATTTAATGTCTAAAAATGATAAATAAAATACCATTATATAGGAAATATTTCTATCTTTCTAATGAAAACTAATTGTTGAATTTATCTTATGTATAACCCTATATTAAAATTTTTTTAGTTATTAAACTTTGATTTTAACTATTTTAATTCTTCTTTAAATAAAATAATAATAAATATCCTAATCTAATAAAAGTGGACCTGAAGGTTAATATTTTATTCATAAGGTTATTTTTTGTCTAATAACACTTATCCAATAGAATTAGGACATGTGTTAGGTTAATAGTAATATCATTTTCCCCATAATTACCCTATCTACATTTAACCGTGGGAAAAAAGTAAAAATATACTATTCAAAAACAATTATTTTTATGTTATTTAACCACATTTTACTCTTTGATAATAATTTTGTCTCTATTATTATCGAATTTCCACTCACAGAAGCGGTAAAAATAAGTTTTATGTAAATTTTCAAATTCTCCTACGAGGTGGGTAAAAGACTGTGAAAAGTTCAATAAAATTTTAATATGTAAACAATTATTATAAAATGACTCCAATAAATTACATTGAACTTATATAGGTATTATGTATCTATTTTTAACTAAAATAAATTTAAATAAAATAAATAATTATTTAAATTAAAATTCGTTATTTAAATAGTAACCCAGTGTTTTCACTATTCATTACAAATTGAATGTTTTCAGAAAAATACCAAAAATTCACCCTTGTCGAATTTCGATATTCTGAATCCAAAAATGGTTTCCATTTCGAATGATTAAAATTATAAAATTTCAAAAAGTGGGTATTACTATTCATAATGACTAGTTTATATAACATATCATTGTTTAGTGAAACTCGGTATTGCGTACAACAGACGCTATCATGGAAGGTCACAAATGCGTGTAATACAAGCCAAGTCAGGTATGCGTGTAGTGCAAGATCCTTTGGGTGTAGCGTACAACACAAGACATCAATAAAATTAAAACGAATATGTTTGATAAAATCTCATGGTGTTACATAGGTAGTAAAGAAAATTCATGAATAATGCCATGCTATAATTAAATTATATGAAATTAGGTGGCCTAAATTTTTTTAGTATACAAAAAAATTATTTTTCAAATGGTAAAATATATAATGATTTTTTCTTTGTTTATTAAAAGATGATAAATTGAAAAGTAAATTATTGGTAATTCATGATGTTAATTAGGAACTATGAAATTTATATGTGGTTGTGTACATGGATAATTGGAAAGGATTTGTGGATTGTGTTCTGGAAGTAATATTGGAATATTATCATGATGATGTGTAGGTGGTAGTAGTACTGTGGATTTGTTGTGTGGAACCATATTTTGGGTGTGTGTATAACAATTATAAATTTTATTATACATGTAATTTCTATATACACCTACCTGGGTAATTTGTTTACACAAAAACCCAATGTTTTTGGATTCCGAGTGATTTCCCCTGGAAACCATGTCGTAAAGGATTGATGGATGAATACACCATTTCCCTTCTCTCTCCTCTATGGGAGGTTATAAATCACATTTTATGATATATTATGGTTATAATATAGTATTTTAAATTATTAAAAAGGGTATTATGTTATCAATTTTGTTGTTATGCATGGTAGTATGATGGTATTTTGTTTATATACATCATTTTCATTGTAACACCCCAAGATTTCATAGTGTGTTATTTCTTCAAAATAATTCAATAACTTTCACTACATGCAACACCAAGTTCAAGAAAACCATGACTTACCAAACAAGCCGTTCAAAAGAGGTTATGAATAGTATTAGATAAATTTTAATGTTTATATAATCCTTATAATTTTAGAATCCATATTATGAGTTTCTTAGTTATAATGCAAGAACAAATTCATTTTCAGTATTGCACTTTTATCAACTTTAATAGTGAAACCTTTTTAAATACTACATTTTAAACTTTTTGACTAAATGTGGACATCAAAAATTTAAAATGAAACATCCCAAGCTTCTACGGTACGATTCTCTTTGAATAATGTGATAGCGTGTGTTGTACGCAACACCGAGTTCTAACAACCAATTAAACTAGCCGTTATGAATAGTAATAACTACTTTTTGAAATTATATATATTTTATATTTCAAAATGGACTTTATTTTTGGATTCGGAATATCTAATTTAGCCTAAGGTGAAATTTTGGTACTTTTCGGATAACTTTAATATTTTGATGAATAGTGAAAATTACTAAATTTTAATTAAAAACAACTTTTTTAATCAAAATAATTAATAGTGATAAATTATGAATTTTAGTAGTTTTAAATTATATTTAGAATATAGTTTTACCATTTAATATAATGTTGGTAATTGGACATAATTTTACAATTTAACAGAACATAAACAAGTGTCAATCTTTTGATAGTTATTATCTCTTAAAAACACGCTTTTTGTTTTGACAGCAGAATTAATTTTAAATTAATTTCTGCCACTTCTGTGTTTTGAATTTAGGAAAATGGATTCCATATTTGGAATCAGGATGTTCGAATTGTGTAAATAGGTAACTTTTATTTTTAGACATTTTGAATAATTACTGCGGTCAATATTTTATTTACCATGGTTAAGGGTAAATCCGGTAAATAAGGGTTACAAATAATATTATAATAATAATAAATTACCCTAAAACGTGTCTTAACCCTATTTGATGATACATGGTCGACCATGGGCATATTTGTGTCAATTTTGGGACCCCATGGATCCACTTGTAAGTGATAATGACACTTTATTTTAATTAAGTTAAAATGAATACAAAAACGACACAAGCATATATCTTTTAGAAAAACAATTGTTACATAGGGTTATATATGTTGTATTTTAGATTATAAATATTAATTAGAAATATAAAGATATTTCCTACATAATTATATTTTATTTATAATTTTTAGACATTAAATAATTTATTTTATTTATGACACAATGATGATGCAGTAATTACTATAATAGTGAAAAATTAAAATAATTAATATTATAAATACCCAAATAAATATAATATGAAACTTTTCATGAATTAAACTAATTTTCTAGGATAATATGATATATTAGGAATGATTTAATTGACTTTTTTTGAAGTAATCAATCTGTTATGAGTTTCACAAAAATCAACTATTGAATAGTGTCAAAATTGACATAAAAGAGTTTTTAAAACAAATATTATATTATTAATTGATATTAAATTCCTAAAAATATAAGGTTCGGCCAAGAGACTTATATCATGATAGGTTCATCATTAATGGACCACTTGGGGGTCTCTTGTATGTATATGGTAAGTTTATTAACCATATAATATAAAAATACAAAGAGACATTGTAAAAGTGAAACTAATTAACTTAGAGTTAATACTTAAAGATAAGGTTAATATAAGTACCCAAACCTGTCTAAATTATATTGGTTGAGTTGTTTTCGACCCATCCCCACCTTAAACTTTGAATTTTCAACTTTGGATCCATTAGAAACCGAATATTAATTTATTATAAGTTAATATTTCTAGCTTTTCCAAAGGGGTCCCTCACCCCTCTTATAAAAGGGCACTCCTCCTTCACATTTCTTCACACCTTCAAAGCCTTTTGGTTCGGCCAAACTCTGCCCAAATACTCTCCCAACTTCCCTCACTACAACCTAGGGGCCTTATTTTGATCAGAAATCCAACCTAAGGAGCCCTTTTGATCAAATCAAAAGGAAGACCCCGAAGAAGAGGAAATGATTTCACCACCCTTTTCTAAGTTCCTTTCTTCTTCCACTTATTCTTCCTTTGTTCTTACCATTCTAAAATAATAACTCCAGTATCTCACATATACTGTGATGTTATTATAAATATGGTACAACCATATTCTGTATTCTATCCACCCTTTGAATAACATGTCACCATACGTGCGTACGTACGGCTTACCGTCTCCACGTCGTGGTGTAATTGTTATTCAATATATTATTATTTGGATGGGTATAATAATGATGTGTAACTCATGTAAATAATAAATATAACATGTTAATGATTCTGTATATATTATATACCATCCATTTATATATTATTTTAATATCAAAATAATGATATCGTCGCTCGTGCGTACGTACGGACTACCTTCTCCACGAACGAGATGAGATTCATTCTCCATCGTATCCATTCAAGTATAATTATCATTTTATGGTTTAAAAATGATGTTTAAGGACTTGATATCATTATGGATATTAATAAAATACAAAAAACATGGCTTAGGTAACAAAACATATAAAAGAAAATGAGTAAGTTAACACCCGAAAGGACGATAATTCTAAGATATTATTAACAAATCAATGTTAAAAGATCATATATGATATCATATTAATATATATGATTATTGTATAATTTAATAACAATTATTTCACCATTATACAGGAGGTTAACCTACCCCAACCAAAGAAAAGTACAAGGTAAGGGTTATTTCACAATCTCTTCATTATCCGAGGTTGTTTATACGTAATAATCTACTGGGATCTCTTTATCATCCATATCCATGATTCTTAAAAATGTATTTCAAAACATTTTTACTATTTACTAGAATATGAGTTAAAGTCATTTATACCCTTTTTGACTTTTATAAGTGGTTTATAAAGGAATCTTTCGGTCATTTTCAAAACAAGGTCCCTTTTAACCTTTTCGACAGAATTAAGGTAAGAATGTTTTTTTTACTTATACGGCGGGTGCGGCTATTTTCCGCCGTTATAAAATCTTCAAAGCTTCCCTTACAAGATTATAAGAATATTTCAAAGAAAATGTTTTATTTTATATGGATCTTAAATGATTTCAAAATAAAAGGATATATTTCTTTTAAAAGAATTTTGATTTCATCTATGTCAACATCCTTTGATGGATTTTAAGATTATTTGAAGTTGATTTATTATGATACAAAAATTCTATATTGTATTGAAGTATTTGTGATATGTTTGACTGTGGATGTGCTATTTTTATACCATTCATAGTTTATGGTGAAATTATTGACATTTCATATGCTAGTTTTAATACGAATGTTTATGTTATGTTTAAACCTTTTCATATGGGAATGCATTGGACTTAATATGTGACGGGTGGAGCCCGCTATAGCTCCTCGATGCATCGGTAGGTCTCATGAGACAAACTAGTGTCTTGGCACAAGGCCTTGACAAAATCTTATTTGTAGTCTTGGCACGAGGCCTTGACTATGTGGTTATGATAGTCTGGCATTATGCATTCCAACATTATGAAAGTGGTTATTGATTTTTTCATGTGATTGTTCGATTAGTAGAATATCCATGTGAATAAGTAAATGGCATTATTTCATTTTATTTATGCCATACCATGTTTAAAGTTCATGTTTGAATGGCTTTTGTTTTATTTATACATTTCCTTAAAAGTTTATTCTTATTTATGAAAGTTTCCGCTATATTGTTATCCTTACTGGGCATTTGAGCTCACCCCTTTTCTATGTTTTATTTTTCCCAGGAAGTGAAGAAGTAAGTTATGAATGACCTGCAGGGATATTTTGTGGGGATATGAGTATAGATTATGGAGACAATATGTTTTTGTAGTAGTTTTTCGTTTAATGATGTAATGTAAAACTTATGAATATATCTTGTGTTTCCAAGGCTACTAAACCAATCGGTCTTTCGAGATTTGATCATTCTTGTGATCATGCCAATGTTATGAAATAATGCACCGACTCTGGGTAGCTGGGGTCGGGGCGTTACAGTTGGTATCAGAGGAAGTTTAGTACAAACCTTCGAAGCTAGATTTAGATAAACTCTGATTAGAGCACGTAGACCTAAGATGAACTTTGAGGATTAGTATATAAGAACTTCCTAGAATTTTGGTATTGTAGAGATTTTGTGTGTTTTCCGAGCAATACATCCCTGTCTGGATACGAGAAGGTAGAGGCGGCTCTGGCATAGATGTACCTAGGGGTAAAACCCGAAAACACCGCTTTGAGCTAGACACGAACGGGAACTGGTGCACGACAACGGGCCTTGCTGCACTCTTGGTTACGACACTCCCGGGGGATATGCTTAGGAGAATTCTCATTTTCTTTACAAACCATTATGAAGGGTTTATGAGTATATACATCCTCAAATGAGACATTTTTATGATTATGGATTATATCCATAAATATTTCAATTTATGTTAAGTGTTTTATAAGTATGGTATTATGTATTTTGATTAATAAACTGATCTAGTGTATTCCATTGTTTAGAAATGGCGCCCAGTAGAAGGAATGAGAACTCCAGAAATGCACATGATCCAAAGAGAATGAAGGATCATATCTTTCATGGTCTTAAGCTAGAATTTATAAGAGAAATAGTCCCCCATGTATTATCATCATATGAAGAAATAATATCATGTGTTGATAAGATAAGTAAAGAGTTTACTGAGTCCGATGGCTTTGAAGGGAAGCAAGAGAAGAACAGGATAGAAGAGAGAAAGATGGATAAAGGGAAGAGGGAAAAGAAGAATTTTCCCATATGTGGTAACTGTGGAAAGAAACACCCTGGAACTTGCCTGAAAGGAATGGGAGTTTGTTATAAGTGTGGAGGAAAAGGGAACAAAGTATATGACTACAAGGGTAAGAAAATGGTTTCAAATGTACAATGCTTCATTTGCAAGGAGTTTGGACACTACGCGAACCTATGTCCCAGTCATCAGACTATGCCGCAAATGATGCTATTGGATATTATTGACTACCTTGAAGCTGATTAATGATTTGTATATTCCATCATTGTTGGTGTTTAAAACATTTTTGTATTAATGAAGTATATCCATCATTCTATATGGAATAAGGGAACATGAATGTAATCAATAAGGAATATGGTAATACATGATGAAGGTATTCATATGATATTATGGGGTAAAAAGGAACTATATTATGTTTACCTTCCTTATAAATGTTGGACTGTGAGTTTGGATAGAAGTATTTTGGATAGTTCTAGTTTGGATTATTTTGGATTTCCATAAAAGGACAACCCGGAGGTCGGGCGGCAACCCGTCGCGTCCGGCAAGGCTGCGAGACTTGAACCCGCAACCGAAGGGCGACAAGGGTGTATCACATACCACTGGCCCACGAGATGTCCAAGATTAAATAATGTAGTTTTTATTAAAAGATCTTTTAGATGAATTATAAATTCGTTTATTTTGGAACCCTATACGAATAGTGTAAATAGAATTTTTTTACATTCTATTATCTTTTAGAGTGAAAGATAAGTATGTGATAGAAATTTATTAATGGATAGAACTCTAATTATAAAGTAAGTATATCTCCATATGATCTTAGCCAATCTCATAAAAAATTCCTCAATATTAAGAAAAGCAAATTAGAACAAAAATGTTTTCCTAGATGGTACCTTAAATCATCACTAATTTATGGCTTTGGGATTGTTGGCCTTTTCATAGCCATGTTCTCTACCACTCTCCATCAGGTAATTGATGGTTAGATTTTTCTTCCATATCCATATTTTACTACATGGAACCCTAGTATGTGTTATTTTCGGTAATCTTCATACTTTCTACTCTTTATTTTAAATAGAGGCCTCATTAAATCATTTTTCGATGTGGGATTTCAACTAAGATATTTTGAAACGTCAAAAATGTGTAATCCTAATACCCTATGTTTTGTTGAACCGATGGTATTTCAAATCATCATAGATTGATGAATTTAAGGACCTCAATTTTATACTTGTTTGTGATTGATGACCACAATCACTACCTATAAATATTTACCTTTTTCCTCCAATTATATGTCTCAAATTGCCACCAATGTTCTCCTAATCGAGATCATAATTTGGTGGTGACCCTTTCATTTCACTTTTCCTCATATTAAGAATAAATTTTAGTAACCCAATTTCCGATGTGGGTTTTCCCACAAATATATTATCTATTTTCAACCTTTTATTTTCGAAGAACAATTTCAAATTGCGAGGACGCAATTTATTGAATGAGGGGAGAATGTAACACCCCAAGATTTCATAGTGTGTTATTTCTTCAAAATAATTCAATAACATTCACTACATGAAACACCAAGTTCAAGCACACCATGACTTACCAAACAAGCCGTTCAAAAGAGGTTATGAATAGTATTAGATAAATTTTAATGTTTATATAATCCTTATAATTTTAGAATCCATATTATGAGTTTCTTAGATATAATGCAAGAACAAATTCATTTTCAGTATTGCACTTTTATCAACTTTAATAGTGAACCCTTTTTAAATACTATATTTTAAACTTTTTGACTGAATGGGGACATCAAAAATTTAAAATGAATCATCCCAAGCTTCTACGGTACGCTTCTCTTTGAATAATGTGATAGCGTGTGTTGTACGCAACACCGAGTTCTAACAACCAATTAAACTAGCCGTTATGAATAGTAATAACTAATTTTTGAAATTATTTGTAATTTATATTTCAAAATGGACTTCAATTTTGGATTCGGTATATCTAATTTAGCCTAAGGTGAAATTTTGGTACTTTTCGGATAACTTTCATATTTGGATGAATAGTGAAAATTACTAAATTTTAATTAAAAACAACTTTTTTAATCAGAATAATTAATAGTGATAAATTATGAATTTTAGTAGTTTTAAAGTATATTTAGAATATATTTTTACCATTTAATATAATTTTGGTCATTGGACATAATTTTACAATTAAACAGAACATAAACAAGTGTCAATCTTTTGATAGTTATTATCTCTTAAAAACACGCTTTTTGTTTTTACAGCGGGAATTAATTTTAAATTAATTTCTGCCACTTCTGTGTTTTGAATTTAGGAAAATGGATTCCATATTTGGAATCAGGATGTTCGAATTGTGTAAATAGGTAACTTTTATTTTTAGAAATTTTGAATAATTACTGCGGTCAATATTTTATTTACCATGGTTAAGGGTAAATCCGGTAAATAAGGGTTAAAAAATAATATTATAATAATACTAAATTACCCTAAAACGTGTCTTAACCCTATCGGTTGATACATGGTCGACCATGGGAATCTTTGTGTCAATTTTGGGACCCCATGGATCATCTTTTAAGTGATAATGACACTTTATTTTAATTAAGTTAAAATGAATACAAAAATGACACAAGCATATATCTTTTAGAAAAACAATTGTTACATAGGGTTATATATGTTGGATTTTAGATTATAAATATTCATTAGAAAGATAAAAAGATTTACTACATAATGATATTTTATTTATAATTTTTAGACATTAAATAATTTATTTTATATATGACATAATGATGATGAAGTAATTACTATAATAGTGAAAAATTAAAATAATTTATATTATAAATACCCAAATAAATATAATATGAAACTTTTAAGGAATTGAAATAATTTTCTAGGATAATATTATATATTAGTATTGAGTTAATTGACTTTTTTCAAAGTAATCAATCTGTTATGAGTTTCACAAAAATCAACTATTGAATAGTGTCAAAATTGACATAAAAGAGTTCTTAAAACAAATATTATATTATTAATTGATATTAAATTCCTAAAAATCTAAGGTTCGGCCAAGAGACTTATATCATTATAGGTTCATCATTAATGGACCACTTGGGGGTCTCTTGTATGTATATGGTAAGTTTATTAACCATATAATATAAAAATACAAAGAGACATTGTAAAAGTGAAACTAATTAACTTAAGGTTAATACTTAAAGATAAGGTTAATATAAGTACCCAAACCTGTCTAAATTCTATTGGTTGAGTTGTTTTCGACCCATACCTACCTTAAACTTTGAATAGTAAACTTTGGAGCCATTAGAAACCGAATATTAATTTATTATATATTAATATTTCTAGCTTTTCCAAAGGTGCCCCTCACCCCTCTTATAAAAGGGCACTCCTCCTTCCCATTTCTTCACACCTTCAAAGCCTTTTGGTTCGGCCAAACTCTGCCCAAATACTCTCCCAACTTCTCTAACTACAACCTAGGGGCCTTAGTTTGATCAGAAAGACAACCTAAGGAGCCCTTTTGATCAAATCAAAAGGAAGAACCCGAAGAAGAGGTAATGATTTCACCACCCTTTTCTAAGTTCCTTTCTTCTTCCACTTCTTCTTCCTTTGTTCTTACCATTATAAAATAATAACTCCAGTATCTCACATATACTGTGATGTTATTATAAATATGGTACAACCATATTCAGTATTCTATCCACCCTTTGAATAACATTTCACCATACGTGCGTACGTACGGCTTACCGTCTCCAAGTCGTGGTGTAATTGTTATTCAATATATTATTATTTGGATGGGTATAATAATGATGTGTAACTCATGTAAATAATAAATATAACATGTTAATGATTCTGTATATATGATACACCATCCATTTAAATATTATTTTAATATCAAAAGAATGATATCGTCGCTCGCGCGTACGTACGGACTACCGTCTCCACGAACGCGATGAGATTCATTCTCCATCGTATCCATTAAAGTATAATTATCATTTTATGGTTTAAAAATGATGTTTAAGGACTTGATATCATTCTGGATATGAATAAGATACAATAAACATGGCTTATGTAACAAAACATATAAAAGAAAATGAGTAAGTTAACACCCGAAACGACGATAATTCTAAGATATTATTAACAAATCAATGTTAAAAGATCATATATGATATCATATTAATATATATGATTATTGTATAATTTAATAACAATTATTTCACCATTATACAGGAGGTTAACCTACCCCAACAAAAGAAAAGTACAAGGTAAGGGTTATTTCACAATCTCTTCATTATCCGAGGTTGTTTATACGTAATAATCTACTGGGATCTCTTTATCATCCACATCCATGATTCATAAAAATGTATTTCAAAACATTTTTACTATTTACTAGAATATGAGTTAAAGTCATTTATACCCTTTTTGACTTTTATAAGTGGTTTATAAATGAATCTTTCGGTCATTTTCAAAACAAGGTCCCTTTTAACCTTTTCGACAGAATTAAGGTAAGAATGTTTTTTTTACTTATACGGTGGGTGTGTCTATTTTCCGCCGTTATAATACAGTCGCGGAGGATTGGATGTGTAAGAGGATTTTCTATTAATTTCCATGGATATATCTATAAATTAGCAAGGGAAGAATATCTGATTGGGTAAGGATCATTGGTTGGTGGAGATTGAGATCACCTTTTGTTTGATTCAAGCTGCAGGGGATTAATGGATTTCCCTAGTGGTCAGTCTGATGAGGGGTGAAGTACATTAATGGTGAAAAATTTATCATTTGGAACATATAGCGTTGTACATTTGATTGTTATATTTATAGAAGTAGTTCCATACATAATTTTTTTTCCAGATATTTTGAAGTAATCAAAATTGTATGAGGTACTTTCACATCATTAGGGGATCATGAATTTGTGATAGATTGAGATCATGTTTTGGGGAATATCTAATTTCAATCCCTATCTTTTTCAAAATGATGATCCCCATTTTCAAAGTCTTAATGAGATAATATTACCATCTTATCAATATGATGAAACATTAGTTATATTACTGAATTGTGTTGAGGTATATAATATGGTGGAGGTGATCGAGAAAATTCAATCTCATAGAGGCATATTGTGAGATGGAACATAAAAATTTTCCTTGATAATAATGGTTACTAATGGTTGATATCAGATATAAGGTCATTTGAGTTTATGAACATTGAGAATTAGGCCTCAGTAACATATATTCTAGATTTCTAGGTATTGTTGATCCTATTAAATTCTTGGTGGTACTAAAAATGGATTCATTGTTTTCTGGGTTCATGGTCATCACTAGTATCAATGTTAGGTGATCATTAGAGATCAGTATGGTGGTGGTGGTCAAGACTAACATCAAACTCATAAGAAGATTATAGTGATTTCATATCATTAGTAGCGTTATCAGGATTGTAATTCATTGAGAGAATATGGAGCTTGTTTTGGAAAACTCAGTATTTTCCCATTATTCATGGTTAGACGTAAAAATGTACATGGATGTGTCTAAAAAGAGTGTTTCAGATGATATTGAATTGTATGTTGCTGTAAGAACCCGGATCTTTATTTCAGGCATGGTTTTCCTTTTTCTAGAGTTTTTCGAAAGGATGAGTTTCTAGAAATTTTTGAAGTACACAACATGTACTTTAGGAGTACGCACCATGTACTTCAATGCCGTAGGAGGCTTTGTACTGGCCGTGTCATGGCCACACACATGGTCATGTGGGGTGACGTGGATTCTACCTAAAGTGAAGTACATAAAAGGCAAGTACACGATGTGTACTTGAAAAGTACATTCCATGTATTTTGTTTTTTCATTAAACAAACCAGTGTCGTGTCTGACACACAGAACCATCTTCTATTAGATCTCGTGCATCTGAGAGAACCCGTACGACCACATATCTTCGATGACCCCCCGAGATTTTGTTTCTCCTACGAATCAAACACTATCGGGTGCGTTGGAATCACATTTATCATCGACATTCTAAGGGGATTCATGCTTCTAGGTTCACATATTGCAATCTCCCAACCCATAGGTAGGTGTCTTGTGCATTTTCGTTCAAAGTCCTTGAGTATTATGTGCAATTTTAACCAATACCCTTGAACGACGTTTTGAGTGATTACTATTTTACCCCTGTTGTTTTTCCTACCTTACATGTATTATTTTTAGAGGTTAAATGGATAAGAATAGGGTTGTTTTTCTATGCTTTCAATGTTTTTCTCATGCATGTTCTATTTATGACTGTTTGGTAATGTTTATCCAGCTTGGCTATTTTTAATGTTTCCATGCCTCTTGCTGTAGGATGGAATGTTGTATCCTGATATGCATGATATGTTGTAGATTTATTAGCCAAGTAGTTTATTCTTTTACTTTGACCATGTTTCATTTCTATGTCATTATAACACACATGGCCATGAGAACCAAGTGTAGTAGACTATAAGGGGAATTGACTGAGTGAGCTTCCTCAGAGAGTCTTTGGGCATTTGTCTATATGGGGGTATAATATTTGAGCATCATTAGAGAATCTAGGATTAATTTTTTCTATATGGGGATTGACTGTCTGAGATTCCTCAGAGAGTCCGTGACTACATTAGAATATAAGGGGACAGACCGTGTGAGCTTCCGCAGAGAGTCTTTGTTTTACATTGAATTAATTTTTTTACCATAGACTATAAGAGGAATTGATGGTAAGTGCTTCCTCAGAGAGTCTTTAAATGAACTGGTCTATAAGGAGAATTGATTGTGTGATCTTCCTTACAGAGTCCTTTACTTTGGGGTTATAAGGGGAATTGACTGTGTGAGAAAATTCAAAGACTCCCTGACTACCTTAGAATATAAGGGGAATTGACTGTGAGTACTTCCTCAGAGAGACATTATGAATTTCTTATGACCAAACTGGTGGGTTTAGGCTGAGTGTACTGTCCAGAGGGTTGTTGGTACTTCTTAGGTGGGACCAGAAGGGATGGCTGTGAGTACTTCCAAGAGGGATACCTGTTTGTGATTGGATTCTTTTTAGTTGTTGGTTGATATTGGAACTGTGGATTGTTTACTATTTTGTATTCCATTCTTATTGTTTTCTTCACTTTTACCTACCATATATTCACTGACTATTAGGCAGTGATCTTTGGGTGGTTTACTACTGGGACTTAGTCTCACACCCTATTTGGGCCATGCTTTTGGGGCCAATCTGATTATATTGTTGCAGGTATAGATAAAGGAACGCACCCTTCCACTTTAGGTACATGACTTTCTATAGAGCTGGAGATCATGGAACAAAGCCTAGACCGGCGATGCTAATGCGTTTTTTATCTTTTCTTTTGTACATTGGTTCAGTACTGTTTGTATTCAGCATTTTTAATTGTTTGGATGTTTTTTTCTAGAAAAGTTTTTCATGAATCATTTATTATGCATTTCTCCAGCTGTTTATTATCTCATTAATCCGCTGTTTACAACTGTTGGATATTTACTACTTCTTCTATTGTGTGTCTTTTTACTTCCATTTTTCACTCTGCCCAATGAGGGCATAGTTTCCCCACTACCTCACCCAAGGCCCTTGCTGCTAGTCCGCAGCCTCTTGCATTCAGGGAAATGTACATAAGGCCATGTGACCAATCAGTTACAGGTGTATGAAGCATATGTAGTATCCATCCATCCTAAGAAAACTCTGCACCTCAAAGACGTTCTTCGGATGATCTTAAGAAACTACAGGTCTCATTTTCAATAGGTATACTGATACTCTAGTCTCTAAGATAACATGAACCATGATGTGAATCTGGTCCATCCAAAAGTGGCACTTTGAGAGCATATCATATAACTGATGCTCCCTCTATTTACTCAAAACTATCTCAATATGGGTGGAAGCTTATGGCTATATTCTATGAAATTCACTTGGAGGTTCATGACAGAAAGAGGCAGACTTTTCATTCCTCTGTATTTGTTACCTCTACACTACATGATCTGGTGTGAATAAGGGAGCTATCAGACTCACATGGACTATTTCCATGGGAGAGTGTGTTAGGATAGAACTCTATTCCTGGATGAAACATAGGCGAGGATGATATCTTGTGTTTCTAGGGGCGCGTATGGGTGCCAGTAGACATATGCCAGGAGATGATGTGGGATTTTCATTCCTCAGATTTGGTAATTCATCCCGGCGTCACCAAGATGTATCATAATCTACACTGTCAGTATTGTTGGCCAGGTATGAAGAGGTATGGTGCTAGTTTCATCAAGAGGTGTTCCACTTGTCAGTAGGTAAAGGTGAAGCATCAGTGACCAGAATGTATTTTGCAGTAGTTACGCATTCTCGAGTGAATGTGGAACAACGTCGCAATATATTTCATGAAAGGGTTGATAAGGTCACCTCAAGGGAATGATTCAGTATGTGTTTTAATTGACAGGATTACGAATGTCGCTCACTTCTTACCGATCTAAGAGGCCTTCAGTGCTGATGAGCTGGGACAGTTGTACGTCCAAGGGATTGCACGTCTACATAGAGTTCCACACTCCATTGTTTCGGACAGGGATGCACGTTTTACTTCTCTGGTTTGAAAGGGGCTTCAAAAGGAAATGGGTACACAGGTACATTTGAGTACAACTTACCATCCTTAGATAGATGGCCAGTCCGTGGGTATGATCTAGGTGCTTGAGGACATGCTCCGAGCAAGCATTCTATATTTTATAGGTTCCTGGAAGAAGCTTATACCTATTCTGGAGTTTTACTACAATAATAGTTTTCAAGAGATTATTCAGATGGAAACTTATAAGGCTTTGTTTGGTAGGACATTCCGATCACCCTTATGTTGGCTGGTGACAGGAGATGCAGTCTTGGTGGGACATCGTCTTATTCAGGAGACAACCGAAGAGATAGAGTTGATTCAAAAGAGGATTTCTACTGCACAGTCTTGTCCGAAGTCTTATACTGATCAGTAGAAACGACCTCTGGAGTTTGAGGTCAGGGATCATATTTTCTTGAGTGTCACACTATGTTTGGGACACAAGCGGATTAGGTGACAGGGTATGCTTTCTCCAAGGTACGTATGGCTATTTTAGGTGTTGTAGAGAGTTGGACCAATTGTCTGTCAGTTTTAGTTACCTCAGAGGTACTAGGCTATGCACGACATCTTCCACGTTTCCCAGCTCCGTTGTTACTTTTCAGACCGGTCTCATGTATTTCAACATGAGGATGTTGAGCTCGAAGTGGATGCTTCATGTGAGGAGCATCCTATCCGGATTGATGATCAGAGTACAAAGGTTATCCGTGGTTAGTCTGTTCATCTTGAACGGGTGCTATGTAAACACATGCATGTACAGAAGAAGACTTGGGAGATGTAGGCCGATGTATGGGCACATTTGCTAGAGCTATTCGGGGTTTCATCTTCTATTCCGTTCTATGGAAATTATGGGACAAATTTCTTTAATGTGGAAGTTTTTATGAACCCTAATCATCTTTTCAGGTATGTTATTCTTTTTTATGGAGTTTTTTGAAAAGAGGAGTTTGTGGAAATTTTGATGTACATACCTTGTACATTACGAGTACATGTTGTGTACATCGTTACCATTTGAGGCAGTGTGCTGGTCGTGTCATGGCCACACACATGGTCGTGTGGGGTGACGTGGAGACCGCCTAAAGAAGAGTACGGAAATAGAAAGTACATTTTGTGTACTTCAAAATTACATGCCTTGTATTTTGTTTTTTTTCATTAAACGCACAGGGGTCGCGTTTGACAGACATAACCATCTTCTTTTAGGTCTAATTCATTTGAGAGAACCTGTATGACTGAGGATCATCAACGATCCCCCAAGCCTCTGTATGTCCTCTATATCAAATATCGTTGGGTGTGTTGTAATCGCATCAATCTTTGACAATATAAAGAGATTCAATCTCCTAGGTTAACATATATTGATATATTAACACCGAGGTAGGTGGTTTGTGACATTCTGTTCAAATTCTTTGATTATTATGTGTAATTTATACCAATACCCTTGATCGGGGTATGGCCTCCCCTTTTGTTTTTCTTACCATGCATGTTTGTTGTGTAGAGGTTAAATGGTTGAGAATTGGGTTGTTTATCTATGTTTTGGATTTCTTTCCCATGCATGTTCTATTTACGATAGTTTGGTCATGTTTAGCCAGATCGACTATTTTTCTATTTCTATGCCTGTTGCTGTAGGATGGAGAGTTGTATCCTAATATACTTGATATGCTATAGACTGATTATCCAAATATTTATTTAGGTTTACTTTGGCCATGTAGCATTTCTATTCATTTATCCTACATAGGGATATGAGAACCGGGTGTAGTAGACTATATGTGGAATTGACTGAGTGAGCTTCCTCATAGAGTCTTTGAGCATTAGGCTATACGGGGATAGATTGTGTGAGCCTCCTCAAAGAGCCTAGGATTACTTTGGGCTATAAAGGGATTGACTGTGTCAGCTTCCTTAGAGATTCCTTGACATCTTTATACTATAAAGGGATAGACTGTGTGAGAATCCTCATATATTCCTTGTTTTAATTTGAATTACCATGATTACCTTAGACTATAAGACTAATTGACAGTGAGTGGTTCCTCATAGAGTCTTTGAATGACATGGGATATAAGGGGAATTAACCATGTGAGATTCTTCACAGAGTCCATGACCTTGGGGAAATATGTTGAATTGACTATGTGAGCTTCATCAGTGAGTCCCTAACTACCTTATGCTATAAGAGTAATTGACTGTGAGTGCTTCCTCGAGGATTCATTATAAATCTCTTATGAAAAAACCAGATGTGTTAGGCTAAGTGTACAATCCATAGGGTAGTTTGTACTTATTAGGTTGGACCAAAGGGGATGGCTACGAGTACTTACCAGAGGGTTACCTATTTGTGCATAGCTTCTTGATAGCTGCTACTTGATATTGGAACTATGGATTTTTTACTGATGTGTATTCCATGTTTACTACTTTCTACACTTTTACCTACCATATATTCACTAACTCTTAGACACAGATCCTCAGGTGGTTTATTAGTGTTATTTAGTCGCACAACCTATTTGGGCCATGCTTTTGGGACCAAATAGATTATATTCTTGCAGGTATAGATAAGGGAAAAAACCCTTCCACATCAGGTACTTGATTGAAATGGAGATGGCGAGCATTGGACCAAGCCTAGGATCGCGATTTTAATGACCCTGTTTATCTTTTCTTTTGTACTTTGGTTTTTTACTGTTTGAATTCACATTGTGACTTATTTTGCTGTTTTCCTAGACATGTGTATCATGAATCATTTAATATGCATTTCTCTAGCTGTTTATTATCTCAGTCTTCCGATGTTTACTATTGTTGGAGATATATTACTTCTGCTATTGTGTGTTTGTTTACATCCACTGTGTACTCTGCCAAATGAGGCCATAGTTTCCCCACTATCACACCCAAGGCCCTCACAGCTAGTCCGCAGCCTCTAAAATTTTGGAAATGCACATGAGTCCATGTGACCAACTGGGTACGGGGCACCTCTGGGTGGATTCCGGAACCGGGACGTTACAGTTGCATTCTAAAGATATTACACAAGATGAGTTTACCTGGATCAAAAGGCATATTATTGTCTTATCACCTACTAACATGTTTTGATTGTTTGATTAATGTGCCTCACACACCCTTGATGAAACCTCCTTATTCCAATATTTGAGATTAAACATGGTGATGATTCATGCACCCCATGTATTGAAAATGTTAGTTAGTGGTTAGAATAAGTTATTTAATGTGTTTTATTGGTGTAGAATGGTGGTGGAGAAACAAAATTTATATAGGGATATCATATTTCTATAGATAAAATAGTACAATATCATAGAAATTTTTTTTCTTTTACTAAATTGAAGTAGTTATCAAACTCTTTTTAGGAGATCATGGTATTTAATATTGATGGTTAGTCTGCAGAATGTTGTGCGAGTGGAGTGGTTGAATTTGTAGTGGGTGTGTGGATCCACTTCATTACATGATGGTAGAGTCGTGAATAGATTTAGTAAGAATTGATATAGGGATGGATCCTATAGTTTCTAATATATTTTAGGATTATTTTTATATGAATGAGGTAATGCTACCACATTGATGGGATTCCATGTTTTGGATAATGTACAAATTGGGAATATATTCAATTCAGAGGGATCATTATTGGGTGTCCCTTTCTGAGTTTGGGATTTTAGTATTTGGATAAAAGATATAATGCTGTATAGTTTTATCCAACATTTTGTGTCTCAAAGGGGTTCCAGGATTTTATTGTCTATGAATGAAGATTATATCTTGAATCCATTTATAGACTATTAACGGTTGAACTAGATTTGGATCAATAATCATTACAATATTTCAGGGATTCAAATTATTTTTCACTAGTTAATAAGGGATAACAAGTTTTGTTAGATTGATCACTAGCCATGGAATCATTAGGTGAGGGTAAAAAATAATATATCCCAATGGACGCCTATTGAGGTAGACCTGTAACCTTATAGGTCCAGTAATGATTATATTGAGCATCTAAGGATTATTTTATTGACTCCTCAACAACCCCCATATATATTGTAAATTTTTTATGTGAATATTTTACATGGGACATTATTTTCCATTAGGTTGTGGTGTCACAAACTAGAGAAGTAGTGGTTTTGTTATAGGTTGAGGTATATATATCTTGGGTGGAAACCAATATTATTTCAGAAGTTCACATGTTTCATAGCCTTGTGAGTTATTATTAGAGGTTTTCTCCAAAATTTATCATATTTTAGACATATGGAAATCTCTGACTAGAAAAAACACAATATTAATTTCATCAGTTCAATGTAAAGTTGTTTTTGCCTACATGAAAATGTGGTTTGTTAGTGCCTCAGTTCGTTGGTTTCATGAGGAGGGGGTATTGTGTAGGGGGGTTCTATGTCACATCTTTTTTGGGTTTGGGTTGTGCAATGATGGAGTAGGGGGTGGTGATATCCTATAGGTAAATATAATTATGCCCCCATATTCATAAAAAAATGTTTTAGAATATAAAATAATGGCGTTTTCCATAAATATATGGAAAAAATACATCAGTATAGAACACTTTATGATATTCCCTTATCAAAAGATATTGATGTATTTTTTAATCATATTTCACCATGAATTTTGAATTTATTTATGATTAATACATACTTTTCACTAAAACAAATTATAGTAAAATAGAGTGAAGAATCAAAATGTTAGTGGATATGTTGATGGTATTTTTCTTGGATGTTTGGAGATCCTTGATGAAGAACATTCCTTTGGCTGATTTTTCCTAAAACAAAAATTCCATTAATTTTTTATAATGAATTTTTTTGAGATATTTTATAGGGGGTTATTTCAATCCCATCCATGTTAGAAAATAATTGTAGGCTCGTATGTTCCCAGAAAACAGATGGTATAAAGTATGAAAATAATGATCCTAAGAGTTCATGATGGGATTAAGGCATCATAATTCTTATGTCAATAAGAGTAAGAGGAACTTAATATTTAAGGATGGAGACCACATTTCACTGAAGGATTCCACTCTCCATTAGAAGTATATGATTAATTTAGGATGAAATTTTTCACCCATGTTTTTAGAGAATTTTGAGGTGATGGAGAATGTTGGTAAGGTGTATAATCTATTTGTGCTTCCAATATAGATATATATTATTTATAGGTTCTTCCGCATTTCTTAGGTTTTATTATATCTTCATTATTATTCCTATTCCATCAAAAAGAGAGTGTTGGATGTTGAGTATGATGAATAAATTATGGAGATTATTTCCAGAACTTTTGTTTGGGAGCACAACGTTATGATGTGATGCATATACTATTGTCCAACATTACCACATTTCAAAAGTTTGGTGGCATTCATCACTAATTTAGTGGAATTTTTCGATGATTGAAATGGGGTGATGGGATGATTGTCTCTCAATCCATGGATTCCTCCTCATAATTCCTCTTTTAGTTTTGGTCACCCTCATAGATTTGAATTGTGGTTCATGAATCTCAATCCCAGCGATGCATCTTTTTGGATAGTAGATAATTACTCAACTTCTTTCTAGACATTACATGGGGTCATGTAGGGGTAGAAACCATTAATCAGAGTAGATGGTAACATCAGGCATGTTAGGGTATCTCTGGATGTGTGGACATTGGGGAACATGTATTTCTCCTCATAATATGGCATCTTTTGGGTGATTAACCCAAAGAATCCCACATCGATCAAGAGGTATCATTTGATAGAGGAATATATCTATGGATTTCCACAGCTTTCCATGCATGACTTGGGGTGTTCAGTGAGTTGAATGTCTAGAAAAGACGGTTACGACAATGGCGTAGTTTGTGAGTTTTTCCCCATAAATCGCATGATAAACATAGGGTGGGCCTCGATTTTAACATCATGTGGACACAAATATGATTTATTTTGACACCATTAAAGGTAGATCTGGTATAGTTCACCCCAGAATTGGAAACACAGGATGTATAGGTCAAAATGGGCAATGATTGTGGACCTAGGAGGGTGTGACCCATATTGGTAAGATGTCACACCATTATGTCTGATCTTGACACCACTGAGGGAGGATCATTGAATGTGAATTGCAGAAAGGAGGACATAGAGGTTTAACATTGTCTAAGAATGATAATCATAGAGGTTTTCTACGTACCTTATTTATAACACGAGGATCAAAACCCACATAGTTCGAAGGGAGAGACATGGAATCAAGGTGTACACAAATGACAATGTACAAGATACATGCTATGGATTATGCATGGATAGCGGCCCAAGTGATGATAGGAGCAACAATTATATGGATGAATGGGGATTACACATCGAGATGACCCAGGCTCTTCTAGAATGATCAATGATATGGATGAATGGGGCTTATGCACTAAGATGGCATGGGTGATTCTAGGAGCATCATCGATTTGGATGAATGATGATTACACACTAAGATAAAATGGGTTCTACTATGAGAATACAACTTATTGATGAATGGGTATTATGACCTGATATGGCCTGGGGGATGATAGGGTAAGCAATATTATATACTAATGGTGATTATGCACTGAGACGCCCCTGGTGCTGCTAGGAGTACCAATATAATGGATGAGTGTGGATTACATAGTGAGATGTCCAGGGTTCTTCTAGGAGAAGAAATTTCATGGATAAATTGGAATTATACACTAATATTTCCTACGTGCTACTAGGAGATGAAATGTTTTGGATGAATGGCATGCTATCATCAGGATGTGGTGACACGGGCTAGAATCATGATGAATAGTGTATGACTACATTAATTGTATGGTGGATGGGATGGAATCCTCGTGGAGGTAATTGTAGTGTTTGTGATGGATCATTAGGAAGGCTTCTTACGTATCACCATTAATGGGAATCAATTACCACGTTGTTCAGTGGGGAAATGGTACACCAGAATATGCATCCTGTCAGAATATATTCATGGATGAGACCCTAAGGAAGTAGAACCTCGTGGTTGGGGAATGAACATTCCAAAACACAAAGGCTTAATAGACAGACCTGGATGAGACATGTGTGATGGGATTCAACCTCATCGAAGGATATCTATATATTCCAATGCTAGTGAATCAAAGTCCCTATAGTTCAGGATATGGCATAAAATTTGGCTGTACATAATGGACATAAACAGAAATATAGGATGGTGCTTATGCGTGATTATCATCCCATCACTAGAAGGGCACTCTTTGTTGGAGGAGTGAGAATTTAGTGTAGAAGGTATGCATGGTTAGGTTCCCAGGAGTTGTTCTAATGCCACTAAGGGACAAACCAAGGATGTTAGTCCCAACCAAGGGGACACTCATGTATTCCAATGTTTGGGGATGTACCTTATAGAGGCTTCCTATGTACACAATCTGTGAGATAGGGATTAAACCCATGTAGTTTTGAAGAATATAGTTTAATTCCATTCTTGATAGAAAGGGTATAATGTTTAGCATCATAAAGAATAAGGAAGAACTGATGTGAAGTAGTCATGATAGATGGGTGATGGGCTTGATCCTCATGAAGGCCTCAAACGTACCATTCCTAAGAGGACTATCGATCAAAATCTGCATAGTTTTGTTGGATGGGGGTTGGGGGTTACACACTAAGGTGGCCCATATATGGTTCCATAGTCGATGCATGCTCTATTCCCATGCGATTCATTCTCATTATGAGAAAAAAGAGGCAACAAAAAACTCGAAGACCGCGGTGCAATGGTGCAACCATGAAGGGGGTGAATGGGGATTATACAGTGATATAATATATCAGTGCTACGAAATGATCCTTTATTTATAAAATTTTTACAGGGTAAAATTTAATATAAATATGTATAAAACATGAATTTATTAAATCATAGATCACATCCTTATCCATCATAAACAAGTATTGAAAGCAAAGATTATGTGCAGTTAATTAAACAAAGACTTCATTAGAATCTACCTAATTGAAATACATATATCGATGTATCATTATATTATAAAACAAATGTAAAGATATAAATTAATATTTAATTTATCAAATGAACCAAATATGGATATGAAATTTTTAAATGAATCATTTTAATCAAAACAATTCTTTACTAAAATTATCAATACATCACATTAAATGTTTCACTATTATATGCAGTAAATATCCATGCAAATAAGAAATAGAAACCAGAAGTGTAATTAATAATATAAAATACCATTTCATAGGTCCAATCACGAAATTTTCCATGAATGAAACATAAAAACACATTCAATACATTAAATGAATATTTTTTAGGAAAAAAAATTTTCTACAAATTAAATCCAAATTAAATCCAATTTTTTTTTATAAAAGATATAAAAATATTTAATACTAATATTAAATAAATAAAATAATGACATTACTTCCATGTAATGACTACATTTAGTTATTGTAGTTAGGAAATGGGGAAAACCATCTTAGACCACAAGAAAATAATAAAACCCTCATGAAGGGAATGTGGAGGAGCACAAATAAAGATCACATACCCTTGAGATTAATTCCACAAAGAATCAGAACCTAAAACCGTCATATAATTCTCCCTAGGTTACACAAAATGAATATAATTGTAAAAAAAGTGAGAGGAGAGAAGAATTGAGATTATTAGAATAGAAAGAACTCTAACCCGATTGAATCTACTAAAATTAATGTAGAGAAATGATGAAGATCAATAAATTAAGGAGGTGAAATTATAATACCCCCTAGTCTATTCATCACGTATGAGTGGGATAACAGATGAGATGTTAATTAGTGTGGTCTTCCTCCCATCATAATTAATGAAGAACATTAAATATAAAAATATAATAATTAGTATAAATTAATTATAAAAATTAAATATTATTATTATTATTGTTATTATATTTTTAGTAATACATTATTTATCAATCATTAATATCTTAAAAATGAAGAAGGAACATAAAATTTAAAAATCTAAAAACTAATAATTTATTTCTAAAAATATAATGGTATGGATCTGACAAATCACTTAAATATAATAAAAATTTTCTTAAGAAAGGTTCAGTAGAGAATGGAAATAAATAGACTGGATGGGGATAAAATTCACCAATAATAGATAAATTTAAAAATAATATAATATAGTGAATCAAATAGATAAGATTAAAAAATTAAATATTTTCATCATCTAAAGAACATCTATGTATATTATGAAAATGAATAATCATTTTCATAGAAATCATTTCTCAATAAATTTTAAAAAACTCTAGGATGATAATCTTGTCAAGATTAGATGTTGTAGAATCCCCTCTATATAAAAATTAAAATAAAAAATTAATTCATCAAAAAACAACTACTCTTTCCCAAATATCAAAAAAGAAAAAACATTAAAATTAATATAAATGTTTTAATGTGATTTTTCATGCTAGGTTTCCCCATTTTCTAGATGGTGATTCCTCAATTCTAGAATAGATGATGAAAACAAATCATAAAAACTCTATGAAACTGAAAAAACATTTCCTATGAAATTACATACATCATAATAAAATTATATTCCATGAAGAGTTACTATATAAATCTAAAACATTACTGAATAAAATTGATGATGGTAAATCCTTTTAGAATTCCCCAAATGGAATAATTATTCTTAAATAAATCTATAGAATATTCTTTGTTTAAGAGATTGAAAACTCAGACCACTTTCAGAGAATAGTAGTACCCAATGAATCAAAAAAATCGTGAAAACCAACATTGATTACTAGTTGTCACAATAGATACACAATTTAACCTATATAGTACATTTCAAAATCAATTACCCATCACAAAACCACATCACAAAAATAGAGAGACATTAATTGTTACTGTGTAATCAGTATTCTAAAAAATCAAAACAAATTTAAAAGAAACAAATCATTTTAGAAAAAAACCCCATTGACATCATCTCAAAGCCAAAATTACTCCCAAAATCACCAAAAATATATCTGAATAAATTTTCACCCAAATAAATAGTCTGAAAAAAAACAATGATGAAAAAATTGATACCTCAAATGAATTCAAACATAAAAATCACAAACACCTCAAGGATTGATCAATTAAAACCCCATAATAATAAATTCCTTATGTAAAAATATATAAAAGCGAGTAAAGAAATCATAGATCCACAAAAAGATTTCAATAAATTGAATCATTAAATATCTTAATACGAAGGACTACTAAATCCAATTCACCAAACTCCTCAAAGAAACAAAAAATAACCAAATAAAGACTCATACAAGAATTCATTCATTTGGATATAACTCCATCAATCATTCAGACATCCCTAGGGAATTCATAATATAGGATAACTTGTAAACATAAATAGTCGAATATTTTTAATAATTATGATATGAAATCTAATATAAAATATCTGATAAACTAATAAAGATATAATCCCATCAATGAAATTTTATTAAAAAACTAAAATTTTTTCTAAAAAAATGTTAAACTAAAAATGTTTAATCTTCCTTCATAGATGAAGGTACAGATTTAAAAATATTCACCTTAATTAATAATACTTCACATAAATATGAAATCTATAAACATTTATGTTGATAAATAAAAATAATAATTTTCATTTTTAAAATAATTGCATAAGAGTTTTTAAACCTATTCTTTTTCCAAAACCCTTAATTTAATTGACAACATTGCAAAAACATTTATGAAAACTAATTTCAATTCTATAAAAATTACATAGGCCACATATCAATTCAAATACACATTCCATAAATATCCATTTCTTCACTTTCAGAAAACAAATTTTTATAATGAAAACATAATAAAACACAACTACATGAAATATCAATCCACAACTGAAAGAAATGTCAAACCATAAAAATAAAAAATGATGTCACATCACAAACCTCAACCAAATCCCATCCAACCATACCAACACAAATTAATAATCCATATTTTTTTTGAAAACTTCTAATTTTATTCTTTGATGAAATCAGTCAATGTTTTTCCAAAAGAATGGTTATTTTTTAGAGTGCTTCCTAAATTCCAAATGAAAGTCAATATCTTTACAGAAAAATTTAATGTGACCAACTTTTTTTAAATATGGAAATTTTAAATTTCAATTCAAAATATTATCTGAAAACCAATTTCAAAATTTTAAAGGACTATTTTTATGACATTTTAAATATACTCTTTATTTTTTACAAATTACACATAAAAATGACAATTTTTTCTCAAATCACCTAATAGAATATTAATATTCTTTTATCCAAATTGTATTTGAATAAATTTATAATTTTACATTCCTTTCCAATACCCTCCTACATTAAATAAAAATTTTAAACAATTTCCATATAAAATAACCCACTTTGATATGTTAAATATATATAGGATCAATTTAGAATCACACCATGTGTTCTAAAATAAAATATGCATTTCAAGTCATTTTATGAAAAAAAACTAATTATTCATCTCAAAACTCACTTTACCATTTAAAACCATATATCAATTTTTAAAACAAAATATTTAGTTTTAAATCCCTTAATAAAGATAGAAACCCAAATCATTCACCGTTTTGAAACCATCCTTTTTTTATCAATCTCAAAAACGAAATATAGATTGATAATATCGTATAAAAAATCAAATGATGGAGATTAGAGAATGTATGACTTAGAAAAATGGTTTATAGGACTTGTTATATTTGGGAAACTATAACTAAATTCCATACTAAATTAATAACACGTGATACAAATAGTTATTAATTGGCCATGTCTGGTCAACATGTGATCCATACTCAACTCCCATTTTTATCCCTTAAAAAATTGGTAAAAATATCACATAAATGTTAAAAGTATTAAGTCAAATTAAACTACCCTAAAATAATCAATATAATTACAAAATTCAGAATATATACACTAAATATGAGTAGAATCATAGATTTAATTATATGCAATGGTGATTATGAACCATCCATGACCAAACTATTGAGTCTCAACAACCGTATTTCTAATTTAGAAAAATCACAAGATAATATGTGAAAAAAATCATTTGATACAATTTATAATGAACTAATCATGGATTTTATTTAAAAATTTACTTCAAATAATCTTTCATTAACCTGAAGGGTGTTATTGATCCCCATGGGATTGTAAGTATTATATTGGAATAAAAGAAAAACACTTGATAATGGTTTCAATAAATAATCAATGTAAAAATATTAGTAAAAAACCCCTTCATATATGTGATTTCCATTCTAAAAAAATATGTATGAATTTAAATTATGTATTAAAGTAATATATAAAATCCATTTTCATACCTCAATATACCTCACCTACTCATGCAATGATGCAATGCTACCCTCGGGTTCAATTGTTCAGCCACAAATAGATATCACAACTGTCTACCAATATAATGAAGTAAAAGACAAACTTGCCAAGGAATACCATGTAAAAGGCAACATGGTAGATGTATACAAAAATGGATAGGTATTATCAAATTAATAAAATGTCTCAATAGGAATAATGTGATTAAAATAATTAAAATTCCTCAAATCCTCTAAATAATCAATGCCCAACCAGAGGTCAAGAGCTAATGAAAGACCATAAAATTGACGTGATAATGTAGTTGTGAATATGAAAATTTCCTATAGGGCACAAACCTTATTTACAATGGGATAATCATTATCCAATGATCTATTTTCATGATTGTTTAAAATATAGTACTTCAAAATAATTCCTTTAATATATTTAGGGAAAAATAGGAAACCATTCATAAGACTCATTAATAAATTTAAACTAACTACGGTTAATCTAGAAAAAAATGTCATGTCTACTATTTCACATAGTTGTTAATGAAAAAAATTAAAATCTATTATTTCATGTGAAATTTTTGAATAAGAAATGAATAAGAAAATAATGATCATTTTAAAAAATCTATGGCATACTGTTTATTTTCACAATATATATTTTAACTTTCAAATTAACAATTTTCATTTGTAATGTGACAATATCAAAAAAAATCAATGAACATTAATCAATCGAATTTATATATATATTTATAAGACTATGAATCATAATTCTTATCATAGAAGAGAATAATGTCAGGTTATCCCAGGATAAAATATGAATGTTCCATCTTTGATTTTAGTAATATAATTACTTGTGATTAGTGAGAACGAATAGTATGATTAGTATAATGACCAAATAAGTAGAGGATTTACCTGATGAGTAATTAACCCTTATGGTTTCTCATAAACAAGTCCCCAACGTGTTGATATAGGGAGTATAACCAAACCCTAATGTGTGAAGTCGCCCATTACAAAAAAATCATGGACAATTCCAAATATCAACCACACCTAAGTACCCAAGGATCCCATGTGTTGTTCTTATAGGAAAATTTCATAAGTGATCAGCACAATAATAAAACTATATACCATTTTTTATATCATCAAGACCATGAATTGAAAATCAATTTTTGTATAAATAAAATCGTTTATTTGACAACATCCATCCATTAATACTTTTCACGAGGGAATGTCGTTTATATAAAAATACATTACACTTGCATTCCATTAACAAGATATCATTCCAATAATAAATTATAAAATATTACTATAAAAAGATAAATATATACAGTTCATTAAAAATATATTTTTAATGAAATATACTTCTTTAAATACATTTATGGATATCCTCTAATTTTATAAAATAAATTAAAATATTTAAACATGGGTATTATATTTATATCAAGAACTAAAAATTGTAAAATAATTAACAATATAATAATTTTAATAAAAAACCCATTATGAAATTTATTAATACATATAAGTAATATTTTCAATACAAATTCATAATAAATATTTTTTATAATTCAATATGGAAACCCAAAGATTGATAATCAGAAATGCCATATTAATTTCAAAAACAAAAATCTCAAAACATGAATCTTGAATCCTTCTTAAAACTACTAATAAAAAAATTTATTATACATTTAAAACATCATTAAATACATTATTTAATTTTTAGGGAAGCAATAAACAGAATTAACTCTTCGATAAAAAAATAAGAAAATTAATATAACACCCAATCTATCAGTAGTTCAAAGAATAAAATTAAATAAATGGGGAAAACCTTATTGTAATAAGAGAATATGATGAGTCCAACACGAAAAGAAGGAATATGACCCCAATTTAAGGCTAAACACTCTAGATATCAATGGCACATAAAAATTAGATCCAAAAATCCTCCCAGGGTTCATATTGGGCCACGTGCATCCAAGAGGGGGAAATTGGAGAGATAAAACGACGTGAAATTGTAGAAGAAAAAGAACCCAACATGATATAATACGGTCCAAAATCAAGAGTTAATTGTATGAAGAACTATAGAGGAAGGAGGGGGAACAAACAAAGCCCTGAGTTCCTTTGTATTTTAGGATAAGTCTAGTGGAGGATACCCAGTTTTGTCCCTCTACAACTCAAATTTATTATTATAAAACATTAATTATTAATCAATAATATTTAATATCATTTAATATTATAACATCATTATTATTATATCAATATAATTTTTAATAATATAATCATGATAAGGATAAAATTACCCAAAATAAAAAGATAAGCATAAACTATTAAAACACCAAATTTATATTTTTTTAGAAAAACATGATTTTCGGAATGTGATAATTATAAATACATATAACAATTATATAAATAATGGTATGTATATTTCCAATAATAATAATAAACCATGTATTTTATAAAACCCACATATATAATATTGGAATGATATGTCATTGAACCTAGTATATACACCTCACACCACCTCACCCAAACCACCAAATAATAATAATATTTTAAAACAATTATCGTACATCATGGAAACCAAATCCTACTACCTATTAAAAAAATATGTAATATGAATTATGGGAATAATAATTTTAATTATCTAAACAATAATAGATCCCTAACAAATATCAAACTACATGATAATCATTTTATTAGATCTACTTATCATAGGTTTTAGTTCAAAATCCATCACCCAAACTAGAATTGTATACTCCCTGATGTCAATAACTAATTTTTGTTGAAAATGTGAGTAATCAATCTTGTGAAGTGTTTTTCATGGTGGATGAATTTTAATTACCTCTAAATAAACTAATAGATATTTCCCTTTAGTCATAACCGGTTTATAATAAAAACCTTCAACTCTATCATCCTTAATATCCACAATAATTCCATGAATATGATTTTCCGTTATAAGTTGATATATTTGATACTTATTCAATAAATATTGAATAAAACATGACTCAAATCATCCTTCCAAGTAACCATATAATTTTGTGTTGTGTAGGACGATCCTACTATACAATATTAGATTATTTCTCTTTTGCTACATTAATCTCATCACATAACAATGTAATAGTCTGTATGTTATAATAAACTAATAAATGAAGGAATATTATCACCCCTATTAACATTCCTTCTACATAACTGCCTATATAAAATATGAATCCTTTTGTATTGTATTTAACTCATACTGAACCATCCTTGAAGGGTATTACACAAATGTGCACATTTTTCATTAATTGAAGGGTCCATTAGATGGTGATAATGATATATTGTATTTTTCTCTCAATATATTATGTCAAAATTATTTATTGTGTTGAATATAAATGAGACTATTCGAATTTTGGAAATAATACTACCAATATTTCACACCTTGAATATTGAACCATCTAAAAAAGGGCCTATAATATATTATTGTTCTAGTACTTGTGTAACTCGATAAAGGGGGATAAATAATATAATAAGATTAAAGGTTGAACCATTGTTAATACATGTAAGGAAGAGATGTTGATTAAGTGCTAAAATTTGATATAGTAGAGTTTATAGAGACAACATTTTTTTTGAATTTACCACATATATCCAAATATAGGTGGGCTTTTCTCAAGTGACTGAAATGTACTGATGATGTTGCAAAGTGTGATCTATAATAGTTTCTCTGAAAATGTTTGATTTAAGATAACCCATTAAATAGTGAAGATAGATTATGAGGATATTTAAAACCCATTATGAAAGATGGAATATATTAGTTAAATCACTCTAAAATATGTTAACCAGATGCTCAAAAATATACATACAGTGAAAAAAGTGTTTTTTGGATATTAAAAATCTAAATTATTGAATGGTGAAAATAATGTAAGTCACATAGTGAATAGTGAAAATATTGTTTGATAATAATTATATACCAAATCTATTCATTAATAATTTCCCCATGATTGATCCTTGTAGAATTTCTGTTGAAACTTACATTATGAATAGATCTATATTAAGTGAAATGGAAAAGTTAGGAAGAGTATTTTATTCCAAGATAAAACTTAAAATAAATAATCAATGGAAGATATAGTGAATCATATAATGTTAGTTTATATTAAAAAATGAATCCTTTAAGAGAATTACTATTTTTGATTTAACATAATTTCTTTTTATATTGGTCATAAGATGAATGCATTGTGATTACAAGGAACATAAATATATATTTATCAATGATGTTGTGATACTAATTATGTGGATAAATATTGTCTTGATGATATGATAAAATAAGGAAGTATAATGATAAAGACTCTAGATAAAGGATAAATTATAATATATAATATCACCAATAGTTTATTTATTGGAAACTATGGTATAATTTAAAGAAATAATAGTTCGTGTAGTATGAAGCACTGATGGACTTGGGTAATGATCCAACAAGGAGTCAAAAGCAATAAAAATTGAAGTAATAAATTTGCCTTTTATAATGCATAGTCAACCAAATGATATGCTAATCAAGATTTGAGTGGATAAGAAGAAATAGATGGAATTTAAATTTTGAGAAACATTTAATAGAAACATTTATTGAATAATGGAAGCTTATAAGATAGTTCAGAATACGAAGATGATGGCTTCATGAGGAATAATGGTTTTTAAAAAAAGGTATGATCAAATGATATAGACTGACATTTATAGATTAAAATCATCGGGTAATGTGAATCAAATTTTTATACATGAAATGTGAAATTCAATATTATTTTTATGGTATATGTGTTCGAATTTTTAAATAAATAAATAGAAATTTGAGATTCCATCTATGATTTTAGGATGAGATGAATATTATTGATTCTAGTAAACGTGAAAGCATTAAATAAGTCAATTATTGATATATTTAGACCATGTTAGAGGAATTCAACTGAAAGCTTTTGGATTGATATTATAATTGAATCCCATGAATCCCTATCATTTTTCAAATGGTGATTTTCAATATAAATGGTGAAAATAATTCATTTGAATATTGCCAATGGTGAAGAATTGGGAGACTAGATTATATTAATGTGAATCATAGAAGGGATGGAATAGTTTATAGAGAATATTTCATGAAATTATAATTTTTGAAGAAGTGATAAGGACAGAACATTAGATTCTCATTATGTTTAAAAAGTTCATGACATTCATAGCATTCTAAAAAGAAGATAAATACATACATGAATCAAAAACATAATGTTCATTTAGATGTAAAAGCAATGTGAAGTGACAGATTTAGAACCAGTTTACTGTAAATAGTGATAGAATGAATATCATGGGATTCAAGTATTTTTTATGTGAAAAAATAAAGCCTCATTCTTTTCAAATCTCATAATAACACATGTATATTTGTTGTTATCTAATAAATTACACCACCATCATCATTAGAGGCATAAGTGAAATTTTGTGACAAAACATGTAATTTTAAAAAATATTGGAATCATAGTTTCTGATGATAAATCATTTATGAAAAAAGGATAATAACTTAACCTGTTAAAAAAATACACGAATACTTATAATATATGGATTATTATAATAAAATAATGTGGAAAGGGGTAAGTTTCCAAAAATAAGAACTGACATTGTAAAAATACAAATGTGCTATTTCATTTTCATTTTATGAATTAAATTAAAGAGTAAGTGATAATGACCCACATTATAGATCCATATATTCTGAACAATGATAGAAGATTAATCAGTTTATAAGAAGGAAAATTTATGTTGAACATAACTAATAAAAGTTGTTCATCCATTATTATCACACTATTATCAAATTATTTATTATTTATTTATTTTAAATCTTATTCATGAATTTCATACTGATGTTGTTTTAAATTTTAAATATTCCAGGGTTTTTTATTTGTCTCACAATGAGAGAATAGTTAGTGAAAACTATGAAAAGACCATGTGGTTGTGAATAAAATTTATATTGAAGCGTAATCCACAGTCAGGGCACAATTAATGAAAAATTGTGACCTTGTAGTGAATGGTTTCATGACATCCTACTCAGACCTTTATGGTTGGATCATGGTGTGGAAAACTATGCTGCTATACTGTGTTTTTTTCTAGGGGAATAATATTTTGAAATTCCCAGATTATTCATATTGTGAGTAAACACCTAATGAAGTTCTATCCTATCCCTCATTTCTCTCGCATGACATGACCAACTACAGGCTCCCTAAAACACATGACACACATATTTCAAGCCTACATCCTTAGATATATTCCTTTATTTGTTTTCCTTCCATCATCACTGATTAGGGTTTCATAAAAATCTATGTCATATATTTCCTTTTTTATATTTAATTTCCTTCTTTGTATTGTAATGTAAGGGATCTAGACGATTTATAACACTATTTGGTAGTTCATTTGGTCAATACATAGTCTATAATATTTTTAAATATCTATTTGAGGACTGTTAATAGGATTTTTGAAAATGGTAATAGATACCTCTCAAATAATGTTATTTGACCCCATAGTTTATGGATTTAAATTTAGGAAAATTATATTTATTATGATTTAAACCCCCTATTTCTGAATAATTTGATAAAATTAAATAAATATCGAGGTGATTGAATGTAAAATCATTCTTCACATGTTTTTTACTATAATATAATAGTTTTCACCGTATTAAAATTTTGATTTATTATTTTGAATATATTATTCATTCCTTTTTATAGAGGAAATAAAGGGCATTAGAAATAAAAAGTGTCGTTTAAAAAGTTTTTGGAATTATAATGATTGTCATAAAAATTTATTTGAATTATTCATTCAATTTAATGAGAACAAGAAATACAAATAATTGATAAAGTGATTGAAATTATATTTTTATAAAAAAGTGTATGTCACGAAAATTTATTTTGATGTTATACAAATACACATGGTTATACACTTATATATATATATATAATTTTAAACATATGGAATGGAAGTGTGTGAATTTGTACAAGAATATATTTATATTTATATATGTAAGGGTATATGTACATGGAGATAATGAGAATCTTAGATATTCATCTTCGGTTTTTGAAATGGGTTTTCAATAGAGTTTTTAAGTAGGTGTATTAAATATAAGTATAAGGATCTATTGAATCCTTAATTAATTTTTAATCCTTCTGTTAATTTTGATAAAAAAATCATAGGTGTTATTAGAGATTCAAATATAATTTTTTGATGTTTTATTTGAAGGATCTCTAGGTGTATTTTTAAATTACAAGATAATAGAATCTATTTATATATCCACCCAAAATTCTATCAATGGGATTTTTCCTTCATATATTTTTATATATTGTATAGATCCCATATAACAATTATTGAAGAAAATAAAATCATTATAAATGAATAAATAATAGAATAAAAAGTATTTCAAGACTATAATGATCCTATATTAATGAAATAGTAATTTCTTGATTAGAATAGTAATATTATCCTTATAAATAATAAACTAGAAAAATGAACTGTAACTACACCCATTTAAGTATAAATGATATATAATAATCTCATACGTGAAATTATTATATAATTTTATCAGTGTAAAAGTCAGTGATGTTTTTAAAAATAAAATTATTCTGTTGGTAATTTTATAAAAAAATATTTAAGTAAAATTTATCTTTAAAAAATGTACATAAAAGAAAATTAGTTTTCGTAAAATAGATACATAAAACAATATTCTTTTTTCAATTTATTTTAGGATAATTTTAGAAGACAGTTTTTAATTTTTGAATGAGTTATATACTTACATTTAAATTGAAAATCTATATTTTTGAAGTAAATATTGAATTTAATTAAAAAATTTATTTCTATTAATTTTTTTAAGAAATAGAGTTAAATTTTTAATTCTAAACATTTAAAAATGGTTAGGGTGAATTTTTGGGATTTTAAAAAATACTTACAGTTTAGTGAATAGTAAAATATGATAATATATGGTATAAATACATTATAGAAAACTACATTATTTATTGCATCATGTATGATGTAAGCAACCACTACTGTGAACAAAGATTATCATATTACTAATATTGACCTCTATAATAAATTCAATTTCATGTCTAGAAAAAAATTATTTAATAATGAATAAAATATTGAATAACCACTCCTCTCCTACACTATAAAATCCTACCCTCACCCCCTCTTCTCATCACTACTATAAGCCTAGAAGCACCTCAATGTTCTGCCAAAATACTCTTCCCTAGCCTCTTCCCACATCCGAGATATATTGTTCTTCCCAAAAGACCTAAACCCCTTTCATTAATGAAGTTCTCAAGGAGGAGTACTAATGAAGTAAGTTCATCTTCCATTTTTTCTTTTCAATTATTTTACGTTCATTCTTTTAATTTTATCTCCTCGCCTCATCGATCTATATGTTCATGATACCTCATGTATCAAGTATATACTATAATTTTATCTTGTTAACGTAATAACTATAAACAATCTATTTGCACACTTTCATTTTTTTATTAACTAAATCATCGTCCAAGAGGTTCCAATTTACAACCTTCATAGAAAAAGAAGTTTCGTTCTTGAATTTCTTATTAATGGATGGACAGTAGACCATTTTTGTAACAATCCAATAATTTATGAGATATATTAGTTTTAATTTATTTGATATCTTCTATAATACACTACATCAATATTATCTTGTACTATACAGAACATCGTATTATCATGAAGTATATGCAACATTATTCTTGGCTCATGTTACACACAATTTGAAGTTCATTTTGTGGAAATTATTCTACGCAACATTAAGTATAGATTTTGTTTAATGTATAAATGAAATAATTTTTTGTTATGTTATATGAAACTCCAAATGGAGCTTTCACTACACGCCTCCCTGACTTTGCTTGCATTACATGCAATCAAAACCTTCTTCGATAGCATGTGTAGTACGCAATACCAAGTTTCACTAAATGACATATTATAATAATATTATTATGAACTAGCCGTTATGAATAGTAATACCCAATTTTTGAAATTTAATAAATTTTATACTGCAAAATGGACTTCATTTTTGGATTTGGAATATCGAAATTACCCTAGGGTGAATTTTTTCTATTTTTGAAAAAACTTTCAATTTTTGATGAATAGTGAAAACACTTGGTTACTATTTAAAAAGAACTTTTAATTTAAATAATTATTTATTTTATTTAAATTTATTTTAGATACAAATTGATACATAATACCTATATAAGTTCAATGTAATTCATTTGAGTCATTTTATAATAATTTTAGATATATAAAAATTTTATTGAACTTTTCACCATCTTTTACCCACCTCGTAGGAAAATTTGAAAATTTACAGAAAACATAATTTTACTACTTCGGTGATTGGAATTTCTAAAATCTATGAGACATGGTTAATTTCAATTAGTAAATTGCGGTTTAATAAGATAAAAATATTTTTTGGTGAATAGTAATTTTTTACTTTTATTTACCACGGTTAAAAGTAATCATGGTAATTATGGGTAAAATGATATTATTATTACCCTAACACATGTACAAATTTATTGGATAAGTTTAGTTTTCCAAAGAAAACCATAGGAATAAAATATTACCCTTTAGTTCCACTAGGATTATATTAGGACAATTATTATTATTTTATATAAAGAAAAGTTAAAACACTTAAAATGAAAGTTCAATAACTAATACATTTTTAATATAGGGTTATACATAAGATAAATTAGACTATAAATATTAATTATAAAGATAAAATAATTTCCTACATAATGGTATTTTATTTATAATTTTTTTACATTATATAATTTATTTATTTATGACACAATGATGATGTAGTAATTACCATATTAATGAAATATTAACATAATTGTTGTTATAAATAACCAAATAAATGAAATTTGATACTCTTTATGAATTACACTAATTTTATATGTTAATATGGCATGTTTGTATTTATCAATTGACTTTATTCGAACTAATAATGTTGTTATTATTTTCACAAAAATCAAATACCAAATAGTGTCAAAATTGAAATATATTAGTTTTTAAAACAAATATTATATTACTAATTGGTATTATATTCATAAAAATATATGAATCAGAAAAATGATATATATAAGGTTATATATATTAATAATTAACATCTTGGGGTTCTTTTGGATTGTTATAGTAAATTATTAACCATATCGTGTAAGAAAACATGAAGACACGGTAAACGTTAAATTATTTAACATAGAGTTAAATCCAAATGATAAGGTTAAAATAGAAACCTAAACCTGTATAAAATCTATTGGTTGAGATTATTTTGACCCATTACAACTTTATCATATAAAAAAAAATCAATTTTGAGATATTATAAACCGAATATGACTTTATTATAAAATAATATTTTATGTTTTTACAAAGGTGCCCCTCTCATCCCTTATAAAATGGTCACACCTTCCCTATTCTGTTCACACCCTTTTGAGCCTTGAATCTCGGCCAAACCCTTCCAATTACTCTTCTAAACCTCTCTAGTTATATCATAGAGGTTCTGGTATTCTAAAAAGTCTAACTCTAGTGCCATAATAATAAGTTTAAAGGAGGTACGTCGAAGAAGAGGTAATCTCTTCTACCGATTCTTTCAAGTTTATTTTTTCATCAACATCTTCCTCTTCATTAGTTTTATCTTTATAAAGTAATATCATAAGTATTACTTATATAGTTAAATATTATTATAAATATGAAACAACCCTATTTCACCTTCTATCCATCCTACAGAAAATGAAATCACCGTGTATGCGTACGTACAGAATACCGTCTCCACGCCGTGGTGTAATATGTTTTTCCACCAGCACCTTACTTGGATGGGTATAATGGTTTAAAGAATAACTATATATGATTATTATAACATCATAATTATTCTAAGATATTATATCATCCACTCCAATTCCATTTAATAAATATGGGAATGATATCATCGCTCCTGTGTACATACTGATTACCATCTCCATGACGCGATGAGATTCATTTTTCATGTTAACAATTCAAGAATGATTATAAAGTATATATAATAAGTAATCATGAAATATATGACATAAAAATGATACTTGATTTATGTATATATATATATATTTATGTCATCTACTTAATTCCATTAAATTCAATAAGGAAATGAAAACAGTGTTCATGCGTATGTACGGCCTACCGTCTCCATGAACGGTGTATTTCATTCCATTTATCGATATATTTTATAAAAGTATATTCTGAATATATATTATTTATAAATCATGTTTTATATTCTGGAATTAAGTAATCATGATCTATGTAGTCATATTAATAATTAAAATTCAAAACTCAGATGATAAATGAAGCGATTTTACCCATAATGCTACTTTAAAATGGAATTTACAAAAGAACGGGTAATATAAAGAATTAAGTGAATCATATATGATATCATAAATATTAAATGATTATTTTACAAGTTAAAAATATATTTAAATCCACTATACAGGAAGCTTGGACACATATGGATGAAATTAAACATAAGGTACGATATATCTTTTCCAATCACGTTTTTATCCGAGATTGTTTATTCTTAAGTACATACTGGGGTAATATTTCTCATCCATGACTATAAAAATATTTTTAAAATAGTTTTTCATATTATTCCATGTAAATTTAAAGTAATGTATACCCCTCTTGGACTTTTAATTTGTGTTATGGATGGAATATTTCTTTGGTTTACCATATAAGGTACTTTTTGACTTTACCAGCAAAAGTACAAGAAGAGTGTTTTTTAACTTATACGGCTTGAAGGGATTTTAACGGTTTTTATAAAGCCTTATTTTCATGAATTTTACTATACAAGATTTCAAGGTTATTATCAATAAAATCCGTTTCTTTTAAAATTCCCTGGAATTTTGTGAAAAGAAAATGATTTTTAAGAAGAAATGATATTTTCCTCAAGAATTATTTTCAAGTGTTTTATCAAAACCATTTTCCATCTAAGATGAAATTATTTTTATGTGTATGTTTCAATTATAATATCTCTATGATTTACATGGTTTCACTATTCTTATGATGAAATGATATCCATTTGTTTTATATGGATTATGTTATGATGGGATGATGTTTATGAAACCCATTTTTATTCTTTGGGTTATGATGAATGATATATGATTATGTTGTGGAACATGTAAGAATTATTTCATTATGAGATGGCTGGGACCTATATCTCCCTCCAATGCATTGGGTAAAGATTTATATCTCATGATATAGACATGGCTGGAATGGTAAGTTAATCTGGTTCAGTGATATAAGACTGGAACGAGGAGTGAACTCAATTCCATAAGGGACATTGTCCACTAAGATGGTCTTGGTCGCAATGCCTTGGCTACTATGGAAATCATATCACGTGCTTAATGGTTTTCCACAATCACATGATTTATTCCCATGCTATTTTATGATAATTGATGTTCCATTATGATCTATGCCTTACGTACTTCCAGGATTTATTTCACATATAAATATTTTTATTTTTAAACATTATGTTCATGTTTCTAAGTTAAAATGTATATGGTTGGATTTATTTTCTCCATGCATACCCTTACTGGACATTTGAGCTCGCCCTTTATATTTTTTCTTTTCCCCAGGATATAAAGAAAGGTTTTAGGTAAGAATACAAAAGGGAAATATCTTTATGGAGATGTTGAAGATCTTTCACCATGAATAGAAGATTAGGTTCCGAGTTTTAAAGACACTAAAATATTACGGTCTTTGAGTGTTAGTTTTTTTTATTTATTAAGTATTACAGAAAATTAATGTAATGTCAATGTCCATCAAGATTTGGATCTCTATAGTTGGTATCAGAGGAATGGTTTAGTCAACCTTTTGAAACATCGTTGCGCAAACTATAGTGAGTTCCCTAGAGATATTTCTAAGGTATGTCTGGGGATGTATCTATGGTTAAGTATAAGTATAGGTTATAGTCCTAGAATTACAGTAACATTCTTAGAATTAACCCTAAGACATTATATATTGAAGGTACTCCCCCTTTATTATGTTGTTTAACCTAGCATCATTTTTACCTCACACTATTTGTTTTGGGTTTTAGACGATGGTTGGAACCCGAAGGAACTGTGTTGATCAATGTAATGTACTATAACACCCTGACATTTTATGAAAAATATTCCTTTTAATTTCATTAATGTCTTGTGTTGTACGATACACCAAAAGGAGCATGCACAACACGCATCCTTGACTTGCCTTTCATTACACGCAATCACGACCATCCTTGATAGCGTGTGTAGTACGCAATACCGAGTTTTACTAAACAACGATTTGCTATTAAAATATTATTAAAACTAGCCGTTTTGAATAGTAATAACCACTTTTAGAAATTTTGTAAATTCTATTTTTCAAAATGGACTTCATTTTTGGATTCAGAATAATGAAATTATCCTAGGGTAAAATTTTGGTATTTTTCTAAAAACTTTCAATTTTTGATGAATAGTGAAACCACTAAGTGGTAGGTTAAAAACTGAATTTTGCATAAAACTTAATTTTACCGCTTCTGTGAATGGAATTTCGAAAATCCGAGAGACACGGTTAATATAAAAGACTAAAATGTGGTTCAATGAGATGAAAATAATTTTTTGGTGAATAGTAACTTTTTTCTTTTTTTACCACGGTTAAAAGTAAATAGGGTAATTAAGGGTAAAAATGATATTATTATTACCCTAACACATGTCCTAATTCTATTGGACAAGTATAATTCGATCAAAAACAAACTTAGTAATAAAATATGACAATTTAGGTCCACTTGGATTAGATTAGGACATTTATTATTAATTTATTTAAAGAAGGGTTAAAATAGTTAAAATCAAAGTTTAATAACTAAATAATATTTAATATAGGGTTATAATAAGATAAATTCGACTATAAATATTCATTAGAAAGATAAAAAGATTTCATAGATAATGGTATTTTATTTATAATTTTTATACTTTATATAAATTAATTTATTTGTGACACAACGATGATGCAGTAATTACCCTTTTAAGGAAATGTTAACATAATTGCTGTTATAAATGCCCAAATAAATTTAATTTGAGACTTTTTATGAATTACAATAATTTTATAGGTTAATATGATATATTAGTGTTGATTTAAAAAACATGGTTCGAACATATAATTCTGTTATGACTTTCACAAAAATTATATATCAAATAGTGTCAAAATTGACACAAAATAGTTTTTAAATAAAATAAAATATTATTAATTGTTATTTTATTCCTAAAAATCTACGGTTCGGCCAAATGACTTAGATAAGGATATATATATTAATAATAAACAATTTGGGGTTCTTTTGGCATGTTATAGTAAGTGTATTAACCATATAGTGTAAGAAAAAAAGACACGATAAAAGTTAAATTATTTAACTTAGAGTTAAATCTAATTGATAAGGTTAAAATAATAACCTAAACTTGTCTAAATACTATTGGTTGATAGTATTTAGACCCATCCCCACTTTATCTTCTAAATAAGAACCTTTGGAACCATTATAAACCGATTTTGACTTTAATATAAAATAATATTTTGAGATATTCCTAAGGTGCCCCTCTCCTCCTTTATAAAAGGACACCTCCTCCCCCTCCACTTCACACCAATTTGAGCACTCAAGCTCGGCAAACCCCTGCCAAAATCCCTTCTCCACTTCCCTAGAATAATCCTATAGTTCCCGGTCTTCTTCAAATACCAATCTTAGTTCCCTAAGTGGAGGATTCAAAGAGGCGTTTCAAAGAAGAGGTAATATCCATTACCGATCGTTTCAATTTCATTCTTCTTCAACTTCTTCTTCTTTAGTTGTTTCATGATAAAGTAATAACATCAGTATTACATACATACTGATATGTTATTATAAATATGAAACAACCCTAATTCACCTTCTATCCATCCTACGGAAAAATGATATCACCGCACGTGCGTACGTACGGAATACCGTCTCCACGCCGTGGTGTAATCTATTTTCCATCATCACCTTAAAAGGATGTGTATAATGGTGTAATGAGTAACTATATATGATTATTATAATGTGATATTGATACTGAAATAGTATAAATACACTTAAATACAATTCCACGATCATTGGAACAATATCATCGCTCGTGCGTACGTACGGAATACCGTCTCCACGATGTGATGCGACTCGTTCTACATGATCATCATTACATAGTAATTATATAAATGAATTGAATGAATAAATATGATATATGTTACACTAATAACATTCTGGATATAAGGTATCTATAACCATAAAAGAAGAATAAGAATTTATTCGGCAAAACACGCATAAGAACAAAAGGCAATAAAGACCCGAGTAACAAGTAACAATGAAATATTACTAATAAAAAGCTAAGAATATGACCATATATGATATCATATCCATATGTATGATTATGGAATAAGTAAATAACATTATTTAAACCATTATACAGGAGCATCGGACACGTACAAAGCAAATCGGACCTAAGGTAAGGGAAATATCACAATCTCACTTTTATCCGAGATTGTTTTTACTTTGGTAATTACTGGGGTGTATTTTATTGTCCACATCGATTTTCACTCAATGTGTAATATTATTTCCATCCTTCTACAATAGTTTATATCCAATTTTACCCTTCGGTATGTTTTTTTGTAAAAGATATGAATGGAATCTTTTGTCATTTTTCGTACGAGGTACTTTTTGACTTTTCTGACAAAAGTACGAAGAATGTTTTTTTAACTTATACGGAAAGAATGGATTTTTAAAACATTATTTCCAAGAAGATTCCTTTAAAAGTTTTCAAGTTTATTTTTAATCAACTTCTTTATGTTTAAAATTTTATGACATGTTAAGAAAGGAAAAGTATTTTTGAAGTAGAAAGGATATTTTCCTCAAGAATGGAGTTCAAATGTTTTATCAAAATTATTTTCCATCTAAGATAATATAGGGTTCTGTTTTTATCCCTATTATTACATTGATTTGATTATGTTTTGAGGGAATTATTTTTATGAAGTCATTTACCTTATTTGATTTGTTTTATGATGTCATGATGTTTCAAGAATCCCATTTTTGTTACATGTGTTATGCGATGATGTATGATTTATGATAATGTGGCTCACATAAGAAATGATTCATTATAAGATGGGTGGGACCTATATCTCCCTCCAATGCATTGGGTAAAGATTTTATATCTCATGAGATAGATATGGCTGGAATGGTAGGTTATACCGGTTCAGTGAAACAGGACTGAAGCGAGGGTTACTCGATTCAGAAAGGGACTTTGTCCACTAAGATATTCTTGGCAATGAGTCTTGACTAACAAGAAATGATTCTCTATGATTATGTGTGAATGCCACAAAGTTTAATGTTTTATGTTATGATTATTGTGATTACATTTCACTTCCATGATTTATCCCATGTTATGAAATTATGCTCTCTTTTGCAGGTTATGATTTCCAAAATGTTTTGTTCTATTGAATATGATGTGATTGATATTTCTTTTTTTTACCCTTACTGAGCATTTGAGCTCACCCTTTTATGTTTTCTTTTCCCCAGGATATAAAGTAAGGTTTTAGGTAAAAAAAATAAGATCTTATGGGAGATGTTGAAGATCTTTCACCACGATTAGAAGATTATATTATGAGTTTCCAAAGACACTAAACTATTACGGTCCTTGTGTGTGTGTTTTTGTAATGTACTAAGTATTTCGCAAAAGTAATGTAATGTACATGTACGTCAGGCTTTGGGTCTCTACAATTGGTATCATAGGAAAGGTTTAGTCAACCTTTGGAAACTAGGATGCGAGAAATTTAGTGAGATCCCTAGAGATATTTATAAGGTTTTTCTAGGGATGTCCCTAAGGATAAGTATACGTATAGGATACAGTCCTATAACTACGGTAACGATCATAGAATTTAACCTAAGAAGTTAGATATTGAGGATACTCCCCCTTTATTATGTTGTTTCCCTAGCATGATTTTTGCATCTCACACTATTCTTTTTGGGTTTTAGATGATGGCTGGAACCCGAAGGAATCGTGTTGATCAATGCAATGGGAAATGCAATGATAGCCCTCCTGAACAAACAAATGTTATTGGAGAAGGAGTGAAAAATCTTATTGCTATACTTACACAAGCTATGAATCATTCTGGACTTCCAAATGAGCAGAGAAGGGAACAATATTCTATTGAGTCCTTCATGAGGCAACGTCCACCTTCTTTCAGCGGGTCTTCCGATCCACTTGTTGCTGAATAATGGATCAGTACCACTGAAAAGATATTTTCAGTTCTTCAATGTTCTGAACATGATAAAGTCATCTTATTAGTATATCGTTTGGAAGGTGAAGCTGATCAATGGTGGAATCTTATCAAGAATACAAGGCCAAGAGATGAAATTGAGTCCATGGAATGGGACAAGTTTAAGAACTTGTTTTTCAGTATGTACTTCCCTCGTATTCTTCAAACAAAGATGGAAAAGGAGTTTCTTGAGCTGAAGAATAAGGATGATGAATCTGTTGGTATATACGAAGCGAATTTTAAAAGACTTGCAAGGTATGCATCTGACATTATCATCCAACCTGAAAGTAATGTTGATCGATTTTTCAGTGGCTTAAAACCAATTCTTCGAAGGGAATTGGCTATAAGAGACTTTAGTAGCTATGAAGAAATTGTGCGTTGTACTATCAAGGTAGAAAAGGAAGTTGGTGTTACATATCCATCTCAGGGTTTTGACAAGAAATGAAAGATGGAGTTCAAGGAGAAATCTCAGAATAATGGTGAAAAGATGTTGAATGTTTCCTTATGCACAAAGTGTGGAAAGAAGCATGGTGGAGATTTTCTTAAAGGGACTAGAAAATGTTTTAAGTGTGGAAAAGAAGGTCATCGAGCAGCTGAGTGTCGAAGTAATGGAAAAAGGGTTTCTAATGAAGTGAATAAAGCAAACACTGCAGAGAACGCACCACCAACACTTCAATGCTTCAAGTGCAAGGAAATGGGGATTATGCTAATAAATTCCCTAATCCAAGGGTTAGTGATGATCGACATGAGCAACCGCTTAAGGCAAAGGATAAAGGGAAGTCACATGCAATCAATATTGGCGATGTTGAATATGACAACGATGTGGTGGAATGATTAAGTGTTTATGTAATGGGATTCCAAAATAATGTCGTATCATGGAGTATTGGAATATTTATTGGTCTAATGTGGTATTCAAAGTGATTGAGATATTTCTGGAAATAAGACGATATGCACATAATGAAGGGAAAATGAGAAAATGAAATGTTTAACAGTATTCATGAGCTCATGATTGATATAAGGACTAAGTGATATCATGGTTTGATTATAAAGAATTTTGAGGATTTTGGTATGTGGAATGTGTTAACGTTTATCTGCATTCATGTTTTCACTAAGGTTCAATGGGTATTCAAGAGAATACATGATTAAGGACTTTGAATGTTTAGAATGTGACCAACAAGACATATCTTATGATATATGGGGATCAACGATGGTATTAAATATCTGGTAATTGTTTTCACTATATTATGAGGGTGGACTGCAGTATTATGGGTAAGCCTAAAGATTGGAATAGATTATGTTGGACATAAGTTAGTATTGTTTAATGATAGAAGTTTTTTTATATTATTGATGGGATGTTATAGTAATATAGTTTTAGAAAAAAGGACAACCTGCAGGATGGGCGATAGCCCATCACGTCGGACAAGGCTGTGGGAATCGAACCCACAACAGAAATGCGACTGGCCTTTATCGCCTACCACTGGCCCACAGGAAGTCCATGTTTAGTAGAAACTAGTTTTATTTTATTAAGCGGTATGATATATGAAGTATAAGTTCATTTTTGGAACCATATACGATTAATCTAACCATAAGATGAACTTATAACTTTTCAAACCTTTTGTTTGAGACAGATGGAATGACCCATCATTCTATTACATGATCTGCTAACACATCACGAATGACAAATTCAACTTCATTTCTTTAAGAGATGAAGTGGAAATTGTCCAAAGAACGACCAACAGAGAGACTATACCGAAATCACGAAAGTATTTCTTCTAATTCCAATTTCATCAACTTTAGGGAAACGATCTTGAAAACTAAAAATGTCATCCTAGTGCTCTTATATCTGATTAATCAGATCATACCTTAGATCATCACAAATTTATGGATTTGTGATTGTTGAATTTTCCATAGCCATGTTCTCTACCATTCTCCATCAGAACATGATGGTTAGATTTTTCTTCCATATCCATATTTTCACCAATGTGGAAACCCAGTGATTAGTTTATTTGGGTAATCGTTACATTTCATACTTTAGCTTTTAAAGCCATGTTTTGGTATTCCTTCTTACGATGTGGGTTTCTATCAAAGAAAAATTCGAATAGTAAACCATTTATAACCCCGACGAATTTTGAGGGCGAAATTCATTTTAAGGGGGGTAGAATGTAACACCCCGAGATTTTATGAAAAATATTCTTTTTAATTTCATTAATGTCTTGTGTTGTACGCTACACCAAAAGGATCTTGCACAACACACATCCTTGACTTGCCTTTCATTACACGCAATCACGACCTTCCTTGATAGCGTGTGTAGTACACAATACCGAGTTTTACTAAACAACGATATGCTATTAAAATATTATTAAAACTAGTCGTTATGAATAGTAATAACCACTTTTTGAAATTTTTTAAATTCTATTTTTCAAAATGGACCTCATTTTTGGATTCGGTATACCGAAATTATCCTACGGTAAAATTTTGGTATTTTTCTGAAAACTTTCAATTTTTGTTGAATAGTGAAACCACTAAGTGGTAGGTTAAAAACTGAATTTTGCATAAAACTTAATTTTACCGCTTATGTGAATGGAATTTCGAAAATCTGAGAGACACGGTTAATATCAAGGACTAAAATGTGGTTCAATGAGATGAAAATAATTTTTTGATGAATAGTAACTTTTTACTTTTTTACCACGGTTAAAAGTAAATAGGGTAATTAAGGGTAAAAATGATTTTATTGTTACCCTAACACATGTCCTAATTCTATTGGACAAGTGTAATTCGACCAAAAACAAACTTAGGAATACTATATGACCAATTATGTGTACTTGGATTAGATTAAGACATTTATTATTAATTTATTTAAAGAAGGGTTAAAATAGTTAAAATCAATGTTTAATAACTAAATAATTTTTAATATAGGGTTATACATAAGATAAATTCGACTATAAATATTCACTATAAAGATCAAACTATTTCCTACATAATGGTATTTTATTTATAATTTTTAGACTTTATATAAATTAATTTATTTGTGACACAACGATGATGCAGTAATTACCCTTTTAAGGAAATGTTAACATAATTGATGTTATAAATGCCCAAATAAATGTAATATGAGACTTTTTATGAATTACACTAATTATATAGGTTAATATGATATATTAGTGTTGAATTAATCAACTTGGTTTGAACATATAATTCTTTTATGACTTTCACAAAAATCATATATCAAATAGTGTCAAAATTGACACAAAATAGTTTTTAAATCAAATATTATATTATTAATTGTTATTTTATTCCTAAAAATCTAAGGTTCGGCCAAATGACTTAGATACGGATATATATATTAATAATAAACAATTTGGGGTTCGTTTGGCATGTTATAGTATGTGTATTAACCATATAGTGTAAGAAAAAAAAGACATGGTAAAAGTTAAATTATTTAACTTAGAGTTAAATATAATTGATAAGGTTAAAATAATAACCTAAACTTGTCTAAATCCTATTGGTTGATAGAATTTCGACCCATACCCACTTTAGCTTCGAAATAAGACCCTTTGGAACCATTATAAACCGATTTTGACTTTAATATAAAATAATATTTTGAGATATTCCTAAGGTGCCCCTCTCCTCCCTTATAAAAGCACAACTCCTCCCCCTCCTCTTCACACCAATTTGTGCACTCATGCTCGGCCAAACCCTGCCAAAATTCCTTCTCCACTTCCCTAGAATCACCCTAGAGGTCCTGGTCTTATTCAAAGACCAATCTTAGTTCCCTAAGTGGAGGATTCAAAGAGGCGTTTCAAAGAAGAGGTAATATCCATTACCGATCTTTTCAATTTCTTTCTTCTTCAACTTCTTCTTCTTTAGTTGTTTCATGATAAAGTAATAACATCAGTATTAAATACATACTGATATGTTATTATAAATATTAAACAACCCTAATTCACCTTCTATCCATCCTACGGAAAAATGAAATCACCACGCGTGCGTACGTATGGAATACTGTCTCCACGCCGTGGTGTAATCTACTTTCCATAATCTCCTTACAAGGATGGGTATAATGGTGTAATGAGTAACTATATATGATTATTAGAAAGTGATATTGATACTGAAATAGTATAAATACACTTAAATACAATTCCACTATCATGGGAACAATATCATCGCTTGTGCGTACGTACGGAATACCGTCTCCACGATGTGATGCGACTCGTTCTACATGATCATCATTACATAGTAATTATATAAATGAATTTAATGAATAAATATGATATATGTTACAGTAATACCATTCTGGATATAAGGTATCTATAACCTTAAAAGAAGAATAAGAATTTATTCTGCAAAACACGCATAAGAACAAAAGGCAATAAAGACCCGAGTAACATGTAACAATGAAATATTACTAATAAGAAGCTAAGAATATGACCATATATGATATCATATCAATATTTATGATTATTTAATAAGTCAATAACATTATTTAAACCATTATACAGGAGCTTCAGACATGTACAAAGCAAATCAGACCTAAGGTAAGGGAAATATCACAATCTCACTTTTATCCGAGATTGTTTTTACTTTGGTAATTTCTGGGGTGTATTTTATTATCCACATCCATTTTCCCTCAATGTGTAATATTATTTCCATCCTTCTACAATAGTTTATATCCAATTTTACCCTTCGGTAAGTTTTTTTGTAAAATATATGAAAGGAATCTTTTGTCGTTTTTCTTACGAGGTACTTTTTGACTTTTCCGACAAAAGTACGAAGAATGCTTTTTTTATCTTATATGGAAAGAATGGATTTTTAAAGCATTATTTCCAAGAAGATTACTTTAAAAGTTTTCAAGTTTATTTTTAATCAACATCTTTTAGTTTAAAATTGTATGACATGTTAAGAAAGGAAAAGTTTTTTTGAAGTAGAAAGGATATTTTCCTCAAGAGTGGAGTTCAAATGTTTTATCAAAATTATTTTCCATATAAGATAATATAGGGTTCTGTTTTTATCCCTATTATTACATTGATTTGATTTTGTTTTGAGGGAATTATTTTTATGAAGTCATTTACCTTATATGATTTGTTTTATGATGTCATGATGTTTCATGAATCCCATTTTTGTTACATGTGTTATGCGATGATGTATGATTTATGATAATGTAGCACACATAAGAAAGGATTCATTATAAGATGGGTGGGACCTATATCTCCTTCCAATGCATTGGGTAATGATTTTATATCTCATGAGATAGACATGGCTGGAATGGTAGGTTATACCGGTTCAGTGAAACAGGACTGAAGCGAGGGTTACTCAATTCAGAAAGGGACTTTGTCCACTAAGATAGTCTTGGAAATGAGTCTTGACTAACAAGAAATGATTCTCTGTGATTATGTGTGAATGCCACAAAGTTTAATGTTTTATGTTATGATTATTGTGATTACATTTCACTGCCATGATTTATCCCATGTTATGAAATTATGCTCTGTTTTGCAGGTTATGATTTCCAAAATGTTATGTTCTTATGAATATGATGTGATTGATATTTCTTTTCTTTACCCATACTGAGCATTTGAGCTCACCCTATTATGTTTTATTTTCCCCAGGATATAAAGAAAGGTTTTAGGTAAAAAATATAAGATCATATGGGAGATGTTGAAGATCTTTCACCATGATTAGAAGATTATATTCTAAGTTTCCAAAGACACTAAACTATTACGGTCCTTGTGTGTGTGTTTTTGTAATGTACTATGTATTCCGCAAAAGTACTGTAATGTACATGTACGTCAGGCTCTGGGTCTCTACATGTATAATGCAATGATTGTCCTCTGGAACAAACCAATGTTATGGGAGATGGAGTAAACATTCTTATAGCTATACTTACACAATCTATGAATCATTCTTGACTTCAAAATGAGAAGATAAGGGAGCAATATTATATTGAGTCCTTCATGAGGCAACATCCACCTTCTTTCTGTGGGTCTTCTGATTCATTTGTTGCTGAAAAATGTATTAGTACCATTGAAAAGATATTTTCCATACTTTGCTGTTCAAAACATGAAAATGTCATTCTGGATATTTACCATTTAGAAGGTGAAGCAGATCAATTGTGGACTCTAATTAAGAATATGATGCCCTGAGATGAAATTGAATCCATGGAATGGGATGATTTCAAGAACATATTTTCCAATAAGTACTTCCATCGTATTCATTGAACAAATATAGAAAAGGATTTCCACAAGCTTAAGAAAAAGTATAATGAATCTGTTGGTATATACGAAGAAAATTTTACAAGGCTTGCAAGGTATGCATCTTGCTTTATCATCCAATCTGAAAGTAAAGTTGATCGATTATTCAGTGGCTTAAAACCAAGTCTTTGTAGGGAATTATCTATAAGAGACATCAGTAGCTATGAATAAATTATGCATTGTGCTATCAGGGTATAAATATTTGTTGGTGTTACATATCCATGTCATGGTTTTGATATGAAACGAACGATGGAGTTCGAGGTGAAATCTCATAATAATGGTGAAAAGAAGATGAATGTTTATCTATGCTCAAAGTATTGAAAGAAACATGGTGGAGATTGTGTGAAAGGGACCAGAAAATGCTTTAAGTGTGTAAAATAAGGTCATAAAGTAGCTGAGTGTTGATGTAATGGAAAAAAGGATTGCTAATGTTGTGAATAAAGAAAATACTACACAGAACACACCACCAAAACTTCAATGCTTCAAGTGCAAGGAAATGGGGAATTATGGTAATCAATGCCCTAATCCAAGGGTTAATGATGATCAACAATAGCAACCACATAAGGCAAAAGATATAGGGAAGTCACATATGATAACTATTTGTGATGTTGAGTATGACAATGATGTTGTGTATTGATTAAGTGTTTATGTAGTGGGATTTCAAAATAGTATCATGGAATCTCATTTATGGCATCGTGGAATTTTGGAATATCTATGGATTGGTTTTCAATAATTATATGGTACTGGTAACCATGAAAAGTGATTGAAATATTTTTGGAAAGAAGATGATATCAACATAATTAAGCGATAAAGAAAAAATGAAATGAGCTCATGATTGATATAAGGACAAATTTATATCATGGATTATGTATATAGAAATTTTGGGATTTTGGTATGTGGAAAGTGTTAAATTTTGACAGCATTCATGTTTTCAGTAAGGGTAAATGGGTATTATTTTTTCAAGAGAATACATGATTAAGGTATTCACATTTTTGTAATTTGACCAACCAAATATATCATTTGATAAATTGGGGATAAATGATGGAATTCACAAGCTTGGCAGATGACATTTCTAGCAATTGTTTTCTTTATACTATGAGTTCGGAAAGAAGTATTTTGGATAAGACTTAAGATTGGAATGGATTATGTTGGACATAAGTTAGTATTGTTTAAGGCTAGAACTTTTTTTGATATTATTTATGGAATGTTATAATAATGTAGTTTTAGGAAAAGGACAACCTGCAGGATGGGTGACGACCCGTCGTATCGGATAAGGCTGTGTGAATCGAACCCACAACCGAAGTGTGATGGGCCATTATCACCTACCACATTCATACATGAAGTCCCTGGATAGTAGAAACTAGTTTTATTATATTTAGAAGTATTATATAAGAAGCATATGTCCATTTTAGGAACTATATATGATTAATATCACTATAGATGGACTTATGTATTTTTTATAACTTTTTATAACCTTTTGTTTGAGACATATGGAATGACCCATAATTCTATCACATGATCTTCTAACACATCATGAATGAAAAATTAAAATATATTTCTTTATGATATGAAGTGTAAATAGTCCATGGAATGACCAAAAGTGAGATTGTACCAAAATCAAGAAAGTATTTCTTCTAATTCCAATTTCTTCAACTTTAGGGAAATGATCTTGAAAACCAAAAATGTAGTCCTAGTGTCCGTATATCCGATGAATTAGATGGTACCTTAGATCATCACAAATTTATGGCATTATGATTGTCGGCTATTTCATTGCAATGTCCTCTACCACTCTTAATCATAAGTTGATGCTTATATTTCCCTTCCATATCCATATTTTCACCTATGTTGTCCTATATGGAAACCCACTGCTGAGTTATAGTGGGTGACTGTTATGATTCTAACTTCCCTTTTTTAAAATTATGTTTTAGTATTCCTTTCTACGATGTGGGTTTATATGAATGAAACTTTAAAGTGGTAAACCATTTAAAACCCCGACGAATTTCGAGGGAAAAATTCATTTTAAGGGGGGTAGAGTGTTATACCCCGAGATTTTATGATATATATTATTTTTAATTTATTTTATGTCTTCTATTATACACAAAACCAAGGTTATATTATAATATATGCAACACCATATTAACTTGCTGTATACACAACACTATTTGTGGCTCGTGTTACACACAATTTCAAGATCATTTTGTGTAAATTATTCAACGCAACATTATGTATATATTTTGTTTAATGTATAAATGAAATAAGATTTGATTATGTTATTCAAAAAATTAAATGGAGATTTCACTACACATACCCCCGACATGGCTTGTGTTACATGCAATCAGGACCTTCTTTAATAACGTGTGTAGTACGCAATACAAAGTATCACTAAACGAGATATTATTATAATATTTTTATGAACTAGCCATTATGAATAGTAATATCCACTATTTGAAATTTTTTACATTTTATATTTCAAAGTGGACATCATTTTTGGATTTGGAATATCGAAATTAGCCTAGGATAAATTTGTGGTATTTTTCTGAAAACATTCAATTTTTGATTAATAGTGAAAACACTGGGTTACTATTTAAGAACCGAATTTTTATTTAAATAATTATTTAATTTATTTAAATTTATTTTAGGTCAAAAATGATTCATAATACCTATATAAGTTCAATGTAATTAATTTGAGTCCTTTTATAATAATTTTAGATATATAAAAATTTTATTGAACTTTTCACCGTATTTTACCCACCTCTTAGGAGAATTTAAAAATTTACATAAAACATAATTTTACCGCTTCTGTGAAGGTAATTTTGAAAATACAAGAGACATGGTTAATATCAAGGAGTAAAAAAAATTTCAATAAGATAAAAATTATTTTTTGCGAATAGTAACGTTTTACTTTTATTTACCACGGTTAAAAGTAAATAGGGTAATTAAGGGTAAAAAGGATATTATAATTACCCTAACATATGTCCAAATTCTATTTGATAAGTTTAATTATACCAAAAACAACCTTAGGAATAAAATATTACCCTTTATGTCCACTTGGATTAGATTATGACACTTATTATTATTTTATTTAAAGAAGAGCTAAAATAGTTAAAATCAAAGTTTAATAACTAATACATTTTTAATATAACGTTATAAATAAGAAAAATTTGACTATAAATATTCATTAAAAATCTAAAAATATTTCATACATAATGGTATTTTATTTATAATTTTTAGTCATTAACTAATTTAATTTATTTATGACACAATGATGATTCAGTAATTACCATATTAATGAAATATTAAAATAATTGATGTTATAAATACCCAAGTAAATGTAATTTTAGACTTTTTATGAATTACACAAATTTTATAAGTTAATATGAAATGTTAGTATTGATTAAATTAACATTTATTGAACTAATCATGTTGGTATTATTTTCACAAAAATCAATTACCAAATATTGGCAAAATTGACATAAAATAGTTTTTAAAACATATATTTTATTATTAATTGTTATTAAATTCATAAAAATGTAATGCTATGCCAAATGACTTAGATAAGGCAATATATATTAATAATGAACCACTTGGGGTTCTTTTGGATTTTTATAGTAAGTTTATTAACCATATAGTGTAGGAAAACAAGAAGACATGGTAAATGTAAAATTATTTTCTTAAGGTTAAATGTAAATGATAGGGTTACAATAGTAACCTAAACTTGTTTAAAACCTATTTGATGAGAGGATATCAACAAATCACCAATTTAGCTTCGAAATAAATCATAATAGAGATAGTATAAACCGAATATGACCTTATTATAAAATAATATTTTATGTTTTTTCAAAGGTTCCCCTCTCCTCCCTTATAAAAAGGGTACCCCCTTCCTTCTTCTCATTACACCCTTTTGAGCCTTGAAGCTCGAAAAACCGCTTACAATTCCTATTCCAAACCTCTATAGTTATATTATATAGGTTTATTTCCTCTCAAAATAACAACTCTAGTGCCTTAAGAAGAAGATTAAAGGAGGTGCGTCAAAGAATAGGTAATCTCTTCTACCGATTATTTCAAGTTTCTTTCTTCTTCAACATCTTCTTCTTTAGTTGTTTCATTATAAATTAATAACATCATTATTACTTATATAATGATATGTTATTGTAAATATAAAAAATCCCTACTTCATCTTCTATCCAATATACTAGATTTATATATATATATATATGTATGTCATATACTAAATTCCATTCAATGCAATAAGGAAACGAAAACAATGTTCACGCGTACGTACGGCCAACCGTCTCCATGAACGGTGTATTTCATTCCATTTATTGATCTATTATATATATTTATATTCTGAATATATATTATATTTAAATCATGTTTTATATTCTGGAATTAATTAATCATGATCTATGTAATCATATTAATATTTACAAGTCAAAACACGGAAGATAAATGAAACGATTTTAACCAAAACGCTACATTAACATGGAATTTACAAAAAACGAGTAATATATAGTTGTAATTAAATCATATATGATATCATAATTAATATTAAAGTTCTATTAGAAGTTAATAATATGTTTAAACCCACTATACAGGAGTCTCAGACACATATGGATGAAATTGGACATAAGGTAAGGGATAACATTTCCAATCTTGTTTTTATCTGAGATTGTTTATTCGTAAGTATTTTCTGGGGATATATATCTCATCCATGTCCATAAAAATGTTTTTCATAAAGTGTTTAATATTATTCCATGTATTTTTAAAGTCATTTTTACCCCTCTTTTACTTTTACTCTGTTTTACGGAAGGAATATTTCTTTTGTTTACCATATAAGGTACTTTTCGACTTTTTCGACAAAAGTTCAAGAAGAATGTTTTTTTAACAGATACGGCATGAACATATTTTTACGGTTTTCATTACACCTTCATTTCATGAATTTTAATCGACAAGATTTCATGGTTATTTTCAATGAAATTATTTTCTTTTAAAATTCTGTGGCATTTTGGATAAAAAAATGATTTTTATGATGAAAGTATATTTTCCTCAAGAATTCATTTATAGTGTTTTATCGAAACCATTTTCCATCTAAGATTCCATTATTTCTTATTTGTATGTTTCAAGTATAATATCTCTATGATTTACATGGTTTCACTTTTCTTATGATTAAATGATATCCATTTGTTTTATATGGATTATGTTATGATGGGATGATGTTTATGAAACTTATTTTTATTCTTTGGGTTATGATGAATGATTTATGCTTATGTTGTGGCACAAGTAAGAACGATTTAATTATGAGATGGGTGGGAACTATATATCCCTCCAATGCATTGGGTAAAGATTTATATCTCATGATACAGACATGGTTGGAACGGTATGTTTATCTTGTTCAGTGGTACAGTATTGGAATGAGGAGTGAACACGATTTCATAGGTGACTTTGTCCACAAAGATGGCCTTGGAAGCAATGCCTTGGCTACTCTGTTAATCATATCGTGTGCTTATTGGTTTTCCACAATTACATGATTTATTCACATGCTATTTTATTATGATTGATGTTCCATTACGATCTATGCCTTACGTACTGCCAATATTTACTTCACAACTCAAGATTCTGTTGTTTAAACATTATGTTCTGTTTTTTAAGTTCAAATGTATATGGTTTGATTTATTTTCTCCATGTTTACCCTAACCGAGCATTTGAGCTCACCCTTTATATTTTTTCTTTTCCCTGGGATATAAAAAATGGTTTTAGGCAAGAAAACAATAGAGTAAGATCTTTATGGGAGATGTTGAATATCTTTCAACATGATTTGATGATTATGTTCCGAGTTTCCAAAGACACTAAACCATTACGGTCCTTGAGTGTTGGTTTTTGTTATGTATTAAGTATTCTGAAAAAGTAATGTAATGTCCATGTACATCAAGCTTTGGGAATCTGCAATTTTTATGGTTGAAATGGATTCTAAAATATATATTATATATTATTTAGAAATTCTGGAACCATCATTTTTACATGATGTAAAATAATATAACAAAAGTAGTTAATTATGATCAATAATCTTCGTAATAATCTATATAGTTATCATAAAATGTATTATCAATTGATTCATCCTCATAATATATAATCAAATGATATATATATAACAATTTAAAATTATGTATTTACACTAATAATATTTATTTCCAATTCTAGAGAATTAAATCGAATATACATAAACTCTTTTACATACAATGTAGCGAACCTCTCATGAAATCAAGGAAACAAACACTCTAGAATGACAGAATTAAACTATATAATTCATTAATAATGTCATAAATGAACATAATTAATTTATAATGAATCTATAAAATGAATAGATGGTTTAAAATTAAGTAATTAAAGGACTTAATTTTGTTATCCAGGATGTTATGATCAAGTGCAGAACACATTCAGGCATAAGGTAAGGGTTTCCTCATCTCACTTCCATTTTTTTGATATATTCCTTATTCACAACTAATTAACTTGCATTGTGTATATATAATTCCCATTGATGTATAATATCAGGAGTCTTTTTTACTCTCATGTTATTAAATGTATCCATTTGTAAATTTTAAATTTTTGGGGCATATGATTCAATTGATTACATTGCTACATGGGTATTATACATGAACCTCCATTCTCATTCAGGTTACTCTTATTCATTACTCACCTCAATGAAAATATTATTCATTCTAATAAAATCCTCATAAATTAAATTTGAATTTATATATTTGTATACCAACTATAATCCTTATTTGTTTTATAGGGTGTTACATATTTTAAAAGGATATTTCAAAAAAGATTCCAAAAATACATGTCTCTTTACAGGAGAGTCTTGAATTCTTATATATCATCAACGAAACTCTATAATCTATTTTTAGAAAAAAAAATCAATTTAATAAAATCATTCATTTTATTATGAAAATCGACCTCATTTCACTTTTGGTTCTACACTATGTTTTTTTCAAAAGAACACTTCTTTTAAATATAAAAGAATATCTATTTGAAGAATTACTCGATGATTTTATAATTGTATTTTCACGAATTTCAACACTCTTTCTTATTATTATGTTAATTTTTTTAATGTTTCTATATTACTTCCACCATATTTTATTGAGTGGTTTATGGTTAGTTTTATGGTGGATATTCTACCTTTGTACCATTCACCATATTACTCTGAATGGTTAGTGTTTATGTTTTATATTTTTGAAAAGTTATTTACATTTCATATGTCAGTTTAAATATGAATATATATCTTGGTTATGTTTTCCTCCATTAATATGATGAATGGTTTGGATGTAGTATGTAATTGGTGGGGCCGTTTATAGCCCCTAGATGCATTAGTAGGTATAATTAGTCAGACATGTGTCTTGGATTGATGCCTTGATGGAATGGTTTTTATGGTCTTGGCACAAGGACTAGACATTGTGATTATGATATCCAAAATTATGAAATCCCTAATTATAGAACTAAATATTTTTAGTTCATTCATTTATTCAACTAGTATAATATTAATGGTTATTTTATATTATTTCATTTTTATTCATCACTTATTCTTGTCATATTATGTTGAAGTGTATTTGTACTGGCATGTGAACTTTTAGTTATTCACCTAGCCTTATTATTTGTGTTAATCCTATTTTGATTACCCTTATTGAGAATCTTATCTCACTACTTTCTTATGTTTTATTTTTTCTGACATGTGATGAAGTATATTTTTAATGACTTGGAGGCATAATCTAGGTGTTATAGGTATTACTAATGGATCATTGATATTATATTACATTAAATTTTGTAATGTTGAACTTATTTATGTATCTAGTTTTCCAAAAATACAAAACAATGTGTTCCTTTGGGATATGAATTTCGTGTAATAATGCCAATGTATTAAAATATTACACCGGATCTGGGAAATGAGGGTGTGGGTGTTACAATTATTATCAAAGGAAGCATAGAAGAAAAATTTTAAACAAGATTTAGAAAACACGGATTAGGGAACAAAACAGAATGATAGAAATTGAAGCTTAATGTACAAGAACATCCTGTAATTTTGGTAAGGAATAGATAATGTGGATATTCAAGAAAATACATCCCTGTATAGATACTACATGTAGAAATGGTCCTTGCACAGATGTATCTAAGAGAAACAACTCTGACAATGAGTTTGGGGCTTGACCTTGGGTATCCTGGTACACAACAATGGGCCTTACTATTATCCTTGTTTGACTCTCATGGGGGATATGCATAGGATGATTCAAATTTTCATTAAAATCCATTATAAAGGATTTACATATTTGTTTTTTCTCAAATAAAATTGTCCTATGACTATAAGATTAAAAATTCATATGATCTTCATTTATGCGAAGTATTCTTGTAGATGGGATTATACATTATGATTCATAACCTATCATAGTGTATGCCATTATTTAGGAATGGAACATAGTGGAAGTAATTGAAACTGAATGAACAAACTTTCCCCATGTAGGGGTTTCTCTACTATGTAAGAAAATGATGTTGGCTCGAGAGAAGCGATAGTTTATGAGAAATATATAACTATATTGGGACAAATAAATCATATTAAGAACATTAAACTTACCAATATTGAACATATGGGTCCACATCATGGAGGAGAACTATTATACCTCTTATATTACAACATCCTCTATCATTCAATTAGAATAAAAACACCTTTGTGGCAGTGTAATGGATAAGTCCAATAGAAAAGATATTTATTTCATTGGGATGCAATGAAAGGGGGATGGTTGTCATGGTAGTTTATCAAATATCATGATATATTGGTCAACGGTGGTCCCTTTTTCAAAAAACAAACTAGGAGGAAGATATTGGAAATATGAAATGGAAGGGTTTTATGGAAATATTCTTAGAAAAATACTTCCTTCATGAACCGATAGGAGATATGGAAAGGTTGTTTCTGAATGTCATGTAAAAAAGAGGTAGAAAATGTTTAAAAGTAGGAATCAAACATCAAAAGGTTAACAAGGCATTCAATGTACTACATACGTAATCCAATGAGTAATATTGATAAATTATATTATTTTTTAAAACTATGTCACTGAAGGGAACCAGTCTCCAAATGTTTCTCATCATACAAAGACCTGGTCTCTTATGATATCAATATGGAAAAATAATTTTCTAGGTCTTATGAATTTAAATGAAAGATTTAGAATAATATGGATGAAAAAACATTGAAAAAAAGGGATTGGTTAACATTGTATGAAAAGAAATGTGAAAAATGTTTTGAATAATTGATAAATGATTTTTGAATTCTCTAATGATTAGTCTACCATCATGAACATGTGTATTTTTTATTTATAATGTTTCATCAATGAAATGACATGGATGTGTCCTTCTGAAGAATTATAGAATTATTGAATATGCATCAAAATAGTAAAAAATTCACAAACAAAACTATCTAGATCATGATCTCGAGTTAGTCACTATGATCTTTGCTCATATGAAACAGAGGCACTATATTTATGGTGAAATGTGGAAGATATATATTTATCATAGGATAATAAAATATATCTTCTCCCAGAATGATATTATCATTAGGAAAAATCGATGGCTCAAGGTACTCAATGATTATTTTTTTCCATACACAATCATCCTTGAAAAAAATATTATAGCTGATTCATTGAGTAAAAATGATCAGTGAGTTCTAAGATAATTGAGAATTTATAAAGATATTATGTACATGGATCTAATTAAGATGGATATTTGAATTAACAATGAAGTTGAAATATCAATAATTTTCACATTGGTTTCCCAATGTTCTTTATTAAAATGAATTATACATTCTAAACACGAGGATAATAATCATCAAAAAAATAATGGAGTTAATGATCAGAAGATGGATAGCTTCGTGTGTGAGGATGGAATTCTGAAATTTGGGGAGACCCTTTTTGTTCCCTATACACCCAAACTAAAAATGGAAATATTGGATAATTCCAATAGTTAAAAATTTTATATACACCTTAGTATCACTAAAATGTATAGGGATTTGAAAAAAACATTCTGGTGGGACAACATGTTTGGGGAAATTGCTGATTATGTATCAAGATGTTTAGTTTTTCATCCTAAGAAAGAAAATAAAATACATCGTAGATTATTCAAGAAAAGTACACCTATTCATACATAGAAATCGGTTGGAATCACCATGTTTTTTTTCAATTGATTTCCAAAAACTCCACGAAATAATGATACAATATTTATCATTGTTGATAGACTTACCAAGTCTGCACATTTCTTCACCATATGGGAGGATTTGGCACAGGAGCTCATTGCACAACAATATATCAATGTTGTTGTGAAACTTCAGGGATCATCTCTCTCAATTATGTGTAATTGGGATCCACTATTCACATTGAAATAATGTAATAGATTTCAGAAAAATTTTGATACAAAACATCATTTGAGTACATCTTATCACCATAAAAATGATGGGAAATAAAAAATGATGATCTATAAATTAGAATACATATTGAGATCATGCTAACATGATTTTTATGGTATGTGGGATCAGTATTTACCTTTGGTGGACTTTTCCAAAAATAATGTTTTTCATTCAAGAATTGAAATGGAACCATATGATGAATTTTTTGGAAAGAAATGTCGTACAAGAACATTTAGGGATGATTTTGGAGAAAGATTGTATGTAGACACATTGCTTTTTGATAAAACAACATTGAAGGTAAAGACTATTCATTCCAAAATCAAAACATATCAAAGAATGAAAAATAGTTATACTGATAACTAAATTATGGATTTGGAATTATAAGATAGAGATATGGTTTTCTATAAAGTGTATACATAGAAAGGTGTTATAATATTTTGATGGAAAGTGAAAACAAGCCAAATGTATATTGGAACTATAGAAATTTTGGAGGGAATTGGAGCTGTTTCTTAATGTTTTGCAATGTCGCATAGGCTTTACAAGGTACATAATGTGTTCCTTGTCTCATTAATGAAAACGTACATTCCAGTCCCAACACATAAACTGCCATATGAAGGTTTTGAATTGTTACAAAACTTGTCTTGCTGGGATGATCCATTATGGATTCTGGACACGTAAAAATAAGTTTTGAGGAGTTATACGACTCTGGTAGTAAAAGTAATTCAAAGAAATCATAAATTTGAAGAGGCAGTGAGATACCCTAAGATGGTTTGATGATGAATTACCCACATCATTTTGTGAGATAACTATCTGAAAATTTTGAGGATAAAAGATTTTTTGGAGGGAAAAATGTAACCACGCCAAATTCAATCAATGTTATTTTCCTTCTTATTTTTATTTTATATTGTATATATCACATATAATTAATTATAGAACACAATAAAAACATTATAAAAGAATAATGAATGGAATAATATGTATTTCATAGCGTTAGGGAACCTAAATCAATGAAATAGTAACATTACCTTAGGAAACGTAATATGATATTTATGAATAGTAAACTGGTGAAATGAATATTAACTAAACCCATGTAAGTATAAATAAAATTTTGACATATCATATGAGAATGTATGATATAATTATATCATATTAAAAGTTTGTAAATACTGTAAAAATGATTATCATAGTGTCAGTATTTTCTTAAGTCATAATTATTTAATTACCATTTATAATTTTTAAATATTTTTGAATGAAAATTCATTATTAGAAACTGTATTCATAATTTTATTTGATTTCTTATTATTTTTGGATAATTTTATAAGGCATTAGGTAATTTTTCAAAGTGTAATAAAAGTAGTTTTAAATTTAAAATATGTATTTTATATATAAATAATGTTTCTATTGATAAATTAATTGTATCTTATTTATAAAATTATTTTTACAAAAAAAGTTATTTTTTCACATTCTACACATCGAATAAATTATTAGGGTGAATATTTGTTATTTTTCTTAAATTCAGTAATTTTTTGTGAAGGGTAAAATTTAGTAACTTTAGGTATAAATACATTATAGACTTAATACACTATTCCATGCAACATGGATGATGTATGAATACATTATTTAGAACTCACACGAACTTATTACTGGTTTAGTACAATAAAATCAATAATATTTATTTTCTTGAGAAAAATAATTTAATAATGAATAAAATATAGAGAAATCACTATTCTCTTCCACTACAAAAACAACCCATCGCTCCCTCTAATATTCACTCCTATAATCCTAGAATATTCTCAAAGGTCTTCAAAAATAATCTACCTTATCCCTTCCCCACGTCTCAGAGCACTTGGTCATTCCAAAATGTGAGAAACCCTTCTTTTAATGATGTTCTCAAGGAGGAGTACTCATGAGGTAAATTCCTCATTTTTTTTCCTATTAATTTAATTTACATTTCATCTTTTTTTTGTTATCTCCTCTCCTCCTCAATAAAAATTATCATGAAATATCTGCTATCAATTATATAAATAATTTATATCACGTTAATAGAATAACCATCGTCAATCTCCTAAGACACTCTCCTTTTTTATAAAAAATTTCATCATCTAGGAGGTTCCAATTTACAACCTTTTTGGATGACGAATCTTCGTTATTCAATTTCAACATCAATAATTGTCATGAAACTGTTTTTATGGTGGAACATATTTTAAAATATGTATTATATCATATGTAATGATTTTTTAACCATCATTTATCTATGATATTGAATAATAGAAGAAAACTTCTTCATTATGGTCAACAACGACCTTAATAATATTATTGATTATCTCTAAATATAATATCTAATAATTATTCCTCATAATATAGAACCAAATGATATATATAACCATTTAAACATATTGGGTTTCACTAATAAAATTCCACACAAATTATGGATAATTTTATCCATTACACATAATCTCCATAACATATAATTAGTCGAACTGCTACTGAAGTCAAAGAAAAAACACTCCTGAACGACAAAATTCAATTACACCACATATAAAAATATCAATAAATAAAATTAAGATATTTATAATGAATAAAATAATTGTACAGAAGGTTATGAATTAATTTATTAATGGACTTTATTTGGTTATCCAAGAAGTTATGGTGAGGTTCATAACACGTTTAAAAATAAGGTAGGGTTCTCCCCATCCCACTTCCATTTTTTGAGATATTCTTTATACAAATATTTTACATGTGTATGGAGTATGTATACAGAATGTGGGTATATCATATCATTAATATCTATTTTTTCAGGTTATTAAGTTTATCATTTGATTATTTTTAATTTTTGGGAATGCAATCCAATTGTTTACAATGTGGTGGGGGTTTTTTTACCCGAACCTCCTTTCTAATTTAGGTTATGATTATTCTCTACTAACATCAATTAAATTATTATGTATTATCATGCACTCCACCAAACATATTTTTTATTGTTATATATATCTTAACAAACCATAATCCTTCTTTAATTAATGGGAGGTTATATATTTTAAAAGAATATTTCAAAATTTCCTCCCAAAATAGAACCCCGATTTAATGAAATTTCACAAATTCATATTGATTATAAAAGGAAATATATAATATTTTCTTAGATAAAAAACTTGTAAAAATAAAAAAAAATTATTCTGAAAAAGTAATGTAATTCACTTCTAATTTTATAAAAATATTTTCCCAAAATAACCCTTATTGTAAAAGTAAAAGAGTATTTATCTTTGGAATTTCATGATGATTTTATAGGAATATTTTTTCCTATTTAAACACTACTATTGATTATTTTATCTAAATTGGATTAATGTTTTATGAAAACATCCAGTATATTTTTTAGTGTTTTATTATTAGTTTTATTATGGATGCTCTATCTTGATAAAATTCATATTATTACTCTAAATAGGTTGTGTTTTTTGTTAATATTTGAGGAAATTAATTTTAAATTCATATGATAGGTTATATTTCAGTGTATATGTTATGTAGGATGATCCACATTCATATTAAGAATGCATCGAACATATTATCTAAGGTGCGAGGACCGCTATAGCCCTATGATGTATCAAAAATTCTAATAAGACAAACCAATGTCTTGGCATGAGGCACCCAAGGAATGGTGTTTATTGTCTCCATATGACTCCATAATGTTGTGATTATGAAGACCGAAATTATGCATTCCCCCATTATAAAACTTAATATAGATAGTACATGTGGTCATTCATCTATTATAATACCCATGGTTATGTTTTATTAATATTTTTTTATTCAGTAATTATTTTTTCAATATTACAATAATGATTATTTTTAATGGAATGTATAAATTAATTATTCACCTTCCCTTATATTTTCTGTTTTAGCTGTATTATTTACCCTTACTGAGAATATGAGATTACCCATTTTGTATGTTTTATTTATCTCTAGGATGAAAAGAATTATATTATAAAACGAATTTTAGGGATTATATAGGAGTTATGGGAGTTACTATTCTATAAGTTCTATTTTATTTCATTTCATGTTGTAATGTTGAACTTTTGTATGTATTTGGTAATCCAAAATTTCTAAACTATTAATTCCTTTGGGATACAACATTCTTGTAACCATTCCTATGTAATAAAATATTGCACCAGCTCCTGGAAACTAGGGCCAGAGCATTACACTAGAAATATATAGTGATGTAACACTTTATTACATAAGGTAAATATTATTCAATCATTTTGGGATGATTGGGTTCATTTGTAGGAGATCCTTGTTTGGGAAAAGTTCAGTATACGCTATAAATTATTAGTGATGTAAATGATATTATCCATCCACATCAATAGAAATTATACTCAATCCACTCATTAAGGGGTTCCTTAATCATTTATTGTATATTATTTATTTTTTAACCCTTGTTTCACTTTTTATAAAGATAAAATGGTATTTTAAGGGGTATAAAAATATTATTTTAAAATATTTTAAATAGAAGTCTTCTAAATAAGTATATCATGCTTATAAATGATTCCAAATTTATTGTTTTTATTTAAATAATGTATAGATAAACTATCATAAAATGCTAATGTTTTTTACATACAACTATACTAAAAACTATTACATAGTTATGTATTATAAAATAGAATGACATAGATTTTTAATGTCTTAATTTGGTGTAGAGTTACCTATAATACAAACTATGGAGAATTACCCGTTTCTATAAAAATTATTTTTTTGTTCTTTATTATCTATTTTCTACCATGGAGTATTGTGTTTTTACTTAGATGGTGACTTGTATGGTTGCATAGACCTATGACATATTTGTATTTTATTTTAGTTTATTTTATCACTATATCCATATTATCCTTTTACACTTTCAATTAATTGAGGATAATTAATTCAATTTGTGGATTTGATGTTACAAAAGATATGAATGATTTTTGTTAGATGGGTGGTATATTGGACTGGTAAAATGGAATATCTATTTTTATATCATTAATATATTCTTTCAAGTTATTTTCATATTTAAAATGTTCACTTGATTCAGTATCAATTCCCAAAATATGAATGATTAAAGAAGAAATATTAATTATTTTCCTGTTATTGTTTTGCATAAATAATTTAATTTTGTGAAAATGGTCACAAGAGTTTAATCTAATATTTAATATCCTGATCCAAGTTCCACACAGAGGTTCCCTGACCTGCACTACTACTTGAATTCATGCATTCCTCCACATAATCTAGAGTCTTCTGACTAGAAGATGGGTCTAATATCAACCATAGAAAGACTATACCATCTTTATCAGAGTAATAAAATTGCGGAAAATAAATAAAAAATAATAACCAAATGATATAACATATCAGGAAGAATAATAGTATCACAACATGACCAAAATTGGAAATACAATATCAAAAATAGAAATTAGATATTTTAAGATAATGTATGCTCCAATTATCATATTGAAAATAGAAAAATAAAGACTATGGAAACACCCATGTTAGTCCCAAACCATGTCTAGTTCCCTCATCAATGGTCCATCCCTCACCATCCATCAAACATAAGACCTTTATCATTTACTTGTCTTGGAACCATAAAATATATTCATTTATCGACCAAGTAGCCTATGTAGGGTGTCATTACAACATATTAATCCACCACCAATGAGTTCTGAAACAATATCCAGTAAAATAGTGTTGGCAATTTTATAAATAATAAACATAATCAATAATATACATAGTTTAAATTTATACAATAATTCATTATTTATCCTCATAACCGCTGAGTTCCTAAGGAAACCTAGACTTTCAATACATTCTTCAGACCATGTCGAAGTCTAAACTATCCATGAGGGATATCGTATCTCACAACTCAATTGTTACCATTCTTCCCATCAATTTACATTTGAATTTCACTGTTTCCATTCATTGTCTCAATTTACTTTTTAATTCCAAGGTTACCATTCATCATTTGAATTCACATATTAATTCCATTATTAAAATTCATCATTTCAATATGCATATGAATTCAATTGTTCCCAATCATGATTTATATTCAGTTATGAATTCCATTGTTACCATTAATCATTTCAATTCACACATAAATACCACTGTTACCATTCATCATTTCAATATAATATATAAATTCCATTATTACCAATCATCATCTTAATTCATATCTATCACAATATCAAACATACACAACAACCCAATAATTATTTGACCAACTAATTAATCAAATGTCACCATTTAAAATTCATATCAGTAAATTAATTCACTCAACAATTAATTATTCATCACATCTTAATTAATTAAATCAATAATTAGTTTATCAAATTAATAAATTCATACTGATAAAAATCATAATTAATTAAATCATCCAATAATTATGTCCTATTCAATAATACCAATATAATAATAATTAATTGAATAACTTATTTTCATAATTTAATAATCCAAATATCCCTATAATTAATTCTTAAAAAATTATCTCAATCAAAGAATTCAATATCAATATAATTAATTCAATTATTAAATATCATAATTAAAATAATTTAGTAAATATTCAATTAATTTGATAATTAATTATCTCAATTCAATCATTTTAATATACCAAATATCAAAATTTCATAGTTAATTATTTTACCAAATTAATTAATTCAATGGATGAACTCAATTTATAATATTCTAATAGAAATTATACAATTTTATACATGTAATTGAAATCCGAACTTTGTGATTAGAATAATAAACCACCTAAAAACAGAATGACGACAAACTATCACTAAAATAAATCCCCAAATTAAGTGGAATAAGGATAAACAATGAGATCTTGATTAAATTATTTGATTAAATATTCTACTGAATAAATATCTAAAACCCCATGAACGATATCAATATCCAATAACAAAAAAATATCTCTCTTCTATATGGGATGTGGAGAGAGTGGTAAGGAAATTACATAATGGGAAGAAACCACTTACATGGTATTAGGATGATATTCAATCAAACCATCAATTTTCTATAAATTGAGGAAGAGATGGATTATTATATTTATGAATGGTAATAAAATTTTTACAAATGAATTATTCAATGTCTGTGTTTTTATGGGTGAGTTTTAGGGGTTTAAGAAAATTTAAATTTTGTTTTGGGGGGAAAATTGTGGAAGAATGGTTTGTTATGTGGGTCCTACAATTTTGCCTAACCACACTCCTTATCCATGTTCATCTTCTAGTGGGGGTGGGTCATAGTTTCTCTTATGAGGGACCAGAGTTTGACATAATGTGAACAATCCATTTAAATCCCCTCTTCATGGGTTTGTACAGTTTTCTGGGAAAGGGTTCACGGTTTTCCCAGACCATTTGTCAACCATTCACTACTTCCATGCTTACATTTTTTCAAATTTTAAACCAAACACTCCCTAAGGAAAAATTAAAAATAAAACTACTCAACACAAGGAAATAGAGTACCTGCAGAAAATCCATAAGAAAACCGACAAAAGGTCGGGGTTTTTTATTATTCCAATTACACCATACTATGGTGATCTCAAATTTGGCTAAGGGATTTATAAAAAACTCAGGCATTCGACACGGCCATAATTCCAGCTAGATTGTAACAAAAATAAATTGATTGTAAATTTTTATACAGACTAGTATTGTAAAAACCATTTTCTAATTGTAGATTAATTTTATGAGGATATTAAACAATAGGAACTTGTGAGGTATGTGTGAGATGTTTCTATATAGGACTTTCACGTTTGGAGTCTCATGTCTCAACATGTAGTCTGGATTTGGGTCTTCATGTTTATGGGTATTTTAATATTTTTTTGAATTTGGGATGATAAGGGATGTGAAAATAGTCGTACGTGGTGAGCTCACAAGTCATTATAGTCCATCAGGAGCATAGATAAATGGTTTTTGATGACTCCCAATACTGGTTTTGTAATTGGCACATGGTATTCCATGTCATGGGATCATTATTCCCACTAACACTAGTTCACCTTTTTAAAATATAAATTGGACATTCATTGTTTTATTTCATTTTTAATATTACATATCAGGTTGGTTTTGAAGAATAATGTGATTTAATTTATGAAAATCATGATATTAAAATTTTGACGTTACAAAATTGAAAATCAAAAATTAATTTTCTAAATTTAATGAAAATATTAATCAATTTTTCAGATTTATAATAAATGGTTTTAACGTTATGTAAGGATTTTCTAGAAATCGAGGTTTGTTAGTTTCATAAATGTAGGAGATATATATATATATATGTATATATGTATTTATATATATTATCCTTTAATGAATGATTACTTAATTTTCAAGGTGTGGAATTTGATTTTAATAAAAATTATTATGTGTTTCAGTAACGTATTTTATGTGTCATTATTAATGTTTATGGGTGATTCAAAGATTAATCATGTACTTAAGAATACAAAATGTTTTTTTTATAAATTATCGATAATTATTAAAATATTTTTTGAAAGAAATTATTATTTTGGTTAACATTAATAATTTTTGTAATGTATTATCGGAACATCAGATTCATAAAAAAGGTTATGTTTTAACCAATAGATTAGTTTTTATATAAAACAAGAAGTGGTTATACTTAGATAATGATCAATTGTGTTTTAAATTAATAATTATAGAATTCAACAAAAATACTAATGAAATTAACTTTCATATTTTCAAAGGTGGGTTTATTTTTTTAAAATTAATTAAAAGCAATAATGAGGTTTTGTTTAAGTATATGAGTTCAGAATGTTATATTGTGTGCCATTGTGTAATTTTGTCTTTCATTAACCATTCAATAATATACAGATTGAAAGGGTGACTGGTAAACATCTAGGATGTCATCCATAAATATTCTTGACATACTAATATTATAAATAAGGAATTGTTATATATCATGAAAACATGTCTTTTTCAACATTAATGTGGGAATAATTTTTGGAGCTATTAATTTTTATCATGGAATTTGTTTGATTCATGATGGAGCCAGTCCTTATGGTACTTCCTTAAATTATATTTGGTGGAATATTTTTTTCCTTGGATATATAGACATCTCATTGATTGGATATGTTTGAGTGGTTTAATATGATTTTAGCATTTCCTTGTGGTATTATTTTTAGAGGATTGTCACTTGTATGTGTTAGGTGTATTCTGGCTGACCATGATGGGTTATATCCCTTGAATAAGATATACCCTATATGGAATGATGATTTTGAGAATGGGTTCATTGGGGTTTTAGTGATTCAGATATGACCGCCAAAATTATCTTTTAATTTATATTTTTTAATGGTACCATCGATTATTCTATGTTATGCATATATAATTTGAGGGAATTAATTTGGGTCTTTTTTTATTTATTTGATTATAATGGTTTATATCATTTTAGGGGGTGGGCAGTATTATTTCATTGTGATAAATACTTATTATAGTGTTTTGGGATTTTTAATAGTGTCTTTTGTGAATTCTCTATAACATTGTGTGAATTTTATGATCCCTTTATTATTATGTAATTTTGTACCTTGTGATAATCATAAACATTCTATTTTTTGGAATAAATGGATTCTATGTAAAGATAGTATATTGGTGAATTATTATATAATAAGGTGACTAACGTACGATTTTTTTAAGGAACAATTTTTAGAAAATTTTAGTCTTTTGTTCCTGTGTGAATTTATTTATTTATAGGATGAGTAGTGTAGTGTGGTGGGGACCCACTCAATTATCATTTCCTAATAGCCCCACCTTAAGGTACAATTTTATTTCTGGGTTATTATTAGTTATTTTTTCTTAATTTTTAATTTTATCTTTTGGTTGAGGTTTTAATTTGGTGTTAAGGTTATGAATTGTGAAAATATTAATCTTCCCTTATTTGTTGTAAGATTCACATATTTGGTCCATAATGGTTTTGTTGGCAAAGGGGATTTGGAAATTTTGGTATATCCCATTGTCATATTTAGGATGGAATCATCAATTATTGGTGGATGTTTTGGTATGTCTTTTAATTCAGAACAAGTTCATGATGTTTGGGTTGGACATAGTTTTTTCAAATCAACCATTTCATCCAAAGGATTTCTGGTAGATAAATTATTATAGTTTCAAAAATTATCATAACATAACCATTTATTTGTAATTACATTTATTATCTATCAAAAATAAAACAGCTACTTTAATTTTCTTAAAATTCTATATGAAATTAATAAAATTTTACTATTTTTGATTAGGGGAATAGTTAGTGTAAACGATGTTCATACCATCTGAGTGTTGCAAAAAAATTATAGAATAAGAATTAAATATTAGTGAATGGATTATCAAACTATGTCCCCTATCAGTTTGAGGTTTCTAGGACCACTAGTGGGAGGCACAATGTCAGTGTGTAGTTTGGACAACCATACGACCAAAAAATTCCTATTATCCAGGGGATAATTTTTTTTGTAATTACTATTGTATGAATAATTGGAGTAAACACCTAATGTGGTTCTATAACAATAAATCACTTCACTAAATCCACATTCCTAGATAGTTGATATCTTATGTGCATGACACCCCTCCAACTGACCAATATATATGGTGTTCCTCCATTAGTTGTTACATTCAATCTTCACCAGTTTGTGCTTGTAATCATCTACTCTCAACTATTTTTTCGTTATTGATTTTCATTCTATATTATGTAGTTAATGTGATATAGCCATTTTCATAGCTATTTCGGTTGCTTTTTTTTTTGATTCTTTGTCCCCATGTTTCCATGCATCCATTTGAGGATTTTTCATATGGTGTTCATTAAAGGTGATAGATTCCAACATGTTTAACGTAGGTCATAACTTTTTAGGGATTTAAATATGAATACTCAATTTTATTTAGTTTTTTCCCACCTATTTATGTATAATTCAATAGTATAAAATATATCTAGAGTTATTTTAAAAGAAAAATCTTGCTTATTTTTTTATATATTTTCATATAGTTGGTATTTGATAAAATTATAGTTAAAAAATTGTTCACACCTTATATTGATGAAATATCGAATGTCATTTTGAAATAAATTGTTTGGTTAAAAAATAAAATTTGTTTTATAATATATATTTAATTAGAAGGTTAAGGATAATAAATTTATGTAGATGGTATTCATATGTATAAGGGTATACTAATATATATATATATAAATATATATATATATATATATTTGTAATTCCCATTGATGATTTTTAAATAGTAAAATGGGATATATATATATATATATATATATATCATTGCACGTATGAAGATAAACAAAATTATAATTCTGGATATTCAAATTTGTTTTTTGAAATATATTTACAATTATGTATTTAAATGGTTTTATAAAAAGGATGTATATAGACATGTTCAAACATTTCAATAATTGATTAATCTTTTGTATTATTCTGATTGGAATTCCTCATATATAATCATAAATTCTACATTAATGGTTGGATGTGTAAGTTTTATCTTCCCATAGAGGATAATTAATTCAATATTATCATTAAATATGTTGAATGTATTAGTGATGTTGCAATTTATTTTTTATGGTTATTATATTTCAATCATCACGAGAATCCTAATTACTTATTTTTTAGAACAATATCTAGTTTGGTTTACATTCAATTGTATATTTTTAGTAAAGTAACTGAGATGGTTTTCCCACAATCCCATGACCTCATAATCTTTCCAATTATGGAGGGTTTCTGTAAGTAGTGTTTATTTAAAACCCCTTCATAGTGGGATGGTTTCCAATAAGGTTAATTCAGAAATCTGGAAATACCAAATGGATCACATATTCATGATTTCTCATTGTCATAAATACCAAAGGAAGGCAGTCATTGGGGAACTCAAGCAAAAATCCCTAAGAACCCACATTGGTTGAGATGATGGGAGAATAGTCTCATCCATTCCTTTTGGGTTGAATTATTGAATACTCTTAGACTATATTATAAAATTTAGATGTACTTCTTATTCCATTTTAAATTTACAATATGGAACCACCCACTACAATTGTTTAAAATAATTTATGGATATTTGGTGATGGGAATCCATATGAAAATGAGGTCCTTCATTTATGAAACCTTCTATATGAATCAGTGGCTCTATATCATGGTTATGATTATTGATTTTTTATCTTTTTTTGGATCTACATATTTTGTATTTCTATAATATATCATCATCTTGTGATATGGGGGTTGTTTAACTATTTAGATCAAGCCTATGTGAGGGTATTAAAATGTATATATGTGAGTGGAATTACAATCCATGTTGTATGATTTCACATAATGGGACACATCAATCATTTTAGGGTCATGTGATGAGGGAAATACCATATAGTATAACATCATCTAAAAAGGAAATAAATATAAAACGTTCCTATTGAATGATTTTACATGACCAATGCTAAAACAACTGTTTTTGGTTTATCTAGAGTTGAATATATCCCTTTAATGGTGTCCATGAATAAGAACATGGACCGATGAGGATGTGATGAAAAATTATTTGATGAGATATAGCTTCCTAGGTGGGGTGTGCATAATATTCTAGAGAATATGGCCCAAAAATGAGAGTGAAGGAGGAACATAGAATTAATATTCCCATATGGGTAGGATATAAAATAACTGTGAATATGGAATAGAGAATATATGGTTGATTTTTTGGTTTTGGAATATAACATTTTAAAGGATTCATACTAAGCACGTTTTAAAATTAAAAAAATTTCTTAAAGTTTGGAATTATTGAGTTTTACACATATGGGGAAGGCCCTTTTGAGGATATTTTGTCACACTAATGAAAAGAACGCAACTAACCTTGATGCTCACATGATTAATTATCAGAGTGAGAAGAAATAGTAATTGGAATATCTATCACTATAGAAAAATATACATCATATTACGGAATATGAGGGTGAGGGTAGGGAGGTTAGAAGTTCTATTATTAGAAAGGATGGAGGTAATCCCTTGGAGGGATTTTCTTTTTACCTCCCATTCTGTTTTCTGGAAGAGGGAAGAGATATGGATAAAAAGATGATCCTACAGTCGTTTCTCTTCACACATCAAGCATCATATTTCCTTTTCCGACCTGAGAATCTATTTCCACCACTGTTAATAATGGGATATGCATTACCATGAGAGTTTATGAATGTGATTATCTTAAGAATCTCACGAAGTGGGGAGGATAAATGTTGAAATTTTATTTCCATGGTAACAAATGATTGGGAGGGAAGACAAGTGTTCCATTGGTTTTTGTCAAACATTTATTGAGGCTTTATTGGAGTTCATAGATTCTCCCCCAGGTAAAGAACCACAGAAAAGTGTTTCCCCATCATTTGAGATGTGAAAATTATCGCATAGATGGTTGTTCTCCTAAGTGATATGGGGAGAGATGGAGGGCACATTACCTCGGTGGAAATTTGGAGAGATGGATTTTCCTTCTCCCAAGACAAAACAAGGTGAGAAGGGAGGCCTCTTATCCTAGTGTATGTTTATATGAATATTATAGTTACCTCAATTTTTGATACTTGGGAGAATTTATATGCACAAAATACATGTAATACCTAGGATGGCATGGAGAAAGAACAACCCGATCAACCAAACAAGGGCGAGACCTCACTCAGTCCTCTAATGGTCTCTTTAGGTGATCCTAAAAGGATCTCAAAATACATTAGATCATTGGAAAGGGACTTCACCCAAATCATTTTGGACTAGCGTTAGAGTATCCTACCATAAACCGTATAGGATATATAATCACTGGAATCTCATTAATACTATCATCTTTCAAAGCATGGAGAGTAACATTTAGGGTTTTTAGGGCTGAGGAAAAGTGATAAAGAAAAAAAGATCATCAAACTATATTCTTTCTTTGATAATATTTCAAATGGGGAGGCCAATGGGCCAATTAATATGTAACATATGAAACATGGGAGAAGGAGGTGGTTTTCTCAAGTCGTGAAAACATGTTTCTTTTGCATGTTGTTCATGCTTGTGATCCATGCCTAGGATCTGTATAGGATTCTCTACATAAGAATATATGAAAAGGTTTCTACACATTGGTTCATCCACAAATGTAGTTTTTATAAGATTTTCCATGAATGATTCACCACATAAGTATGACTTGAGATATATGGTAAATTATTCTATGTTTGATATTTAATTCCCTTATAAAAATTCATAACATACAATATCCCTAAATTTTGATCAAGAAGTCCACTTGGGATTTATAACAAGTCATATCGAAGAATGTAACAATAATTATTCTCATTAATATTGTGTATATAACATAAGAGGGTTATTATATTTCTAATAAGTTCCTATAAGACCCTTAAATTTTTTTATAATGTGTCATCACATTTTTATTAGTAACTTTCACAATTCATGTCTTAATCCTAGATGGGGGTTCTCATCATAATTATAACAGACTGTGAAGCATTTATAATGAATATATTCCCCTTAGTGTGTGAGAAATCATACAGTACATGAAAATCAATTCAATTTTTTCTTACAAAATATAGACAACTTTCTAGTGAAACTCAACATGTATAGTCCACGTGTGGATTACATAATGAATTATAAAGAATAATGCATGACAAGAATTGTTCGATTCTAATAGTGAAGTTAGATCTCATTTTTCCCTATCCATAGTTTCATTTACAGTTATTCTAAGTTGTAGTTTTTAGATTATTTTTTATATGTGACACCTAATTCTTTACATTATATTGTCTATAATTTATAGTTTTGTATTCATATGTAATAATAACATTTACTATATTTAAATAAAAATGTATTTTATAAAAATATTTTTGCAAAAAAATTTGTTAAATTTTATATTTTTAATGGGAGGATTTAAATGATAATGTTTTTCAAAAGTGATGTTTTATTTTAAATAAAATTTAAAACAATGTTTTAGAAGGATATTTTCCTTCACATAATCTTTTATTAAAAACCATATTTTGTAATGTATTTCAAACTAGTTGAAAATATATTATTTCCTAAAGGACATTTCAGGTATGTGGTTACCTAAAAATCCCTCAAAGCATAATTTGTTACACCTATCATAATTTATTATTTCGGGTACAGTATTATCTATTAACACAAATAAGGAAATGAGTGATTAGTTTCATGGTGAAATACACGGTTAGGTGGAATTATTTCAGTTATTTATTTTATGTTATATTATTTGTCAAATTATCCCATTGGTATTTTAAGAAATTCTACTGATGAAGTTTAATTATATCTGTTGAATTCTAGAAGAGAACTAGTGGTGGCTATAATTTTCATTAGAACGGATGGCTGTAAGGTTGAGTGGAATAATTAATTAGTGTTTTTTAATTTTCATAAATATTTAATAAATATTTTAATTTTTAAAATATTTGTGTGATTTGGAATAGATGACTCACATATGGATGGGTCACGCTTAAAAATTGTATATTTTCTAATTCTTATTTTAGTTAGCATATTTTATTATGTGAAATCATTAACAATAGTAATATCTGATGCCAAAATTACTTGACACCACCATGAGAAGACAAGGAACACTCTTCATGGTTATCACTGGCTAACATAGGTGTCCAAATGGTGGATAAAATGTTATTTTGTCACACCTAATTTAACCCCCTCTCATGTTTATTGAACTATCAACTTGTTCTAACATCTGTAATCTTATTGGGATCCACATATTTTTTCATAAAAATTTCCCAAATTTATTCAATAATTTTCATGAATAATAGAATTTTGGATGATTAAAAGCTTCATATACTAGATGATAAGAATATAATCCTTCATATAAAATAAATATAATTTATTCCATGCAGTCAAAGTGTAGATGATTCGGTGGAAACCTGAAAAAATTTGAAGAAAAAATATTGTTAGATGAAACAAATGAAATTCCTATAGAATTAGTATATGGAGGATATTCTACTACATAATGAAAAACTGATTAGAAGTTATATTAATTTGAATGTAAATCTATTTCTATGAATGAATATGTTTTTACACTGGTGAGTTTTGGTTTTTTGCAATTATTGATCAATTTTAATATGCAATACAGTATTACCAAATGAATTCCATTACTGTTGTAATCCAATAAATACTTGTTATTATAAGGGAAAAAATGATATAAAACAACTAGAATCAGATGATAATGAAATGGAATATTCACTATCTAGGAATTTTAAAATATTAAAAATTCTTACAGTACAATATAAAAAAAATTATAAACCATTCCTCAACATTAGAAGAAAAAAAGATGATGTTTTCATGAGAAATTAATGTATTAGAAATTTATTATGGAAAGATTACATAAACTAATGCATAATTAATCATTATTCATTGAGATCAAGAATATTAAATTTTAGTCTAACAAAATATTAGTAATAGAACTTCATCATTCATTGAATGAGGTTTGGAAGTTGCATCAAGAAAATATTTGTTATTTTGAAGATGATTGAAATGATAAAGCGAAATTATTTTATGAATAAAAAACAATTATTCAATTTTTCTTAAGATGGAATGAATATAAAAAATCATAGAGGTTTCCCATTGTGTATGTAAACAATAACCAAACTAAAGTACTACTTTCATAGAGGTTCCCATGAAAAATAATATATTATAGATGATACAATCCAGTGTTTGAGAAAATTTGATTCAATAAAATGTAACATATTATGATATTTTGAAGATAATTGTAACCCATGTGTTCTATAAATTTAGTTTGAAAAAATTCCAATTATTTGAATAGTTAAGACTTCAATATAAAATATTAAGATATATATGTTTTGAAATAACCATAAAAATAAACACATTTGAAAATATTACAAATATAATAAGTAGGGAAATTTCTTATAAATTGGATTTAAAAAAATATATAAATGTATAATGATTGCGAAAACCATCAACCATCAAGAGATTTACTCGATAGAATAAGAGAATAGATTATGAAAACTAATTGTATTGCGGAAAATTCAAAAATGTGGTCATTAACTGTGGAATAAAATGTCAACTACCAGAAAATGGAGAAGGTCCATATAATGGGGGAGTAAAATTGACGAAACAAAATTTTAGTTATGTATAATAAACCCTCATAGAATACATAAAATCTAATGATATATAACATATTTAAAGATCTTGAAAATTATATGAATGATTGTAAAGAAGTTACAATATTTATTATCTAGGATTATTAACTATTATCAAGCATTAGTTTTCATATCCAATATAAGGGGGTCACAAAAGATAATGAAAAATTATTTCATAATTAATTATATGTATTTCTTGAGGTATAATTGAAATTAAGATACCAATACAAATTAACCCATGAAAAAACCACAGAATATGTCATAACTAAGGGAAAATTCATATAACAAGTATGAAAATTTCACTTCTTTGGTATTTTTTAAGTCACCATGAATATTCATTTTAATGAAACAATAATATAAAATTTAAAAGAATCAATAATATAAATAAATAATTATTTGGTTTTAGTAGATAATATAATGAATGAAGATGGTGAGGTAGAGTTGATGTTTTCATTGAATGGTAGCACTTAAAAAATAATTAGTCTATGATTAATATTTTTTAAGGCCAACCAAAATCCAAAAAATGATGTGGTCACCCCTAAAAAAGTAGTTGGTAAATAAAAATGATATTGATTCCCAATAATCATGAAATTATGATCATTAAATGAAATTAAAACATATTTTTAAGGGTTGTATAGAAATTTTTTCAGATCCGTTGGATGTAGTATAGACGTTTCATAAAAATGATGAAATAGAAAGGATTATATGTTGTTCCTTGATATAATAATTATCCAATCAATGTTATAATTGAATATAAAATTATTAATTCTATGAAATCCAAGGAGGTATATGCCTTTAAAACCATGGGTTAATTCATGCAGAATCATTCGGTTAAATTGAATGTAGATTCTTGGATGAGAAAGAATATTTTTTCAAGTTTCTCTAATTAAAGATAATAGAAGAACAACATTATTCAAATATATATATGGATTAATTCCAATATAAAAGTGGATTAAAGGAGATGAAATCACGAGAAATAACTTAAATTAGATGTTCCTTGAAAATCATAAATAATAGTAGAAGTTATAATTACAAAAAGATTATCTCAAGAAGATATCAACTATATTAGAAATAAGTAAGGTATATTTCACTCATTTAAGTGAATTGAATATAGATTATTTTGATTCAAATTATTTATAATCTTGATATTGAAAAATAAAAAATCCATAAAATATTGAATTAGAGGAAAAATATGAAAAACCATGTGAAATAATGATTTAAAGACCATAATTGTGTAACCTCTCAATAATGATGATGTTATGGATGAAAAACAAATATTGGGATTACAGATACATTAATCATTGATTTTTTTCAATACTATTTCATATCCTAATATAGAAGGAATATTAAAATTAATAGGGTTAATTCTATTGTTTAATTGAAAAGTGAAATGAATTTTATAAAGAGACCCAATATTTAGGTTGAATATTTTTTTGACTCTTTTTCTAATATGGTTATTGGAAATAATTTATAATAAAATCCATGGGGAAAAAAGAGAATGTTTTTGAATGAATTTTTATTAAAATTTTAATATATTAATGACTACATTAATGTTTCCGTTAATCTCTATCATTTTTTCAACACCATGTATAGTTCTTGTAAACAACGGGTTGGTCTATTCATGTATTATTTCATTAAGAAAGGTTAATTAATAATTATAATTTAGATTTTTTTTTAAAATTTTATTCAATTAATTTTGAAGGGGGGATAACTTTTATAAGAATCCCACACACATAGATATCTGAAGAAGAAGATAAAAGAGACTTTTAAATTAATTTCAATAAGTTAGTGAAATATCATAGTCGTTAGTTATGAATTGGAATTGGAAAATATAAGATTTAGGATATTAAATATCTCCTCAAGATGTGATGATAATTTAGTTTATTTATTTTAAATTTATTGCGTCAATGAAATTGTGAATGTTAAATACAAATGTTCTAATGGGTATTTTGGAAGCAATAATACCTGATGTTTATACATGGGTGGGGGAAACCATCAAAAGAAGATAAACTTGTGAATGGATGTTATAAATCTAATAGATAATTGTGAAAAATCTAGATAATCTAATTAGTTGAATGTGGAAACAATTTTAAAAAACCATGATTTTATTTTTAACATTACATTAATTAACAACGCGTTTGATAAATTACGCCACATATAACACCATGATAATATGATACATTTATATATTATTAATTTTAAAACCTAAACCTTTTTTCAGCATATGTGAATACGATAATCCATACACTTAAACATATTTAGAATAAATACACAGTTCATATTTAGTCCAATTTTAAATCTACTTTTATTATTAAAACAAATATCATGATCAATTTTGGATTGAAAGTTTATATTTATAGTAATTTAATTTATATATGTTGGGAATTTATATTTCATGAAACATTACATTAATAGATGATAAAATGAATAATTCATTAATTTTAATATAATTTTTATGAATTAGATGATGTCTATTTATTAACCTGGAAAGTCAGTTTCCCAAAAAATGAGTTTTTAATATATTTTATGATATTATTAAAATTTTAATTTACACAGTTTGAAATTTTAATTTCATAAAATTAAAATCATTTTTATATTCAATATAACAATTTTATCATAGGGTAATTTATTTATAATTATTTTAGAATGATTTTCTATAGTGAATTGGGTGATATACAATTTTTATAAATACCGTTCCTTTTATGTAATTATTAGAACATAATTTTGATTTTGTAATTTATGAAACAATTTTATTGAAAAAATATATATATTATAAGGGAATTTATATTTATAAAACTGACTGTATTAAATTAAAATCCTATATTTTACATTGTAGAACATAATTTTGATTTTATAAAATACTGTTTCAATACATTATTTAGTAATTATTTTAAAATTTATATTTAAATATTTTAATAATTAAATAAAATTAAATAAAAATAAGACATCGAAAAATCATGCCAATATTATTTATTTTCAATAATTTTATTCTTCGTGATAATGGATAATTTACCTTAAATAAATAATAGTTACTATGGTAAAAGATAATATGTTAAAAGTGGAAAATATAATAAAAAGATTTGAATAAATGATTAAAAAATGATTTTAAATGGGTGGTCGGTGTATTTGTCAACCATAACACATCACATCTCAATTATTTAAAAATTATTGATGCACTTTCCTTAATATTGACATCCTATTGTTGAATTGTTTAATATATTTAAAAAATATCCTCCTATTTTACATATATAAGGGGGTCTTCTCCCATATACCTCCCTCACAACATAACCACTATTTTTCTTATTTTACACTTCCTAAACCAATCCTCTATAAGTAGGTTTTTGTCTCTTCAATAAACTATCCCTCAATGTTATACCATCCTTTGTAAAGTAGATTATCCAAGAAGTGCCTGTAAATTTCAAACCACTACATTATCATCTATATTTTTTCCCGTTCACTTCCTCATCCATAAAATTCCATCATATTAAATAAAAATTATAACATATATAACCATATTATATTTAAATGTTATTATAAATCTGTTAGAGCCAATTTCCACCTTTCACATTTTCATTATGAAAAATTCAAATGTGAATTGTTTGTATCGGTGGACTACTGACTCCACAAAGTATCATGGGTTTTTACATCAATGAGTATGATTATAATATGAAAAGGTAATATAACTTTTAATTTTTTTATTAAGTAATTATTTATGGTTTTTAATTGATTCCCAATATTACATTAATCCCTTATTCTATGAAAATGAACTGATCATCTATGGGTACATGGAGACTACCTTAATATAGGAAAAAATGTGTTCCATTTTTCATTACCACAATTCATGTATGATTACAAATTTTTTTTACAAAAGTTAAATATGATTTTTATTAAATCATTTAGGTTTATGTATATGAACTTTTTGAACCTTTTAATGAATTTAGAAATAAATAATCTTCCACAAATCAACCGTTCTAAACAGAAATACTTAGAATAAAACCATTTCCTCATTCAACGTAATAGATTTATATGAATTATACTTCCCTATTACATAATTATAATTATGAAATTTCACAATAATTATTATTAAATAATATAATTATGTATCAAGTACAATGATTTTACAAACCCCCCCCCCATAATTGTCCATTAATCATTGTATGTTCATGTTTGGGTATCTTTAATCACCAAAATAAGTATTTCTATTAAATTAAATTATGTATTAATTTGTTAAAATAATAAATGGTATAATATGATGTAAATAGTTAATGTATAATTCTTTTTAAGGGTTATTTAAATATTTATCTCAGAAATTAATTAAAATAAATTTTTTTTTAGAATCTATGAAATGTACTTTTATTGGATTTTATATTCCTGGATAAAAAACGAAATTATTGAGAAATAAATTTGAAAATAATTAAATAATTATGACAGATAGACATAAGTACGTTTTGAAATATGTTAATTCATAAATTTTAATAACTAATTTATTTAGAATTGTTTCTTACGGAGGTTTTATAAACGATCAAAATTATAAACTCTCAGTGATGTAAAATATGTGGAAACTAACTAATATATATGTTTATATTAATCATACCAGAAGTTTATAAATTGTTATATGAATTAATATGGTACATAAATAGATAGTTATGATAATTATTTTGTATATACAGTATTTTTTTGGAATTGTTTTAGTTATGATATAAGGAATGGAATTTCATGTCAAATTCCTCTATTTGGGCCTTCATTTATATCACACGATGAATTATATTTATTTGGTGAATATACTACATGTTTTTTATATTATATATTATATTAAATTTTATTCTTTGTAATTATTATTGATTATAAATCTCTCTCTTTCAATAGGATTTAATTCTAATGCAGCTCACATTGTAATTCTTTTTGTGATCTCAATTCTAATTTAGTATATTTTTATTTCTCTTAGTGAACACATTTCATATAATTTACATACATTATACACTATCAACGGATTATGTTTAATTTTTTTATAAAAATATAGGGATTTATATTTTTTCAATTTCAACCCATATTCAAATGTTTCCTTCTACACGGACTATGTTTCTTTTATGGGATTTTTGATAACTCAAACATCACTCTCATAGTTTTTATGTTTCTTTATGAAATGAGTTATTCTATGATCTATAAGATATTCTATTAAATATTAATTTTATATTATATTTTTTATATCACAAGATACGTTTTTATCCCAATAATAATATATTTTGTTGAATGAATTATTTTTTAATAAAATAAAAATATGTTTTGAATTATTCTTATCATCCTTAATTGCTGATTTAAATTCCATATCCATGTTTAACAATCTATGAAATGTTATTGTATAATTTATGGAAACCATATCATATATTCAATTTGGTGACTGTAATATTTTATTTTGTCTCTTTTAAAATTAGTTTTTATTTCTCAATTTATAGATTTAATTTTTAATAAAGGTGCATTCAAAATAACAAAATGACTTTTACATCCATTATAAGTTATATTTTATTGTAAACTAAATTTCCGTCAAAAAATTAATGCCATTATCATGACTCCATATTTAGAGATTATCTCATAATAAGTGTTTCCATGAAAATTTCACATACCCATTTATTAATATATTTTTAAATTTACTAACAACAGAAATTCCTTATGATATGACCAATAATGAGTTAAAAAATACTAATTTTATTAGTTTCCATTTTACACAATAAAATACAATATCGTTATTTAATTGGGTTATTTTTTATTAATCACAATCTAAATTTCATTATGAAATAATTAACTTATTTGATTGAGGTTTCTTTGTAATCTGAAATCTATTAGGGAATTCATTTTATATGATAGTATTTATAAATGTTAAATAACACATTTTCATTCATGTGTTAATTTTTATATGATAAATTATATATATATTATAGGAGTAATATTTTAATATGATAATGTGTGGGATACAATTACTCCCTCAATTTCAATGGATATTTTGAAGTATCTCATGATATTGAGAAAGAAAACATGTATTTTTCAAATCCTAGATAGGTACATGTTTTCTTAGTATGCATAAATATGTACAAATTTTTTCCCCATGTGTAAAGAGGTACATGGGTAGATACTGATGAACAAAAAGGTACTTTGGATATAGCCCAAGAGAAATTAGGTTCAAAATTATTTCCTAATCCCAAATAGGTACACTGGTTATTGATCAAAGGTTAATATGGTGAATTTTTAGTTATCATAATACCACTATTTCCATATTCCATGAATTAAAATTTATTTTACCTGAAAAAAACTTATTATATTCGATAGTTTAATTTAGACGCAACCATGGATCTAAATAAACCGTGATATAGTAATCCTTTATAATCTAGTCATTGATTTTGATGATAGGAATATTAATAAATTTATTTTTGATAAATATATTTATTGGTTTTACATAATTTAAATATATTTATTATTACATAATAAATAGGTAATCAAATTTTCAATAATTTCATTTTATTCTATATAAATATGTTTTCATTAAAAATGTTTTTATCTCATTTTGTGAACCAACAATATAAATTACATATTTTAAATTTAATTCTATGTAATTAATATAAATATTTTAATTCATCATCTCATTAATATATTAGTTTGATTTTTTGTATTTCATTAAAGAGATATGTTTTTACATGAATTGGGAAAAATAACAGTTTCTATTAAAACAATAATTTATTTACAATTCAGAGACCCATAATTTTTAAATATTATAAATTAATGTAACCTAAATCTTAATTACATATAAATTGTACAATTAATTAGATATGAATCCTCATAATAATTTATTTTGGTATAAGTTTATTTTTGGGCGAAAAAACACTTTTTTTATAAAAATTGTTTCTATTAGTGCAATGTGTTTTTAAATAAATGAGTATAACTAAAAAAACATATAATTGGTTTTAATAACATTTATGGATCATATATTCAGTAAAATATTTTACAATTAAATTTATAGGTTTTATAATTCATGAAATGGAATTAAATAAAATTTTATGCAAAAAATGGGATACTCTAAAACTTATTTTCATTAAAAATTTTATGATTATTTAGAATAAAATATTTCCATGAAAAAATTGAATTTGTAAAAATGGATTCCATATTTGAAATTAAAATAAATAATATAATTTAATTGGTGCATATTATTTTTTTCTTAATAAGTTGTAAAAATAACTAATTTTGTTACCACTGTTAATGTTATACTAGTGTTAGCATTGGTAGGTAAAAATTGATAAGGGTAGTAATTCCACCTAAATATTTATAATAATTATTTTTTTTGATGAGATATAAAGCTTATGTAATCCTTTATTTATATTCATGTCCATTTGGATCCACTTTAATAATAATGTTACCTCGTATCATAAGAATCTATTAAGAAATTCCATGTCTTCTAGTCCCCATTATTACAAATAAGAACCTAGTAACCTATATTATTCAGATAATCTGTTATTTATAGCTCATTAAATACCTAATAAAAAATTTATAAATTCCATACCGTCATTGCAGATCATTTGGAATAATATTATGACTATTATTTCTATTATAAGTGAGTAATCCTCAATAGGTCTCTGAAAGATGAGTTATATATCATAACTAAGATCATTTAATTTTATATCTTCATCTACATAATATAAACCTTATATTTATATTATAATATTATTGATATAATATTGTAAATATAATTTTACTTTACTATAATTATGAGACAACAGTTTCCCACATATTCTCCATTAAATGGGAGATGAATGTATCACTTGTCCATATAATTAGACTACAATCTACACATAGTGATGTAAATAATTTTTTATCACCAAATTATATGAATTTTTATAAAAATATTTATATTTAAAATATATCATACTTATATATTGATTAAAATTTAAAATATTAAGAATTCATTATCAATAATAAAAACCATAACAGTTAACATAAGCATACATGAAAAACTATGCTTTAAACACTAGAAAAATGATAACAATGAATGATTATTAATCAATTTGTGATAAGATATTATGAGTAATAAATTTATTTTATTATATGTTTTAATAAAATTTTATTATATAAGTAGACTAAATTTTAATTTTTTTTCATTTTGTTAGAGTGCTTGTGAAACTAGATGGAAATATTTTTAGAGTTTTATGTTTCCATCTCAATTTTACCATGATAATGTATGCTTATGTTTTTTGTGATTAAATTATATGATAATTTATATTGTACCAAATTTAATTTCTTATGTTCTTATTACTTTTTGAGATGAAAATTTTCAATTTAATTTTCCTCTATTTATGTACTAATAATACAAAAATTAATGTTTTAAGGAAAACTAATTTTATTTTTTTATTCACTCCGAATGGCCCAAAAGCCTTCTTTTTTTAATTTATTATGGATAATCCCCCTTTTAAGGGTTTAAGGGGAACCCGTACATAAACCATAGGCCTAGGGCATAAGGCCCGACAAACTCGTAATACATGACCTAAAGCCCCAGAGGCATACCATGCCCAATACATGACCCGTAGGCCCAGCCCTCTTGAATTTCCCTTCCCTAGCCTTCTAAATCATTGATCACCTAGATCCCCACCTTGCATTGCTGATCGGCTTGCATTTCCCCATACAAATCTTCACGGTGCCTAGTCCCAATGGAGGCTTCCATACCCCATCATTCTTCTAATCTGGTTAGCTCTGCATCTGGTGGCTGCTACTCTTGTTGCTCTGATCCTCTTTAGGGGCCTGTTCTGTGTGAAATGGGCTACTCCAAGTTCTACGTGACCCGAAATCCCTAAGGCCCGAAGGCCTTTGATGACTCGAAGTCCCTAGAGACACGTAGGCAAAAACTAGTGTCCCGAAAGCCCAACTCGGGTGAATAGTTCTGGTTGCTACAGTACCGAACAGTAACTGCTACAGTGGCTGCTACACTACTGCCACAGTGGCTGCTACAGTACAGCGACAGTGGCTACTAAAATACTACTACAGTGGATGCTACAGTACTACTACAGTGGCTGCTATAGTGCTGCTACAGTGCCCGGAAATTCGCCTCCGCCTGTTTTTGAACCCTAGTCTCTTGGATGCCAAGCAGTATCCCTTACCACTCGGGTACAAGCTCATTCGCTTATTTTTGTATTCAGAAATGAGTCTGCTATATCTTATCCATATTCTCATTAAATTTTTTTAATAAAATAAATTATTATTGTCAAAGTAACTATTTATTGTCATTTTATACTATATTAAAATTAATAATCTATTTTTTAATAGAGTCATATTATAATTTTCTAAATGAGTTACCTCGGATTTATTATAAAAATTGTGAATGTATTTTTTTGTCATTCACATAATGAATGGTTTTTATCACCATCAGAATTTATATTTTTTAATACTGTATTATGATTTTCCATGATTATTTTTAATTATTGTACTTTCATTAATATTTTAGAAATTTAATTATTTTAAATAAATTATTTCATAATTGAATGTTTACATCACCTAAATAGTTTTACAATGATTAGTTCATTGAATTTCCATCTTTAATGACATACATTATTATTTATTATGATTTATTGGGGATATTATACAACTATAATATTCATATCATATCACTATATATTTTTTGATTATGGTAATTTAATATCGATGAAACTTATTTTTTAATACTTCTGTTATGAATTTATGTTATGGATAATATTTTCATGCTCATATAGAATACATGTGATTGGATTATGATTATGGGATGGTAATTCCATGTATTGAAATTAAATTTATTTTATTAAGAATAACGATTTATAATCTCAATGGGTACATGAGAGGATATCCCATTACCAAATGATAATGCATGATGGTTATTTGAATCATAAATGATGGTTTATAGGTGGTTACCCCATGACTATAGAATTAACATATTTGGTTAGTCTAAGAAAAAAAATGTGATAAAGGAACTGGTGGGTAGCCATGATGTTATATTTATTTGATTAAGATTATCTCTGACTATATACGAGTATTTTGATTAATTATATTTTTATAATGTTATTGTCTCATGGATAATATTATTTTATTCCATTTAGATTCATTTCATACAAACACCTTATCTTTTTTCAATGACTCTTAATTAGATGATTTTTTTGGGATGGAATTTTAAATGTTAATATGATGTTATAATACTTATATGCATAGCATATTCTTAAATATGATCATTGATTGATATCTCCGATGTTTACCCATATCATGAATATGAAAAATACCTATCTTATATTTCATTTTAAAATGGAAATGATGATAGTATTTATGAAATATGTGCATAATAAGGGTGAATGGTATAAATAATAATTTTTTTGATGATATATATATTGTATATAATATATTTTTAGGTATCTATGATTCCAAATGACACTAAAACATCAAGGTTCTTGAATGGGTTGTGGTAATATATATAAAATACTTATTTAAAATGGTGTAATATTTTTTTATTTATTGTTTAACTCTATAAATTCAGTTTATGAAAAAGGACTAGTTGTATTTATAAAGTAGGATACATAAACTATAGTGAGAACCCATAGGATAATAATATGCATATGATGACATCTTAATTATTTTATATGGTATAGATTATGAAGTATTCCTCTAACAACAACATTTTCTTGATACTATAAGTGGACTTGATATTTGAACATATGTGTTTAGGAATAATAACAGTAAAAATAGTTGTTTTAGAATATATCGACAATCAATTTGGCCCACAGTGATTATGAACATACTATACCCCTTTATTGACACTCAGAGGAGATATTAGTTGGTTATTTCACATTTCAATTATAAGGAATCATGATGGATTTATAATCAACATGTATGATCTAGGTTAAACAAAATTATTCATAGATTAAAAAATATTCAAGAAATATACATTTTATAAATTACATTCATGATTAATTGATTTTCATTTGTGATTATTATATCTAATAAAATACATATTAATTTGAATATATGGATATAACTGGAAAGAATAATATTAACACAGAATGTGATTGAAAGGACAATGATTACTCTTTTGAGAAAATGAATGTTTTTAGAGAAGGAATGAAAAATATTATTTATATCCATATTTATCATTCTAGTGATTTGAATTATAAGATACTAAAATTTAATAGAGGAGGGTACAATATGCTATTTAATTCATTATGAATAAACACACACATTCATTTAATGGGTTAAATGATCCCCTAATTATGGAGAAATAGAACAATAACACAAAAATGATATTTTTTATTCTACAGTGATGAAAGAATAAAATTGCTACTTCATATGTTAATTATTTAGATTGAGGATCAGATTGATGATGGAATCTTATTTGGAATACAATATAAGGGGAAGATATTTACTATATGTTATGGAAAATTTTTAAAAGGTTATATCTCAATATGTATATTCCTGAAATTCTTTATATGAAATTGGAAAAAGAATGACTTGACATAATGTAGTAGGTTATTGATCCTATTGGACCCAATTACAACACTTTAACAAGACTTGTGAGGTATTATTATCGAATTATCAATGAACTAGAATATATTTTTGATCCATTTTTTGTAGCATAAAAAATGTATTTTAATGGTTTCATCAAAAACAAATTCTAATATCTATAATGATATCATTTTATGTTCGATAAATATAGGAATGGAGATTAGAGTAACCCATCAGACTCCTGGTTTTGATGATAAAAGAAATATATAATTAAAAGGAAATTATAATAATAATTCCATGCTCGGACAAATTAGTGTCTCTTGTTTTTCTAGACGTGACAAACAAATTATTGAGAAAATTTTCATGGATGGACAATTAAATAATTTATGTTTAGAATGTATTTTCATTATGTAATAGAATTTTGATTTAATAGAATAAAGCTAGGTAATGATTAAATGGTAGACACGTATCTCAAAATTCAACACCCATAGTCTAATGACTTATATGTGAGGATTATGTGTGTTATTATAACTACTTCTCAAATCCATTGGTTATTGGAAATGGTCGATGTAAACAACCTGTAATACTAGAGGCGAATTAAAATATCACATGACCACTGTCCCCAATGACATGTATGATAATTAAGTGGTGAAATTAAAAGTTTTCATACACTCTATAATTTCTAATTTCATATTTTTTTTATCCTCTTATCTTTTATATTAAAAATTTTCTAAGTGTACAACATTACCACATCAACAATTTGATATTTTATTAGTTGTAAAAATCATAATTGCATTAAGAAATCATCTCAAATATTTGATTCTTCTCTAATTTGGGGGGTTTTTAAAATATACTCTATTTAAATATTGTATGTATAATTATAGATGAATTTTCATTCATTTTATTAATGGATTTTGTTTCATTATACAAATACCATGTTAATTTTCAAAGAATCGATGAAACATTTGATATTCATAACCATCTTATGATTGTAAATCAGTGCGAGGATAAATATGTATATCCATGTGAAATTGCACCTATTTAATGTTTATTAATTTATATTAAATGAGGATATGTTTCACAAATGGTTGGGTATAAACACAAAATCAATGATATGCCCATTTTTTAAGAGTTCTTTTATGTCTTTTAGAATAATTTCAGTATACTCTTCCAAATCATGATGTTTAATTTTCAATAAAACTCATACATGCTACCACACCTATTTATAATACTACATATATAATTTACCCAATTGAGGTTTAATAATTAAAGAAACAAATCCATGAGTTTTTTATTATGGGATTCAAAAATCCATGTGTGTCACACTGGTGTAAATTTTACATTTTTATTATGAATAATGAAGGATAAATGAGACACTGTGTTGATTATTCTGAACCTAGAATGATCGAGATAACTAAAAAGTATATTATTCCCCATATTACGATTTGTAAAATAAATAAATTGGTTCTCTATATTTTTGTATGATGATTCCTTTATCTAGAAACAATGAGTTGAGGGTCAATTGCTATGACACACCTAATAAATATTTTTTAATTCAATGTATGAACACTATGAATTTATTGGGTTTCCATTTTGTCTTCTTAATAAAAATTCTACCATCATGTATTTAATGAATATATTCTTTATCCATAATCTTGATTAGTATGTGTAAGTAGTTATAAATGATATTCAAATATAATTAACAATAAATGAAGAGTATGAAGATCACTTGGCGATTTTGTTGAAGACGCCATGGTGGTACAAGATGTGTGAAAATCATATCAAGTATGAATTTTGTAAAAAGAAAGTTTAATTTATATGTAATGTAATCTCAATTAATGGTACACCAGTTGATATATCAATGATATAAGTTATTAAAAATTGTACATTGACAAAAAATATTTCGGATATTGGTAGTCTTATTTAGGTTGATTGATATAATCAATGGGTTGTGAGGGAATTTTCACAGTTATTTAATCTACTAACATGGTTTTATTGAATGATGCTTGTGTTCCTTTAGTCTAACTAATTTATAGAATATTTCATTCATCTAATGAAAGGGGTTTTCAGTGCACCAATATTCACAGTACCCTTTCATAGAGATGGTTATTTCATTTATAGTGATTCTTTAATGTAGGGGAAGTGATGTTCCCTTATACAAAATGATATAGAGATTACTTATGCCTCACTGTGATTGATGGTACATAAAAAATGAACAAACTCATTTTTTAGACTTTGTAGGGGAAATATTTACATTTATGATATATAGGAATTATCATTATAATTAAGAATTGACATATATATTCATCATGAAATTGAAAAGTATATATTCTTCCATAAATATCTAAATATTTACCCATGAATATGATAGACATTATTAATGGTTATGATTGGTCCACACACTACCACCCTATTAAAAAGAAATTGGTTGAAGAGTATTTGAGATGAATGGATCATAATAGATTATCCATGTTGAGGATAAAAAATAATCTAATATTTATGTATTTTCAAAATATATATTTAGAAACCATTTTGGACGTGTAATTTTATCTCTCATAAATAATTGTTGAATTAGATATCTGTAATAATATTAAAGAGGTATAGATATAGAATGTGTATCTATAAATTAAGTATTGAAGTTTCCTTTTTTCATCGTTGATTATGGTGGAAAGATATGGTTAAATAACCAAGTATGTATCACCTCAATTCTGGTCATAGAGAATGAGTTATTGGAATAATCTAATTGCTCAAAATTAACTATCCATCATAGATATATGAAAAAATGTAAGGATATGAAAGTGTTTTTCTTATGAGATATCATGAATAAATATATTGGGAATAATGTATCTCATTTATTTATATGTTCGCTTGTTATATAAGAGACATAAAACACTGGGGGTATAATACAACCACTACCATACAATAATGGAAATTAGAAAACATCACTATGGAATTCATTAACGGATATTCAAATAATAAAATGGAAAAAATAATATTTTGGTTGTAGTTAATTGATTTATAATGGGATCATATTTTATTAATTTTAGTGAAATGTTTTCTCATTATCATCTTGATCAGAAATATAATAAGTAATTAATAATATTGCATTAAGTACCACATTCTATTGTATATGACTAAGATCCAAGGATTACATAGATGTTATGGAGAAGAATGGGACAATATCTTAATCCATAGTTCTATTAATGTATAGTTTACCATCCTCATAAAATTGGTCAGATTGATAGATCTATTAAAACACATAAGGATATGTGGAGATCATATTCTCCATATCGTAAAGATGGTTGGGATCAAGGCCTCCCTCTATTTGAATTCTCTTATAAAAAAAATCAATCAATAATTGAAATGGGAAATTATAATTCATTCCATAAACACATATATAGATTATTTATATATATGGTTGACATTAGATAAATAATGTTATTGGGACATGACTAATAACACCATTAGATTTTATGATATATTTTTCTTTAAATAAATCCAATTTTTTAATAGGTTTCCTTATGTGACACAACATGTTTAAATGAACCATGGAAGACTAATGGAAAATTATCATGTGATACTTATATAATTTTTTAAATATTCATATTAAAATAATTTTTGGTTGATATTTTATTGTTTTTCTAAAATTATTTTTATTATAGTGTTTAATGAATAATATTGATTTTTATAAAATTGTCATTAATTTTCATTGAAAATTAATTTTCAATCTTCATTCTATTAATTATTTCTAATATATTATAAAATACATTTTATTTCTAATAAATTTATTAATACTATTAGTATAAGCATTATATATGATTTTGATATAAGTCAATTATTAGGATTAGAATATCATTTATTTGGAAAACTGATTTTCATCACATTTTATGGTTTATTCTTAAATTTATTTTCTATTCTTTTTGGATTTTAATTTGATAAATTTAATTCCAAATTCAAAATTAGATTGATAAAATTTCTTAAATATTTACTTTTATGGTTTTATGATTAGTAATTTTTGTATCATTTATCACTATGGTAAGGCATAATTATAATAATTAAGGATACAAATAGTGGGACACAAGATTATAAATATATCCTAAGCATGAATTTAAATTAGTTTATGTGGAATATTTTATTAATATACAAATTGAATTTGAATATATGGATTTTTTGTTCCATTTTCCTTTAAAAGTTATGTTTACATTGTTTTATGTAATAAAAATACAAAATGTCATTCTCTTGCATTTATTTATCTTTTATTAGTTCAGATGATGATTAAAATAATTTGTGAATTAATATTAATGGTTATTTAATGTTTAACTAAAATATTTTTATTTGGATAATTTAATACTAATTTATATTTATTATATAATTTCATTAAATTATTACATAACAATATCCCAGTGTGTGAGTATTCAATTGAATATCGAAGTAAATATTTAAAAAATAATACAACTAACATTTTCGGGAGAAATTATTGATCTAAAATAGTTAATAATTTATCAATAATGTATTATTAATGGAGAAAAGTATTATATTAAATTTCCATCTTGGTTTTGAGGTCTTCAAAATCAAATCATGTAAATAGTTTTAAAAATGATGTTAATAATATTTTATGTTAAATAATATTTTATTATTTTTTTACAAACATAATGTTAATAGAAAAGGAAATTAAGGATGATAATTTGTGACAATGTCAATTTTTTTCATTAAGAATCCAATACTTATCATATATACAAAATTATAAAACTTTATGTTATAGAATGTCGTTTCTGCAGTTAATGGTAAAATTGGTTAATAAAGGGGTTAAACAAGACAATAAGGATCAAAATACAACCTAATCTTATTTAGATTTTATTTTTTTATAGATATAAATGACATAACATAGTATTATTTAATCTTAGGACACAATTTTTCTCATTTATAGGAAAATTATTTTATTGTTTTAAAATATTTTTAAGAATTTCTTATTCTTCAATTCATTCACTATAAAAAGGATCCACCTCTCATTAACACTATACACCATAAAAAGTTATATATTTGGAAAAAAACCTCAAAAAATACTCCAGAAGTCCATATACATATTTTAGTGGTTCTTTTCTTCTAATAAGAACAACTCAATCACCCTTTTGTGGTGGTATAAAAGAAATCATTAATATATTAGGTAATCAAGTTATCTGATCACATTCATTTTTTATAATACTTTACCACATTCAATTATTTATTTAAAATAAAAATATAATAAGAAAAATATCTACCCTATTTTGATATTATATTATATAAATTTAATAATATTTTCCCTTCTTAATCACCATCAAATAAGAAAAAACCATCACTCACAGGTAAGGTAGAGTACAACCTTGCGAATCGATAAAATTTTTATTCAATTACAATATCACATGAAAACATTGTTTCTCATGGATGATTTAAAATTTCTATATAATAAATAATCATTGGGTTTACATAATGATTAAATTTATAGATTTTATATAACCATTATCAACATATAAGGACCACAACATATGAGTTAAAAAAACATGAGAAATAATACAATTATCATTCAAAATAACGATTATAATTAATGATTAATAAAAATATGTGATAAGATGTTAGAAATGTATATATTATGATACTATAGTTATTTATATATTAATTTTATATATTTATAATAAATATAAATTTATATTACATTTGGAAAAAATGACTAACGAGATAAGATGAATTTGAGGTAAGGGTTTTTGCCTTCATTTACACTTCATGGAGAAATGTTTGATATTATGAAAATATTAATTTTTATATGGTGTAAATAAATCCACATTGATATATTGAACATGAATCTATATTTATAAAAATTTATTAATGATTATATTTAATTTTACATAATCATGGGCTAATAATAATTACCCTTGTTTTTTCAAACTAGAATTTGAGTAGAAATTGGTATTCCTAATTAATGGTGCTTATAACTGGTAGAATTGTCATTTCAAACTAGAATATGATATTTAATAATTTTTTAATGACTTAATTGGTATTATAATATTTGTTTACTCTATTGCATTAGATTGGTATAATTTTATGCAATTAAATGTTTCTTGGAAAAATTAATATTGAATATATATTCAATTAAATATTAATGGCTTCAAAAAATCTCATTCTCCTATATCTATTTAACATATAATCATATTGATAATCATAATCCTTTTATAATGAAATGAGTTTTTATAGGAAATACATTAACATGGTTTGGAATTCAGGGTTGGGACCAATCCCCTTTCCTTTTTTCATATTTTTTTCTTTTTCTCCCTTTCCATTATTAATTTCTCTTTATTATACTTATCATGGATTTTCACATAATCACCCTAGGGAATCACATGTCACACTACCATGATATAATATTGGGATATATATTGATATTCATATAGAAGGAGTAAAGAATAGGGGGACATCCATGGAGCTTGGTTGATGCCAGATTGTCATGTGGAAGCAGTCAAGAGGGAATTGAAGAAAACCATTAGTGGATTACACAAAAGGTATTTCATATATATATGTTTTTCTATGAATTCCCATATATAAACCACTTTTTATATTTTTATAAAATTTATCTACACTTAAGACTGTTTGAGGTTTGATGTTATGATTAATGTATGAAATATGGGGTGTTAGCACGATTAGACATGTATCCCATATAGAAATCCCAATCAGAAAACCGAATGTTCAGGATAATACATATTTTCCTCTACACATTACAAGAATATAATCAATATTTAGTACAAATGAATATATAGGATATTGGCATCATGTAATGTTAATTTCCTTGTAGTTGAGTAAATGGCACGAAATCCCATGTAGGCGTATATGTCTGTGTAAACTATATGACGATTCCTTAGGTGGGATGCACACCTTATAAAAGTATAAATCAATATATAACACATGGAAATTCCATGTGACATACATATAAAGGTACCTAATTTATGGAACCGGATGAGTATATGGTACACACAATATGTATATGGGTTTTACATGAAATGGTTATCAAGATAACAAGACTAGTTGGAGCTTCCAGGTTATACACTGTGTACCATGGTATATACAAGTTGTAAAACTATAATGCTCATATTTTTAGGATTTCACATCTATTTACTCACCAGATATATAATTGGATGCATTAATAGTCAATTATGATCATTTTACACATAGACCATTATGGTTCTACTCTTGAGGTGATTTGATAATATGTTGGAGGCATTTTAGGTGTTTGAATAATTACATAGGTTCTCCCTCAAGATCCAAAATCCTAATGTATCCCATGAGTGAGACATGGAATGAGGACTATTCTAGGGTAATGTTAATGGTTGGTAGAAAATTCATGAGATATCTAGTGTCATATATTCCATTAATTTGAAACTCGTCCCCATTTACTCGGACTAGGATGCGACCTGTTGAGGCTGATTTGTTGGGTGTTCATAACAACCATAAATGATACATGTCTATGAAAAATCATCCCTTGAGCGGTACCGACACACATGTTATGATATAGGATCTACATTAGGAAAACTATCCCTGTATAATTCTATGTATCTATTTTAGTATAAATCCTCATAAGTACTACTTCGGAGGATCTTGTGTAGTATTCCACCACATCCAATCATTTTCTGATGGTCCAATGTCAGATACCATTGTTAGCATTTTATTTATTAGGATTCTTAGTAGTATTCATCATCTTATGAAATTTGGTATAACATCCCTCTATATATTACTTTAAAGAATCCAATGTAGGAATACTACGAGTATGTGCTAGTGTATAGGAAACCATGTGAGGTGCCTTATCTTCTGGGTGGACATCGAGGACACCGTGTAGGATTCCTTTAATGTATTGTCACATGAGGGACCCATTGGGTTCCCTGGTTTTGACCAACATTGAGTCGGAGTGTTATGTTTTTGGGTAGTTATGGAAGTTGGTGTTACCGTAGAACACATGACAATCACATGTTCCGAAGGGGCTATGGTAGTAGTTATTGGATTATGAATTCATCCACCCTCTCTCTTTATTTACGCATTCACGTGGTTACCATTGATGAAACTATGTTTTCCATTTATTTTTCCTTATTTAGGGATGATGTGATTGATGCGATGTTGTACATCATAGGGACACCTATAGGCACGATATTTTATCATATTTCAATTATTTTCATGATTTTTATATTAGTTATAAACAAAGATGATATCTTAGGATTGGGATATCAATCCTGGTTGTTTGATTACTATATTATATGGATTCCCAATCATACTTCCTATGATCTGATATAAGAGATATTCTTATGGATTATTATACACTATTAATTATTGGTTATGTTTATTATCTCCCTAATCAATTACTTCACCATAGTGTTAGACATAGACTCCATATCATTGATTCACTTTAGATTTATTATTATTCCTGAAGCGATGTTGATAATTACACTCTCCTTGATTGACTATATGATTATGATGTTTGAAATGGAACATCACATCGTTAATTAAATCAATATGATTATGCTCTCCCAAATAGATTACTAGGATGGTCATTGGGGTTCAGTAGATATACGATTTCATAATTGAATTCACTAGAATTGAATGAGAGTAGGTTGTTGATCCCATCAAATGATTGAATGTCAGCATGTACATGGATCCAGACATCATTCCTTTTACATATCACATAAGGTTAACCCCCTATATGATTCATCAATGAACCAATGTCATGAATATTTATATAATAATGGCTTGGGCTCAAACATCGAGATCAATTTCATTGGAATGATTGGTAGGACTTACAATATAGTACCATAGTTTCTAAATTTCTAAATATTACTTGGGTTTATTCATTATAGTGATTATAGGCAAGTACTATGGGAAAATAGGGTTAGGTTATATTTACACCTATGGTGATGTTTTTTTTATTAGATAGATTTCTAACGCAAGATTAATCCTATATTTTTTAGTTGGGATTGTAGACCGAATGATTAGGTAATTACAAATGGGTTTAATTGTATGGAAACTGGCTTAATGCACATTTCAATATATGTACTAAATATTTAGATTACAAACCTAAAGAACAACTTCTATTGATTTATTTTTTCTTCATATCACATGAATATATATATATATATATTTACATAAAAATAAATATTCAGATGATGAAAATTTTTCTTGTTTATTACGATCATGGATGCTCAGATCGAGGGTGGTGGTACATTCATTATTCATTTTTTTTCTTAGTAATTTCCAGTTGTGTCTCTGATATAATTAGAATATTTCATGATCACAGATGTAGCACATCAAATTTATAGGTTCATCATTGAGTTGGATTACTATGATTATTTACATTCCTTGTACGAATCCTTAGAGTGCATGTAGAACATATGTCATCTTTCTGGTTGAGAATGGATACATGATAGTTGGGACGAGGCCTAGAGTTACTCGATCATGCGGATCTAATCATCTATATTATAATGACAGGGATGGAGTAGTTTTATAGTTTCTAGAGAACAGAAATGTATTATTTCATAGATTTAGTTGTATATCCCTATAATTTTCATTTCTATTCTTTTATATACTCATGTATATATGATCATCCCAGCGAGTGATTAGTGTTGTATATATGACATTTCTATTAACCCCTTATCTGAATTTAATTTATTTATGATATATTATTTTATTTTAATTTATTTAAAAAATCACTATCTTATGTTTACTAATATGGATGAAATATATTTATTCCAAGAAGTATCTACATTGAGACAAGTGATTAATATCTCCATGAAAATCTTAATTCCCTAAATACTATTCAGAAACATTTAGCATATGGTGTTCTTCCATTGAGGCATTGTGGGGAACCGTATAAGAGAATCTATTTAGTAAAATATTTGATGGGGAATTAAAAAGTGGTATAAATAGAGTTCTGTTATATTTATTTTTAAATTTGTGATATGGCAGAAAGGAGTATAAAAAATATCGAAGAACATGTGATGGATATCATATAGGTGCAAGGATAACACTTTTTCGGGGAAGAATTTTGCATTTCCAGTGGTATGGGATTTCTAATCTTGATATGTGATTTAATAATTGTATATGGTTTCACATCTTGTTAAACACATGTTGTGTGGATTTTATGATTTATTATGGTTTACGAAGATGTTCTAATTGAATTGAGGCAATTGTGGGAGTTTTGGAATATAAGACTTGATGAGCGGCCAATGATAGTTTCTTACTCATGGATGAAAAATACAAGAGGTATGTCAATCATTGTATATTAAATGTTGGGTCCAAATTTTATAGGTCTTCTACAATCAGATTATTACTGTTGAAATTTGAATATGATATAAACTCTCAACAACAACCTAGATGGTGTTTTCAAAATAGGTTCTTAGGGGATTTCTACTTAATTATTCGGAATTGAATATATATTTATTTCTTAGGGAAGGTTATGAGGACCTACAGTGATATATTATATATTGAGACTAATGACTCATGCCTTATACATAATAGGTGATGTGAACATAGTAGGTCGATAGGGTATATGATGAAAATGTTCTTAACCCCTCATTGGGTGTTTTTACTTCGGTTCTATTATATAAAGTGTTTGTAATAACATATAATTTTTTTACTATATATCATTTAATGACACTATACATAACCAAATGGTGTACTTATAATGTGACAAGAATCCTTTAGATGATGTAATCTAACTACTGTTGACCCTAATAAGTAAACCCTTGCAGTTTATGCCTTACATTATGGTTATCTAGATGGGTCAATTCATATGATTCCAATAGACATCTTAAGGTTTATATAGAAATTCACACCAAGTGGGTATTACCATATATGTGTTCTCAATAAGGATCAGTTAATATCATTCCTATTATTGTATATTTATAAACTAGGGGAAGAAACATGCTACGATTATTGGTAAGAATGAGTACCCTTGTTGGACAATTCTTGATTGTTTTGACACATATAGGTTAATGTTTTCATTACCTCTCGTAGAAAGGGTAGAAAAGCATGTTAGATACATTGCGTTGAGATAGTTGTGATGGTGGCACCACTTGAAATGTGACCATGCTGAGATGTATGAAATTTGAGCTACTTCAATGAACCAAGTGACCAATTTTTTGAGACAAGATCGATAGGGCATGGTTGGAGACATAGAGACCCTTAGGTGTGACTCAGAAAACTATATGTGGACATTCAATTGGATGTAGGACAACTTCAAAGTAGGGTTATAATTGGTTTATGGATCCATTGTAGGAAATGATCATGAATATTATATTTTTGTGACCAATTAAGGAGGGGTATTTGGGTTTTTTGATATAGGTTTTATGGTGCCTTTTATTTCATTGAAATAACCTAGGGATCTTGTGTTTGAAGACAATATTTTATGGTATGGACTATTCTGATTCCTGAACCTAGTAGACAAATGTTTCACATTTGATTCCAAAATTTTTAAAAAATCATATTGTGTGATTGAAATTCATGGAAATAAATCAAGGCACAATAGAGGTGATTGATTTTGAAGATGATTTACAAGAGAGATTTTTGTTTAATGAGACTGATGATCCAGGTTGGACAACAGTCATAGACATGAGATGAAGGACACACATGAGCAAGAGTTAGGTGATGATGGTTTGCATCAGTAACCAATAGAACCATTTAAATCATGAATAGGGGAGTATACATGTTAAATCCGATGATATATGTTTTTAAATATGTATTTTGGAAATTATTTCCTACGAGTTGTAATGATGTGAGAATTGTTCATCTGTCATAATGGACAAATCAAGGATGGATCAAATGTTGTGGAATAATAGATATGGTAAAACACAGTTAGGTTTTAATATAATGGAGATAATGTCATGGTGAGGGATATATATACAATTAGATGTAATCATAAAATACTAATAGTGAGAGATAAATTTGGTCTATATAATGGCATAATCTTGAGTATGCTATGAGATAATCAGTTATACACTGATGTTATTAAATATAATTTATGGTTTGATGAAGCAAAATATTGATGTTATGCTCAAGGAGTGGTTTTATGTCTGCTATATAGAGGTTTGTTAATCTTTTCCATTTTTTAGGGAGGGTACCCTTGTTATGAGTTGAAATTTGGCATTTTACACTGGAAAAATTCCCAAAAAATTACAATTCACAATGCTTTGATACTTCCACAATGCCTCTCTTGTAATAGTGTTTTTGACCATTTCGGTTGTTGTGAATAATAATGGATAATGTTCATACCTTTGGGATTGGAGGAAATTTTTAGAGAGAAGATATAGACAATCCTATGGTGTCGAGTATTAGATCAATCTCAATTAAACAATTATTGTGATATGATAATTGTTAATGGTATAAGCCTAGTCAATGGATTGTTAATATAAAATAATTGTGTGGATTCCTGAGATGATATCATGAAAATGTTTCACCAGATTGGCTTCTTGTGGATGAGTTGGATAATGGTTGTTATACTGTATGGAAGCATGTTTTCTGTTGCCTATAATTTGAGAAGACTTTTTAATTTTTGTTTTTATGATCTTGTAAGAGTAAAAATACTCAATTTATCTTTGAATATGATATTTTATAATTCTATTGACAACTACATTAGTCCCATACAAAAAATTTACACTGGGATATGAGTTTGGTATTATTCCAAAACTTTTTTATTTTTAAATAATAAATAATATTTAATATATGTTTAATTTATATTTAATTATTTATTAATTTGTTAACATGCATCTGTTGGGTTATATCATTAGAATGGTGTTTCAAATTGGAATTTTGTCTCAATTATTAGTCTCAAATGACGGGGTTTTCGTAGGTGGGTCATAAACACATGTTAGCTGTCGGACTTGCGCCAGTGAACCTTATTATTTTTTATTTGTTCTTACTATTTTTTTAATTTTTTTTCCCTCTTTCTTTCTTCTCATCCCCTTATTATCTCGTGTACTCCCACATGAACCTATTTCTTCATGTTCCCATGTGTGAAATGGGAGATGGAGAGAGGTAGAGTGATCTAAATAGAGGTATTTCCATGGATCTTTAGAGCATCCAGATCATCGCGTGACAATGGTGGAACATGAATATGGGCGATGCATTAGAAGATTCCACCCAATGGTTGGGAGGTTATAATATTTTTAAAAAATACCTATAGAGTTACTATTTATTATATTTAGATACCATTTAAAATTTCTTATGACAACTTTAGGGTTTTTCTATAAAACATGAGGAGAAAGAAGGGGTTCCATGATGAATTTAAAGGATTTCTTATTAGAAATTCAGTTCACACAGTGTGTTTGTTCAGGAAAACTCCCAAATTGTTTTTAGCATTTAGGGAATATTGTATTTTTGGATTATGTTTGATTTATAGGGAATACTCTATATGTAATGATAGTTTTCCATGTTGATGAGTAACTAGTCCGATAGCCCTATTGGGGTACTCAGCTGTGTAATGTACACGACCAAACCATCAGGGGCTACAAACAATTTAGAATACTAGGACATGTGAGGTTAGGAATACTTTACTAGGACATGTGAGGTTAGGAATACGGTTACACATGTAGGTTAAAAACCTTTTACATGGTATAAAAACCATGCACATGGGTCTTACAATCCGTTTCTATACTATGTACACACCCCACTAGTTCTTTGAGGATATAAATATTGTAATAGGGTTTAAACACTTTTTTGTACTCTCATTCAATACTTTTGATAGCTTCTCATATATTTACAGTCCTAAGTTAGAATTGGCTACATGGGTAGTGTTTTATTTATTAGGTTTCCAGTTATATTTGAACATGTCTACCATTTAGGTTATTTGAGGACTCCTACGTTTCTTTTCAGGTGTTTGACTAAATATAGATGTTTTTCATCTAGTTCCTAAATCCAATTGTCTCCCAAGATTGAGACATCAGATGAAACACATTTGAGGTTAATATAGATATTTGGATGAATTGGTATGAGATTTCATATGTTCTATCTTCGTGTTATCTTTAAAACCATCCCTAGATCGCGAGACTGGGTTTCAATCTATAGAGGAGGAATGGTTTAGTGTTTCTACCAACCAATAATGATAAAAGTCCTTGGCGAAGGATCACATAGGGGAATCCTCTATATATTTTATGAAAACGGATCCCATGTAGGATGCATATTCCCTTTTACTATGTTATATACCCTGTATAGGATTCCCCCTAATATTTACTCATTCCAAGAATCCCATGTAGGATAAATTCTCTTACCTTTTTATTTTTTAGGATCCATTGTAGATAGAATTTATAGACATAAAATTTCCTTGGATCCCCTATAGGATTCCTCCACTTACATTTCAACCTATAATATGTTATGCATGATTCTATAGTTTTCTCTTTTTATTGATCTTGATTATGATTCCTCTGAATATTTAGTCGTGTATAGATTTAAATGTGGGATTCCTTCCCAAATGTGTGGACTTCAAGGTTCCTGACATGGAAGACTCTCCAAAATTATGATCCATGGGACCCAATTGGATACCTAGTGGATAAAAAACACTAATATATTAGTTTGGGGTCAAGGTAGTGATGTGACTATGTTCCACCAAACAACCGATGTAAAAATTATATGAATAAATACCTATGGTAGTAGAGGTGAGTTTAGGTGTAAGACTACCCCCACGCTCTATTAATTTATTGAAATGGTTACTGTTGATGGAACTATCATAACCAAATGCCATTCATGGTTATGGATAATTAAACTATTGATATGGGGAAATTAAAGGGTTTCTTAGAGGTATTACCTAGGATCTGGATTCTATGAATTTTTATTGATTATTATATTATTGAGATACCCATAGGTCCTTCTTGGGACCTAACTATAAAGCCTAAATGTTTTACAAATATATTATTGGGATAAAAATATGTACTTATTGGGATCACTATTATGAGTTATACTCAGGGAAGATTATTCTATTTGAATTGGTCAAGAAGATTACACAATCCACAAATGGCTACATGATGATGATGATAGGAACCAAACTACACATCGTTGATGAAAATGATGACGATTAATCTCCCCATAGTAAATATGACAGTTATTCTCTCCAAAATCATGTACTTTATGGTGGTGTTGGACATGATGCTCTATATTATTGATGCAAATAAAGATTATTTTTATTTCCCGACGGATGCATTGAATGATTCCTATGGTTGGGTGGAGGAACAATTACAATCCCCACCTAATATAATTTTACTGGGAGTGGGATATTGAGTTGTTTTTATGAATGGATGGCGATTATATACATGGATTCGATGAGAATTTATTTTATAGGTAACTTAAGTGGAATCCTCCATTAGGTTCACCCAAGATCCACTATCAATACTGCATATAGACATGGACCTAGAGGTCAAACGTTGGTTGAGATTGACATGGTACCATTGGAATGACATCAAATTAGAACCATATTATTGGATGTGATTATATTACCTATAATCCTTCATTATTGTGATTTGATTTGACGATGATGAAACCATGGTTTGGACCTGTATACCTCTATAATGAAGTATCTTGTTATGAGACATTTCGAAAACTAGAAAAACTCTGTATTTTTAACAGGAAATTATAGACACAATGATAGACTAATTACAGATTGATTGAGTTATACAAAATCTTACATAATACCCTTTCATGGGATGTCCAAACGATCATTATTAAAGACCCACAAATGGGATGCTATCGATTTATGTTTTTTTATCACACACATATATGTATACATACACACACACACACACTAATATATATATATATATGTATATATGAATATTAATTGGAAAACACACACACAGACACATATATATATATACATATATACGATGGAAAATTTTCTAGTTAAATAGGATCATAGTCCTAGGGATCGACTCTGGTGTCACTTTCTTTATTAATTAATTTTCATTATCATTTCTAGTTGTGTCTCTTCAGGGATAAGATTGTAACACCTTGACACTAGTTACCCAGAGTTGGTGAATTATTATATAACATTTCCATGATACAAAGACCAAAGTCATATTATACACATTAATAATCTATACATTACATTATAAAATGAAAAACTAAAACTACATTGTATCCATAGACCACAATCATATCCCATCAGACTATCTTTGTAGGTCAGGCATAAAATACTTCTTCCCATCATGGGAAAAATAAAACAAAGGAAGGGGTAAGCTCATATGCTCAGTAAGGATAAAAATATAGTAGAAACATTTATAAATAAGCACAAACATTTAAAGAAATGTTAATTCTAAAAAAAGCCTTGTAAACATTATTATCAGCATAATATGGAAAAGATAAAATCAAAAATTGCCATTTACTTATTCACCTGGATATTCTACTAGTCAAATAATCACATGCAATATCAATAGACACTTTCATAATGAGGGAATGCATAATGCCATACCTCATAACCAAATAGCCAATGCCTTATGCCAAGAATAGAAATATGATTTTTTCAAGGCCTTGTGCCAACAAAAGAGTTTGTCTCATGATATATACTGATTAATCATGGAGCTATAGAGGGCTCCGCCCAACACTTTCTATGTGCAATACATTACATATATTAATAGGTAGAATCATAACATAAACATTTGTATTAATACTACTATACGATATGTCAATAATTTATCCATAAACCATTAATGGTATAAAATAACACATCCACATTCAAACATATACCAAAACTATCAATACAATTTCTATGTTTTGAATCCTAATTAATTAAATTCAAACATGATTAAAATCCATCAAAATATGTTGACATAGATGAAATCAAAAAAAAAATTAACGAAATAACTCTTACTATTTTGAAATCATTTAATAGTACTATAATTATAAAAGAAAACATTTATTTTTGAATATATTTTTATAATATTATATGGGATTCTTTGAAAATGTTATTATGGAAGGTAATAGTCACACCCTCCGTATATGTTAAAAGGAATTCTTACCTTAATTTTGACGAAAAGGTCATAAAGTAACTTGTATGGAAAATGATGTTGAGATTCATTTCAAAAACATATAAGGTAAAATATGGGTATAAATAACTTTTACCCATTTTTTACTAAAAAGTAAAAAAATTCGGAAATTCATTTTTATGAAACATGGATTTGGATGATAAATAGGTCCCAGTAGATAATTATATATAAACTACCTCAGATAATGAAGAGATAGTGAAATTAAATATTACCTTGTACTTTTCTTGGTTGAGGGTATGTTAACCTCCTTTATAATAGTTAAATCATTGTCATTAAATTATACAATAAACATATACATAAATATGATATCACATATGATCTTCTAATATTTCTTTTTTAATAATATTTTAGTATTATCATTGTCTTTGGTGTTAACTGATTCGTTTTCCTTCATATTATTGGTTACATAAGTAATTTTTTTTTGTAGATATGATGTATCTTATTCATATTCAGATTGATATTATGTCATTAAACCATATTTTTAATAACCAAATGAAAAGTTGTCTTGATTGAATACGATGGGGAACAAATCTCATCGTGATTGTGGAGACGGTAATCAGTACGTATGCACGAGCGACAATATCATTATTTTGATATTAAAATAATATATAATTGGATGGTATGTCGTATAAAAAGAATATTTATAAAGTTATATTTATTATTTACATCAATTATACATCATTATTATACCCTTCTATATAATAATTTATTGGATAACAACTACACCACAATGTGGAGATGGTAAGTCGTACGTACTCACATATAGTGACATGACATTCAATGGATGGATAGATTAATGAATATAGTTGTACCATATTTTTAACAACTTCATAGTATATAAATGATACTGGAGTCATTATTTTATAATGGAAACACAAAAAAAAAAGAGGAAGTGGAAGAAGAAACGAACTTGAAAGAGGTGATGAAATATTTACCTCTACTTCGGGTTCTTCCTTTTGATTTGATCAAAAGGGCTCCATAGGCTATATTTCTGAATAATTTATGGCCTCTAGAATGAAGGGAGGAATGTTGGGAGGATATTTCGGCAGGTGTGGCTGAGAAAAATAGCTTTTAAGATATGAATTTGAGATAATGGGAAGTGCCCTTTTATAGGAGGGGTGAGGGACACCTTAGAAAAAGATTGAAATATTATTTTTTAATAAAATAATTTTCTGTTTCTAATATCTCTAAAATAAATTATTTAAAGGATAAGGTGAAGATTGGTATAAAACCACCCAAACAATAGGTTTTTGACAGGTTTGGGTCATAATATAATCCTTATCGTCTATATTTAACTATGAGTTAAATAGTTTGACATTTACCATATATCTTTGTATTTTTATATTATATGGTTAATAAACATACGATAAACATCCAAGTGAACCCCGAGTGTTTCCTTAATGACATATATAATATAATTTATTCCATTTGGCCAATCCATATATTTTTAGTAATAGAGTACAAATTAATAATATAATATTTGTTTTAAAAACTCTTTTAGGTCATTTTTGACAAAATTTGGTATTTTTTTACTAAATTCATAACATCATTATTATGTCAAAAAAAATTCATTTAATCAACTCTAACATGACATATTAAAGTATAAAAATATTAGAATTCATAAAAAGGTCTCAAATTACATTAATTTGGGTTTTTATAATATCAATTATTTTAATGTTTCATTAATATTGTAATTACTCCATCATCAATGTATCATAAATAAATTAAATTATATAATGCCTAAAATTTATAAATAAAATACCATTTTGTAGGAAATAATTTTATCTTTCTAATTAATCATTACATTAAAAGAGATAATACATATAACCCTATGTAAATTTTTTTACTAAATGATATATGCTTATGTCATTTTTGTATTTACATTATCTTAATTAATATAAATTGTCATTATCACATACAAGTTGCTCCATGGGGTCTTAAATTCAACCCATGGATGCGAATGGTCGGACATTTATTAACCAATTGGGTTAGGAAACATGTTAGGGAAATATATTATTATTATAATATTATTTTGGTTACCATTAATTACCGGATTTACCTTTTAACCATGGAAATTAAAATATTTCCCGAATTAATTATTCCAAATTTTTAAAAATAAAATTTACATATTTATCCAGTTTCGACCTCATTATTCTAAATATAGAAGTAGTTTTTTAAAATTTAAAAACATATAAGAGGGAAAAATTATTTTGAAATTACTTCCTGTTGTCAAAACAAAAAGCGTGTTTTTAAGAAATAATAAATATCAATATATTTACACTTTCATACGTACATTTAAAATTTAAAATTACGTACAATGACCAACATTGGATTAATTGGTAAAAATATAATTTAATAATACTTAAAAACAACTCAATATTATAATTGATCACTATAAATTATTTTGATTGAAAATTTTGTTTTTAATTAAAATTTAATATTTTTCATTATTCATCAAAAACTGATTGTTTTCAAAAAATACCAAAAATTTACCGTAAGATAATTTTGATGTTACAAAACGAAAAATGAGGTCCATTTTTAATGTTAAAATGAATAAAATTTTAAAAAGTTGGTATTACTATTCATAATGGCTAGTTTGATTGGTTGTGATTTTTTAGAATCTCGATGTTGTGTACAACGCATGATATTGGATTATTAAATTTGAAACGTATCATGGAAGCATGGGGTGTTACATTCTCCCCTCATTCAAATAATTTATATCCTTAAAATTTTTATAATATTACTGCATAAAAAAATTCTGGTGGTTCTTCATCATAAGTTCATTGGGTTCCAACGTTGCATCTTCCATTTTATGGTATCTCTGTAGAACCTTTTCCAGACAAGTCATCTAGTTTCTCAAAACATGTTATCTTATATCAAAAATAATGACAAGAACTTCACAGTAAGACAAATCTGGTACTAGTTCTAATTCTTCATAGGTGAGTACATGCGTTGGTTCAGGCATGTATTTTCTCAACAGTGATACATGGAACACATTAGGAACTTTTGACAGACATGGTGGAATTGAAAAATGGTAATCTACAACCCCAATTAGTTCTAGAATTTGGAATGGTCTCATGTACCTAAGACTCAATATACCCTACTTACCGAATTGTACAATTCCATTCCATGGAGATACATTGAAGAAAACATGATCTCCTACATGAGATTCTAAATCATTCATTCTGTTATCAACATTTCTCTTCTTCCTAGATTGAGATGATTTGATGTGGGTTTGGATAAACTTCTACTTTTCCATCATTTCTTCAACAAGTTCGAGGGCTATGAGTTTTCTTTCAGCAATATCATCCCATCAATTTGGTGTACAACATCTCTTTCCGTATAACACTTCATATGGTGCAATCTGAATACTGGAATGGAAGCTATTGTTATAGGAAAATTTTACCAGAGGTAAATATTGATCCCACATACCATGATAGTCATGTGAGAAAGTTATCATCATGACTTCTAAGGTTTAAATTGTCCATTCTGATTGTCCATCAGTTTGAGGGTGGTAGGTAGTGCACAAACTATGTTTAGTATACGAGGATTTCTGAAGACCATTCCTGAATCATGATGTAAAACGGGGATCATGATCAGAGACTATCGATATGGGTACTCCATGATGTCTTACAACATCATTATTATATAGGCTTGCTAAACGTTCAATTAGTCAATCGTCTTATATAGAAACAAAATGTGCTGATTTGGTAAGATGATCAATAATGACCCATATTAAATCATTCCTTATAGGAGTCCTTGGTAACCCCATGACAATGTCAATTGTAATATTATACCATTATTATTCAGGTATAAGAAGAGGTTGTGTGACTCCTCCAGGCTGTGGCCTTCTAGTATTTATTTTTTTAAAAACCATACAACTTGACACAAAATCAGCAATCTCCCTATTCATGTTGTCCCACTAAAAATGTTCCTTAAAATATGTATACATCTTGGGTATCCTAGGGTGTATAGGGAAATTGGAGCTCTGAGCATCATCCAACAATTCTCTATTTAGATCAGCTATACCAGGAACAGAAGTTCTCTTACAAAATTTTAAAATCCCTTCTTCATATAAGAAGTCACTCAATCTCCCACCATTCAAAGCATTAATCCTATTTAGAAACTCCTCATCATTATCCTATGAACTTTTTATCCTTTTTAGTACAGATGGATTGGAATCTATTTGAAAAATCATTACTGTTTCCCCTTTCATGGTCATTCCCATGTACATATTTACTAGATCCATGTATATAGGATCATTTCCAACAATAATCTTGTTCAAAACTCCATGATACATTCTTCTCAATGCATCTGCCACCTTATTTTCCTTCCCCGAGTGGTAGTGAATAGTGAAATCATAATCCATGTGTAGTTCAAGCCATAGCCATTGCCTCATGTTGAGTTATTTTTTGAGAAGCTATACACCAAACTCTTGTGATCAGTATAAATCTCACATTTTTCACCATCGAGATAATTAATTCATATCATCAAAGAAACAATTACGGCTGCTAACTCAATATCATGAGTAGGATAGTTTTGAACATTAATTTTTACCTATCGTGAGTCATAGGAAATAACCCTATCATTATGCATAAGGACAAAAACCAAGTCCTTTCATTGAAGTGTCACTATAAATCCCAAACCCATCATTACCCAATGCTAGAGTCAATATAAGAGCATTGACTAAAAATCTCTTTATCCCTTTATAAAATCATTCACACTCTTTTTTCAAAATAAATTTAACCCCTTTACATGTGATCTTGGTTAATGGTTTAGCCAATGGGACAAAATTTTGGATGAAACGCCGATACAAAACTGCTAAACCAATAAAACTGTATAACTCAGTTATACTCGTTGGTGCTGGACATTCTTGGAATGCATTGGTCTTTGAAGGATCAAAAAATATTCCATCCTTGGAGACAATATGGATAAGAAATTAAATCTCCTGAAGTTAGAATTCACAGTAGCTAAACATCCCATATAATTCATTTCATCTAAGAGACTTCAGGATAATGGGTAATTGATTTTCATGATCATCGTAGATTTTGGTGTATACCAATATATCATCAATAAATACCACTACAAATTTATCTAGATATTCTTTTAAAACCATATTCATTAGATCCATGATTAAATAAGGTGCATTAGTCAATCCAAAAGGCATTACTGTAAACTCATATTTCCTGTTCCTAGTTCAAAATGTTGTCATCAGAATGTCTTCCATCTTTATGCACTACTGATGGTGTCCAGATCGAAGGTCAATCATTGAAATTTATTGAGCTCCCTAATATTAGTCAAATAAATTATCAATACGAGTTAGGAGATATTTGTTTTTTATTGTTATAGCATTGATCTTCCTGTAGTAAATTCACAACCTCATAGATCCATATTTCATTCTAATAAAATGGATAGGGGCTCCATAAGGTGAAAAACTAGGGAGAATAAATCCCTTGATACTCAATTCCTGTAGTTGTTTCTTTAGTTCCACTAATTCCACAGTGGCCATTCTATAAGGGGTCTTTGATATGGGCCTCGAACCAGGAATTAAATCAATGGAAAAATCAATTTATCATTCTAGAGGATGACCAGGTAAATCCTCGGGAAATACATCAACATCCTCATGAAAATTAGGTACATCCCCTATTTGAACATTATTTTCCACAACCACAGTTATTTTATCATATTCTTCCTCAACAATTGAATTTATTTGTGAAACTGGGCATGGATCTAGAAAAGAATTAGGTGGTGATGTTTCTACTCTAGATATGGTGATCTTTATCATCGTAATCAGAAATTGTAACCTCCTTCTTCTTATAATAAATTTTCTCATCATGCTTCGAAAGCCAATACATAAGGATGTTTATATCAAATTCAATCATGGTTATGATAATGAGATCAGCAGATAAAGAACATTTATATTACCTACTGGGGTCTAATTCACAGAACATTGTTGCAATGATACTTCCATTAAGAGTATTGACTGACAACTCCCTTGTAAAATAAAATTGAAAATATCTAATTTTCTTAGAAAACTGGGAAGATATGAAACAATACGATGATCTAGAATCAAATAAAGCATTTTATAAACTTGAAGAAACCATTAAATCACCTTCCGCCACATCTTTCAGAGATTCAACCTCGACAGTAGTGACAGCATAAGCTTGGCCAAGAACCCTTATCCTTTTCCGAGGTATGTTTCCTTGGTGTTTAGGACATTAATTTTCATAATTCCCCATTTCTCTACAATTGTATAATTCAACATTGACAACCTTTTTCTTCCCCTTGAAATCATGAGCTTGGTGGCCTTTTTCACAACACTTGTAATAGACTCACATTCTATTCCAGCATGTAATGGGGTGTTTCTTCCCAAATTTACTACAGGATGGATATTCAACATTCTCATTCTTACCCTAAATTCCATTTCGAGATTATTCAATAGATCTCTTCTTCTCTTTCTTTTCATTAAAGTAGAAAGACTTTGAGAATTCCTTTTTTGTCATGATATGACATAAGACAACAACTTCATATGACGAGAAGGATTGTCAGACTAATGCTTGACGAAGAAATGGTTTTAACCTATCAAAGAATTGATCAATATTACTTCTTGGGATGAGTATATAAACTGCAACATGCCTCACTATCCTAGTAAAGTTAGCTTTATACTTGGTGACATTCCCATCCCCCTTTTTCCTCAAACTCTAAAATTGTCTTTCCATATACACTTGATGGTCATAAGGAAATTATTTTTCTATGAAAATTTCATTAAACTCCCTCCATTACATATTTGATACTTCTTCATCTTCCTTTTTGTTTTGAATCAATGACCACCATTGATCAGTATCTGCAGTGAGGCGGTAAACTGCCATGAAAACTTTTTCCCGTTCGCTATTCCCCAAGGTGTGGAGTATTTTCTCCAAGGAATTTATCAATTGCTCAGCCACTAATGGATTTGTAATACTAATGAATTATGGTGTTTTTTCCCACATGAAGTGATCTAACATTGATCCTCCATGATGTGGATCAGGGTTCTCTATACAGTAATGTTAATATTCATAACCTGAGTTAGTTGCCCTAGTATGGTGATAAGTTGAGAAGCACATGTTGCTTCACCAGCTCAACTATAATTATCTTGAGTAGGAGGGAAATCCATATGTTGATTACATGCATTGATATAGTTTTCATTCCTTCCACTAGGCACCATTTCTGAACAATGGTATAAACTACATTAGTTTATGAATCGAAATACATAATTCCCAACTTGTAAAACACATAAAATAAACTGAACAGTTTTCAGATATAATACATAATCATAAAAAAAATTCATTCAATAATTATATACTCATAAACCCTTCATAATTATTTGTAAAGAAAATGATAATTTTCGTAAGCATATCCCCCAGGAGTGTTGTAACCAAGAGTGAATCAAGGTTGTTGTTGTGCACCAGTTCCCGTTGGAGTTTAGCTCAAAGCGGTGTTTTCTAGCTTTACCCCTAGGTACATCTGTTCCATATCCGCCTCTACATGCTCATATCCAGACAGGAATGTTTTTCTTGGAAAACTCACAAAATTTATACCAAACCAAAATTCTAGGATGTTCTTCTATACTAATCGTCAATGTATATCATAGGGTAATGTGCTCCAATCATAGTTTATCTAAATATAGATTCCTAGAATTTAACTAAAAAACCTATGATACCATATGTAATTCCCCATACCTGGGTACCTATATTTGGTGTATTATTACACAACATTAGAATGATAGAAGGAAATCATGTCCCGAATGACCGATAATTTTAATAGCCTTGTAAATACTATATACATTCATAAGTTTTACATTACATTATAAAATGAAAAAATACATCAACATTATTTCCATAGAACACACTCATATACGCTCATGCTATCCCTACATGTCAGTCATAAAATACAACATCACATCCTAGGAAAAATAAAACATAGAAAAGGATGACCTCAAATGCTCAAAAAGGATTACAATATAGCCGAAACATTCATAAATAAGAACAATCATTTAAGGAAATGTATAAGACTAAATCAAAAGACTTTTAAACTTGAACGTTAGTATAATATGGAAAATATAGAATCAAATAATTCTATTTACTTATTCACATGGATATTCTATTAGTCAAAAAATCACATGCAATATCTATATCCACATTAATAATGATGGAATGCATAATTCTATACATGATAACCACATTGTCAATGCCTTGTGCCATGACTACAAATAAGATTTTGTCATGGCCTCATTCAAAGACTCTATTTTGTCTCATGAGACATACTGATGCATCAGAGAGCTATAGAGAGATCCGCTTGTCACTTACTAAGTTCAAAGCATTCCTCATATAAAAAGGTTTAAACATAACATAAACATTCATATTAAAACTAGCACACAGAATGTCAATAAGTTATCCATAAACCATGAATGGTATAAAATAACTCATCCATAGTCAAACAAATCCAAAAACCTTAAATACAATATGTATGTTTTGTATCTTAATAAAATAACTTCAATAAATCTTAAAATCCATCAATGGATGTTGATAAAGATGAAATCAAAACATTATTTTAGAGAAATACCTCTTTCTATTTGGATATCATTTAATATTAATTATATTATAAAATAGAACAATTCTTTTCGAAAATATTATTATAATCATGTAAGGGAATATTATAAAATGTTATAATGGCAGAACAGTGCCGCACACATCGTATAATTTAAAAAAACATTGTTACCTTAATTTTGTTGAAAAGGTCGTAATGTACATTGTTTGAAAAATGACAAAAATATTCCTTTAACAAACATATAAGGTAAAATAATGGTATAAATTACTTTAACCCACTTTTTATTATATAGTAAAAATGGATTGAAATACATTTTTATGAAACATTGATGTGGATGATAATGAGGACCTAGTAGATAATTACATATAAACAACCTCCGGTAATGAAGAGACTGAGAAATTTACCGTTAACTTGTACATTTCCTTGGTCGAGGTTATGTTATACTATTTATAATAGTTAAATAATTTTCATTAAATTATAAAAATTACCATATACATAAATATGATATCATATATTATCTTCTAATATTGCTTTCTTAATAACATTTTTGTTTTATCGTTGTTTCAGGTGTTAACCGATTCTTTTCCTTTATATGAATTGTTACATAAGTAAAATTTATTGTTGTTATAATTTATATTATTCATATTAAGAATGAAATTAAGTATTTATGAATTAATTTTAATCATCTAATCAAAATTTCTCTTGAATGGATTCAATGGAGAATGAATCTCATCATGTTCGTGGCGACGGTAATCTGTACTCACGCACGAGCAACAATTTCATTCTTTTCATATTAAAATAATGAAAAATTTGATGGTATACAATATATAAAGAATAATTATCATGTTATATTTATTATTTACATCAATTATACATCAGTATTATACCCAACCAAATAATAATGTATTGAATAACAACTACACGACGACGTGGAGACGATAAGCCGTACGTACGCACGTATGGTGACATGTCATTCAAAGGATGTATAGAATAATGACTATGGTTGTTCCATATTTATAATAACTTCACATTATATATAATATATTAGAGCTTTTATTTTATAAATGAATCAATAATGAAAGTGGATGTGGAAGATAAAAAAGCATGAAAGAGGTGAAGAAATATTCACCTCTCATTAAGGATATTCAAATTGATTTGATCTAAAGGGCTATATAAGATGGATTTATGACTAAATAAAGGACTCTAGGATGAAGTGAGGACATTTGGGAGGATATTTGGGAAGTGTTTGGATGAGCCAAATGGAATAGATGGTGTGAATGTGAGAGAAGGGGAAGTTCCCTTTTATTAGTGGGGTGAGGGGCACCTATGGAAATGATTGAAATATTTTTTTATAATAAAATATTTTTCTGTTTCTAATGGAAAAAATTGAATTATTTAAATTCTATGGTGGTTATATGTTGGAAACCACAAAACCATTAGGTTTTAGACAGGTTTGGGTCACTATATTTACCTTATCTTCTAGATTTAACTCTTAGTTAAATAGTTTGACATTTACCATGCCTCTTTTTTTATATTATATGGTTAATAAAATTACTATAAACATCCATGTGAACCAAAAGTGGTTCATTAATTACATATATAATATTATTTATGCCCTTTGGCCAAACCTTATATTTTTAGGAATAGAATACTAATTAATAATATAATATTTTTTTTAAAAACTCTTTTATGTCAATTTGAACACTATTTGGAATTTTGTTTTTTCTAAATTCATAAGCGCATTATTACATCGAAAAAAATAAATTTTATCAACTCAAAAATTTTATATTAACCTATAAAATTAGGTGAATTTATAAAAAAAACCTTTAATTATATTTATTTGGGTATTTATAATATCAATTATTTCAATATTTCATTATTAAGGTAATTACTACATCATTAATGTGTCATAAATAAATTAAATTATATAATGTATAAAAGTTGTAAATAAAATAACATTATGTAGGAAATCATTTTATATTTCTAATGAATATTTATAGTCAAAATATAACATATATAACTCTGTAAAATTTGTTTTTCTGAAAGATATATGATTATGTCATTTTTGTATTTAATTTAACATACTAAATATCAAGTGTCATTATTACTAACCAGTGGCTCCCTGGGGTCCCAAAATCGACCCAAGGAAGCCTTTGTTCGGACATGTATAATCCAATAGGTTTAGGACACATGTTACGGTATTTAATATTATTTTAATATTATTTTGTTTACCCTTATTTACCGGATTTACACTTTAACCATTGTAAATATGATATTTAACGAAATAATTATTCAAGATTTCTAAAAATAAAAGGTACATATTTACAAAAAATGGAAAATAATGATTCTAAATATAGAATCAATTTTTCTATATTAAAAACACAGAAGTGGCAGAAATTATTTTAAAATTAATTCACGCAGTCAAAACAAAAAGCGTGTTTTTATGAAATAATAACTATCAAAACATTGACACTGGCTTATGTCCACTTTAAATGTCAAATTACATCCAATGTCTAACATTGGATTAAATATTTAAAATATAATCTAATTATACTTAATAACCACCCAATATTATAATTTATTACTATAAAGTATTTTGATTAAATAGTAGTTTATAATTAAAATTTAGTATTTTTCCCTATTCATCAAAAACAGAATGTTTTTAGAAAAATACAAAAAATTCATCCTAAGTTAATTTTGATATTCCAAACCCAAAAAATGAAGTCCATTTTAAATGACAGAATTGATAAAATTTCAACAAGTTGATATTACTATTCATAACGGCTAGTTTGATTGGTCGCGATGTGTTAGAATCTTGAAGTTGCGTACAATGCAAGCTATTGCATTATTGAATGGGAAACGAACCATTTATGCTTGGGGTGATAAAAAGCATATTTTTTGAGAATTTTATTAGGAAAGATGATTTATAGGTTAATCATTATGGTGGGAAAATGAGATTATTTCTCACCGATGTAAATTCATGTCAGTATGTATAGTCCTTCTATATGAATTTAGGTTGAGAATAGATAAATTATTAAATGGATAAGAACCATGATTTTATGAAAGATATATGATTATAATGTAGATTATTAAGGTGGGATTGGAGTAGTTGAACATTTATTGGATAACAGGAATGATGATTGGCTTAGAGTTAGTAGTTGATCCTTATAAGTTTATTCCAGTTCCCTTTATGTACTAATGTATCTATCATTAGCCTAGCAGGTGATCAATGTTATTCGTATTACAATGAAATTTGGGGCTTTATTGTATTTCACATATTTTTAAATAATTGTTCTCTAGATTTTTATAACCTTATTCTTTACATTATTATTATCTTTGATTGATGATATATAGTTATTCACACTATTTTTACACTAATTTGAGGGAATAGTCTCTTCAAGAGAACACCTTAAGACCTCACTGCTATTCAGTATCCTTTGGTATAAAGGGAGGTATGCCTAATGGATTATTATGATCTATCTCAGAACATCGATTTATTTGAATAATTCTTAGGATATTACATTTATAATTTAAAATTTAGTAAAGAGGAAAAAATTTATATTAAAATATTATTTTTTGGGATTTATATTTTTTTAAATGAAGTAATATTATATATAATACATCATAAACTAAATATATTTTCTTATGAATGAGATATTTAAGAAGTTTCTATTTTTTCTTTCATCTTTTAATTCATTATAAATTTATATAAATAAATAAAATCACATTAAATTTATCACCTTAATCATCCACGATATGTTTCCCTTTGAATAATTCATAGCTTGCATTGCATGCAACATGGAGTTTTAACACACCATGACCAATCAAACTAGCTTTTATGAATAGTAATATGCCAATTTTTATAATTTGATAATTTTTTCCTTTCAAAATATACTTAATTTTTGGTTTCAGAATTCCAAATTATCTTAGGGTGATTTTTTATATTTTTCCGAATTCATTCAGTTTTTGATGAATAGTGAAAACCAGTGTGTTGTTGTATAAAGCTGAGCTTTTATATAATAATGAGTTATGTTTTTTAAATTTAAATGAGGTAAAAATAGATATATAAAAGCAATATATGTTCAATTTAATTCATTGGAGTCATTATATAATAATATTAGTAATATAAAATTTTATTGAACTTTTTATCGTCTTTCACCCACCTTCTTGGATCATTTGAAAATTTTCATAGAATGTTATTTTATAGATTATATGAATTTAATTATAAAAACCTGAGAGACACATTTGACATGAATATTTAAAATGTTGTTCAATAAGGTGAAAACTAACTTTTGGTAAATAGAATCTTTTCAATTTTATTTACCACGGTTAAAAGTAACCATGGAATGTGAATGTAAAAATGATATTATTATTACCCTAACATGTGTCCTAACCCAATTGGATGATACATGTCTGAACATGGGAATCCTTGGGTAGATTTTTGGAACCCCGTTGAGCCACGTGGGAGTGATAATGACGTTTTATATTAAATAATCAAACTTAAAGACAAAAATAACAAAATCATGTAGCTTATATTAAAAAATAGATTATATGACAGTGTATAATTGATCTATTAGACTATAAATAGTCATTGTAAATATAAAAATAATTCATATATCATTATATTTTATGTATATTTTTAGACATAAAATAAGTAATTTATGTAGGAAAAAATAACGACTCAGTATTTTCTTTATTAATGGAAGAATCAAATAAATTATATTATCAATATTAAAATAAATATAATTTGGAAGATTTTATTCCATACATGAATTATTTAGTAAATATGACGTTCTAGGATTTATTGAATATATTTTTTTCTAAATAATAATTTTGTTATGACTTTCACCAAAACCAAATACTAAATAATGTCATAGTTTAGATGAATGTGTTTTAAAACAGACATTATATTATTAAATGATATTATAGTCCTAAAAATATAAGGTTTGGCCAAAAGTCTTATATAATTATAATTATGTAATTAATGAACCACAAGGGGTTATCTTGTATTTTTATAGTATGTTTATTAACAATTTATTATAATTATATAAGAATACAAGATAAAAGTTTAAATATTTAACTATGAGTAAAATCTAAAAGATAAGGATAATATGGTGACTGAAACCTATGTAAAACATATTGTTTGATAGGTTTTATACCCATACCCACCTTAGAGTCGACATAAATCTTAATGGAGTTATTATAAATAGAATATTATTGTCTAATAAAATAATATTTCATGCTTTTCCTAAAGTGACCCTCACCTCTCTTATAAAAGGGTACTTCCTCTTCCCTCAAAATAGAACCTCAAATGAAATTTGGCTCAGCCAACCCTAGATCAAATATCCTCCAAACTACCCTAAAATATACATATAAGTCTTACATTGATCATAAACCCAATCCTAATTAGCCCTTTTGATCACCTCAAAATGAAACAGATGAAGAAGAGTGAATAATTTCACCACCACTTTCTATGATCTTTTCATCTTCCACATCTTCATTCATTTTTTTCCATAAAAAATAATAACTCTAGTCCCTTATACATACTGTGATGTTATTATAAATATGGTACAACATTATTCATTTTTCAATCCATCCTATGAATGACAAGTCACCATACGTGCGTACGTATGGCATTCTCTCTCCATGTGGTGGTATAGTTTGTTAATGAAAAACATCATTATTTGGATGGGTATTATAATGAGTATAATTGACATAAATAATAATTACATCATGTTAATTATTTTTTATATATGAAATACCATCCAATTTCATACTATTCCCCCATCAATAGAATGGTATTGTCGCTCGGGCGTACGTACGGATTACCCTCTCCACGAAGGTGAAAAGATTCTTTCCCCATCATAACCATTCAAGAATAAATATCATTTTATTATTAAAAATAATTTTCTAGAACATAATATCATTATTTATATGAATCAAATAAATCTTATCCATAACAAACATTACTTATATAACAAAACATATAAGGTAAAATTAATTAGTTAACACCTAAAACGATGATACTACTAAAATATTATCAAAAAATAAATATTATAAGATCATATATGTTATAATATTTTTGTATGTGGTTCTTGAATAATTTAATAAAAAATATTTAACTATTATAAGGAATGTTTACGTACCCTAAATCAAGGAAAAGTAAAAGGTAAGGGATAATTATACAATCTTTTCATTTTCCGAGGTGATTTATACGTGAGTATCTACTAGGATGACTTTATCATCCACATATATATTTCATATAAATTTATTTCAAAACATTTTTACTATTTCCTAGACTATGGTTTAAAGTAATTTATACCCTTGTTTGGCTTCTTATAAATTTTTTATAGAGGAATAATTCCATCATTTTCCAAACAAAGTAATTTACGACTTTTTCAACCAAATCAATGAAAAATGTACTTTTAACTTATACGACGGACTTATACACCACTATAAAAACATTGATTCTTACATTACATGATTATATGAATATATCCAAAGAATTTCTTTTTCGTTTTTAATTATTTTATTTTTAAGTGATTTCTAAATAGAAAGATATATTTATCTCAAATTGTTTTTATTTCATCAATGTCAACATCCATTGATGGATTTTTCACTAGTTTTATGATTATATATTAGGATAAAATCTTCAAAATTGTATTATGTTTTTAGCGATATGTTTGACTATGGATGTGTTATTTTTAATCCTTTCATTGTTTATGGGTGCAATATTAATATTTCGTATGCTAGTTTTAATAAGATTTTTTATGTTATGTTTCAATATTTTCATATGAGTAATGAAATGAACTTAGTAAGTGCCGAGTAGATCCCACTATATCTCCTTGATGAATAAATAGTTCTTCTGACATAAACTTGTGTCTTGGCACAAGGAGTTGACAAATTTGTTTTGTTATCTTGAGATTACGCCTTGACTATGTAGTTATGATGCGTGTCATTACACATTCCATCAATATGAAATTGGCTATTGATATTGCATCAGATTACTCGACTGGTAGAATATCCATGTGAATTAGTTAATGGAATTATTTGATTTATATTACCCATAATATATAGATGATTATGTTAAAATGGATTATGTTTTAGTCTTATAAATTATCTAAATGTTTATGCATAATTATTAATGTTTCCTCTATATTGTAATCCTTACTGAGAATCTGAGCTCAGCCCTTTCTATGTTTTGTTTTTCCCAGGATTTGAAGAAGTATATTATGACTGACCAATAGGGATAGTCTAAAGGAGATAAATTTCTTCAAAGTAGGAACAATTTTATTGGTTTTCATATCATAATTTAATGTATAACATATTTATGTATCTAGTACTTCTAGGGATACTAAACTATTCGGTATTTTAGGAAATTATTCCTTATATCATACCAATTTTATATATTAATGCACTGAATCTGGGTAATAGGGGTTGGGGCATTACATTTAGAATCAGAGGAACTATAGTACAAACCTTGGAAGATAGATTTAGGGAAAAAAAACTTATTAGAGTTACTTACCCTATCATATAATTTGAGGATTAGTATAGATAAATTTCATTTTATTTAGGTAAGGTAGAGTTTTTTTTATAAGTCCAATAAATACATCCTTTTCTAGATATGAGTAGGTAGAGGTGGCATTGGAACAGATGAATGTAGGATAAAATACTCTGATAAGGAGTTTGGGGCTTGAACTGAGGTGTCATGGTACACGACAAAGGGCCTTGCTACATTCTTGCTTATGAAATTCCCAGGGGATATGATTGTGATTATTTACATATTATTTAAAAACCATTATGAATGATTTTTCATTATATTCCTCCTTATAGAAAAAATCTTTATGATTTTGAATTATATCAATAAAAAATTCTATATATGTTATGTTTTTTACAAGTTTCGAATTATGTATTGTGATTCATAAACTAATATATTGTATGACATTTTTTAGAAATACCTCATATTAGAAGGAATTATAACTATATCAACACACTTATTCCATACATGGATTTCCCTCCTATTAATTATATTTATAGTGGAACTAGTAATACAATTTGTGCTGATCGTCTTATCTCCATACCTGGACAACTCACCCAAATTATGAATAATAACCTTACCTGTGTGAAGCACCCTAATCCACAAAATGTATAATCAATTTTAGACTGATTCATGAAGCAAAAACCACCATCATTCAATGGGACTACAAAACAATTTTTAGCTGAGAAATGGATATTTTTTTTAGAGAAATATTTCATGATTTGGGGAGTAGTGAAAGAGAAAAAGTTTTCATGGAAGTTAATTGCTTCACAAGAGATGAGGATCAATGGTGTTAATTAATTCAAAACACAAAAAGGATAAAAAAGTATAAAATATGGAATGGATGGAGTTTAAAGATAATTTCATAGAAAAATACTTTCCTTGTGACCATCGAGCGGATATGGAATGACAATTTTAGAGTTTGAGGAAAAAGGAGGACGTGAATGTCACATTGTACGATGATAACATCACAATGTTAGAAAGGAATGAAAAAAATTATATAAAAAACCCAAGTAGTATGATTGATCGATTATTTTATGGGTTAAAACTATTTATCTATCGTGAATTAGTCTCAGAATATTTTTCATCGTACGAATATATCTCCATATGTGCTATCAAAAAAAAAGAAAATTAATTCTCTAAGTCATATGACTTTAATGACAAGAAAGGGAAGAAGAGATCTATTGAACTCTTTGGAAAAGGATAGATGGGGGAAATGGAATGATTGAATATCCATCATGTGGTAAATGTGGGAAGAAATATCCTGGAACATGCCTAAAAGGAATGAGAGTCTATTACAAGTGTGGAGATAAAATCCACCAAGATCTTGATTGCAAGGTAATGAATGAGGATGTCAATGTTGAATGATACAATTATAGATAAATGGGGAATTATGAAAATTAATTTCTGAAGATACAAGGGAACTTAACTTAGAAATGGACTAGGGAGAAAGGTCATGCTTATGCGATCACCACTACTGAGGTTAAGGCTCTGAAAGATGTGGTGGCTGGTAATTTAATGGTTTCCTCATGTTGAGAGAATGCTTTATTGGTTTTTTGATCATTTCAATATTTCATATCTTCTCAGTTTGCTAAGAAAATTACATAAAGCCCTATTTTATTTAACAAGGGAGTTTTTTGAAAAAAACTCCTAAGGAAATTATTATTTCAACAATGTTTTGTGAATCAGTTCCCATTATCACATATCAATGTTCTTTATCAACGGATCTCATCATCATACTAATGATTGAATTTGATATAATACTTATTGTGGATTTTCTTTTGGACCATGATGTGAAAATTTATTTTAAGAAGAAAGAGGATACAATTTTCAATGATGATAAAGAGTACATTATCTTTAGAACAGAAAAGTATCCACTTGATTCTTATCCAAATCCACCCCCAATAGCTCTACTAAATTCAATTATTTCGGGGGAAGAGAGTGAAATAACTATGGGTGAGGAAAAAAAATGTTCAAACAGAGGATGTATCTATTCTACAAGAATATGTAGATTTTTTCTAGATGATTTACATGGACATCCTCCAGAATGAGAAAATGAGTTTTCCATTGATATAATTTCTGGTTCAAGACCCACATCGAGGAACCCTTATAGAATTTCCATTTTGGAATTAGAGGAACTAAATAAACAACTAGAGGAATTTAGTAATAAAGGATTTATTCTCTGTAGTGTTTCTCCATTGGGATCCCTTGTTCTTTTTGTTAAAAATAAAGATAGATCAATGAGGTTGTGCATTGAATATAGGGATATCAATGATATAAAAATAAACAACACGTATCCCCTACCTAGAATTGTTTATTTATTATATCAACTTCATAGAGTATCCTACTCAATTGTTTCTGATCATGATCCATTTTTTACATCAATATTATAGAAAAGTCTTTAGAAGCCCTTTGATACTGATCTTCATTTGAGCACTTATTTCCACCCTCAAAATTATGGACAGTCATAATGGAATATTCGAACCTTATATGACATGTTGAGATCTTACTCAAATGACTTTCATGGTGTCTGGGATCAATATATACCTCTGCTCAAATTTTCTTATAGAAATAGCTTCAATTAAATTATTCATATGTCCACATATGATGTGTTAGAAGGAAAGAGATGTGTCACAAAAACTTATTGGGATGATGTTGGTGAAAGAAAACTTGTGGGCCCAGAACATGTTGAGGAAACTATTGAAAACATGAAGGTTATCCAACCCACCTCAATAATTCTCAAGGTAAGCCAAAGAGATATGACGATAACCGAATGAACGATTTGGAATTTTATGTAAGAGATCATGTTTTCTTGAAGGTATCTCTATGGAATGGAGTTATATGATTCAATATGAATGGAAAATTAAGTCCTAGGTACATCAGACCTTTCAAAATTCTAGAACAAATTGTAGTTGTAGCTTATCGTTTAGAAATTCCAACAAGTATGTCCAAAGATCATGATTTGTTCTGTGTATTAGTGTCAAGAAAATTCATGTCTGAACCAACACATGTACCCAACAATGAAGAAATAGACCATGAACCAAACATGTCTTATTGCGATGTGCCTATCTGAATTATTGATACCAGAGAACTTGTGTTTCGGAATCAGATGACTCGTCCGGTGAATGTTCTATAGAGAAATCATATGATGAAAGATGCAACGTGGGAACCCGAGGAACAGATGATGAAGAACCACAAGAATAATTTTATGATGTAGTCTTTTAGAATTATAGATGAGTACATTTTTATAAGGAGGGGAGAATTTAACACCCCAATATTCTATGGTACGTTTCCATTTGAATAATGCAATAAATTGTATTGTAAGAAATTATGAGTTTTAAAAAACCACGACCAATCAAACTAGATCTTACGAATAGTAATACATACATTTTAAAATTTTATAAATTTTATATTTCAAAATGGACAACATTTTTGGTTCTAGAATATCAAAATTATCTTAGAGGGAATTTTCGTTATTTTTCTGAAAACATTCAATTTTTGAAGAATAGTTAAAAACAATACGTTATTGTTTGAAACAGACTTTTGATGTAAATTATTAGTAATATTATTCGTATTTTATTTCATAAAAATAGATACATAATACCAATATATGTTTAAATTAATTCATTGGAGTCATTTTATAATAATATTAGATATATTAAATTATATTGAAATTTTTACCGTCTTTTACCCACCTTCTAGGCACATTTATAAATTTTCATAAAACCTAATTTTACTGCTTCGGTGAATTGAATTTCAAAAATCTAAGAGATTTATTTGAAATTAGTAAGTAAAATTAATTTAAATAGGATTAAAATAATTATGGGCAAATATAAACTTTTGAGTTTTATTTACCACGGTTAAAAGTAAATATTGAAATTTTAGGTAAAAATGATATTATTATTACCCTAACACATTCAGTAGCCCTATTTGCTGATACATGTCCATCCATGGGTATACTTGGGTCAATTTGTGGACCCCATAGAGCCACATGGGAGTGATAATTACATTTTATATTAAATAATCTAATGTGAAGACATGAAAAACAAAATCATGTGTCTTTTTGTAAAAAACAATTTATATGAGTATATATAATTGAAATATTCGACTATAAATAGTCATTAAAAATAAAAAAATATTTACTACATCATTATATTTTATTTATAAATTTTTTACATAATATTAATATATTTATATGTGACATAGTAATGATACAATGTTTTCCTTATAAAAGAATGAATCAAATAAATGATATTATAAATATTAAAATAAATATAATTGGGGAGTTTTTTTCCATCCCATAAATTTTTTGGTTAATATGATATTTTAGGATCAATTAAATGTATTTTTATAGAATTAATATTGTTTTTATGTCTTTCACAATAAACAAATACAAAATAATGTCAAAATTCACATAAATGTGTTTTTAAAACAGATATTATATAATTAAATGATATAATAGTCCTAAAAATATATGGTTCATCCCAAAGACATATATGATAATAGATATGTTATTAATGTACCACTTGGGGTAATCTTGTCATTTTATTTAATGTTAAATATCCATTTATTATAATATTACAGGAATACATGGTAAAAGTTAAACAATTTAACTAATAGTTAAATCTCAATGATAAGGTTAATATGGTGACCTAAACCTATCTAGAACCTATTGCATGATAATATTTATACTCACCCCTCCTTAGTGTCAAATTAAATCATTTTGGAGCCATTATAAACCGAATATTATTCTATAATAATATAACATTTCAAGTGTTTCCTAAAGTGACCCTCACCTATCTTATAAAAGGGTACAACACCTTCTGTCAAAATCACATCTCCAATGCTATTTGGATCAGAAAAACCCTACTCAAATATCCTACCAACTACCCTCACATCTATATAGGGGCCTTAATTTTATAACAAATCCAACCAGTGGTTCCCTTTTGATAAACTCAAAAGGAAACACCCGAAAAAAAGATAATAATTTCACCACATCTTTCAATGTTTTTTTCTTCTTCCAGTTCAACTATAATTGTTGTTTCCAACATAAATTTTGAATCTATTACCTTATAAATTATTTGATGTCATTATAAATATGGTACAACCATATTCATTATTCTATCCATCAAATGAATTGAAAATTCACCATATGTGTGTACATACAACTTACCATCTCCGCGTCATGGTGTAGCTTGTTATTAAAACACATTGTTATTTGGATGGGTATAATAATGACTATAATTTATGTAAATAATAAATATAACAGGTTAATGATTCTTTGTATATTATATAAAATCCTATTTAATTCAATTCCACCATCAATATATTATAATTTTTTCTTATGCGTACATAAAGATTACCATCTCCACGAATGTGATGAGATTCATTATCCTTTATAACCATTCTAGAAAAAAATAAAATTTTACAATTAAAAATTATCTTATATAAACATAAAATCATTTTGGATATGAATTAGATACATCTTATAAAAAAATGTCTTACAAAACAATACATATAATGGATATCCGATCTGTTAACACCCGGAACAATGATACTGCTGAAATATTGTTAACAATGAAATTTTAGATAATCATATATGATATCATATTTATGTATGTGGTTCTTCTATTATTGAATAACAATAATTTAACTATTACACAGGTGGTTAACATACTCTCGATCATGGAAAAGTCATTGTAAGGGTTAATTATACAATCTATTCATTATTTTAGGTTGTTTAAATGTGACTATCTTCTGAGACTTCCATATCATCCACATATTCATTTAGTGAAATGTATTTCAAAACATATAAACTATTTCCTATACTATATTTTTAAGTTATTTTATTGCCTTGAATTAATTTTTATAAAATTTTTATAAAGGAATCTTGCTGTCATTTTCCAAACAAGGTACTTTACAACCTTTTCTAAAAAATAATGGAAAAAATGTATTTTAAATTATATGGTGGGTGCAGATATTTTAATCCATTATAACACCTTCAAAGCTTCCCTTAAAATATTATAATAATATTTATTAAATAAATGTTTTCTTTTATAATTATGGTACTTTTAAATGATTTTAAAATATGAATATATATTTCTCTCAAATTGTTTTTATTTCATATATGCAAACATACATTGATGGATTTTACAGTTGTTTGAAGTTGATTTATTGTGATAAAATCTTCAATATTGTATTAAATGTTTTTTAATATTTTTGACTATGGATGTTTTTATACCATTCATAGTTTATCATTAAAGTATTAACATTTCATATCCTAGTTTGAATACATATGTTCATGTTATGTTTCAATTTTTTCATATGATGAATGCATTGGACATAGAAAGTGACGGGTGGAGCTCGCAATAGATACATGATTAATCAGTTGGTCAAATGAGAAAAACTATTGTCTTGGCACAATACCTTATCAAAATATTACTTTTTGTCTTGGCAAAATACCTTGACAATGTGGTTTGGATGTCTAGCATTGTGCATTCAATCATTATGAAATTTGATATTGATATTGATTGTGAATATTCAATAAGTAAAATATTATTGTGAATACGTAAATGGAATTATTTTATTTAAATTTAACTTATTATATTGAAGATTAATTTTAAAAGGATTATGTTGTAGTCGTATAAATTTCCTTAAATGTTTGGGATTAATTGTGAGTGTTTCTTCTATATTGTTTACCATACTGAGCATATGAGACCACTACTTTATATGTTTTATTTTTCCCATGATGTGAAGAAGTATATTTTGACTGACCTGCAGGGATAGTCAAATAAGATGAATGTGTTCAAAGTAGTCACAATCTTGTTTTTTTATTTCATAATTTAATGTAAAACTTATGTATGCTTCTAGTAGTTTCAATGCCACTAAACAAATCGGTCTTTAGAACATGATTCCTTGTATCATTAAAATGATATGTAATAATCCACAGTCTCTGGGTAACTAGGGTTAGGGTGTTACATATAACCGGATCTTATTTATATTTTTCATCACTCAAAATAACCATTATGTAAATTTTATGTTATCATTAATGTTTTAAATGGTTTTAATGGAATCATCCTAATTTCCTCAAAAGGGTTAATTTTTACATTCTTTTCAAAGAGACAAAATAAATGTTTCTTTTCAATATAAACTGAGTCAACATATTTTCCAATGTGTATAACCATTTTATGATATATAATTTCCCTATATGTTTTTAATGGTTTTATATAGAGATTAATTTAATTTATAGTAATATTAAAATTTTCACTTTTATTTTTATATATTCTAAAAAATAAATTATTTTATTAATAAAATATACCGTTATAAAGAAATGATTACCATATATTATTTCTTATTTATTTTTTGGACCTTAGTAATATATTGCAACAATTACTTTCTTCTAATCATTTATCAAAGAACAATACATTTATATTCAATATCCATATTCTTTTTATCATGGATATTTTTGTTTCCTAAACAATATACCATTTTAATATACAATTTTTTTCTATGAATGTTTTTTACTGACTATGAAAATATAAATATAATATATTATTTAATTAATACTTATGTATATTATTGAGGTATTTTAATAAGAAATGAAATTAACCATTCAAAATATAAGAAAAGCATGGGACATTTACTGACAAGTTGGTACCAAATTAAATATATACATAATGCATTGATATATATCATAATTAATAGTTAGAAAAACATATATAATGACTTTTTAGTGAGAACATGTCCATTAATAAACGTATCATGGAATAAAGAATTGATTGTAACATTTCAGGTTGAATTAAACAATTATATCCATCATTAATAATTTTTTTACTGAGAATTTAGTTATTATTTTCCATGATATTAATATAATAATATTTTTCATAGAATCATATTGTGATCATGTTATTTCTTAAATGGAATTAGTTTTATGTTATTTTAAGTTCCATATTGATTATGTGTTATTTATTCAGGACAACATCCCAAGAATATAACCATTAATGATTATTGGATATAAGAATTTAATTATTTTCCATTCCCTAGGAGATGGTGATAGATATGACGAATAATATAAAGGATCAGAGAATATTTCTTGCTATCTTTTTATATTTCCGATGAAATATGGGAATCCAGTATGTATTATTATATTCATAAAAAATAATTTGATTGATCATTGGTTATGATACCCCATTCATTTTAGGAAAAAATAATAGATTAGACATCATCAATCGTTTACTATAGTTGGGGTTATTACAATTTGTAATAGAGATATTTTTGAATAAACAATGGGAACTATTTTGAAAATGAATATAGTAGAATTGAAAATTATGATACAATATCATGATGATAATGAGCTAACTCATTGTATACAATTATAGAGTGATGGTTCCTAATAAAAGAATGGGAATAATCACCCATAGTAATTATTAAGAATGAACTAATGATAAATACAATAAAAATATTTCTAAAAATGAGTAGAGCATAGCCATATTAATTCAATCAACTATGGTTATATTGAATAACATTGATAATATGGGGAAACATATTATTCTATAGTGTGATGTTCCTATATTGGATTACATCAAGTGAAATAATCCTTAAATATTTGACAAAAATAACAATCCATTGGTAGAATATTAATTGATTAAGTTCCAAAAATATATATTTCAATCAATGAGAAGTAATGATAGTGAAAATGTTATTCATATTGTGTATTATGTGAAATTATATGCTATTAAATGGTGGTCATTAATCTGGAACAATAATGTTGTTGATGAGATATATTTAATGTAAATTATATTATTTATTGCAATATTCTTCAAAAACACATCCCTTGAGAATAGAGTGGTAAAATGGATACATTGTTCCTCACAATAAATTATATAGAAGAATAATGTGTGGAAGAGTATGAGGATAAAGTTTCATGATAATCTAGAAATTAACCAAAATAAATTTGCAATCTATAAAACAATATTGATCATTTCATTGATGGGATGAAGATTATTTAATAAAATCATTATTTTCAAAAATTATTCAGTTTTTATGATATAGTATTAATTTTCATTATAACAGAGAATGAATTTTCAGGATCTTATATATATAAGAAAACTTATGATAATAAGTGTTTGTCAACTAACTACGAACAATGGAAAACATCAATGATGAAAAATTAAATAATGGTGTTTTTATAATGTATTTTTTTGAAATATACATCATTGAAAATGATGGTATGGGATGGACAATTTTTATAATTAATGATATATAGGAAATTCAGATAATGTATGTAATTAAAAGAAAGAAACCATGGTTATACAATTCTTCATGTATAATGATATGCGAAATTATTTAAACCAATTCCTACAGTGTCAAGGGAATTTATAATATAAAAATCCAAAGGGAAAAGTTTATTCATATTAAATTACTTGATCCAAATTTGAGGATCCGAGTGAGGTGGTGAAATGTAAACTAATCATCCACTATAGTAGTGAAAATGTTTTATTTGACTCGGGTTCTACCCACTATATTTTATCTAATGAATTTGAAAAATTCATCACATCATGAACTAAATGATTAGATATTGAGATAGATGTGAGAACAACTATGGAAATGATGATCTCATCTCACATATTATAATCCTATAATATATCTATTTTAGGGAAATTTCTACCGAAAAACATTTTCACTCTTCTTATAGTAAAAAATGATGTAATTTTGGGCATGTATTTTTTCTCACAATATATATCCTATATTTATTTTTAATAATGTAATGTTATATTATATATTGAAAATCATCCTATGATAGTGTATCTATACTCCGATAAATAAATAATACAAATGAAAATTATATTCATCATATGTAATCTACTAATAATCTACGATGGATGGTTATCATAGTTTATTTGGTGAACCTAAAAATTGATGATATGCCTATTGTAATGGAGTTTTTTGATGACTTTTTCTAAGACTTTCCTATTATTCTAATAATTGTAATGTTCAATTGTCTATATTACACATAACTGATGCTACATGTATTTCATGGAATCCATATATAATAGAACCAATATAGTTATAGTAAATTAACGATAAAATATAATAAAATATCGACAAGGGATTCATTTTTTCATATACTTCACCATAGTTGGTAATAATAATTTTTGTGAACAAGAAAGATGGTTCAATGCGACTTTCCATTTATTATTTAGAGCATAACAAAAACACTATTAAGAAAAATTATCAACTGAAATGTATAAATGATCTATTTGATTAGATATAAGGAGATAAATAGTTTTCCATGGTTGATCTTTGATATGGGTTTCCTTATTTAATTGTTAAGAAATATTATAAACTCAAAAAATCCATCCATACATGGTTTGTTCATTATGAGTTTCTAGTAAACCAATTTGAAATTAACAACGAACTAACTATCTGAATGGATATATTAAATAGGGTGTTTAGTGTTTTATTTAATCCATTTTTGTAACTCCATATAGTATATATATATATATATTTCGATGGGAATGGAAGAGTGTGAATAAAAATTGGGGATTGTGAGGAGGATTAATATTCCAAATTTACTACATGTTAATTTTTGTTATAAAAGATGAATATTAGTCATTATATTTCTTACGAGGGTATTACAATTTATCATTCAAAGATGGATGTTTTGAGAAGTTTCCCTTAATATCCATGATAAAATGAATCCATATATTTATGGGATAGCTGGAAACAACCAATGATTTTTGAGAGGAATATCATGATTATCTAATCCAATCAGTATGTTGAACATGAATGGATCCAATCAATCATAGATAGATGTATGTGTGGATAATATCAATGAACATAACTAAATGTTTTCCAGTGCACCTATAACTACACTACCATATACTTGATTGGGTGTTTGTGATATATAATAATACAACAATAACGTAATCTGATGCATCCTCATACAGAATGATATGGTGAAATATTGTGCCTCTCACAAATTGAATAAATTTGAAAAACTGCTAAATCATGAATTTGATTGGGAAGTAGTAAGTTTTTTAATAAATATATAAAGATATTATCTATAGGTTAAAATGGTTTATTAATATATTGATCATAAATTAATTGATTATATCTACAATAATAATATTTGGAATATGTAATAGATATTATGGTTGGATTTAATGAATGATTATAAATACCCAATATATTACTACACATGGAAGGAAAACAAACTGATAGATGCTTTGTGTCAGAATGACCATGATATTTTTTCCATGAAGGGGTTTTATAGGGAACCAATATTAATGGATTTTAGAAGAAAAATCTTGAAATACATATGTAAGGGGGCATATCTTATCATTCATTGATGAATATTCAACCATCCATCCATTATAGGATAAAGAAATTAAAAAAACATGATATGGAATGAAGGAATAATGGGTGGAAGGATATTTATTTAAAGCATGGTAATGATTTAATGGTATGGTTTGTAATTCATGTATATGTTTATTTAATATATGGATTAATGAAAAATCTATTATGTGGAGATCAAAACGAATATTCCTTTATTAAAAATAGATGTATGATAAGTATATGGTTATAATATATATTTTCTTGTGGGATTAAATGAAAAAATATATTGAATAGTATATATCTTGATTCCTAGTGTGTTATTAAGTTATCGATGAGAAATTGATTTCTAAGATTATGTTATAGCAATAATTCATACCAGAATGAAAATGCGACAACATTACCCTAGATTTCATCAATGGTCTCCAAAAGAATTCTAAAGGGTATAATTTTATTTGGGATATGGTTTTCCTCTTTACAAAATCATTGTATTTTAACATAATTAGGGAATATGTCACCCTTGATCATCTAACATAGTTATACATTTATAAAATAGAGATATTTCATGAAATAAATACCTTAATTGTATTTGATCAGGATCCAAGGATTACTACAAAGTCATGTAGATCCCTTTAAATGGATCTAGATACATTGATTAGACGTAGTACAATTTATCATAGTTTGGATGATGGATGGTCTAATAAGACATTCCAAAATCATGAAGGAATGTTGAGATTCATATATATGGATTTTAAAGGAAGTTAGGATCTCACCATCCTTTGGAATAATTTTCATACAATAATAGATTTCACTTGAGGATTTATATGCATACTTATGAATCCCTCAATATGTAGATTCTATTAAATCCAACGTGAGATGATAAAATTTGAGAAAGAACGATTTTTTGACCTAATATATATATGAAATTAGAAGAGACAATTAGATAAATTCAATTACACATATGGCAATCATTGTGTCCACATAAAGGATATGATGACAAATTTTAGTGCTATCTAGAGTTAGAATTTGGTGATAATGTATACCTCTGGAAATCTCAATTGGAGGAGGTTTTTATATTTTGAATGATGGGAAAAAATAAGCCCAAGATTTAACAACCCTATTGAAATTCTTGCTCCTATCAAGATGGTAGCTTATAAATTGCGGCATCATTCTAATCTCCCTAAAGACTATGATTTGTTCATTTTATATATCTAGAGGAATTAAATACCTTATCCATTATATGTACCGAAATAATTGGTCATACCAATGAATAAAAAAATATCTAATGAAGAAATACTGGTAGATATTTTTAATGAAAGAGAAAAAGGTCTATGAAAAAGGACAGCTGACTAGTAAATTTTTTATTAGAAAACAATAAATTTGAGAAAGGTATATGAGAACTAGAGGATGTGTTAAGTCATAATAACTGTCTATTAATTTTATCATTATTATGTTGGCTGATGGGGTAATTTATTTAATGGGGTTAGAATGTCACACTTGGAGATTTTATATTATATTTCTTATAAAATAAATCTAATTTATTTGATAACTTCTGTTATAAGAAACACATAGTTTAAAATAAACACCAAATACTATTTAAATATTATAATATGATAATTATATCATTTTTAAGTTATATTTTCATTATTTTCATATGTAATTTTTTTTATTTATATTAAATTGTATATTTTTCAATTAAAATTGAAAATTTCTTATTATGGTAAAACAATCAATTATTTTATATAAACCATGAAATGTAAAATTCTAATACTATTTTATATTTAGTATTAATGTTTTATAAGATCCATTTAATTTATTATTTTCTAATTAATTCCATTAGGGAGATCATTTTACATGATTTTTATAGAAGTTATGTTATTGTCCAAAAACAAAATTTTTCTAGAAAACAATTTTTCATCACAGTTTAGAAGATTATGTTTTAATTTATTTATCAAATTATAGGATTTGAATTTTATAAAATAAATTTCATAATTTTTATCAGTTTCATTTAATTTTAAAAATAGATTCCTTTTCTATTTAGTCATTATGATTCGCAAAAGTGGTAAAGTATATCACCTTTCTAAGGTGGTAAATTGGGCAATTAAAGATTCAAAAAATTTACAATGAATTCAAAATTAATTCAAAACATTTATTTATTTAATTAGATTATATAAATACAATGATATAAAAAATAATCTTGTATATATTTATTTTTTTGTCGTCTTCTATTGATAAGAACATTTAAATTAATTTTGTAAAGGATAATATAAATTGTCAATATGATGCCTTAAGATATCTCAATATGTTTAAATAGGGGTAAAAATAAGATTTGAATGAATATTAATGCTTATTTTATGATAAATTATTCTATTTCTATGATGTTAGTTTATTTAATTTTTTTTATATTTTATAATTAAAATATGTTCTTATACAATAGTTAAATAGTTCTTATATAAAAGGTGAAAAATCTGTGGAAATAATATTAAAAATTAAAAAAAGGGATGAATGGTGGTTTGAAAAGAATTCTGTTTTCGTTATTATTTATGTTTAAAATGATCATATTCTAATTACATCATTGTATTAATTTCTATAAATTAAATGTATATTGATAGTTAATAAAATAACATAAATCCTATTTTATGATTAATAATATTTTAATAATTTTTTGGAAAATCATATATATAGTAAAATATGAATAGTAAGATGAAAAATGGTATAAAATTCCATTATTCCGAATGGCCCAAAGGCCATCTATTTTTATTCATTTTAAACAATCCCACATTAATGGGTTGAATGGGAACCCATACATTGGAAAAAGGCTTCAGGACATTACATAACTCATAAGTCTTAGAGGAATTCATCTGGACTATATCTACCTGGAACTTCTCCTCCCAGCTTATGCATCATGATGTCTGCTATCCACCTTCACAAGACATTTCGGTTAGACTTCTCATGGAAGCACATGATGGTCCTTATGGCATTTTCATACAACACGCGCTATCGAGGAAGGTTGCTCTTGCATATAACACACACTATCGAGGAAGGTTTCTATTGCATATAATGCAAGCCAAGACAGTGTTGTGTGTAGTGAAAGATTCCTTTATATAACATTATACATAAAAACCAAATATTTCTCATAAAATCATGGGTGTTACATTCTACCCCCCTTAAAATGAATTTTTCCCTCGAAATTAATCACTTTGAAACAAACACATGAGGATACATCTCCCTCATCATATCCTCAAGTTCCCATGTATATTCTTCTAATTGGTGGTTCCTCCATAAAACATTCACCAAGCGAGTGGTCTTGTTCAGTAGGATTTTTTTTCAATGATCAAAAATCTCTATCGATTGTTCTTCATAAGAATGATCTTGCTCCAGTGATATAACTTCTGAGCTGAGTCATGTGAAGGATTCGGTATGTACTTTCTCAGGAGAGATACAAGGAACACATCATGTACCTGAGAGAGATTCGGTGGAAGCGGCAATTGGTAAGCTACCTTCCCACCACGATCCAGTATTTCAAAAGGACCAATATACCTAGGGTTCAACTGGCCCTTGTTTCCAAATCTCATTACTCTCTCCCAAGGAGATATTCGTAAGAACACTTTATCACCAACTTCAAATTCTAGGTCTTTTCATCGGTTATCATCATTACTTTTTTGTCGACTCTGAGATGTTCTTATGTGTTGTTGAATCTATCTGACCTTTTCTTCCATCTCATCAACAAGATCAGGTCCTAATAGCTCTCTTTCCCCAACTTCATCCCAGCAAGTTGGAGTCATGCATTTCATTCCATAGAGAGATTCATAAGGATACATCTGAATACTGGAGTGAAATATATTTTTATATTAAAATCCCACCAAATGTAGGTGTTGATCACAACCACCTTTTAAATACATTGAGAATGCTATTAACATATCTTATAGAGTTTGAATTGTTCTCATAGACTGACCATATTTCTGAGGATGATAAGCAATCCTGAAACTCAACTCTATATCTAGAGTATGCTAAATACTTCGCCAAAACATCGAGTTAAACCTCAGATCCAGATCAGATATAATGTAAAGTGGTAATCCATGAAATCTTACCACTTCCTTCACATATATCATTGCAAGCTGATCCTGAGAAAAATCATCTCTAATACCAATGAAGTGTGCCGACTTCGTAAGACGATCAACTATAACCCAAATAGCATTATTGCCTTTGGATGTTTTAAGAAGTCCAGTTACAAAGTCCATAGTGATGTTTTCCCATTTCCATTCAGGTATGGGTAATGGTTGTAACATCCCCTTAGATTTCTGTCTCTTAGCATTAACTTGCTAACAAACCAAGCACCGAGAGACATATTCAGCAACATCTATTTTCATGCCATCCCACAAAAAGTACTCTTTCAGGTCCCTATGCATCTTTGTGCTTCCAGGATGAATAGAGAATTAAGAACTATGAGCCTCGTCCAGTAACACCTTCTTTAATTCTGGGATTTGAGGAAGAAAAACCTGATTCCGGAACCTTATTATCCCATCACAATCAAGGTTGAATCCAGGAACATTTCTAACCTTCTTTTGTAACTCTACATCTTCTTTTTGTCCCTCTTTAATCTCTACATGTATAGATGGTTGAACATTCATTTGAAAAAGATAATATTTTCCCCTTCCATTATAATTCCAAGATACAAACTTTGTAAATCCATAAATATTGGATCTTTTGTGATCCTTATCATGGATAAGCTGGCATGGTCTTCCCAACTTAATGCGTCTGCCACCTTGTTTGCTTTCCCAGGCTGATAATGAATTGAGTAGTCATAGTCCTTAATCAACTCAAACCATTTATTTGGCGCACATTCATCTCCTTTTGTGTAAAAATATACTTTATACTTTTAAGATCAGTATAAATATCACAACTTTCACCATAAAGATAATGCCTCCAAATCATTAATGCAACGATTACAGCAGCTAACTCCAAATCCTGAGTTGGGTAATTTTGCTCATGTATTTTTAACTATCGTGAGGAATAAGCTATCACCATATCATTTTACATAAGAACACACCCCAATACATTCTTGGATGCATCACTATAGATCACAAACCGTTCTCCACTACAAGGTAGTGTAAGCACAGGTGCACTGGATAAACTTGTTTTCAACTCCTTGAAATTCTCTTCACGATTCTCCTTCCACACAAACATAACTTTTTTTCGAGTCATCCTAGCGATTGTATTAGATAATTGTGAACAATCTTTCACAAGATGTCGATAATATCAAGCCAAAACAAGAAAACTCTTGATATCTGTTATTGTTGTTGGTCTCGATCATCTTTTGATAACCTCTGTCTTTGCTAGATCCATAGATATCCCCTCTTTTGAGATTATGTGACCAAAAAATTAAACTTTTTGAAGCCAAAATTCCCACTTGATAAATTTGGAATAAAGAATCTACTTTTATAGGGTCTTTAATACAATTCTAATGTGATGTTCATGTTATTCATTACCCCTTGAATAGACCAGAATATCATATATGAAGAGTACCACAAACTGATCAAGATATTCTCTAAAGACTCTATTCATTAGATGCATGACGATAGTAGGGGCGTTAGTAAAACAAAATGGCCTAACTATTAAATCATAGTGTCCATACCTTGTATAGAAAGTTGTATTTGGTATATCATATTTTTTGAACCTTAATTAATGATACCCTAAACGATGATCAATCGTGGAAAATTATTGAGCTCTGCGTAGTTGGTCAAATAATCATCAATGCGTGGGAGATGATATTTGTTCTTGATAGTGATCTTGTTAAGTCCTCAAGAATCAATGCAGAGTTTCATTGTTACATCATTTATCTTAACAAACCGAACATATGATCCCCAAGGTGACACACTAAGGCATATGAAACCATTATCAAGATTCTCTTGGATTTGCTTCTTTAATTCCTGCAACTCAATTGGGTCCATTATATAAGGTGTCTTTGAAATGGGCACAACACTCGGTATGAGTTCAATTGAAAACCGGACTTCACGATTTGGTGGAAGTCCTAGAAATTCCTCTAGAAAGACATCATCAAACTCCTGTACAATTGGATTATTCTTAAACATGATTTTCTCACCAACCATTTGAGATAAATAACCGTCATTTAGTGGAATCAAGACCCATAAGATGGATGAAATTTCCACCGGAAGGTTATGTTCATCCTTGTATCGATAGATGATCATATATTGATCTGTAATATAAAATGTGACTTCCCTTCATTGGAAATTGATATGAGCTCCATATAATGAAATCTAATCCATGCCAAGAACCACATCAAATTCCACTATAGGAAGGATCACAAGATTTGCATGAAGCACTTTCCCACAAACTTCAATCGGAGAAGAATTATAAACATTTGATGTGACTGTTGTTCCATTATGGGTTCTTACAGCTAACTCAACATCTAATTGTTGAGGTAATATGGCGATACCATTAGAAAATTCTTCAGAAATAAAATAGTGGGTGGATCCATAATCAAATAAAACATTTTCTACTTTAGAGTGGATTTTAAGTGTACCTTTCACCACTTTGTTATCGTAATCCACATCGTTGATAGAAATTGGATGTGACATTCATTTCTCTTTAGCCTTAAGAGTTTTTTGGCGTCGATCATCATAAATGACCATTGTATTAAGGAAATTATTAGCATAATGCCCCCATTTCCTTGCACTTGTAATATTGAAGTGTTGGAGGTGCACTTTGTGTAGCATTTTCTTTGTTCACATCATTATACATATTCTTCCCATCATTGCGGCATTCAAATGCCCTATGACCATCTTTTCCACATTTGAAACATTTACTTGTCCCTTTAAGAAAACTCCTTCCATGTTTCTTTCCACACTTTGAGAATAAGGGAAAAATCATCTTCTTTTCAGTGTTCTCTTTAGAATTTCCTTTGAATTCCATTTTCCTCTTCTTATCATACACATATGACTGATGGGTTACTCCAATCTCCATCTCAACCTTGAGAGCACATCGAACTATTTCGTCGTAGCTATTAAAGCCCCTTATGGCTAACACCCTTCGAAGACATGGTTTTAAGAAACTGAAGAAACGATCGATCTTACTCTCAGGTTGTATAATAATCCCATAAGATTACCTTGCAAGTCTTGATAAATATTCTTCGTAGGTACCAACAGATTCATCAACCTTTTGTTTTAGTTCACAATACTCCTTCTCCATTTCTGTTCGAAAAATATGAGGGAAGTACTTATTGCCAAATATGTTCTGGAACTCAACCCATTCCATGGACTCATTTTAATTTATTGGACTTGTATTCTTGATAAGATTACACCATTTATCATATTCACCTTCCAAATGGTAAATTGATAAGATGACTTTATCGTGTTTAGAACATTGAAGAAATGAAAATATCTTTTCAGTAGTACTGATCCATTTTTCAGTAACTAATGGATCAGAAGACCCACTAAATGAGGGTGGACGAAGCCTCATGATGGATTCAACAGAATGGTGCTCCTTCATTTGCTCATTTGGAAATCCTACATGATTCATAGCTTGATAAATTTGTGTGAGCATGGCTACAAGAATTTTCATTCAAGCTCCCATGACTTTTGGTTTCTCAGGGTGACAATAATTGCATTTCCCGCTGCATTCAGCATTAACACGGTTCCTTCAGGTTCCGGCCATTTACTAATACCAATAAACATAGTGTGATAAACACTAATCATAATAGAAAAAACACATAATCAGGAATAAAATTTCACGCTTTAGGTCTTATCATAGGTTATTCATGACCATTTGTAAAAAACTACGTTTTTTCCTATGGTTAGAAATATCATTAGGGTTCTTACTAAGTCATTCACATCCTTCTTTCCAAAGGTTGACTATACCCTTCCTCTGATACCAACTATAATGACCCATAATTTACATACATTGTTATTACTTCATAATCAGAGCTTAATTGTTACAACATATAACAAAACCGTGGTAGGACCGTATAGGGATAATGTCTTTAGAAGCTGAGAAAACATAAACAACTATTTCATAAAGAATCTACATTGTCTCCTGTTTATTTCATCATATATAGAGTTCCTTTTGGAATATCCTACTTAATAACCTTATATCTAATCTGGGGAAATAAAACATACAAAAGTGTGACCGCAAATGCTCAGTAAGGGAAAACAATGGAAATCTAATATTCATAAGAACATAACATTTCAAAAATCGTAACCTACAAAAGAGATCATAATATCATAACATGGGATAAATCATAGTAGTAAAATGTAATCCCAATAATGATAACATAAAACATGAAACGTTGTGGCATACACACATAATCATAGATAATCATTTCATAGTAGTCAAGACTCATTTCCAAGACTATCTTAGCAGACAAAGTCCATTTGTGAATCGAGTTCACTCCTCGTATCATTCCTATATCACTGAACAATATTAACCTTCCGTTCTAGCCATTTCCATCTTATGAGATATAAATCTTTACCCAATGCATTGGTGGGAGATATAGGTCCCACCCTTCTCAAAATGATACCATTATTATGTGTTCCACAAGATCATAAATCATACATCATAGCATAACCCATGTAATAAAAATGGGATTCTTAAACATCATTCCATCATAACATAATCCATAAAAGATAAAAGTACATCATAATATTAATTCCATCATAATATAATCAAATAAATGTAAAAATAGGTATATAAATAGAATGCTACTTTTTTCTTATATGGAAAATAATTTTGATAAAACACTAGAACTCCATTCTTAAGGAAAATATCCTTTCTACTTAAAAAACATTTTTCTTTTCTTAACATGTCATACAATTTTAAAAAGATGTTGATTAAAAATATAATTGAAAACAATTAAAGGATGTTTCGTGGAAATAATTTTCTATGAAATCATAAAAATCCATTCATTCAATATATGTTTAAAAAAAATCTTCTCGTACATTGGAAGAAAAACTAAAAGTGTATCTCGTACATAAAACAAAAAATATTCCTTTCACATCATTAACTAAAAATCCACCAATATGTAAAATTGGATTTAAAAAATTTTAGGAGGATAGAAATATTATTACATATTGAGTAAACATGGATGTGGATGATAAATATTCCCCATTAAATACCGAAGTATAAGCAATCTTGGATAAAAATTGAGATTGCGAGATTTTCCATTATCTTAGGTCCAATATACTTTTCACGTGTCCGAACCACCTGTATGATGATTTAAATAATATCATTGACTTATTCCAGAATCATACTCATTGTTATTATATCATATATCCTCATATTCTTAGCTTCTTATTAGTAATATTTCATTTCTACTTGTTATTCAGATGTTTATTGATTTATATTTTTATGCAAGTTTTGTCGAATAAATTATTATTGTTATTATTTAGGTTTTAGATACCTCATTTCTAGAATGGTAATAGTGTAATATATATCATATTTACTCATTCAATTAATTTATATAATTATTATTCAATGAATATCATGTAGAACGAGTCGCATCACATCGTGGAGACGGTAGGACGTACGTGTGCACGAGCGATGCTATCGTTCCCAGTATGGTGGAATTGTATTGAAGTGTATGTATACCATTTCAGAATCAATATCACTTTAAAATAATAATATATTGTTATTCTTTACACCATTATACCTATCCATTTAAGGTGTTGGTGGAAAACGGATTACACCACGGCGTGGAGACAGTATTCCGTACGTATGTACGCGCGGTGATTTCATTTTCCATATGATGGATAGAAGGTGAAATAGGGTTTTTTCATATTTATAATAACATATCAGTATATGAGTGATACTGATGTTATTATATAATAATGAAACAACTAAATAAGAGGAAGGAGAAGATGAAATAAATTTTAAACAATCGGTAACAGACATTACCTCTTCTTTGTAGCGCTTCTTCTTAACCTCCTCTTATGGAACTAAAGATCTCATTTGAAGAATAAAAGGAACTATATGATTTTTCTAGGGAAGTGTATAAGAGAAATTGGAAGGCTTTTTCTGAAATTGAAGGCTCAATGTGGTGTGAGGAGGAGAGGGAGGAGGTGTCCTTTTAGAAGGGAGGAGAGGGGAACCTTAGGAAATACTTAAAATATTATTTTATTATAAATTCATATTGGGGTTTTAATAGCTCTAAATTGATTTATTTCAAAGATAAGGTGGGTATTGGTCGAAATACTCTCACCAAATAGATTTTAGTCATGTTTTGTTCAATATTTTAACCTTATCATTTACATTTAACTGGAAGTTAAATAATTTTACTTTTACCATGTCTTCTTGTTCTCGTACGCTCTTTAGTTAATAAACTTACTATAACAAGCCAATATAATCCCAAATTTTTCATTATTAATATATATATATATATCCTTATCTATGAAATTTGGAATAACCTTATATTTTTGTAATAAAATATCCATTAATAATATAATATTTGTTTTAAAAACTATTTTATGTCATTCTTGATACTATTTGGTAATTGATTTTTGGGAAAATCATAACAACATGATTACTTCGAAATTTTTTATTAAATCAATACTAACATGTCATGTTAACCTATAAAATTAGTTTAATTCATAAAAATTCTCAAATTTATTTTATATGGGTATTTATAATATCAATTATGTTAATATTTCTTTAATAAGGAAATTAATGCATCATCATTGGGTCCTAAATAAATTAAATTTTATAATGTCTAAAAATTATAAATAAAATACGATTATGTAGGAAATAATTTTATATTTCTAATGAATATTTATAGTCTAATTTAGTTTATGTATAACCCTATATTAAAAAGGTTTTATTTATTAAACATTGATTTTAACAATTTTAACTCTTCTTTAAATAAAATAATAATAAATGTCCTAATCTAATCCAAGTGGACCTAAATTATCATATTTTATTCCTAAGGTTGTTTTTGGTCGAATTAAACTTATCTAATAGTATTATGACATCTGTTAGGGTAATAATAATATCATTTTGAACATTAATTACCCTATATACTTTTAACCGTGGTAAAAAAAATTTAAAATTTACTATTCACAAAAAATTATTTTTATCTTCTTAAACCACTTTTTAATCCTTGATATTAACCATGTCTCTTGGATTTTTGAAATTCCACTGAAAGAAGTGGTAAAATTATGTATTATGTATATTTAGAAATTCTCAAAAGAGGTGGGTAAAAGACGGTGAAAAGTTCAATAAACATTTTATATATCTAAAATTATTATAAAATGACACCAATGAATTACATTGAAGATATATAGGTATTATGTATCAATTTTGACCTAAATTATATTTAAATAAAATAAATAATTATTTATATAAAATGTCATTTTTTAATTAGAAACCCCGTGTTTTCACTATTCATCAAAAAATTAAATGTTCTTAGAAAAATACCCAAAATTCACCATAGGTTAATTTCGACATTCCGAATCCAAAAATGATTTCCATTTTGAAAGTTAAAATTTATAAAATTTTAAAAATTGGGTATTATTATTCATAACGGCTAGTTTATATAATAATTTAATAACATATCATTGTTTAGTGAAACTCAGTATTGTGTACAACACAAGCTATCGAGGAAGGTTGATCTTGCGTATAACGCAAGACAAGACAGTGTTGTGTGTTGTGAAAGATTCCTTTATATAACATTATACATAATAACAAAATATTTCTCATAAAATCTCGGGTGTTACATTCTACCCCCCTTAAAATGAATTTCGCTTTTGAAATTCTTCACATTGAAACAAACACATGAGGATACATGTACCTAATCATATCTTCAAGTTCCCTTGTAGCTTATTCTAATTGGTGGTTTCTCTATAAAACATTCACCAAGTGAGTGGTCTTTATAAGGCCCCATCCTTAAACCTTACTTAATCTTGAGTTATTACAAGATTACACATTGAGGATCTTTTCAGGTTTAGAGTTTTAGATAATTAGATCATGAAACATTCATTACATTCCACATTTAAACAAAGTGGTTACATAAAAGACAATATTCATTCTTCCCATCAACGGAAACCTATTTTAAATTAAACACAGATTCTTTCTTGACACATCCTTGACACTATCATCACATCATGTACCTTTCCCTTGACCTGTGAAAAACATTTCAAAAACTTGGGATGAACATAAAAAGCTCAGTAAGGGTTATAAAAATATGGAAAGGAAACATGAGTTCATATATACATAAGAATGAAATCATACTTTACCCATAAAACAAAGGCACTTTCATACCTCATCAAACCACGAATAAATCATAGAAAGCATAAGACAAAAAGGTGACTTGAGGCATTCATAACATTCTTACGTAGGGAGTAACCCTATTGGATACGTTTGGAATACCCATCACAGTATATTCCCTAAATCTCTTCGGAGAAACCTTAACGTTTCACTCCTTCGCGTTACCCAATGCATTGGAGAGCTATAACGGGCTCACCCGCCCTTAGTTTATCACGGAACCACCCGTTCTTCATAACAATGCCCAAGGACCATAACATAATCATATCACATAAAACATGAATAAAGGAAACATAACATTTCCACATTTCAATCACAATATAACATTTTAGGATATTGAAATAATGAACCCATTCAAAAAGAAACCATTTCCAAAACCATTTAAAACATTTAATAAAGAGATTTTTGAATCAAAGTGTCCCATACCACCTTGAAGCTTTTAACATTTTAAGCCATTAATATCCATATAAATAAATCCTTAAAACCATTTTGAAAACATGGATATTAATAAGAACAAATAATTAAAACATTTAAAACGATATTTTGGTTAAAGGGGTTTTACCAAAATTAGAGACACTTGAATACAATAATCGAGGAATAACATTTAGTCAGAACTTTATAATATCATGAGAATAAAAGGATTCATGATATAATACTCCAAAGGACAGTATATACACCATATAAGAGTGAATTGGTGCATAACAACAATGAACCTTCAATATAAATGTCAAATGTGATGAAATCCCTTATAAAGAAGGTATCCTTAAATTAAGGATAAATCAATATCAAAATTATGTGTGACAAATATAAATACACCCAATATAATTGTATATTAAGTGTAAAACAATAAAAGGTCATTCACACATATTCAGAGGATGACATATTCAATGACTACATGTTGAACCCAAAGAAATCGAAATTGGGTTAAAAAGTTCCCTTGACAGCCTAACGGCATCACATCAAAATGAGTTGATGAGAGATAAAAAGTGTATCTCATCACTTGGACAAAAAATTCACATCAATGAGGATATATGAGAACATATCCCAACATAACAATATGTAAATTAAAAGACCCAATAAAAGAAGTCTTTTAAAAAAGAAGAGGGTGAAAGGTCCCCTTACCGACTTGGGTAACTTTCGAAAAGTACACCCCATTGAAGAAGTGTCATACAATGAATATGTAAATACCCATAAATGGAATTATATTACAAAAGGAGTGTAATAATGGGTAGTACATAAACCACTCAAAGGAAATTGTGCCAAATGTAGCATAAATCTCACGGGAATAAAAGTGAGATGAAACATCTCTTACGGAAACTCGGCAGCCTAACGGCGCCACTTAAAACTTCCAAAAAGGATTGATGAGAGGAAATAGGGTCTCTAATCTTATGAACATAATAAGTACAGTGGGAGTAATATAAAATAACATCCCAGTCATAAGAAATATGAGCTTAAAAGAAATGACATAAAAGAGTGTACTTAAAAAGAAAGAGAGGAGTAGGATCCCTTACCTCGGGTCCGACTTGACTCGATCGTTCTTTAATCTCCTGAATAATAAACTTGAGTTAATTTCTACTTCCTTAAGAACCTTTTTCAAGTTAATTATTCCTTTTATACCACTTATTACCATGTCATAAACATTATGTAATCATTTAAGTTAATAATATTTGTTTTGCCGATATTTGGTTCTTAAGTCGAAAGTGGACTTCTTACAATTACATGTTGTTCGTGTGGCCAAATGTTTATTATTTCCAGAATTGTATTCATGATGTAGATATCATATATGTCATATATATCCAGTACATTCATGCATTTATAACATTACATAATCATTTAGAGGTAAGAAATGAAATGCACCGTTCATGGAGACGGTAAGCCGTACGTACGCATGAACGCTACTTTCATTTCTATTTCGTATTTTATAGAATGGAATAATAATTATATAAAGGTATATTATAATTCCAGTATAATATCATATATAATATCATATTTCCATCCTTTATACATCCCACATATGGTATTTAACGAATCAAATCACTTTGAGGGGGCGGTAGTCCGCACTTTCTTAAATGAAGATATCGCGTATACCCATAATGGAAGCCATAAAGGTAAGACAAAAATTAAAAATATAGAAGCATAAGGAAAACATAAACATATTATATATCATATATAAAAATAGTGACATCATAATGGCCACCTTTGAAGGTGTTAAATGAGTATTGAACAATCATCGTTTCGGGAGGCAGAATTTCACCATCCTTGGAAACCGTATGTTCTTTAACCATTTGATGTAGTTGTGTGAGAGTTTAGCTCGAATAAATCTTATAACAACATCCTAGTATATTTAAGATACTGTTGTTGTTACAAAAAAAATAAATAAAAAGAGTTTAGGGGGTTGGAGAAGCAAAATAAAACAAATGAACATGAGAGAAAGATTTACCTTTAAAAGTGTAACTCCTTTTGATTTGAGCCTAAAGGCTTCCTTTGAAAGGATTCTGCCCAAAGGGAATCCTCTAGGATGAGGAGAGGGATAGAGAGAGAGTAAATGGGCAGGGGTTGGCCGAGCCAAAGGCTTGATGAGTGTGTGAAAAGAGGTAGAGGTGGGGGCCTTTTATAAGAGGAGAGGAGGGACACTTTTGGAAAGTAAAGAAATATTACTTTATTTGAAAATGTGTTTCGGTTTTAAAATGTCCCACATTGATATACTTCGTGTCTAAGGTTATAAAGGTTCGAAATCCACCCATACAATAAGTTTTGGACATGTGTAGTTCATAGATTTTACATTATCTTTCCATTTTATTTTAATCGTTAAATAATGATGTCATCACTGCATCATTATGATGTCATAAATAATTTTATTTATTTAATGTCTAAAAATTATAAAAAAATTACTATGATGTACGAAATCGTTTTAGCTTTCCAATGATAATTTATAATCAAAAATATGACTTTTATAACCCCACTTAAAAATTGTTTTAGTAAAACATATCATGTTTGTGTCAATTTTACTTTTACATTAAATAAAATGTTATTTATGTCATTTACCAACCAAAGTGTCTCCATGGGGTCCCCAAGTTGGCCCATGGCTTGTATTGGTCGGCCATGACTCAACCAATAAGTTTGGGACATGTGTCTAGGTCATTTCATATCATTAAAGCATTATTTATACCTTAAACTACACTAATTACCACTAATCGCGATTAAAAACTTAATAAGTTACTATTCACCAAAAAATTATTTTAATCTCATTGAACAACATTTTACATCTTAATGACAACCATGTATGTCGGATTTTTGAAATTCAAAACACATTAGTGGTTAACTTTCATTTAACTGAAAAATCAGTTTGCTTGATTACCACTTAGTGGTTTCACTATTCATCAAAAATTGATGTTTTTCAGAAAATTACCAAAACTTCACCCTAAGCTATATTTGATATTCCGAATTCAAAAATGAAGTCCGTTTTACAAAATTCAAAACATATTAGTCACATTAATTAATTTAATAATTAATTCCCGCTGTCAGAGCAAATAGCGTGTTTTTATAAAACAATAAGTATCAAAAGATTGACACTAGTTTAATTCTGATTTCAAAGTGAAATTAATTCCAACGACCACTATTGGATTTAATGGTAAAAATATTTTCTAATTTCACTTTAAAAACAATTCAAAATATAATATAATCATATAAATAAAGTAGATTAAAAAGAGGTTTTGAATTAAAATACAACATTTTACACTATTCATTAAAAAAATGAACATTATCGGAAAGATACCAAAAATTTACACAAAGTAAATTTTGATGTCCCGATTCTTAAGAAGAGTTTTATTTGGTAAAATAGAATGTATAAGAGTGAAAAAAACTATATTTAATGATGGTTCGCCATCAAAAGGCGATAAGTGAACCTTTAGTGAAAACTAGAGCATATATGCCTAAAATTGAATTCATTCCGTAATTTAAGCCTCTAGCCTTTATTGGATAAATGTAAAAACATTTAAAAACATATATAATCATATTTTAGTTATTTCTATCCATTCCAGCCAATACAACGGCTACATGTTAACTACCATTTAAAATAATATTATTAGAGTGCAATGTAAGATTCCCAAGAAACTCGTTGTTGCGTGTTGGGTACGCCATCGAGCATAGCGTCCCCTTTAAAGTCATATTAATATTTTATTCACAAATAGGGATAAATATGAAAATTTCATATTCTTTATTTACCTGGGTTGTTACATCCTTCCCCCCTTTTGGGAATTGCGTCCTCGCAATTTTAAAATTGCGCTTGGAAACATCCTTGAAAGTCCCACATCGGAACAAGAGTTGGTAAAACAAACACTTTAAAATAAAGAGAGATAAGTATAAAGGTCACCCAAGTTAACCCATACTAGGATTCCAAGTATGAAAATATGGACATGGAGGAAAAAACAAAGGGTCGTGTTCTGATGGAGAGTGATAGAAAACATGTTTAGGAGAAAGTTAACCATGAGAAAATCACAAACTTGTGATGGGTTAAACGGTATTCGATTCCCCAGTAGGGAAAGTTAATAGACAACATTTTTGTTTTAAGTTACTTTTTATTGAGGAATTTATTCATAAGGAAACATAATCACTTTTCATATTGACTTTCTACTTTTATTAGATTCCTTAAACAAACTCATATTTTCTCCAAAAGACGAGTATTTAGGAAGACTTGTTCACATTAAGAGTACTATAATCAACTTCTAGAGAATCACCTAATCCACAAAATAGAACTATATACTTCCCATGTCTTTAGACTTTAACCAAAACCAAAACCAAAAAGGATAGTACAAGATCAGATAATCCAGAAAAGGATAACCCTTTATAAAAAGAAAATCTATTCTTAATCTCCAAAATTTGTCCAACAAAACCCAAAGTTCAACGAGGACCATTAGATAAATAATTTGTCCATAAAATTCTTCAAAGTAAACCAAAATAAGATTGAAACCCAAATATTTGAAGGATTTAGTCACATAGTCTTCCAAGTTAAATCGTAACATTTATCTCCAAACAACATCAGTTGCTCCTAAAGTCTCGTATTGAAAAGTAATTAACCTAATCACATATCCTCCATGATAGGATAATCGTTTTCATAAATAACCCAAAATCAACTTACTCTTAATTAATAAAATCATATAACTAGAAAGAATCAGTCAAACTAACCAGGGACTTCATGTAGTCCAGTGGTAGGCGATAAATACCAGTCGCACTTTGGTTGTGGGTTCGATTCCCGCAGCTTTGTCCGACACGACGGGTAGTCACACGGTCTGCGTGTTGTCCCTTTTTCCAAAACTATATAATTCTTAAATCATTCCCCAAAATGAGATAAAATCTTCAAGAATAATCATAACATATTTTAACCTCAAGTTTATCTCATTCCTTTCATTTTCCATCATATCATAGAGTAACCCATAATTACCTAAAAATTAAGTATCATATAAACCCTAATGGTTACCTTAATAATTATTACCTGAATTTCCACATCGAATTGGCCATCTCGTATATGATGCATTAGAGAACTCACCAAGGTTGAAGTGGTTGATCATGAATCCTTGATAGTTTGTTTAGAACAACTATGAGATTCCTCATTGAATCCCCCATCTCATCCAGTATCTTAATTAGAGAACCACCACAGTTTCCTTGAAACCCATTGTCACTTTGGTGCCTTCTAGATCCAGCCATTTACTAAAACCAAAAAGGTCAGTGTGAGTATATCAACAAAACCATCATGTACTAATGAAGAAGGTAAACACTAAGATACACTTACTCATTCACTTTATCTAAAACTAGGACTCTTTCTGAAATCCTAACCATTATGGTTATGTCACTTATGCTTAAAGAATACCCTAACCTCTAAAGTTATCTAAACCGACCTTTGATACCAACTATAAGGCCCCAGCCTTAAACCTTACTTAATCTTGAGTTATTACAAGATTACACATTGAGGATCTTTTCAGGTTTAGAGTTTTAGAGAATTAGATCATGAAACATTCATTACATTCCACATTTAAACAAAGTGGTTACATAAAAGACAATATTCATTCTTCCCATCAACAGAAACCTATTTTAAATTAAACATAGATTCTTTCTTGACACATCCTTGACATTATCATCACATCATGTACCTTTCCCTTGACCTGTGAAAAACATTTCCAAAACATGGGATGAGCATAAAAAGCTCAGTAAGGGTTATAAAAATATGGAAAGGAAACATGAGTTCATATATACATAAGAATGAAATCATACTTTACCCATAAAACAAAGGCACTTTCATACCTCATCAAACCATGAATAAATCATAGAAATCATAAGACAAAAAGGTGACTAGAGGCATTCATAACATTCTTACGTAGGGAGTAACCCTCTTGGTTACGTTTGGAATACAAATCACAGTATATTCCCTAAATCTCTTCGGAGAAACCTTAACGTTTCACTCCTTCGCGTTACCCAATGCATTGGAGAGCTATAACGGGCTCACCCGCCCTTAGTTTATCACGGAACCACCCGTTCTTCATAACAATGCCCAAGGACCATAACATAATCATATCACATAAAACATGAATAAAGGAAACATAACATTTCCACATTTCAATCACAATATAACATTTTAGGATATTGAAATAATGAAACCATTCAAAAAGAAACCATTTCCAAAACCATTTAAAACATTTAATAAAGAGATTTTTGAATCAAAGTGTCCCATACCACCTTGAAGCTTTTAACATTTTAAGACATTAATATCCATATAAATAAATCCTTAAAACCATTTTGAAAACATGGATATTAATAAGAACAAATAATTAAAACATTTAAAACGATATTTTGGTTAAAGGGTTTTTACCAAAATTAGAGACACTTGAATACAATAATCGAGGAATAACATTTAGTCAGAACTTTATAATATCATGAGAATAAAAGGATTCATGATATAATACTCCAAAGGACAGTATATACACCATATAAGAGTGAATTGGTGCATAACAACAATGAACCCTCAATAGAAATGTCAAATGTGATGAAATCCCTTATAAAGAAGGTATCCTTAAATTAAGGATAAATCAATATCAAAATTATGTGTGACAAATATAAATACACCCAATATAATTGTATATTAAGTGTAAAACAATAAAAGGTCATTCACACATATTCAAAGGATGACATATTCAATGACTACATGTTGAACCCAAAGAAATCGAAATTGGGTTAAAAAGTTCCCTTGACAGCCTAACGGCATCACATCAAAATGAGTTGATGAGAGATAAAAAGTGTATCTCATCACTTGGACATAAAATTTACATCAATGAGGATATATGAGAACATATCCCAACATAACAATATGTAAATTAAAAGACCCAACAAAAGAAGTCTTTTAAAAAAGAAGAGGGTGAAAGGTCCCCTTACCGACTTGGGTAACTTTCGAAAAGTACACCCCATTGAAGAAGTGTCATACAATGAATATGTAAATACCCATAAATGGAATTATATTACAAAAGGAGTGTAATAATGGGTAGTACATAAACCACTCAAAGGAAATTGTGGCAAATGTAGCATAAATCTCACGGGAATAAAAGTGAGATGAAACATCTCTTACGGAAACTCGGCAGCCTAACGGCGCCACTTAAAACTTCCAAAAAGGATTGATGAGAGGAAATAGGGTCTCTCATCTTATGAACATAATAAGTACAGTGGGAGTAATATAAAATAACATCCCAGTCATAAGAAATATGAGCTTAAAAGGAATGACATAAAAGAGTGTACTTAAAAAGAAAGAGAGAAGTAGGATCCCTTACCTCGGGTCCGACTTGACTCGATCGTTCTTTAATCTCCTGAATAATAAACTTGAGTTAATTTATACTTCCTTAAGAACCTTTTTCAAGTTAATTATTCCTTTTATACCACTTATTACCATGTCATAAACATTATGTAATCATTTAAGTTAATAATATTTGTTTTGCCGATATTTGGTTCTTAAGTCGAAAGTGGACTTCTTACAATTACATGTTGTTCATGTGGCCAAATGTTTATTATATACAGAATTGTATTCATGATGTAGATATCATATATGTCATATATATCCAGTACATTCATGCATTTATAACATTACATAATCATTTAGAGGTAAGAAATGAAATGCACCGTTCATGGAGACGGTAAGCCGTACGTACGCATGAACGCTACTTTCATTTCTATTTCGTATTTTATAGAATGGAATAATAATTATATAAAGGTATATTATAATTCCAGTATAATATCATATATAATATCATATTTCCATCCTTTATACATCCCACATATGGTATTTAACGAATCAAATCACTTTGAGGGGGCGGTAGTCCGCACTTCCTTAAATGAAGATATCGCGTATACCCATAATGGAAGCCATAAAGGCAAGACAAAAATTAAAAATACAGAAGCATAAGGAAAACATAAACATATTATATATCATATATAAAAATAGTGACATCATAATGGCCACCTTTGAAGGTGTTAAATGAGTATTGAACAATCATCATTTCGGGAGGCAGAATTTCACCATCCACGGAAACCGTATGTTCTTTAACCATTTGATGTAGTTGTGTGAGAGTGTAGCTCGAATAAATCTTATAACAACATCCTAGTATATTGAATATACTGTTGTTGTTACAAAAAAAATAAATAAAAAGAGTTTAGGGGGTTGGAGAAGCAAAATAAAACAAATGAACATGAGATAATGATTTACCTTTTAAAGTGTAACTCCTTTTGATTTGAGCCTAAAGGCTTCCTTTGAAAGGATTATGCCCAAAGGGAATCCTCTAGGATGAGGAGAGGGATGGAGAGAGAGTAAATGGGCAGGGTTTTGCCGAGCCAAAGGCTTGATGAGTGTGTGAAAAGAGGTAGAGGTGGGGGCCTTTTATAAGAGGAGAGGAGGGACACTTTTGGAAAGTAAAGAAATATTACTTTATTTGAAAATGGGTTTCGGTTTTAAAAGGTCCCACATTGATATAATTCGTGGATAAGGTTATAAAGGTTCGAAATACACCCATCCAATAAGTTTTGGACATGTGTAGTTCATAGATTTTACATTATCTTTCCATTTTATTTTAATCATTAAATAATGATGTCATCACTGCATCATTATAATGTCATAAATAATTTAATTTATTTAATGTCTAAAAATTATAAAAAAATACTATGATGTACGAAATCTTTTTAGCTTTCCAATTAATATTTATTATCAAAAATATGACTTTTATAACCCCACTTAAAAATTGTTTTAGTAAAACATATCATGTTTGTGTCAATTTTACTTTTACATTAAATAAAATGTTATTTATGTCATTTACCAACCAAAGTGTCTCCATTGGGTCCCCAAGTTGGACCATGTCTTGTCTTGGTCGGCCATGACTCAACCAATAAGTTTGGGACATGTGTCTAGGTCATTTCATATCATTAAAGCATTATTTATACCTTAAACTACACTAATTACCACTAATCGCGATTAAAAACTTAATAAGTTACTATTCACCAAAAAATTATTTTAATCTCATTGAACCACATTTTACATCTTAATGACAACCATGTATGTCGGATTTTTGAAATTCAAAACACATTAGTGGTAAACTTTCATTTAACTGAAAAATCAGTTTGCTTGATTACCACTTAGTGGTTTCACTATTCATCAAAAATTGATGTTTTTCAGAAAATTACCAAAACTTCACCCTAAGCTATATTTGATATTCCGAATTCAAAAATGAAGTCCGTTTTAAAAAATTCAAAACATATTAGTCACATTAATTAATTTAATAATTAATTCCCGCTGTCAGAGCAAATAGCGTGTTTTTATAAAACAATAAGTATCAAAAGATTGACACTAGTTTAAGTCTGATTTCAAAGTGAAATTAATTCCAACGACCACTATTGGATTTAATGGTAAAAATATTTACTAATTTCAATTTAAAAATAATTCAAAATATAATCTAATCATATAAATAAATTAGATTAAAAAGAGGTTTTGAATTAAAATACAACATTTTACACTATTCATTAAAAAAATGAACATTATCGGAAAGATACCAAAAATTTACACAAAGTAAATTTTGATGTACCGATTCTTAAGAAGAGTTTTATTTGGTAAAATAGAATGTATAAGAGTGAACAAAACTATATTTAATGATGGTTCTCCATCAAAAGGCGATAAGTGAACCTTTAGTGAAAACTAGGGCATATATGCCTAAAATTGAATTCATTCCGTATTTTAAGCCTCTATCCTTTATTGGATAAATGTAAAAACATTTAAAAACATATATAATCATATTTTAGTTATTTCTATCCATTCCCGCTAATACAACGACTACATGTTAACTACCATTTAAAATAATATTATTAGAGTGCAATGTAAGATTCCCAAGAAACTCGTTGTTGCGTGTTGGGTACGCCATCGAGCATAGCGTCCCCTTTAAAGTCATATTAATATTTTATTCACAAATAGGGATAAATATGAAATTTTCATATTCTTTATTTACCTGGGGTGTTACAGTCTTGTTCCGTAGGATTTTTTTTCTATGATCTTGAATCTCTATCGGTTGTTCTTCATAAGAAAGATCTTTCTCCAGCGATAAAACTTATGAGCTATGTACATGTGAAGGATTGGGTGTGTACTTTCTCAGGTGAGATACATGGAACACATCATGAACTTCAGAGAGATTCAGTGGAAGCGCTAATCAGTAAGCTACCTTCCCAACATGATCCAGTATTTCAAAAGGACCAATATAACTAGGGCTCAGCTTGCCCTTCTTTCCAAATCTCATTACTCTCTTCCAAGGAGATATTCGTAAGAACACATTGTCACCCACTTAAAACTCTAGGTATTTTCTTCAGTTATTAGCATAACGTTTTTTTCAACTCTGAGCTGCTCTTACGTGTTGCTAAATAGATCTGACCCTTTCTGCCATCTCATCAACAAGATCAGGTCCAAATAGCATTCTTTCCCCAACTTCATCCAAACAAGTTGGAGTCATGCATTTCCTTCCATAGATAGCTTCATAAGGAGCCATCTGAATACTGGAGTGAAAGATATTATTATAAGAAAATTTTCCCAATTTTAGTTGTTGATCCCAACCACCTTTGAAATCTATAGAGAAAGCTCTTAACATATCTTCTAGAGTTTGAATTGTTCTCTCAGACTGACCGTCTGTCTAAGGATGATAAGGAGTGATGAAACTCAACTCTGTATCTAGAGTATGATGAAGACTTCGCCAGAACATCGAGTTAAACGTTGGATCCTGACCAGATATAAAGTAAAGTGGTACTTAGTGCAATCTTACCACTTCCTTCACATATGTCATGGAATGCTAATCAAGAGAGAAATCTTCTCTAATAGCAATAAAGTTTGCCGACATCGCAAGACGATCAACTATAACTCAGATAGCATTATTTCCTTTAAATGTTTTTGGAAGTCCTATGACAAAGTAAATAGTGATGATTTCCCATTTCCTTTTGGGTATGGGTAATTGTTGTAACATCCCCTTAGATTTCTGTCTCTCAACATTAACTTGATGACAAACCAAGTGTCGAGAGACATATTCAGCAACATCTCCATTCATGCCATCCCACCAGGAGTACTCTTTTAGGTCCTTATACATCTTCATGCTTCCAGGATGAATAGAGAATGATGAACTATGAGCCTCATCTAGTAGCTCCTTCATTAATTCTGGGATGGGAGGAACACAAACCTGATTCCTGAACCTTATTATCCCATCATAATCAAGGTTGAATTCAAGAACATTTCTCACCTTCTTTTGTAACTCTACATCTACTTTCTTCTCCACTTTAATCTTCACATGTATAGATAGTTGAACATTTTTTTGAGAAAGATAAGATTTTTCCCCTTCTATTATAATTCCATGATCCATCCTTTTAAAATCCATAAATATTAGATCTTTTTTGATCCTCATCATGGATAAGCTGGCATGGTCTTTTCGAATTAATTTGAATTCCACCTTGTTTGCTTTCCTATGGTGATAATGAATTGAGTAGTCGTAGTCCTTAATCAACTCTAACCATCTTCTTTGGCGCATATTCAGCTCCTTTTGTGTGAAAATATACTTTAAACATTTATGATCTGTATAAATATCACACATTTCACCATAAAGATAATGCCTCCAAATCATTAATTCAAAGATTACTATAGCCAACTCCAAATCATGAGTTGGGTAATTTTTCACATGGATTTTCAACTGTCGTGTGGCATAAGATATCACCATGTCGTTTTGCATTAGAACACACCCCAGTCCATTCTTGGATGCATCACTGTAGATCAGAATCCTTTCTCCACTTCAAGGTAGTGTGAGCACAGTTTCACTGGATAACCTACTTTTCAAATCCTTGTAATTCTCATCACACTCCTCCATCCACACGAAATTAACTCCTTTTCGAGTCAACATCGTGAGTGGATTAGATAATCATGAAAACTCATTAACAAAATGTCGATTATATCCATCCAAACCAAGAAAAATCATGATATCAGTTACTATTGTTGGTCTCGACCATCTTTCGATAACCTATGTCTTTGCTGGATCCACAGATATCCCATCTTTTCAGATTATTTGACCCAAAAATGAAACATTTTGAAGCCAAAATTCACACTTGGTAAATTTGGCATAAAACATATCCTTTCATAGGGTCTTTAATACAATTCTCAAGTGATCTTAATTTTCATCATTTTTCTTTGAATAGACAATAATATCTTCTATAAGGACTACAAAAAACTAATTAAGATAGTCTCTAAAGACTCTATTCATTAGATCCATGAAGATAGTAGGGGCATTAGTAAGACCAAATGGCATCACTATAAAATCATAGTGTCCATACCTTGTACAGAAATCCGCCTTTGGTATATCATCTTTTGTGAACCTTAATTAATGATACTCTGAACGAAGATCAATCATGGAAAAGTATTGAGCCCCGCGTAGTTGGTCAAATAAGTCATCAATGTGTGGGAGATGATATTTGTTCTTGATAGTGATCTTGTTAAGTTCTAGATAATCAATGAAGAGTCTCATTGATCCATCTTTATTCTTAAAACACAGAACATGTGCTCCCCATGGTGACATACTAGGGTGTATGAATCCCTTATTAAGATTCTCTAGGATTTGCTTCTTTAATTCTTGCAACTCAATTGGGGCCATTCTATAAGGTGTCTTTGAAACGGTAATTGCTCCTAGTATGAGTTCAATGGAAAACTGAACCTCACGAATTGGTGGAAGACCTGTAAATTCTTCTAGAAATACATCATCAAACTCCAATACAATGGAAATATTCTTAATTGTGAGATTCTCACAAACCATTTGAGATAAATATCCTCAATTTAGTGAAATCAAGACACATAAGATGGAATATATTTCCACTGGAAGGTTATGTTCATCCTTGAATCGATAGACATTGATATATTGATCTGAAATATGAAATGTGACTTCCCTTATTTGGCAATTGAAATGAGCCCCATATAAAGAAATCCAATCCATGTCAAGAATCACATCAAATTCCGCTATAGGAAGGATCACAGGATTTTCAGGAAGCGCTTTCCCTCAAACTTTAATAAGAGAAGAATTATAAACATTTGATGTGACTGTTGTTCCATTAGGGGTTGTAACAACTTACTCAACATATAATTGTTGAGGTTATACGATGATACCATTAGAAAATTCTTCGGAAATAAAATAGTGGTTGGATCCAGCGTCTAATATAACATTTTCTACTTTAGAGTGGATAGTAAGTGTAACTTTCACCAATTCGTTATCGTACTCCACATCAATGATAGAAATTGCATGTAAATTTCCTTTTTATTTAGCCTTAAGAGTTTGTTGATGTCAATAATCATCAACAACCCTTGGATTTGGGAATTGGTTTGCATAATGCCCCATTTCCTTGCACTTGTAACATTGAATTGTAGGAGGTGCACTCTATGTATCCTTTTCATTGTTTGAATCAATAGACATATTCTTCCCATCAATATGACATTCAAATTCCCTATGACTTTCTTTTCCACATTTTAAACATTTAATTGTCCCTTTAAGACAACTCCCTCTATGTTTCATTCCACACTTTGAGCATAAGGGAAAACAAATCTTATTTTCAGTGTGCTCTTTAGATTTTCCTTTCAATTCCATTTTCCTCTTCTTATCAAATCCATATGAATGATTGGTAACTCTAACCTCCATCTCAACCTTGAGATCACATCGAACGATTTCCTTGTAGCAATTGAAGTCCCTTATGGTTAATTCCCTTGGAAGACATTGTTTTATGCCATTAAAGAATTGATCAATCTTACCCTCAGGTTGGATAATAATCCTATTAGCCTACCTTGCATGTATTGTAAAATTTTCTTCGTAGGTAACAACAGATTCATCATCCTTTTGTTTTAGTTCAAGAAACTCCTTCTCCATTTTTTTCGAAGAATACAAGGGATGTACTTATTGAAAAATAAGTTCTGGAACTCTTCCCATTCCATGGACTCAATTTCAACTCTTGGCATCATATTATTGATAAGATTACAGCACTGATCAGATTCACCTTCTAAATGGTAAACTGCTAATATGACTTTATCATGTTTAAAACATTGAATAACTGAAAATATCTTTTCAGTAGTACTAATACATTGTTCAGCAACTAATGGATTAGTAGACCTGCTGAATGAGGGTGGACGCTACCTCATGAAGGATTCAACAGAATGATGCTCCTTCTTTTGCTCGTTTGGAAGTCTTGCATGATTCATAGCTTGAGAAATTTTTGTGATCATGGATTCAAGATTTTTCATTCCATCTCCCATAATGTTTGATTGCTCAAGGGGACAATCATTGCATTGCCCGCCGCATTCAGTATTAACATAGTTCCATCGGGTTCCAGCAATTGACTAAAACCAATAAGCATAGTGTGAGAAACACTAATAATAATATGAAAACCACATAATAATGAATAAAATATCACGCATTAGGTCTTATCGTAGTTTATTCATGGCCATTTCTAAAACACTTTTAATTATTCTTATGCTTAGACATATCCTTAGGGTTATTACTAAGGCTTTCACATCCCTGTTTCCAAAGGTTGACTATACCCTTCTTATGATACCAACTATAAAGACTCATGCTTTACATACATATTTATTACTTTTGAATTGAAGCATACTTATTACAACATATAATAACACCATGGTAGCACCGTATAGCTATAATGACTTTATAAATAGGGAAACATAAACAACTGGTTCATAAAACATCTACATTGTCTCCCATTTATTTCATCATATCTACAGTCCCATTTGGCATATCCTACTTAATAACCTTCTTCCTGACCAAGGGAAATAAAACAAACAAAATTGTGAGCTCAAATGCTCAGTAAGGGTAAATAGAGGAAATATCATATTCATAAGAACATAGCATTTCGAAAATCCTAACCTGCAAAAGAGATCATAATATCATAACATGGATAAATCATAGAAGTGAAATTTAATCCAAATAATCATAACATAAAACATGAAACTTTGTGGCATATGCACATAATCATAGATAATCATTTCATAGTATTCATGACTCATTGAAAAGACTATCTTAGCAGACAAAGTCCATTTCAGAACTGAGTTCACTCCTCATTTCAGTCATGTTTCACTGAACCAGATTAATATGTCGTTCCAGCCATGTATATGCCATGAGATATAAATCTTTAATAAATGAATTGGAGGGAGGTATAGGTCCCAGACATCTCATAATGATACCATTCTTATGCGTGCCACAAGATCATAAAACATACATTATAGTATAACCCATGTACTAAAAATGGGATTCTTAAAAATCATGCCATCATAACATAATCCATATAAGATAAAAAGAAATATAAAAATTAATTCCATCATAATATAATCTAATCAATGAAAAAATAGGGATTGAAACAGAACGCTATATTTTTTTATATGGAAAATAATTTTGATAAAACAATTGATCACCATTCTTAAGGAAAATATCATTTCTAATTAAAAACATTTTTATTTTCTTAACATGTCATACAATTTTAAAAAGAATTTTTTCAAAAATAAACTTGAAAACATGTAACGGATTATTCATGGAAATAATTTTCTATGATATCATAAAAATCAATTCATGCTGTATAAGTTTAAATAACATTCTTTTCGTACTTTGGCAGATAAAGACAAAAATTATCTCATACTTAAAAGGACAAAACATTCCTTTCATATCTTTTTCTAAAAATCCACCAAAAGGTAAAATTGGATTTAAAAAATTTTATGAGGATAGAAATATTATTACATATTGAGTAAACATGGATGTGCATTATAAATATGCCCCAGTAAATACAGAAGTATAAACAATCTCGGATAAAAACTGAGATTGTGAGATTTTCCCTTACCTTAGTTCCGATATACTTTGTACGCGTATGAACCTCGTGTATAATGATTTAAATAATGTCATTTAATTATTCCAGAATCATAATCATTGTTATTATATCATATATGGTCATATTTATAGCTTCTTATTAGTAAAATTTTATTCCTACTTGTTATTCTGGTTTTTATTGCTTTAGGTTTTTATGCGTGTTTTCTCGAATAAATTCTTATTCTTCTTTTATAGGTTATAGATAACTAATTTCCACAATGTTATTAGTTTGATATATATTGTATTTACTCATTAAATTCATTTATATAATCATTATTCAATGATGATCATGTAGAATGAGTCACATCACATAGTAGAGACGGTAGGCTGTACGTACGCACAAGCGATGATATCATTCCCATGATCGTAGAATTGTATTGAAGTGTATGTATACTATTTCAGAATCAATATCACTTTAAAATAATCACATATAGTTATTTGTTACACCATTATACCTATCCATGCAAGGTGGTGGGGGAAAACAGGTTACCCCACGACGTGGAGATGGTATTCAGTACGTACGCCCGCACAGTGATTTCATTTTTCATAGGATGGATAGAAGGTGAAATAGGGGTGTTTCTTATTTATAATAACATATGACTATATTAGGGATACTGATATTATTACTTCATAATGAAACAACTTAAGTAGAGGAATTATAGAAGAAATAATTTTGAATCAATCGGTAATGGAGATTACCTCTTCTTTGAAATGTCTCTTCTTAACCTCCTCTTAGGGAACTAAAGGTGGTCTTTGACGAAGACCAGGACCTCTAAGATGTTTATAGAGAAGTGGAGAAGGGAATTGGTAGTGTTTGGAAGATCTTGGTTGCTCAATGTGTTGTGAGGAGGAGAGGGAGTAGGTGCCCTTTTATAAGGGAGGAGAGGGGCACCTCAAAAAAATCATAAAATATTATTTTATTATAAAGTGATATTCGGTTTTCAAAAGCTCCAAGTTGATTTATTTCGAAGCTAAGGTGGGGATGGGTCGAAATACTCTCAAAAAATATATTTTAATCAAGTTTAGGTTACAAATTAAACTTTATAATTTAGATTTAACAATAAGTTAAATAACATTACTTTTACTGTGTCATCTTGTTTTCTTACACTATATAATTAATAAACATACTATAAAAAGACAAAAAAAATCCAAAATTGTTCATTATTAATATATATATACTTATCTAAGTCATTTGGCTGAACCTTATATTTTTTGGAATAAAATAACCATTAATAATATAATATTCTTTTAAAAACTATTTTATTTCAATTTTGACACTATTTGTTAATTGATTTTTTTGAAAATCATAACAGCATGATTAGTTCGAAATAACATAATCAAATCAATAATGACAAGTCATATTAACCTATAAAATTAGTTTAATTCATAAAAAGTCATAAATTTCATTTATATGGGTATTTATAATATCAATTATGTTAATATTTCATTAATAAGGTAATTACTGCATCATCATTATGTCATAAATAAATTACATTAATTAAGGTCTACAAATTATAAATAAAAAATAATTATGTAGGAAATATTTATTATCTTTCTAATGAATTTTAATAGTAGAATTTATCTTATGTATAACCCTATATTTAAAATGTTTTATTTCTTAAATTTGATTATAACTATTTTAACTCTTCTTTAAATAAAATAATAATAAATGTCTTAATCTAATAAAAGTGGACCTAAATGATCATAATTTTTTCCTAAGGTTGTTTTCAGTCAAATTATACTTATCCAGTAGAATTATTACATGTGTTAGGGTAATAATAATATCATTTTTAACCTTAATTACCATATTTACTTTTAACCGTGGTAAAAAAAGTAAAAAGTTAATTTTCACCAAAAAATATTTTAATCTTATTGAACCAAATTTTACTCCATAATATTAACTGTGTAAATCATATATTTGAAATTCCACTCACAGAAGTGGTAAAATAATGTTTTATGTAAATTTTCAAATTCTCCTCGGAGTTGTGTAAAAGATGGTGAAAGTTCAATAAAATTTTAATATATCTAAAATAATTATAATATTACACCAATGAATTACACTGAACTTATATAGGTATTAAGTATAAATTTTTACCTAAAATAAATTTATATAAAATAAATAATTATTTAAATAAAAAGTCAGTTTTTAAATAGTAACCCACTATTTTCACTATTTCTCAAAAATTGAATGTTCTCAGAAAAATAACAAAAATTTACCTTAGGATAATTTCGATATTCCGAATCCAAAAATGAAGTACATTTTAAAAAGTATAATTTGTAAAATATCAAATGTTGGTTATTACTATTCATAACGGCCAGTTTATATAATATTTTAAAAACATATCGTTGTTTAGTGAAACTCAGTATTGCGTACAACACACACTATTGAGGAAGGTTTCTTTTGTGTATAACGCATTCCAAGACAGTGTTGTGTGTAGTGAAATATTCCTTTATATAACATTATACATAAAAACGAAATATATCTTATAAAATCTCGGGTGTTACAGTATAGTCTTCTGAGAGAGATGAGTTTGGGCTTACATCCTGAAAAAGAATATCTTGGCGATTTGAGGATTGAATTTGGGGCTTATTTCCTAAGGGGGATGCCCAAATTTGGGGCATTAGGGTTGGATTTATTAGGAGGATATCGATTGAGCTTGGGACATGAAGGAACATCCTACGTATCCTAGTTTGAACAGGAATCAGAGTTATCGTAGTTAATTTGGCGAGTGTTTGTGCATATGTTGTAACCATCTCATATCTCTAAGCCCATGTTTGTCATGCTCGGTGTGAGAAACAAGAGGATATTAATGATTCAACAATAACACATCACACATCCAAAATTTTCCGACATGCTGATGAAAGAATGGACATCGATCATGGAAGTGGGTGAGGTGACGAACCTTCCTTATGTTATATTTACATTGATCATGGGTACAATGTAATGAAGAAGGGGTGAAGGTGCTTGGATTATACCAGGATGGCTTCCCTAAATTTGGTTCTATTATGGGAGCCAGACTTCTCTTATAGTTTCGTGGAATTGTAAGTGGGAAAGGTACCATCCCTACTGGAGACCTATGGTTTGGGTTCCCCACTTTGAAAAGGTTGAGGACGGTAACCAACAATCCTTCAAATAGGGAACATCCCAACACTGTTTCTAGGAGAAAATTCCATGTGATCATGGATATACAAATCCACAAACATCCCATGAATCCTATCCCCATTGTGAAATAAATGTGGGAATCCTCTGACTGTGGAAATACAAACCCAAATTGGAGACACGCTAATTCACCTAACCCAAAGGTTTGAGAACTCAAGAGATTTTGGTGGGGGAATCAACTTAGCTCTATTCGGATAAGGGAACCAAGGAAGGAGATACCCTTCCATGGATGTATTTAATGAACGGTACTTGTTCTGGTCACGTATGTACCTCATGCAAGTATTCCACTTAGGTACCTCGCGTTTCCCTATAACGCAAGTATGACACATAGGTGTACCGCGCAGGTGTGGCACGTAGATATACCTCATTGGTATGGATGAGGAATAATGAATGTGAAGAACATAAAAACATGCCTATCCCATTTAATTATCCCTTCTTTTGTAGTTTATAAAACAACATGAGAAAATTTGAGGGATCTAGGAGAAAGAGCTATTTAATGGGAGTTTCATAGAGTCTTTCACTTTTTCCAGTCTGGAAATGTGGAACCCAATGGCTCTATTTATAGGCACAGATGGGCCTGGTTGAAGATATAATTCTAGTGTAGGCACATCACACAGCTCTGCCGCATAGGTGCACCACGTAGGGACATAAAAAATCTTCTGGCGTGGATGTCTGACATGTAGCTCAGTCCTGTAGCTCGGCCACATAGCTCGGCGTGTAGCTCAACTGCGTATCTCAGCCGTGTAACACTTCTATAGTATTATGGATTTTCCATTGTAATCTTTGAATTATTATTTGGGATTTGAAATATCCAAAAGTTGTCTATCATTCTGGATACATTCCCATTTACTGTTGACAACATCTAATAAAAAAGTTATTGAGCTAGATGTCATACAACTCGTGCCTTGTATAATTATATTTAACATGTGGTATGCATTCCCAATGGATAATACCAGCTTCATTCAACAACAAAAAATCCTCTGAGTAAGCTACTTCACTATAAAAAAATACATATCCTAGCCCTTGGATCACTCCTACTAACCTCCAAGCATTATAATTAATGAATATAGATAATAAAAATGCATTCTATGAATATGGTATTGAGATTGATGACATACCCCTCATGATATGTAAATCCACTGTGAATTTTTATTACTAGGTCCTGAACCATTGGAATGCATGATGTTGCGACTAAGATAATTCCTAAGGGGAATGAACCTTTGGAAATCTACAAGGAATGTTTTTTGGATCAAAGTATATACATCGAATATAATCTAAAATAATATGGAATTACATGTCTATTAATACATAGACAATGTAAAATTCAATTTATAATAATTTCTATATCTTCATACCTTTATAATAAAAAACATTTCATTTAATAGTATAAAAAATGATATTTTAAGGAATATTTTCATGAAAATGATGTACATAATACAAGAAAATGAAAAAAGTATTTTAATACACTTTTAATGATTAATAATAAGTTCATACTATGTACATTTAATGTATTTCATATACTAGGGAAATACATCAAAGGAAAGGATGATCATAATCCCCTGAAAGGGAATTCAAGGGAAACTGTTCACATGTGATATTGATAAAAATCAACAGGAGCCTGCAGAAAAAATAAAGGCATGAGGAATAATAATATACTAATAATCAGAATTGTAATAGTAACATCAAAATGTGTCTACAACATTTAATTTACTCTTTCATTAGAATATGAAAAAAAATTCACTGAGGTGACAAATAAATACCATGTTTATTCACCAAGGTATCATTAAACAATTCATCTCTATAGATTAAATTATTTACACAACAAATTGGAGTGATACCAACATATAAAAATCATATGTGTTAATTTTCTTATGATTCAAAAAGATAATAATAAATAATTTCTTATGTAACACAATGATAATAAGATATAATGTGTTTTATATCAATATAATGCTGTTTCCAAATAGCTTTAAAAACAATGAATAATATGTCACTCTAATCCGATGGAATGTGAAAGAGAGATTTTATAATAACCATAAAAAAAATCAAATAAATTGTTCTTAAACAATGTTTAACACCGCTAGAATTGGAAGAGGTTTTGGAATTCTCAAAAATAAAATAAAAAGGATCCTCTTGGAGATAAAAGAGAATTTTTGAGAATTTTAGTCTATAACATAACATGTTTAAAAAATGCTTTTAGAAAAGGGTAAAAATATAGAAAAATTAATCTCCCATTACAAATAGAATCTGAATATATTAATGTTAAAAAAAATTGATATAAGAAATTAGTATCTAAATTATACATACATTTAATATAATGAGGGATCTTGAATGGAAAAGGGAAGTACAGATTTTCCTTATCGTGAAGAGTAGTTCCTAAAACTTGAGGATCAAAAAATTGGGGGATATTCATGGGATATAAATATATCATATATTCATGTATGATGAATTGGATGTTAATGTAAATGTACAAATGGGTTTTTATTTATAACAAATGTTGGGGATTGATTTATTAATTTTTTAATGAAGGCTTTGGATAACGAGGTAGCATTAATTTCTAATAAATGGGATTTACCATTTTATTTTCAATTGTATTGGACTATTTTGAATCATTTCATGCCATTTTACTCCACAAGATTAGATCATAATATTATATTACTAATTTTTTCAAAGAAAATTAATGATTTTAAAAAATAACAATTTTAATGTTAAAGTGTCTATTGTAGAATTTGGAAAGTAAATTACATCGTTAGAATTTGAATAAAATATATTAAAATACATTATATTAACAAAATTACATAATTTGAGTCAAGTATTATGGCTATCTATATTTTAAATCATTATGAAATAGTTTTGATTTCATTAATCAAACCGAAAAACTGAGACTATATTATTATTATTCAGGAAAAATATTATATTTTAGAAAATTATCATAAATTAACCAAATCTAATTTTGATTTGATTATATGAAAAATCATATTTTATTTCCAAATTTTTTTTGTAAATTGGATAATTTTAACTTTGATATATAAGCATTTTTATATAATAACACTAATAGCAGTTTGAAAAATCTTAGGAAAAATTCAGACCCTCGAAAAAATAAATTTATTTTAACAATTATTTTTAAATAAAGGTGTTTTAATCATATAATTTCTATAAAATAAATACTATTCATAATAAATTAGTTTATTATAATAATAGTTTATTTTTTGAAATGTAAAATTTATACTTGATAAATTAACTTATCAAATGACATATTAATTTATTATGAAAAAGTTTTCTTAAAATAGAATTGATGGAATTTTTTTACTTATATAACTGAATTACTTTTCATATAAATATACCCTCAACACATACCCCAATATTACACTCACATATTCCATAAGAGTATGGTGTTCAATTGTAGTATTTTCATAGGGTGCCTCAACTAACATCGATCGAGTGTTAATAACCACTAATTTAATCATCTCTCATTGGTGATTTCGAACAAGTTTCAATTGTTGAAGGTCGACATGGGATCTATCTAGGTAGAAACCCAATAATGATACATCCCTCCCATGTTCAAATATAGAAGATTTTAATGGGAAAACTCTAATGGTTGACTCCTTCGACTCTTCTTTCCTTATCAATTTACCTCTGTTAGAATTTTACATTTTAAATATAATGATAATGATAAAATTATTATCAAGAGTAATGTTCCCAATAGTAGTATTGACCAAAATTTATAATTTTCCAAGGTTCATGTTATGGCCTGATTCATTTGTTCACATTTAAATTTATCATAAAGTTATTCAAAAGAGACACAATTTTTTTGTGAAAATTTAATATACCACAAAGTTTTAGGAAACAGATATTATTACAAAAGTATGTGTCATTATATTATTCCCCCTTATGAAAAGTTGGGCCTGAAATATCAAATCATCCCCTTGGTTGAGGAAAGGTGTGGCTACTTCCATCTCATTGTTTCCTATGGATCCCATATCTCTTATTCATATTTACAGTTCTTCTACAACACTTTGACATGGTGGATAGTCTTATGGAATAGAACCTTGTCTATATGATACAATATCTCCACCTGATGCTCCTCATAAGAGAGGTTATATTCTTATTTTAACACATAAATATTTAGTACATGTAAAGAGTCAGGTTTATACGTCCTCCAAGGGATATGTGTAACACATAAAGAACATGAGCTAGGTTTTCAAGAAGTGCATGAAAATAGAAAACTACTCCCATGTGATCTTTGTATTCATTGGAGACAATGTAGCTGTGGAGAGGTATCCCATTAATTCAAAAATATATGAATTTGTTTCAAGTAAAAATTCCAAGGATGAATTTGTCACCAACATTAACCACCATGTCCATCCGATTTTTTCCATCTCATATATTTTGCTGACTCAGAGAAGCCTTTATGTGTTGTTGAATGGAATGAACCTTTTCCATTAAATTACCCACAAGATCGGGCCAAAAAAATATTCGATCACTAAATTCTTCCCAAGAATTATTATATATACATATAATACACTATAGAGCTTCTATAAGGATCCAATTAAATACTTTAATGGGATTTTTTTTGTATGACTACTCTAGTAATGGGAGATATTGATCCCACACTCCTTTAATTTTATTGATCATGTCTTGAGCATGTCCTAATGTTTTTGAAACGTCCTTTATGATTGTCCATCACATTGTGGGTGAGAGACTGTACTGAAATTTAATACAGTATTCAAATAATGTTGAAGACTTCTACAAAATTTTCATGTCAAACATGGATCAAGATAATCAACAATAGAATGTGTCACTCAATACAGCCTTGACACATTAATTACATGTTTTATTGGAAGTGGGTAAAGAGATAAATATTCCCAAATATTGATAAAATGGGATGTCATAGTTAAATGATACACTATAATATATATCCCATAATTTTATTTGGATTTTCATAAGATACCTAGTAAAAATACCATAGTGGTATTTTCCAACTTCCATGTTGGAAAGAGTTGCAGTTCAAATTCTCTTTTATGAATTCATTGCTCCTCATTCACCTGTTGAAACAACATGGACATTGTAGTGGAGTCGACAATCATCCATTTCATGTTATTCCACTAATAATGATCATAGTGGTCCCTATACATTTTTATTCTTCACATATGTGTAGATAAATTAGAACTATGAGATCTATCCATCAAATAATTTTTTATTTGTGGAAAAGATAGAACCCATAGATTTTTAGGAAATTTTAGTATGGATTTATTATTAGTATTATTATAAGGAAACATCATATTCTTTACAGCCCCTATCTTCTTGTATAAATAAGGATATACCCTTTATTATTTCTTCATATTATCTAGTAAATATAGATGATAAATAGTTTTGGAGAATGTTGATGATGTCCCTTCAATTGTGATTTCCATGTTATGTTTTAGTAGTTCATTAATGAAAGGGATTCAATTAATCCTCATCATTTATAGAAAAAGAAAATATTTCCTAAATAATGAATCTGCAAAAATTTTTGATCTTTTATGGTGATAATGTGTTGAAAAATAATATTATTTATGATTTTCCGACCATATCTTATGTCTAATGTTTAATTCCTTTAGTGTGAAAAATATAGATAATATTCTGTTGGTATGTGTATATATCACATTTATCCCCATAAATATAGTTCCACCATATCTTCAGAGAAGAAAACAACTTTAGAAATATCTAGGACTTGTATAGGATAATCATTCTTATAAGGATTCAATAGTCGAGATGATAAGTAATAACCTCTTCATTATCCATGAGGACACACCCAAGTCTTTTCAAGTATTCATTATAAATTTTTTATTATTTTTTTGATAGATGGTAATATTAAAACAACTGGAATAAGAAATCTCTTCATCATCTATTGTAAAAATTCCTTACCCATATTTTTATAGATTAACATTCCCCATTTTCTTATCAATTTGGTTAGTGGATGAGAATGTTGTGAAATGTTTTTCACAAACATATAATAATATCATTTTAAACCCAGATATCATTGAATCTTAATTATTGTTGTACGATGAGACCAATCCTATACAACCATTGTCTTTATAGGTTCAAGTTATATTCCTTAAATGTTTAAAATGATCCCTATGAAAGAAACAAGACGTTACAAAAATTCAAAATTTTAAAACTTCCCAAATAGACTCTCCTTCTTCAGATTTTTCAATATAACTATTATACAATCCTCATTCAATTCATGAATTTTGGAATATATCATAATATCATCACTAAAAACAACCACAATGTAATCAATGTATTATTTAAATACAATAGTTATAAAATAAATAAATGTAGTAGGTGAATTAGTAAGGAATAAGGGAATAAAAACAATCTAAAAATTCTCATATATTAATCAAAATATAGACTTTTGATTATATTATTTCATAGCCATAAATTACATTAACCAGATAAAAAATCGATTATAGAAAAAAATTGATCCCCACGGAATGAGTCAAATAAAATAAAAATACATGGATGATGGAACTAATATTCATTGTTATTCCATAAAGTTTACTATTTTCTTTTCTTAGCTGCATTGATCTACCCTTCTTGTTCAAAAAGGAACATGTTCTCCTTAGAGAGACACACTTAATCAGATGAAACCATTCTAATATAGAATATTGAGTTATTTATTTAATTCATCAAACTACACATTTTCTACTATATACAAGATCTTTGTTATCATCTTGGATCTAAGCATGTGTTGAATGGATAACTCTATATATCTTTTGGGGGGTGGTCTACGCATCTCTTCTAGAAAGTTGTTAATATTTTCCTACAAGACAGGGACATTATCTATTCATATACATTTATTTATTATTCATATTCACTTATTATTTTCAAATAGAAAGGCATTGTAGGTGATTCAGGACAATGATAAGGTCAAGATTAATATCCTCTAAAAACAAATGTACGTCTTCCATTAAAGACATCTAATATTTACATAATTCTGTAGTTGAACATATAATTATACGTTGTCATCTATTACATCCCTATTATAGTTTTTAATTACATCAATGAAATGATTATTATATTTACATTCATAATATACTTTACATACATATTATTATAGCTTATATACATAGTCGATCCATATATAACCCCTATAGTGGTTTTTAATGATAACACTAGTTCTATAGGTTCAAGGATTAAATATATATTCATTGAAATAGTGGAGTAAATAATGTAAAGAGTATTAACAAAATCACACCATGTATGTGATATATTAGAGAGAATAATGAGAGTACCCACCACCACATCATTTGGTGTATCTACTTCTGATATCATGATTGAAGAAGCATAAACTCTACCATTTGTCCATGGATGAGATTGATGGTGTTTCCCATATATTAAAATATAAATAAAATATGATAGGAAAAGTATGAAATATTTCCACACTTGAATCATTGGACTTTGGGGTGGGAGTATACCAAATACCCTTTGTTGTTAGTATTGAGAAGTAGTGTATTCACCTCACTAAAACTATTTTGAGAAATATGGCCATCTCTTATAAACATTGTACAATTACATCACATACGAATGAAGTCCCATGAATGCTTATTAATATATTTTTTTTCTTTTGGAATGTTGTACATACATTATTCCTCTTTATTGAAAAATGATACTCCATAGGATTGGTTCCATTGATATCATATTATAATTCGATATATGGGACCACGACATCTCTTTGAATTCTAGTTCATCCTTTATGTCACTTCACATTATCTCTTCATAACAGTCATAGTCTCCATTGGATAGATTATTTAATAGATGGTGGCCTAGCCCAACTAAAACACTATCAACCATTCAATTATGATTCATGAAAAAACTAGAGTCGAATCTAATTTTTTTGTAATGTTCATCTCATATCATCCCATAAATTAATTTTCATTTTATGTTATCTCTCATAATTGCTTCTCCGTTATTTGTTCACATCAAATAAGGGAATTATATTTTTAAAAAGTTTCACCTACAATTTTCCCAATCCATATCATAAATCTCCCTTCATCATATCAATTGTTTTAATCATTTTCCACCACTGATCAACTCCTCCCTGAATGAGGTACACAACAATGGTGACATTCTATTATTATGATAAATATATTATAGAAATGATGTTTTCTATAGATCTTATCAATTTTTCAACAATAAATGGGTTTGTAGATCCACTAAAATAAGGATTTAATTGAAGAATAATGGTCTCAACATAATACTATTCCATTTTAGAGGAATCTTGAATTTCACCTTGATTAATTTTTTAATTCATAACTGGAGTTATTTGATTCATCATTTTCATGATGTTTTCTATTCTCACATCCATCGGAGGGTCATTAATTCTTGGTCCATTGCAACCACCATTTATATAGTTCCACTTATTCACAATAAAATTTTTAATGATGAAAAATAGTGAGATACATTTTCCTTTTATGGGTCTTATAATTACAATATGTTCTTTTGTCTTAAAACATCTTGATTAAAGGTGTTATATTATAAAATAATTAAATTTTCTATAAATGATTTAAAATTATTGATGAAATGATAGTTTATATCGAAAAATATCATATTGGAGTGTAAAAATATGATTTAATCAATTCCTATTTTCATTTACCAATTCTAGTTTGATTGTATATAAAATGCATGTTTTCAAGTTTTCCCCTACATACATTTTTGGGAAAGCCATATCCACTTGTACATATCTAGACATAGACTTCTTTGTTTAGAATTCACATATGTTATACTTTACAAAAATAGCTAGATGTTTTTCTATATTGTAACATGTCCCTAAGGTTCTTCCTATTGATTTAAAATAATAATTTAATTAATTAACTAAATATTCAATTGATACCAACTATTTCATCCCACCTATTACATATATAACACTTCAGTTAGAGGATTCAAATTGAGGATATCTTAAGGTTTAGTTTCCTGGAAATATTGTATATATTACATGAAAAAAATATTCTAATCCACTCGATGGACACTGTAATTCATTTACCCATTGTACAATTCCTACATCTCATAACCTTAAATGTACATCAAATGAATGTGTGAGAATAAATCATGATATGGTAAATCAAGGTAAATAGTTCTCACATGATATAGAGAAAGAAAAAAATAACATGAAGAATACATAATCATAAGAAAAATAAATGTATCATAATAATAATAACATGAATCATAACATGGATATTAGGATACAACATTTAACATTGAAATTCATAACCATATCACCAATCATTATCACCAAGGAGTCACAAACATTATCGAGGTTATTCACTAAGGTATTGTAAAACATTTCATTTCAAGAGATTACATTCTTTACCGAATGCATTAGAGATCTATCATGGTAACCCTTCATATGTTTTAATTTTCATGTGATACAAATATATCATAATAAATTATTTAATAAAAACCCAATTAAGAATAATATATAAATGGTTTCATATCTGAATCATAGTGTTTCAAAAATCATTAAAAATTTGATCAATACGTCATTTTAAACCAACATGAATTGAATGAGGTATTTATGTGTGTAAATAAAAGAATAATTTAAATAATTTTTACGTATTGGTGAATTAACATTCAAATTAAATTGGTTCGGTTGTTGAAAAAATAAAATAAATGGGAATTTCATGATGATAAGAGATAAATATAGAGAAGTAAAACTGACATCATAACATTTATAAAACATTGTTCATAAATAGGGAAAAAGAGAGGTTACATGGGTATCACATAAAAAAGGATCTTAATAGAGTAAATAGATAATTTTAATTGGTCAAATAATAATTTTTTGATATTTGAAAGACATACCACATAGTTTGTGAACATGACTGGAAGAGAGAAATAGAGATTTTCCTTACCTTGAAGAGTATTTCCAAAAACCTAAGGATCCTGAACTAAGGTGCTCCAGTATGCCTTGGGGATATCTATGGTAGTTAAAACTAGAAAATATTCAACATGGATACATTTGGTTTAAATGTAAGTGGAGAAATGGATGGGTATTTTACGAAAAATAGGGGTATTCATTAATTAATATCTAAATAACGTCTCCGGACTCTTAGAAAGTTGTAAATGAAATATCATGGGATTAACCATGGTATTTTCCAATTTCATTGAACACATTGGAAACCATTAATGTCCTTTTAATCTACAATATATGAACATCATTTTATATTAATTATATAGAAATGATATTTAATTATTTCATAAAATAGCATTTCTGAAGATAATGTTTCCATTTCAGAATTTGGAATGTAAATTAAATTATTGAATTTTTTTAAAAATATATTAAAAAACATGATATTTATAACGTAAAATAATTTAATTAATATATTTTTATTAAATAATTGTTAACTAATTTTTACATAATTATGATTTTATTAATCATACTACAAAACTCAAAATGTAGTTCTACTATTCATGAAAAACTAATGTGTTTATCGAAATTCAAATAAACTCATGGTAAAGAAATATTGATATACTGATTTGAAAAATGATATTGATTAATCACAATAAATCTATAAATATTATAATATTAAATTTTATATATGAAAAATTCATATTTATTTAAAATCATAGTAGATTGAAAATGCAGAGTAATATTTATTACACTTGATAGAAAAAAAATTATTTTATCATTTCTCATTAAATAAGAGTTTTTGAATCATATTATATCATTATTCATAATAGAATAGTTTTTTGATAAAAATACTATCTTTTCTAAAAAGTAATATTCCATTCCATAATACAAATTAATAAAATTCTACCCAAATTTGATAAGAAATACTAGTCTTAAAACAAAATTAATAAGAAAAAAAATCATATATTCAATATTATTATATATTATGTAACTAAGGAATCAAAAAATTACACCCTCATTACACACGCATAACCTCTATGAGTATGTTTTCCCATGATGGCAGTTTAGTGGGGTGAACCATATTACATTGACCATACGATAATCATTGCTAACATGAACTTATACCATAGCTGATTTCCTTAAAAATTCCCTTACTGTAGATCATATTGGGCTTGGAAAAGGGGGTCCCCAATAACTATACCTCCCTCCCATCATTTTATAGATGGGATTAAAACATAATGACTCTACTGGTTGAAGCAATTGCCTCTTACTTCTGGGTCAAATTTCAATTATCAAAAATTTACTTATAAACTATAATGATAATGATAAAATTATTATCAAGATTATTTTTACCAATGTTGAAATTGATCAATGGTCATATTTGACCAAAAATAATATTATATTTGAATCCATATGGTAAAATTTTTCTTTTATATTAACTTTATTAAAAAAAATGTTATGGTTTTATTATGTAAATATAAAATAACAAAATTTTTAGGAAACATTTATCATCCAAAAATTTTGGGTCCTTATAAATAAAATCATATATATGGAATTTTACCTCTACTAAAATTTGATCAGTAAGGATCAAAATATTGATCCCATGTAGTACACTTGTGTATCATGGTAAGGTAATTGTCAAAAATTATTCTCACATGCCATATCCTAGGAAGTACCACTTCGAATCATAGTTAAAAATTCTATAAATAAAAAAGTATTTGAATATTGTTCTTAGGATGTATTTATGGGAATCCTGATAAAACATTTCCTAATAACAAATATCATTTTCCAGTATTCATGATGTACATTTAGGAATCTTTGTTTCCAAAGAGAAATCATGTTAATGTGTAAATGAGGAGCTCGGTTGGATGAACCCAAAAAATTACCTATATCCAAAAACCCTTAGAATAACTAATTTGGTGTTGTTTTAAGGGGATACCCAAATTCATATCTACCTGAAACCATATTACTTGATCTTAGATCCAGTCAAGGAAAGGGGATTCCACTAGGTCCCTTAGGTAAAAATAGTGAAGATGCATCCTACTTAGGATCCACTTTCTCAGCATTCATGAAAAGGATAAATCATGCTATCCTTGGGATACTAAAAAGAGTAGAGGCATGCTAAACAGGATCCCTAGAATGAAACATATAATGGTGGTATCCTACTTTGGATGCTAAAAAGTCAGAGAGATGGAGAGAACAAATATTATATTGGATCATATTAATGAATAAAATATTGAAGGAATCCAATATATGATTTTCTGAAAGTCTAATCTCTTAATGAAATAATTTCTACACACACCATATCTAATAACTCATGGGCTTCTTGGCTGGAATGGATCATCACACAAGGGATAATTCTTTATTGTAAAAGATTTATAAGAATCAATCACGGGATATATATTATTTCTTATTATAGATTAATGTATCATAAAATGTTTGTTTGAATATTAAAACACTAAGTCTCATTGTTAATCATCTCATTACTGTATTCCATGGATTATTGAAAAAAATACACTAGGTGAAGAATGTATTGATCATATCCTATGTCCATATTGAATTAATCACAACCCTCAAATGGGTATCATTTTATGCCTTATTCACAATAGATATTTGAATAAATATTTTTCATAATGTACCTCTCTATTGGGTATATAAATTCAAGACACCTCTTATAATTCATCAAAACACCCCAGGGGTTCCACTATCATGATATACAATAAAAAAACTCAAAATTGGAAAATCATACATCCAATACTAACTCAAGGGAAAAAACATGAAGAAACCAAAAATGGGCATCATCGAAGAAGTACACAATGTGTATGATCTTGCAGACAATGTTTAATCTCAAACCCCCACTGGTTCAAGTAGACAGGGAGTAATTGGTATGTAAAACCCATTTAAATTGTGTTTATGTCATATAAACAGAGTGTACTCTACATGGAATATATACTCCATCACCACATAGGGTCTGATTATATCTCTTAGCCTGGAAATGTACGTCTATATAGCATGTGACACACATGAGGTCCATCATTGTATACTAAATAGTTGAGTGTTCCTACATGGGATATCTATCCATATTCAGTTATAGTAATCTGAGTAAACTAAATTACATATACCTCTGCTACATAACATGTAGTTCTACAATCTCAATTGGGCCATTTACATGGAAGCATGTCCAAGTTCCTCTATATAATTTGTACAACCAATACATGTATTTTTTTTCAAAAAAAAAAGAACCTTTACCCAAATATAAAAACACTAAAAATGTGTTCTATAACTACACATTGTGTGATCAAAGTTCCAGTTTAGGAAACATGTGTGAATGGACCAAAGCCCCATTTTTTTCTGGATTATTCACAGATCGCACGTATTGGGTTCAATAGAAATAATAATAGGTATTAAAAACTCGGAAGTGATAAATATATTTTTATTTGTGGAATAAAAATAACAATGGAAACCCTTTGGGAAGAATACTTTGAATATTCACACCGTTCTACATTCCACAATTTCTGCATGATGATCTGGCACATCTCGATCTCTATTACAGCACCTCCCTTTCACTCCCTCCCTCAATCTCTCTCTCCCTCTCCATTTTTCTATATTTATTTTGTGAGATCGAATCAAATTGGGTATTGAAAAATAATAAAGTGGAATAGGATAAAAAATATGAGTGGAAAATGAAAATAATAAAAATAAACGGAATGAAAAACATTTCTGATCTCATTTCAGGTACATAACATGAGATTAAGCCTCACTTATAAAATCCCCAATTCCATACTCAATAAAAAATATAGAATCAAAATACAATGCTCTTTAAAATATATTTCTCTAAATTAATTCATGTGATTAAAAAAATATATATAATTTAATTAATATAATTTATTATTTATTCCATGAAAATTTGAATGGCAATGAATTATACCAAACATCTGTCCTAGGGTATTAACCCAATTTTGAGACCATGAGAGTAGGGAAAAAATTTATCTAATATCATATTCGATGGGAAAATTCCATTTTAAAAATCAGGATAATTATAAACTAAAATTGAAATTACTGCTCAATTTCAGAGTCTATAAAAACATGGGTCATTTAAACATCCCCACTATAACCTTTTAATCCCAAATAATAACATGAGGTCAATCCATAACCATTCACTAAACTCATGTATTAAAAAAACTATGATATCATGAACATAAAATTACAAGTTCCTTAGTATCCAAGACAAATATATAATGAATGATATTTAGACATGAACAATCTGATAAAAACTATAATAGGATAAACCTTTTAATCACCTCACAACTAAAATTGAGGATCAATATACCACCCCTACTATTATATGACTCAATGAATGTTGTGGACAGATTGGATAATATTAGAGATCCATTGAATAAAAATCAAAACATATCATATTCTCACTCTCAATAATGGTTTTATGGGAAATGTAAAATTTCAACTAATAAAGAGGTTCACCACTCTTCAACAACAAACAGTATACCCAACACCACATGGAATACAACATTCTACTCCTTGAGTTCACATCTAATGGATTCCTATCAAAATACCAAAAATAAGATATTTAAAATGTTCGAGAAATATCCAAAACTCTTTCATCACACACTGGATTATGTCTAGGTATTTGGATTGATCATATGTAAACTTAGATTTCAGTAAGATTCCATAAATAGGACATATTACTTTTCCCAATCCACACTAACATCAAAATAGGCTATAGTTTCCCTCAACTAACTATTAACACCACATCTCCTAAAAATGTGTTTCCATATCCCACTATGGGACCTTGTCAACAAGAAACTAGATTTATTTCAATTATAACCCTCATCACAAGGGCACTTATTTTAATCCTTCCCAATTCATCAGGCCACAATACCAACATTTTTTTTGTAAAACCAATGTTCTTCCTCTCAAAAATGACTACTTAGTTATTAATTATTTAAATGGTATGATTTATAAATAATACACACTCTAAAAATCTCTCCCAATAGAATCTGTGTCCTATAATATACCATCTGGATATCACCCAACCTACGCTCCAATGAGAACCAGATTTTAACATTCGAGCTGCCAATGAGACAAGACAATTACATCGTGAGAAGATATTATCTACCTTGGAATTCATCATTAAAATTTATCAGCTTATAGTTTCCATGTTTTACTCCATGAATATTTGTCACATGACAATTTTACAAAAAATAAAGTCCTCAACCACACAAATAATGATCATCAGGGAAAAGAACCCAAAAAACCCCACCCATTGAAATTAGTGTCGATAACAAAACACCCAAGTTACTTTCTCATAAAGAAAATTCACTATCATGATTAAATTTTAAATCCTATGAACTTCCCATGAATTTGTATATACATGAGTATACAAAAAAGGAAACTACCTAAGAAGGAATGTATAAACCCCGACCATCCCATATTAATGATTACCAATAATAAAACTAAATGTTTACATATAGTGTAGTATGTAAAAAATAAGGGCCTCTAGGTATGTGAAATTTCTCTATTGTTCTAGTCTTTTATCAGTGTTAATAGATATAAAAAATTATCTCATAAGTCAAACCTCTCTACATAGTCACATCTCACAAGGAATCATTTGAAAACTCTTCTATACCTAAGGAAACATACACACTTATCTACCCTCTCTATGGGTGGTAGTAATAACATTGACCTATGAGGACTAAACACTATTTACATTGTTTTAATTATACAGGTTACAAATTACAATGTTAAAGTGTAAAATACCATAGAAGGTGTAAATTTCAACCCATATTATTGAAACCCATTAGTACCTAATTTAGTAAAGAATGATATCTAATGGAGTTAATAACCAAGATTCATTTTTCCAGGCCATGATCCCATATAATCATCTGTATAAGAGAATTCTCTATAGAGGTTCAATATATAAACATTAAAAATACAATTAAATAGTTATTTGTGGGAATATGTATATGGTAATACCACATACAGGTTCTCATTCACAATAATTTTTTGATTACCTATCGACATCTCAATATAGGGAATGACTATATAACCATATGAAATTATCGATTATGTAAAATATCATAACAAGGAAAATGGTAAACCATGATATATGCAATTACAAATATTTTTTTTCCAAACATGAAACATTTACACAAAAATGGGCCAACTATAAGGTAGCAGCTACCAACATTGACCTACAAGGGAAAAATATACATGAAAGACCATTACTATAAGGGGAATGAACTAAAATAATTTTAAATGTATAATTCCATTACTAAATATACAGGAAAATGATGTATATGTTTTACATTCACAATAAATTAATGAAATATTCCCTATAAGTGGTCCAACCCACATGAATCTTGTTCATTATAGGCCATACTAGGGTCAATGCACCACCCATACATTAGTATCAATTTAGAATCCTCACAATCTAATGTATCATTGTAGATCCACATACCCTAAAATTAGACGCAATTATTTTTAAAAGTCACCTGAATTGATTATAATTCCATAAGAACAATTATGTGATAATAGATTTTAGGTTTATGTGGGAACTCTTAAATGAATTTCCTCAGTAATAAATAATAATTAATCACTCAAAATATTATATCATATAGAATTCACATTACAAATAAGATACATGATATGCCTCTTTCCTTTTTTGGATAATATTCAAAATAAATCACTAGACTCATTCTAATAACCAATAACCAAAAATTAAAGATAAATCATAAAATTCACAAAACACATGTGTCACTAAAATAGAATTTCACATGCAATTGATTCAATACAAATCCATATCATCAATTTCATATCACTAGAAAATAGGCATTCTTACTAAAATATGTGTTCTCAGTGCACTAGTATAATATTCAGCATAGGTTCTAAAACATTATTAATACACATTTATACTATATCACAAATAGTTAGATAGTAGGAAGAGTTAAATTGCGGATAACACATTGTCAAATCCCATCCCAATTCACATTATATTCTGTAATCGGACCAGTTTGTGACTAGGTCTCATTTATTCTTCCCCACATTCTAGTGTCTACTTACTAGTAGTGAATGCTTAGGGTGTGTATATGCAGATATTTTTATGACATATCAAAGTCTGAAAAGAGAGAAAATTACCAAACATCATCCAATAAAGTAAATAAACATTTTCTAAATGAAATAAATAAAAATATGCTTGAAATAAAATAATCAAATATAGTAATGGACTAAACTACCATGTCCTATATTAAACATACATTTTCTATAGGGCTGATTACATGTACATGATTACATAATTGAAACTGTAATAAAATTCCATGAATCTACTACTAACCCTGAAATTAACCCCATACCTAGTGTTAAAAAAACAGTTCAGATGCTTCCACCTAATAATAACAATCCACATGAGTGGCCCTACTTGATCATTAAACACTAGTCCTTATACTTATTAATCATGCATTCACACACAACCTACATGATAAATTACATTATTCATGCATACCTTGGTTCATGTTCGTGCAGATATCATATTATGACACCCCTAATGTTTAACCTATAATCTATGGTCATATGTTAAGGATCAAGAAATTTGATCATCCTAGATGATACATAACAAGAATAATGTGATCAATGTAATGTTTACCCTAAAATATATGGTCATATGTTAAGGATCAAGAAATTGGATCATCCTAGATGATACATAACAACAATAATGTGATCAATGTAAGAAATTAAGACAACATTCAATCCTTAGGCCCATCATCAAAATCTATTGGTCATCCTATGAATAATTTTTATTGAGTTTGAGGTCATACCATTAAATTTATGTATAGTTAATTAAATCATTGTTTGAATAATACAAATCGATAATAGCTAATTTTTTCATCCCAAAAAAGTATATGAGAATGAAATTTCAGCATAGGGGGATAAATATCCTAGCCCAAGAATCACCCGTGCCCACCTCTAATAACAATAATGAATGATTATATATATTATCATGACATTCTCTAAAAATGGTTTTATTGTAGATTTCATACCACTCATTCCATTTAAAACTAGTTCGATGTCATAATCATGGTCCTAGCCCTTAGAAATCGCAAAATTTCACCCTAGGTCATTACTAAGGGAACATCCATAAGAAATATGTAGGTAATGTTCTATAGACACATATACAATATCAAAATCAATTTAATAGCAAGGTGTAAATCCATATTGAGTAACCCCCATGAAATGTAATATTCTATATCTAATAACATCAATCATGTCTATGTAATTCCATGTATAATATCATAAAATCATTAGGTATAAAATGATGATTTTGATGAAGTATATCAAAGTATCATGATATGGTAATACACAATATGTACACTTATATGCTAGGTACCATGAAGTACATGTGTGAATCCCTATCAAAAATATTTTATAACAAACCAGTCTCGAAAGCTAAATCCCATCAAGTATTTCTGGGTATTGTAGTCATAAACAACATTGATTCATGCTCATTGGCCAAAATGTAGGTATAACATATTACATTCATTATTTCATATTGTAATCATGTGAATGCGTACATAAGGAGTGTGTTTTGATGAATTACTAAATGAGTCACTTCTACCATAAGTAATTAGGATCACTATATCTTTGATGGTTATAAGTTCCACATCATACCATCTTCACCCCAACACATAACACCCTTGATCAGGGTCAGTCAAAAACAAGGGAAAACAATGGGCCATTTATATCAAATCATTGTATTTGTATCCTACTCGATATTTTGTATATCAATACATAAGTAAAAGGTATCACTCTCAAGATACATTGAACAATAAAGTAGAATAGGTAACCTAAGTAAGACGCTCATTAATAATATGAGAATAGAGATATCCAATATGAGATCCTTATAATTATTAGGTGTATGGTGGAATCCTATATTGGTTCCTTAAATAGAATATGAGGGTGAAGGGATCCTACAAATGATCATAGAAAAACGTAAGCTCTAAAGGATTCATATTCTACAGACCACGAATCAATCATTGCATTGACGTTTATGTAATAATGGATAATTATTATAATAGAGACAACATCATATGAAAATATAAACAAGAATTGATCAACGGAGATGGGTCGTGTCTCATATTTCATCGTGGTATCAATTTAAGTTGTTTTACACACCCTAAAAATTTGTCTCATCAAGGATTGTATCTACCCCACTAACAAAAAACTATCCAAAAAATACAACATATAAGGATTTTGGTGAAACCAATGCAAGATCAATAATAATTAATCCCTACCATCAATTTGGGTTCATTCTATTTCTCAACATTTACAGATATCTCCATCCATCTATTTGTGGAATAACATATCATTCGAGTGAATCACCTCAAAACACCTCATAAATGGACTTGAAACAACTCAAGGGTTCCAATGTCATGATATACATGTAATTATTCACAAAAATGAATAATGATATGTTTAATTCAGGATCAATGGTGTAAAAACATGAAAAAAATAAAAAGGCTTGAAATGAAGAAGTACACATTGTGTATAACCTAGTATACTATGTTTTCTCTTAAAAATAAACCTAGTTTTATACTTTATGATTAATTCCCATGTAAAACCAAATTACACAGCACTTAAATCATATACATGGCATGAACCCAACATTGGGTACCCCAATATGAACTGCACATGGAATTCCCATTTTTAATAACCAAACCATGTATGTCTACATAGATTGTCAGTCAGATATGGTGTTGTAATGAATCCTAAATTATTTTTCCCCTACACAGACTATCTGGCCATACACATGACTACATGATAGAGTATTATGACATGATTTGTAACCCCGGTACACGGTGTGTGGTTCCAAAAACACGGGTGGGCCATGTAATTTCCTACATGTCCATGTACCTCTACACGAAGTGTACTCTTTATATACATAGTTTTATTATAGAAAATAATATTCAAAAATATAAGAAGAAAATACTACATTTTTTTATGAACTACACTCCACGTTTTTAGAGGTTTTTATTAGGAGAACCCTAAAAATGTTCTAAAAACACATTTCCCCCGATTAAGAATGACCATACCACATGGTTTCCATAGAAGCACCCACCATCCCCTCTATCTTTCACACTTTATCTCTATACTTATCATTTTTATCTCAAATTATCGTTAAGGCTAATCCTATATTTAAGTCTATAATAATGTATTTATATGACAAGAAATATAATAGGAAAATAAAAAAGATGAAAAGAAAAGGAATGACGAAGGTGTCATGGAACGACCCCGATGCCTAACATGAGTTTATACCTCACCAATGAAAATGGCCCATAAAGACTAAGGGATAATGATAGAACCGAAATTATATTACCTATTCCAAAGATATCACGAAATTAAAACATTTGAGTAACTTAATCATTAATTAATTAAATATTTAAAATTATCAATTCCATGAAAATTCATTAGTGATTAAAATTATAACAAAACATTATCATAGAATAATCACTCAATTTCATGACATAATTATTGGTCATAAATATTATGCACGATCATATTTATGGTAAAATACCATTATACCTATCACAACCACTAGAATGAAAAAAATTCAAATTTAAATTCAAATATGCAGTCCAAAATAAAATACATTACTACAAAAATGAATGATCTACTATATAAGATTAGATTAAAAAAATACAATGGTTTTATAAGTAATATGATGATGGAAGTGTGAGGGTAATGGTTTTCATAATATTATTTGTAATTTTATAATGAAAAATCCAACTAATGTATCATATTTTTTATAGTGGAATATTCTATATTATTTCATTGGTCTAGAATATTCCCAAGCATTTATATACTATTATGGGGCTTATCATGGTTCAAGAACAAGTTCATATTATTTATTAGTTTATAATAAATTGTATTTCAATTTAGTATCATGATTTAAATTGGTTTTATATTTTATGAATACAATTTAAATGTTCTGAAACTTTTATATAGAATTTTAATTTGATGATTTCAATGAAATTCTAATATATTTGAGATTGTATAAGGATTTTGGAAATGATAATAAACTATTTTCGTATTCATTTATAAGTATGAATAATTTAATAGTTAATATATTCATTTAAATATCTTCTTATACACATGAAATTAGTGTTGTGTAATGTTAATGGTGTTTTTAAAGGGAAACATATGTGTAAACTCTCTTTTATCTATAGGACATAATGGTAAATGTTCAAATTAGATTTCTATAAAACTAATGATGTTTTATTGTTATGATATCTGGTATCATATATTTTTACCTAGTATACTGAAGGGAAACCTCTCATATCCTTATGTTGAGTAAGGTTAATATCCATCTCCCCTTCTCTATATTAAGGTACCCTTATCTTTTCATTATACATGTAATGGTATTCTAAATCTCACCAGAGATGCATAAGGGGAGACTAGTTTTTAAGAATTCTATAAAAGTTAAATATTCTATTTTAATAATTGTACATTTTTATTTCTATTATTTTCCTAATAGAATCCTATAATACACATTCATTATTGATATGTACCACCTGATATCTATAACGACAGTTGAATCCAATTTTTGGGTAAATATAATCAATCACGAGGGAGGAGTTGTGTACGGGTATACACATAAGGTTCTTCAAGGTTTTCATATAACATGTAAGGTAAATACGGATTTACCCTTATGTGATCCATTTCAAGATGTTACATAAGGGTAAGACAAGTTACCCTTATGAAATGTGTATCTTCTACACATAGGTAATGAATTTTTCCCAGTTTTCATAATCTCATCTTCATAAACATTTAAAACGAGTTCTAAAAAATTAACAGCCTAAAATCATATATTTTTTTCTTATATACATTTAAATTATTCCTAATTTTTTTATGTTTTTAAAATAATATTGATTAATATTTGATTTGGATTAGTATTAAATGGGGATTAAAATACATAAAATCGACATAGTTTCTTAGGGGTATATCCATGGTTTTAATAAGAACTCATTCTTTAGTTGGAGTCTCTAATAGTTTCTCTCATGTTTTGGTTGTTAAATCCACACTTTTTTGTGACTTCATGCATAACAAAAACTCATCAGGGTCTTCTCCTATGTTATCATGTCTACTATCATTTCCCTATATCCTCTATTTGTTTCACAACTTGGGTCTAGTAAAATCATAGGGTATTGGATCCTTCATAATTAATAATTTTTTAGATCTATTATGGATGATTAATATTTCAATTGGGGAGATATTTTAGATAATTATAATTCAAATAATTAAGTATTTAACTGAATTTGACGGAAATGGTGAGTTTCATCAGTACCTTATATGATTTCACCATAATTGGTATATTTGTTTCTCAAAATATTATTATTTTATGAATAAATAACTACAATTATTATTATCACATGTTTTGTTGGCTTAAATAATTGATGTATTTTCGATGAAATAATAATTGTTAACCACATTAATATAATTAATTTTTTTCATTAAAAGGAAATTATTTTGTGATTTTAAAAGAAATGCGATATTGATTAAATTATTATAAATTCTATTTTCCTTGATGAAAAAATTGTTATTGTGATATTTTTAACACAACATTATTTTTTGAATTAATATTTTTCGAATTAATTTATCCTTTTTGATATATTTCATTTCATGAAACCCTAAAAATAGTTATTTATATTAAATCAATAGGGTAGATTTTCATTACATAAAAAAACGTATATAAGTAACTACAAGAAAATATAATACTTATCATTATCAACATGTAACGATGAGGTTAGCGTGCGTTACATGTAATAATTACTTGCTTCGAATGATAGTGTAACACACACGACCATGTATTTGAGAAAAATAATTTAATAAAATAATACTATTTAATATAAACAAAAATTAAATAGATATTAATGTAGAGGATATAATAATTATTTACTAGTTTATGAAAGTATATATTTTATAAAAATAAAATTTTAATTCATCGGATAGCAATGAATTAGAAATTAATATGAAAATTGGTTGAATAGAAAAGAAAATATTATTATGGTGTTAGAGGTGTTTTAACCTACTTAATTAAATAAATTGTTGTGTGGTATTGATTTAATATACTTTAAATATTCAATATTATTTTTCATATTCAACGAAAATATTTTATAGTTTTTTATAAGAACAATCTCGATTTCAGGCATAAAACATGTGGTTTTTTATAAAGGTTATTTTATCACCTATTAATGGAGAACATATTTTAAAACCAATTTATTGAAATTTGATTGGATTATTATATAAAAATAATCTTTATATTTAACTTCATAACATAATAATTACTTTTGGGTAAATTTTGGGTATTTTTATGTAAAATTTAATTTTTCAATTAATTGGAAAAAATATTGATTTTTATTTCAAAAATACTTTCTCAAATAATTTACTTATAGGATTAAACTAGCTTTTAAATTAACTTAAAATATTAATCAGATAAAAATTTTAAAATGTAATCCAATTAGATGTATTGAAACTAATTTCATATTAATTAATGGATTTAAAAACATAGCAAACATTTGATAATTTTTAATTTAAAAACCCATACAATCATCTTATAAGTGAGATTAAATTTAAATATATTACTACCAATTATGTGATTAGAATTTTGAAAAATTGATTAAATATTTTTAATAATCATAATTTATAATTCACAAAATGGATAAATTATTTTCAGACCAAAAATATTACTGACGGTAATTATAATTAATTAAATTACATAATGTAAAACTAGGCTCAACTATTGACTAACCCTTAAATTTATGACTCAAATAACCTATACACTTTTCCAAGAGACTTTTAATGTATATATTTGTACCATTTAGACAATTTTATCATGTTGTTTAAATTATTTGGGTGACAACCAAAGTATACATGATATGTTTCCCTTTGAATAATTCTATGGCTTACAATGTACGCAACATCGAGTTCTAGCACACCACAACCAATAAAACTAGCCTTTATAAATTGTAATACCCAATTTTTCAACATTTATATATTTTATTTCTCAAAGTGGACTTCATTTTTGGATTATGAATATCGAAATTATCTTTAGGAAAATTTTTGGTATTTTTTATGGAAAACGATCAATTTTTGACGAGTTGTTAAAAACAATGCATTATTGTTTCAGACAGAATTTTTCTAAAATAATTATATGTTTTATATAAATTTATATTAAGTCTAAATAGATACATAATACATATATTAGTTAAATTTAATTAATTTGAGGCATTTTATTATAAAATTTTATATATAAAATTTTACTGAACGTTTTACCGTATTTTACCCACATTATACACACATTTGAAAATTTGCATAAAACTTAATATTACCAATTCTGATAGTTTAATTTCAAAAATTTGAGAAACACTGTTGATATTAGTATGCATATTTGTTTCAATAAGTTGAAAATATATTTTTTTGCTGAATAATACCTTTTTAATTTTATTTACCATGACTAATAGTAAATGATGTAATTATAAGTAGAAAATGATATTATAACTACCCTAACACATATCTTATTACTATTGGATAACTTTATTTCGACCAAAAACATCCTTGGAATTAAAATATGATCCTTTGGGTCCAATTGGATTAGATTAATACATTTGTTATTATTTTATTTAAAGAAGAGTATAAAGGGTTTAATTCAAATTTACATAACAAAAACATTTGGGTTACACAAAAGATAAATTTGACTATAAATATTCATTATAAATATAAAATTTTTTCCTACATAATGGGTTTTTATTTATAAATTTTATACATTAATTAATTAAATTTTTTTATGACATAATGATGATGTAGGAATTACCATATTAATGACAAATTAAAATAATTGATATTATAAATATCTAAATAAATGTAAATAGTGAATTTTGATGAATTTAAAGAATGTTATAGGTTAATATGAAAAATTAGGCTTGATTAACTCAATTGTTTTAGAATTAATCATGTTTTTAGGACATTAAACAAAATGAAATACTAAATAGTGTCAAAATTGAGATTAATGATTTTTTTGAAACAAATACTATATTATTAATTGATATAATTTTCATAAAAATATAAGTTTTGTCCTAAAAGCATTGATAAGGGTAGATATATCAACAATTATCATCTTGAGGTTATATTGGTAGTTTATTGTATGTTTATTAACCATATTATATATAAATTGGAGGAGACATGGTAAATGTTAATATGTTTAACCAATAGTTAAATAAAAAAGATATGGTTAATATGGTCACCTAAACCTATCTAAAACCTCTTGGTTGAGAGGTGTTTGTCCTATAAACTCTTAATCATTGAAATAAATATGTTTCTATCCATTATAATCTGAATATTATTGTATTATAAAATAAAATTTCATGCTTTTCCTAAAGTGACCCTCACCACTCTTATAAAAGGCTACTTCCCCTTCTCTAAAAATCACTTCTGAAAAGTCATTTAGCTAATGCGAACTCTACCCAGATATTCCCCCAAATATCCTTAGTTTATCCTATAGGCCTTACATTTATAAGAAATGCATCCTAGGGATCCCTTTTGATCAAATCAAAAGGAATTGCCTGAAGAAGAGGTAATTATTTCACCACCTCTATCAAGTTGTTTTCTTCTTCTACATCTTAATTCTTGGTTGATTCTATACCAAAATAATGAATCCAGTACATTATACATACAATTATGTTATTATAAATACGGTGCAACCATATTCATTATTCCACACATCCTATGAATTACACGTCACCATACATGCCTATGTATAGCTTATCGTCTCCATGTCGTAGTGTAATTTGATATACAAAAACATCATTATTTGGATGGATATAACAATCTGTATAACTGATGTAAATAATAAATATAACATTTTAACGATTCGTTATATGTCATAAAAATCCAAGTACATTCAATTTCACCATCAATAGAATGATATTGTTGCTCCTATGTATGTATGGATTACCGTCTCCACGCACGCAATGAGATTCATTCCCCATTGTATCTATTCGAGAATAAATTTTATTTTTTGATTAGAAATTAATTTTCACGTACATATTTTTATTCTGTATATTAATAAAATACATCTTATCCATAACAAACACAACTTAAGTAACAAAACATATAAAGAAAAACAAATCAGTTAACACCTGAAACGATGATAGTACTGAAATATTATTAACAACGCAAAATTATAAGATCATATATGATATCATAATTATATATGTGGTTCTTTTATAATTTAATTAATTAAAATAACTATCATAATGGAGGTTAATGTACCCTCGACCAAGGAAAAGTACAATGTAGGGGTTAATTATAAAATCACTTCATTATATGTTGTTGTTTATAAGTGAGTATATAATAGGACATCATTGTCATACACATTTTTGTTTCTTAATAATGTATTTAAAAACATTTTTACTAGTTCCAAGACTATGGGTTAAAGTCATTTATTCTCTTGTTTTCATTTTATGAAATGTTTACAAATGAATCATTTCGTTATTTTCCAAACAAGGTACTTTATGGCATTTTCTACAAAATTAATGAAAACATGTTTTTTTTAACTTATAAGGCGTGTGAAGAAATTTTATTCCATTATAAAACCTTAAATCCATTCTATTGAAGATTATAATAATATTTTAAAAATAAATATTTTTTATAGTTATTTTACTGTTAGATTATTGGAAAATAGAAAGAGATATTTTTCTCAAAAACATTTTATTTCATCTATGTCAACATCCTTTGATGGATTTTACACTTATATGAAGTTGATTAGTTATGATACAATCTTCCATATTGTATTAATGTTATTCTGATATGTTTGGTTGTGGATGTGTTATCTTTATACCAGACATGGATTATGGTTAATGTAATAACTTTTCATATACTAGTTTTAATTCGAATGTTTATTAGGATTCAATGTTTTCATATGAGGAATGCATTGGACATATTATGTGATATTTGGAGCCCAATAAACCTCATAGATGCTTCAGTAGGTCTGATTAGACAAACCAGTGTCTTGGAAAAAGGCCTTGAAAATCATATTTTTAGTAGTGGCATGAGGCATTGATTATGTGATTATGAAGTCAGGCATTATGCATTCTATCATTATGAAATATGCTATTGATGTTGCATGTGATTATTAGAATAATAGAATATCAATTTGAATATGTAAATGGTATTATTTGATTTATATTTTCTATATTATGTAGAATTTTATTCTTTAAAGGCTTGTTTTTTAGTCTTATACATTTTCTGTAAATATTTATGCTTATTTAGGAAGGTTTCTATTGTATTGGTATACATACTGAGTGCATGAGCTCTCCTCTTTCAATGTTTTATTTCTCCTTGTATGTGATGAATTATATTATCACTGACCTACTAGGATATTCTAAGGGATATGAATGCATTAAAAGGAGAAACAATGTTGTTGTTTTTTATATCACAATTAAATATAAAACTGATGTTTCTATATTTTACTTCCAAGGCTACTAAACTAATCGGTCATTTGGAATTTGATCAATTGTGATCATGCCAATGTTATGTAATAATAAATCGACTTAGGGTAATTAGTGTTAGGGAATTACAGTTGGTATCAGAGAAATATTAGTACAAATATTGGAAGCTGGATTTAGAAAAACTCTGATTAGAGAACATTATCCTCAGATAATCATTGAGGATTAGTATATGAGAAAATCCTAGAATTTTGTTAATGTAGATATTTTGTATTTTTTTCCATGAAATAAATCTATGTCTGAATATGAGCTGGTAAACGAAACTTTAGCACAGATGTACATAGGATTCACAACTCTGTCAATGAATTTTTGGCTGAACCCAGGGTATCGAGGTACATGACAAAGTGATTTTCTACACTATTGGTTACAACAATCCCAGGGGATATGCTTAGAAAAATTCACATTATCAGTAAAAAACACAAAGAATTATTTATGAGTATATACATCCTCAAATAAACCATTTCTATGAATAGGATTATATCCATAAAATAACAAATTTATGTTATGTGTTTTACATGATTGTTATTATGTGTTGCAATTCATACACTAATCTAGTATATTCCATTGTTTATAAATGGTGTCTAGTGGAAGAAGTGGAAACCATATCAATGCACGTAATCCATGTAGGGATTTACCTCCAAATAAATATAATTATAGTGAAGATGGTGATGCAACTGGTACTGATCCGCTTATCACCATACTAGGATAACTCACTCACGTTATGAATAATAACCATACCTATATGGACTACCCTAATTACATTAGACCTCCGTATGCTTTCCTTCATGGGGGGGGATCCTTTTTGGTCTCCTTTTGTTTTATTGTACTCTTTTTGGCTCTCCTTTTTCAATAAAATTACAAAAACAACATTGGATGGATGGATGGACTACCCTATTCCACAATTCAAAGTATCATTGTTAGGTGGATTCATGAGGCAGAAACCACCAACATTCAATGTGACTACTGATCCTTTTTTAGCTGAGTAATGGATAAGATCATTAGAGAAAATATTTAATGCTTTGGTGAGTAGAGAATGTGAAAAAGTTTTCATGGTAGTTTATTGCCTTAGAGGAGATGAAGATAAATCATTGTAATTAATAACAAACCCAATGGAGGATGAAGAAGTATAAAATATGGAATGGAGGGAGTATAATGAGCTTTTCATAGAGAAATAATTTTCTCATGACCATTGAGTAGATATTCAATGACAATATCTGAGTCTGAGGAAAAATGAATATGGGAATGTCGCAAAGTATGAGGCTAACATTACAAGGTTTGTAAGGAATATAAAAAATTAAATATATAACCCAAAGAGCCTGATTGGACTATTAGTGGATGGATTAAATCCATTTCTCTATCAAGAATTATTCTCATAATCCTTCTCATAACATGATGATATTTTCTCATGTGTTATGAAGACATAAATTTTTTTTCTATATCTTACGACTTTAAAGTAAAGAAAGAGAAGAAGTTGTCTTCGAAACACTCTAGAAATGAAAATAAGTAGTTGAATGGAAATGTCGAATATCCATCCTATGGTAAATGATGGAAGAAACACGTTAGTGAATTCTAGAAGGTAATGGGAGTCTGTTACAAGTGTATTGAAAAAGGCCACCAAGCTCTTGATTTCAAGGGAAAAAAGAGGTTGGGAATGATAATGCTAAAATTTTAGATAGATGGGGCATTATGAAAATTAATTTATTAATATCCAAGGAAACATACATTTGAAAAGGACAGGGAAGAAAGTCTAAGCATATGTTATCACAATTTTTGATGTTGAAGCAGCAGAAGATGCGGTGGCAGGTAATTTAATGGTTTCATCATGTTTAGCCAATGCTTTATTTGATTCAAGACCATCTCATTATTTCATATATTCCTAGTTTTCTAATAAAATATGATGTTTCAAATTTTATTAATCAAGTGATTTTTTAATCAAAACACGTAAGAGAAGAAAAATTTCAACAATATTTTGTGAATCAGTCCCCATTAGGGCATATCAATGTTCATTATCTGCTCATCTCAACGTCATAACCATGATTGAAATTGATATATTCCTTTTTATGGATAAGAATTCAGACCATGATGCAAAATAAATTATTGTAATAAGAAGGAGGATACAATTTTTTATAATGATAAGGATTACCTAATCTTTATATAAACACATCACCACTCTATTTTTATCTTGATCCACCCTAATAGATCAACTAAATTATATTATTGGGGAGGAAGAGAATGATATAACTAAGGGTGAGTAAAATAATGTTCAAATTGAGGAAAAACCTATTGTGAATGACTATGTTGATATGATTCCATAGGATTTACCTGGACATCTTTGACAACATGACATTGATCTTTCCAATGATTTCACTCCTGGTACAAGGCCCGTATCAAATACCCCTTTTAGAATGGCCACTATGGAATTAGTGGAAATAAAGAATGAACTAGGGAAATTCAGTAATAAAGGATTTATTCTCCCTAGAGTTTATCCATGGGGATCCCATACTATTTTTGTTAAAAAGAAATATATATCAATGAGGTTGTGCATTGACTATAGGGAGATCAATGATATAACAATAAAGAAAAAGTATCCCCTAGCTTGAATTAAATATTTATTTGATCAACATCATGGAGCTCAATATTTTTCAATGATTCAACATTGATCTGGATATCATTATTTGTGTGTGAAGCAGGAATATATTCTGAAGACAACATTTCCTACTTGGTTTCGAGGTTACGTGTTTATAGTAATTCCTTTTGGAATAACTAATGCACCCGCTGTCATCAAGGATATAAGGAATAGTTTTTTCAAGGAATATCTTGATGTATTTTTAGTTGTATTTATTTATGATATCTTAGTATACTTCAAAAGATATGATGATCAGGAAAATCACTTGCGCACTATTTTAAAGACTCATAGATGAAATTAATTATATGATAAGCTTCACATGTGTGAATTTTGGCATCAAGACATTTCATTTATTGTCCATATTTTCAATTTGGATGGAAAAATTGTTTATACATAAAATAAAAATAAGATACACTAATTTCCATCACCAATATGAATAACTAAGTTATTCAGTTTCATTTTTCTAGGAGGTTATTATCAGTGTTTCGTCCATAATTTTTCCCAATTGGCTCACCCATTAACCAAGCACACATGTAAAGGGGTTAACTTTTTTTGGAAAAAAAGGTTGTGTAGAATGTCTTAAATAAATAAACAGAAGATTAGTCAATGCTCTTATATTGACTCCACCATCATGGAATGATGGGTTTGATATTTAGAGTGATGCATCAAAAAAAAGGACTAGGTTGTTCCCTTATGTACCATGATAGAGTTATTGATTATACATCATAGGAGGTAAAATTCATGAACAAAACTATCACTATCAAGATATTGAGTTAGTAGTTGTAATCATTACTTTAAATATTTGGAGACACAATTTTTTATAGAGAAAAATGTGAGATAAATTCCGATCACAAGATCTTGAGGTATATTTTCTCACAAAAAAGACTCAGCATGAGGCAATGGTGATCGCATGATCTACTCAAGGATTAAGATTTCACTATACACTACCTCCTGGGGAAGGAAAATAAGGTGGAAGATGCATTGAGAAGAAAGGATCATGGAGTATTGAACAATATGATAGTTGAAAGGGATCTTATTTTCAAGGATTTAGAAAATATAGATATGGGAATAACCATGTAAGGTAAAACAACAATACTTTTTCAATTGGTCACCAAATAATCTTTACTAAAAAGGAAAAAGTATTCTCACAATAATGATGAGGAGTTTCAAAAGATGATTAATGCCGTGAATTATGGGATATTATGTAAATTTGTATATGAAGATGGAATTTTGAAATTTGGGAAGTGACTTTGTGTTCCTGAAATACCTAATCTAAAATGGGAATTATTGGATGTGGATCATCTTTCCAACTTCACTATACACCCAGGTAGTAGTAAGTTGAATAGATATCTGAAGGAACATTTTTTATTGGAAAACATGAAGAGGGATACAACTAATTATGTGTAACGATGTAAGGTTTGTTAACTTGGGAAAGCAAGAAGTTAACATACTATAGAAGTCATGCAACCTCTTCCCATACATGAGTGGAAATGGGACATTATTACGATGGACATTTTAATTGGAATACCAAATTCTCCAAGATGGAATGATGCAATATGGTTATTATTAATCCTCTTATAAATTTATCACATATTCTTAATATAATATTAGATATACCACATGAATGTTTAGAAATAATATATCTTAATGATGTTTTAAGACTTCATGGTGTCCTCCGATTGATTGTTTCAGACCTTGATCCCCATTTTAAATAATGATTATACAAAAGTCATCAGAAGGCCTTGGATACTGAAATTAATTTGAGCACTGTCTACCACCTTGAAACTGATCGACAATAGAACATATTATTCAATCCATAGAAGATAAGTTGAGATCATGCTCAATTGACATTCAAGGTATCTGGGATCAACATTTACATATGGTAGATTTTTCGTATAACAATAGCATACATTCAAGTATTTAGATGGCACCATATGAAAAATTATCTAGAAATAGATGTCACACACTAACTATTTGGGATGATTCTAGTGAAAGAAAACTCATTTTCCTAGAACATGTTGAGGATATAATGGAAAATGTGGTCATTATCCAAACCCACATCAAAGAATCTGAAATTAGGAAAAAGAGTTACGCTAAAAACAGAACAAAGGTTTTAGAATTTCATGTAGGAGATCATATTTTATAGAAGGGATCTCAAAGGAAGGGTGTTATACTATTCGGTAATTATGTAAAATTACATCCCAGTTACATCATACCATTTGCAATTCTAGAATGAATTTCAGTTTTAGTTTATCGTTTTGAAATACCGCTATGTCTCTCCAATGTTCATGATGTGTTTCATGTATCACTGTTAAGAAAATACATGTCTGACCCAATGAATGTACTCACTTATGAAGAAAAAGAATTATAACCTGATCAATCTTATTAAGAAGATCCTATCAGAACTATTGTTACTAGAATACAATTTGTTGAGAAACCATACGACTTATCAGGAAAATGTTCTAGGGAGAAATCATAAGATGGAAGAGGCAACATGGGAACCCGAGGGACTAATGATGAAGAACCACCCAAATCATTTTATGTAGTTGTATTTGAGAAATTTTGAAGATGAAATTATTTGATGGAGGGAATAATGTATCCCCCCAAACTTCTACGGTACGTTTCCCATTGAATAATACAATACCTTGTGATGTATTCAATATTGAGTTCTAGCACACAATGTCCAATCAAACTAGCCATTATGAATAGTGAACCCCAATTTTTGAAATTATATATATTTTATTTTTCAAAAGGGACTTCATTTTTTGATTTATAATATCAAAATTATCATAAGGGAAATTTTTGGTAATTTTATGAAAACCGTCAATTTTTGAAGAATAGTGAAGACACTGTTTTATTATTTAAAAACTACATTTTATTTAAATAATAATTTATTTTATATAAATTTATTTTATATAAAAATAGATACTTAATACCTGTATTCGTTAAATGTAATTAATTGGTGTCATTTTATAATAAAATTAGATATATAATATTTTATAGAAATTTTTACCGTCTTTTACCCACATTCTAGGAACGTTAGTAAATTTGCATAAAACATAATTTTCCTACTTCAATGAATTGAATTTAAAAAATTTGAGAGACATGGTTGATATGATCATGTAAAATGAGGTTCAATAAAATGAAAATATGTTTTGGTGAATAGTAACATGTGACTTTTATTTACAATGGTTAAAAGTAAATATGACAATTAAAGATAAACATATGATATTATAATTACCATAATTTTTTTTATTTCTATTGTATGAGTGTATTTAGACAAAAAACAACCTTAGGAATAAATTATGAGCCTTTGGGCCTACATGGATTAGATTAGGACATTTATTATTATTTAATTTAAAGAAGAGTTAAAAGTGTTAAACTAAAATTTTCATACCTAAACATTTTTAATATAGGGTTAAATATAAGATACATTAGACTATAAATATTCATTATAAAGAAAACTTATTTTATACATAATGGTATTTTATTTGTAATTTTTAGACATTATATAATTAAATTTATTTATGACCCAATGATGATGCAGTAATTACCTTATTAATGAAAGATTAAAATAATTTACATTATAAATATATAAATAAATGTAAATTGAGACTTTTGATGAATAAATAGAATTTTATTACACAATATGACATGTTAGGGCTGATTAAATGAATTTTTTTCGTTGAAATTATGTTGTTAGAACTTTTACAAAAAAACAAATTCTAAATAGTGCCCTAATTGAAATAAATAAGTTTTTTTTAAATAAATACTATATTATTAATGGATTTACTATTCTTAAAAATCTTACGATCGACCAAAGGACTTTGATAAGGTTATATATATCAATAATTAACAACTTGGGGTTCTCTAGGTAGTTTATTATAGGTATATTAAACATATTATATAAAAATACAAGGCGACATTGTAAATGTTAAACTATTTAACCATGAGTTAAATAAAAATGATAAGGTTAATATGGTGACCTAATCATGTCTAAAACCAATTAGATTAGAGGATTGAGACCCATAACAACTGTATATTTGAAATAAATCCTTTTTGATCGATTATAAATCAAATATGATTTTACAATTAATTAATATTTAATGATTTTCCTAAAGTGACCCTCACATATCATAGAAAATGTCACTTCCCCTCCACTAAATATCACACATAAAAAGCCATTTGTATCTATAAACCCTTCCAAAATATCCTCCCAACCACCCTCACTTAATCCTAGAGGCCATTCATTGATCAAAAATAACATATGGAGCCCTTTTGATCAAATCAAAAGGAAGCACCCAAAGAATAGGTAATTATTTCACCACCACTTCCAAGTTCATTTCTTCTTCACTTTTCCTTTATTTTTTGTTTTCATACCAATATAATAACTCCATTACCTTATTCATATCATGATGTTATTATAAATATTGTAAAACCATATTAGTTATTTCATTCATCCTTTGATTTACTGGTCACCATATGTGTGTACGTACGGCTTACCGTCTCCACATTGTGGTGTAGTTTGTTATTCAAACACTTCATTATTTTGATGGGTATAATAATGAGTATATCTGATGTAAATAATAAATATAAGATGTTAATGATTTAGTAGATATAATATAACATCCAATTACATATGATTTCTCTATCAACATAATCATATTATCGCTCAATCATACGTACATATTACTATCTCCCCGAACACGATGAGATAAATTCCCCATCGTAACCATTCAAGAATAAATTACATTTTATGATTAAAAATTAATTTTTAAGAATTTAATGTCATTTTATATATGAACCAAACACATTTTATCCATAAGAAACTTGACTTATGTAACAAATCATATAAAGGAAAAAAAATCTGTTAACACCTGGAATGAAGATACTACTGAAATATTATTAACAAATAAATATTAGAATATCATATATAATTTCATATTTATTTCTTTGGTTTATATATAATTTAATAGCAATTATTTAACAATTATACAGTAGTTTAACGTACCCTAGACCAAGTAAAAGTACATGGTACGGGTTAATAAAACAATCTCTTCATTATCCAAGATTGTATATACGTGAGTATCTACTAGGACCTCTTTATCATCAACACCCATGTTTCTTAAAAATTTATTTCAATACATTTCTCTATTTCCTATACTATGTTTCAAATTCATTTATACCCTTTTTTGAATTTTAAAAAATGTTCATAATGGAATATTTTCGTTGTTTTCCAAATAAGGTATTTTACAACCTTTTCAAAAAAATTATGGAAAGAATGTTTTTTATCTTATACAACAGGTAAGGCTATTTTCCACAATTCTAACACCATTGATGGTTACCTTACAAAATTATGAGTTTTTTTAAATATATATGTTTTATTTTATTATTATGTGTCTTTAAAATGTTTTAGAAATAGAAAGTTAAATTTTTCTCAAATATTTTTGATTTCATATATTTCAGCATCCTTTGATGGATTTTACACTTGTTTGATGTCGATTTATTATGATATAATCTTCCATATTGTATTAATGGTTTTCAGATATGTTTGACGATGGGTGTTTTATTTTTATTCCACTCATGGTTTATATTTAATTTATTAAGATTTTTTCGGCTACTTTTAATACAAATGTTTATGTTATGTATCAATCTTTTCATATGTGGAATGCTTTGGACTTATTATGTGACGGGTGGAGCCCTCTATAGCTCATAGATGTATTAGAAAGTCTCATGAGAAAACCTTGTATCATAGAACAAGGCCTTGACCAAATCATTTTTGTAGTCTTGGCACAAGGCCTTCACTATGTGGTTATGATGTCCGACATTATGTATTCCATCACTAATAAATTGGCTATTGATGTTTCATTTGATTATATGAATAGTAGAATATCCATGTGAATATGTAACTGGAATTATTTGATTTATTTTTTTGGATATTATTCAGTAGTTTATGTTTAAAAGTCTTGTATTTTTGTCTTATAAATTTGTTTTAAATTTTTATGCATATTTATGAAATTTTAGGCTATATTCTTATCATTACTGATCATCTGATATCACCCATTTCTATGTTTTATATTTTCTAGGATGTGAATAATTATATTATGACTAAATAATAGGGATATTCTAAGAGAGATAAATGTGTTTAAAAGGGCAACACTATAATTTTTTTCATTTTAAAATGTAATGTAAAACTTATGTTTGTATCTAGTACTTCCAAAGCTAATAAACTAATCGTTATTTCAGGATTTGATACATTGTGATCATTCATATGTTATGTTATAATTCACCGACATTGGGTAACTATTGTTGGGGTGTTACAATTTGATTCACATGAATCATGACCAACATGAGTGTAATTCTATCATAAAATATTTAAAAGAGTGCCACATATCCTCCAATATAAAAGGCCTCTTATCCTAACACTTCCTCAAAACTATGAAGACCCTATTCCCACCTGAAGTATTTTTAAATAATATACCAAAATTACTACCTTAATAATATAATCCTCCAATTTGTATAAATAAATTTCTGTAATAGTTTTGACACAAACCAAAAGGAGTTACCCTGTTAAGAGGAAACGTCTTCTCTCATGATCATTTCATTTATTTTCATTCTCCACAAACTTCAATATATTAATTGTATTATTGTATTAAATAATTGTATCCATGATTTTTTATGATTTTTAATTTATAATTATAGGTCCTACACTTAATCACCCCTAATTCTAATTGGTAATGAATATATTGTATACCTATCCGACAAACTACCACCTCAATTAACAATGATTGGTTATTTTTTCTTTACTACCTATGAGGGTGGACATTATGAATGAATTAAGGTTTATATTTTTAATATATTATATTTATTGTGTATTTAATATTATTTATTACTTTTATAACGTATATGTGTTTACTTTGAATTTTTTGTAAATACGATAATTTCGTTTGAGGGAGTGTGGAATGTCGCCCCCTCCAAGCCATGCGATTCATTCAGAAATTACAAGGAATTTTTTAATGATGGTTTTTTGAAATTACATGATATATATATTTAATATTATAATTTAATTATATTATATTCATATATACATATATACATATATACATATATTTTATTTTATTTCATTCTTTCAATACGACAATAAAAACAGAATCATTGTTCATGTGTATATACAACATACCATCACCATGAACGATGTATTCCATTTCATACTTCTATATTATATAGATTGTTTTAAAAATAATGAAACAAATATATATTATTCATTTATAATGATTTTAATAATTTAAAAATTATACAATTATAAGGACCGAATAAATAGAAAATTAAGACACATGCGAAAAACAAAGAGAATATCTTCTGATGTGAAACATTAACATATGATTGTTAACAAGAGGGAAATATAAGGTCATAATAAAACCATATAAGTTATTATATATAATTATATGGTTATTTAAAAAAATTATAATTATTTAATATTAATTTTACTAGTTGTTTTAATGATTAATATGAGCGTCGAAACACAAGGTTTGTGAAATTTCATCTTGCTTTGATTTCCGTGAGATACAAGCCTTATTCACACTGAATTATTTATCAATGTTTAATATACTAGAAATGAATTTATTATATGTTTCTTATAATAAAATTCATTTATATTTACATGTTATTTATATTAATTTATTTCATCTAGATTATGTTTGAAATGTAACTAAATTAGTTATATGGTTTGGGCTTAATTATCCATCATTTAGACTCATGTTTTGTTATGAAACTAAATTATTTTTTGAGGTGGATATTCTTAAATTTTACATGTTATATAATTAATACACATCTATTTATTATATTCTACACATATTTTAATTTCTATTTCTTACAAGGATAGTGTGATCCCATGTTTCCATGTAGTAATATTTTATTGATACAATCTCACCATTTTTTGAGATTCTTATTGATTATGCTTCATTTAAGAAAATATTATAATCCATATCTCAATAATGAAAATATTTTTTCTTATCCTATGTTATTTCATTACATATTCATCTATTGGAACAATTATTATTGTCTTTGGTATATACTATATATAATAATATGTTTGTAAGAAAGCTTGACTTTACCCTATCTTCAGTTTGAAAGTAGTGTTCCATCAAAAATATATTTTCTAAAAAGAGTTTACAATTATATTATAATATTCACATATAAGTATTAAAGGCATTTCTTCAAAATTTTCCTTAATTTTTTCAAAGGAATCATTTGGTGACATTATAAAAAATTCACTTTCAACCATTCTTATAATGAATAATGAATGTTATTTTTACCTGATACAACATGAATAGATTGATCCACCATATTTTCTGTAAATTTTCATTTTTAAGGATGATAAGGATAATATTTAAGAATATGTTTGTAAAATTATATTAAAATAAATGGTTTTAGAAATTTTATAATGATTTTTTCAAAAGTTTTAATGTAAAATGTATTCCAAAATATTTTCACAATTTCATTATAGGTTTTCAATATTGATTTTGAGGAAATATTTTTCAAAACTTTTTTAATTAATATTTATACGTTTTAAAAATTATTGCAATGAAATAAAATTTCAAAATATTTTGAATCATATTTAATAAGTATCCATGAGAAATTAATTTTCAAAATGCTTCAAAGAATATTTTATATGTTTTCAAGGAAAATGATTTCAAAATTATTTTATGTGTTTTTATAAGTTTTTAATATATTTTCTATTAAAATGTCAATAAAATTGTTTTATTAATAAAATTAAATTACTATTGAAGAAAGGATATATTACTCAAGAATAGTTTTTTAATGATATTTGGATGTTATTTTCCATCTAAGATCACATTCTTTTATGTTACACATGTATTTCTAGGAAATTATATAATCTTTCCATTAATATTATTTCTCTAAATGTGTTTTTCATAATTTTTGGCCTTTATGAGACGTGTCTATAATTAATGGGTTATATGTTAATAACATAAATTTCTATTTAAATAGATATTCTTCTGACTAATAGATTATAAAATAACTATATTTTTTCCAATGGTAATTATTTGCTTACAAGTTTATGATTTCGATTTTATTTTTTTGGATTAGATATGTTTGATTAAAATTTTGAGGTACATTAATGTATTATTTTATTATTAGATGGTTGGTGTGATTATCTCACTTTAATGCACTTGGTAATTATTTATATCTCATAATATATACTAAGATGTCCATGGGACAGAACCTTGACTAATTTGGTGGTCGTGGGAGTGAACCATGACAACCAAGATTGTATAGGGAGTGAACACATACTAATAAGATGGTTTTAGATTTCATTCCTTGATAACTATATAAATCATATTATATGAATATGTATCTTCCACTATTCAATGTTTTATTCCTGTGTTATACTTTTATGGCTTATGCTTTTTTATTTCCATGTGATTAATGTCTTATAAACTGCCAATATTTGTTATATGATTTATATTGGTAGTCTTTGATGTGTAGGGTATGATCACCTAATTTCAGGATCACATTTTCATACCTCTATTCACATATTTATTCTTATTATTCTCACTTGTTTACCCTTATTGTTCATATATACAGAACCCTTTTTATATTCCCATCACTTGGTTTTTAAGATATGTATTATTTTTTATGTGTATAAGAAGGGTTATTTCCATGAATAACCTAGTGGGAGATAATGTAGATCAAATATATACCAGTTTTCATGTTTTATTGATTCCAAATGGCACTAGAATAGAATGGTCTTTGGGGGTCTATTTGTTTACTATTTTATGTATTAAAAAAATTTATATAATTTTAATATTTGAAAAGATTGGGATACTATAGTTGGTATCCGATTAAATGATTTGTTATCCATTGAAAACCAGGTTAAGAATACTTTTGTGAGATCCCAATGTTTTTTATACCGAGATATATAGGGATGTCTCTAATCATATGTATGAGGATGAGTTAATGTTTAGGAAAATGCGAAGGAATTTAGGAAGTGGATAGAGTGAGTTGTTTCTTATAAATACATCACATTGTTGACACTACAATTGGATGTGGATCTATTACATATTCAACTAGGGTTAACAACTTATATAAGATGTTACGATCCAGACTCTGGGTAATCTGGTACATGAAAATAGGCCTTGCTACAAACCTGGTATTAATATCCTAATATATATGATATGGTAATTCACAAAATAATCACGAACCATCAAGAAGGATTTAAAAATATGTTTCCTATGAATAACATATGTTGAAACTAGGGTGTCCTATATTAAAGAATGTTTTCATGATTTAAACATCCAATAAGTAATTATTTTCATGACATTGTGGTTTTCATCTATGATATGTAATGATCACACTATGATTTTTTGGTTAATGGAAAGAAACAGAATGATTGGATTATTGTATAATGTGATGGATTATTTCTGAATGTGTATTCACGTAGGATGATCAAACGAGTGAAAGATGTTTTCATCATGTATAATCAGTTTTCATGGAATATTATTAACAATGCATACCATAACCATATCTCTGACTCATTGAGGAAGAGAATGAAGAAATTTATTTAGAGATCTGGTAATGGTGACTATGGAGGAAATAAGATCAGATATACATTGTGTCATGATTTTGGAATGAATCACATATGTGAATCTATTAAAAGAATAAGAAGATGTTTTAACTGTGTGAAAGATAAACACAAAATAGTGATTGCATGGGAAAAATAAAGAGTTTTGATTAAAAAATGGACATGAATATCAGCCTCCCAAAGACACCGTCAATGGTTAATTGTTTTATGTGTTGAATACATTGTCATTTTGATACTCAATGTCCCAATTTAGAATATCTTCAAGAGAATCAGCAAGGTATTGAGAGTAATGGTTATTTTTATAATGATGATGAGTCTACAAATTTAATTTAAATGGAAATATGTATTATGTAATAAAAAGTTGTATCCTTGTTGTTGGTGTAAGGATGAAGTTGAATAATGAATGTTTTTATGTGTTTGGAATAAAAATATTATATTATATAAATGAATAAATATACAAAATTCATTCTAGTTATGTTTTTCTCATTAAATTTACATTTTTATATAGAATGTTCCCGATGTACAGGTGACGTGATTTAATGATAAGGAAATATTTTTACTAAGGGAATGTAACAATTAATTTGTTCTTTATGTTATGATAATTATATTATAAAGATGTAAATTGGATGGGGCAGATTATAATGGAACTATGTAATGTCTTTTTTATAATTGTGTTTTGTTATCATTGATGAGGTTTACAATATTTTTTGGATTTACGAAATAGATCCTATATACTTTCGAATAAGGAAGCATGCATGTTTTTCCAAAATTATTTATGGTAATTATGTTTATTACCATGCTTCAAAGGAATATATAACTAGGGTATTCACATGTTTAAAATGTGACAAATAAATTGTACGATGTGATATATGGGGTTCAATGTTAATTTGATTTCTTCAATTTCATTCTATAGATTTGGATTTCCATTTTTATGAATTGTTAAATGGTTTAACTACCAAAAAATCATTATGTTAAAATTTTATTTAAGAATCTAAGCATTGTGATTTTATTGAAATCATTAGTTATGAGGATATTTAGTGACTAGCTATATTTCAAGGTCGTATATCATTTTTTTGAAATTATATTAGTCTGGTTTTAGAAAAGGACATCATATGTCTGGTGGAAAAAAAATAATTTTCGTCAATGTCATGGGTCTTGAACCCATGAACAATGTATGATAAGGGGTTCATGCCTACCACTAGAATATGAGATTTATAGGATAATGTGTAATTATTATTTTCAAAGAACTATTAATGATGAATGAGTAGAGTTACTTTTTATGTTTAAAGAATAATTTTTTAACCATATTGATATTGAATAATAGTTAGAGAAAAATTGATATACATTTCATTATTTTATATACATTATTATCTGCTAAAATTTTATTTTTTCACATTATGAATGAAAGTTAATTTTTACACATCCATCTCTATATTTAATGTTTTAATTAAAAAAGATAAACCCAAAACTGAATAATGAATTTTTATTATATAAATATATCAATTAATTATATTTCCTTATATTTTATTCAAAAAAATAATTACTCATCATTTGGATAATGATTACAATTAGGTTATCATATTACATTAATTTTCTTAACTTATGGCCTTTTAATCATCATAGATTTCTGACATTGAGTACCTTAATTTTTCTTGATAAGTCACTTGTTTGTGATTTATGACCTCAATTACACCTTATGAATACTAATTTTTTTACCCCATTGTACAATTTTTAATCACTTCCTATGTTCTCATATGTTTAAAAGAAATTATATGTTATATTGGCTAACCGGTATGCTTGAAACATTATGTTATTAAGGGAAGATTTAGTATTATTTTTTTCAATTATGGTATATATGAATTAAAATTACATGTATTAATACACAGATACCCAGAATGAATATTAAGGGTCAAATTGATTTTAATGGTGGTAGAATGTAACATATTGCAAACTTTTGATTTTTTCCAAATTAATTAAATCTATTTGACATTTCTTATTTCATGCATCACTAAAAGTAATTAAATTTATATTTGACCTTTGTGTTGGGAATTCATTATATGTAACCCCCAATCAATAATGTAATAATCACATTATAAAATTTAGCTTTATATACAAGGAAATTCATGGTTATCTTGTGTTACATGCAATAATGGCATTCCTCGATGGTGTTTGAAGCACCCATGAATGAGTATTACAGAACAATGATATTATAAAATGTAATTATTTAATATAATAAGATATAAAAACAAAATTAAATGAGAGGTTATGAATATTATTCTTTAATGTCTTAAAATATATGTTTTTAAAAAATATAAGATAAATTCATACGATAAAAATTAATTAGAAATAAATATGAAAATCGATTGAATAGAATGGAAAATATTTATAAATTATCAGAGCTATTTTACAATAAAAAATTAAATTAAATATTTTGTGATACTAACATAATATTCATGTTATATAAAGAATAAATTATATTTTATATTCAATCCACAGATTTTATAGACATAAGATAAGAACATATCGAATTCTATGAATAAAAACATATATTTTTTATATTGGTTATGTTAAAACCTTATAATCGAAATCGATTTTTTTTCAAATTGTATAAATTTAATAGTTGAAAATAAACATAACCAATGAATGATTAAAATGAGAAATTGGAATGTGTAAATTTTTTGGTATTTTTCATTGAAGTTTTCTTATTTAAATAATAGTGAAAAACACTGAATTTTAGTTCAAAAATGTTTTTTCATGTAATTTATTTATAAAGTGAAATTAAATATTATGTTGTTTTAAAATAATAATTATATAATTTCATTATTAAAAAATTAATTTTAGGTTATCATAACCAATTTACTATTGAAATTTGATATAAAATCATATCAATCTTTTTTTCATTTTTACTTTAAAAACTAGTACTGTTGTCCAATCAATGGGATTATATATAAATTATTTTCATCAACATATGTGATTAAAATTAGTTTAAATGGTTGCCATATTTTTAAATATAATAATTTTTTACTGTATAATATTCTAAAATTATTTTATGACCTAAAATATTATTGAGGGTAATTAAAATTAATTACATCGCATAATGTGTAATATATCTTAACAAAGGACTAAACCTTAAATTTATGTCTCAAAATAAGTTAAAAAATAATAAAAGAGTCATTTTATTTCCGTATTTAGACCATATATTCAATTTTATCAAATATTTTACATAGTTGGACCGAATTTCCAAATGAAGAATGTGGTTGGAATTCCCTCTTCAAATATATACAAGATTGACACTCCTCCTCCACTATAAAAAGGCCTCCTATATTAACACTTCTTAAACAATAAAAAGAACATTTTATAACCTAACATAATCTTAAATAATATCACAATATCGATCCAATATTTTTATATTTATTCCTTTTGTACAAAATAATCCCATGGAATCCATTTGGAAGAAACCAAAATGAGTATCCTGGTTAAGTGGTAACCACTCCTCACAAGATTGTTTATTTAATTTTATAACTCCTCCACTCCAATATAATTATTAGATGATTGTATAAAAACACATATAATCAATATAATTGGTTATTTTTGTATGGGTTTGACCTAAACAAACAGACACCTCTATCTAATGGAAAATGAACATACTATTTACGTGTACGGTGATCTACATCATCACAGAACGATGGTTGTTTATTTTTCATTTACTTCCTGTCATAGTGGAAATTATGATGGAATATATATATATATATATATATATTTGTTTTTTTTTGTTTCTTATATAGAAAATATAATTTTTTTACATCCTGTCTAGTGTAAATATAATAATTCCTTTTGAGAAAGTATGGACAACTTCCCCTCAAGGAAAAGTGATTCATTCACACAATTCATGGAATGTATTATGGATGTGATTAAGAAAATTATATGATATATAAATCATTATAATGATAATTTAAAATAATAACATACATATATAAATATATTTCATTTTCATTTTTTATCAATATGTCAATAGATTGGAAACAATATTCTTGTGTACTAACAGATCACCCTCTCCATAAAAAGTGTATTACATTTCAAACTAATATATTATATAGATTATGATAATAAAAAAATATTGAATATAAATTTTATTTATTTGATTTTTTACATTATGTATTCATGATATATGTATAAGAACAAAAGACATAACTAATTAAGTCACATTCACATAACAAATAGGATAATATGCAAAGATAAACCTTAACACCTGATTTTTAACAAGAGGGTAATATAAAGTCAAAATAAAAGTAAATATTTTAATAGATATAATAATTTGGTAATGTAAAATATTTACGTTAAATTTATATTTATTATATTGGTTGATTGAATGAGTACAACTATAGTCAGAACACAATGAATGGGAAATTTCATCTCATATTTTTTTCGTGACATACATTCCTTATTTACCACTAACATATTTTGTGTGGTGTATGTAATGATCATGAATGTATTATATTTATCATATATTTATATTTATATTAGTTTATATATATATTTTATGAACTCTATTTTAGGGTTTTTTTGTTTCAACTGTTTCCAAATAGGTATGGTAGTTTTGTCTCAATTTTCCATCATTGAGACTCATTCTCTGTTATGATCCAAATGATTTTAAGAGGTGTATATAGTTACATTATACATGTTATATCACTAATACCTTTCATTTAATGATATTTTAAGCTTAATCGAATTTCCTTCTCTTACATGGAATGTTTTGTTCCATGTTACCATGTAATTAGAATTTATTGAAATAAAGTCATCATTTTTTCGAGATTGTTAATGATTAGGCTTAAATTGATGAAATATTATAAACCAAATCTCATCAATGCTAATGAATTTTATTATACTATTTTGTTTCATGATATATTCTTGTATTTAAACTATTTATCCACTATTTGGTGTATATGATGGTCATGAATTTTATTAATTAATCTTGAATTTACACTCTCTATAGTCAAAAATATATGTTCCATAAAAAATGTTGTCTAAAATGTGTTTCCTAGAATATTATACAATTATCATATAATCGATAAAACTAATTTTCCTATTTTCTTTATTTTAATAATGCTTTAAAAAATCATCTTATTTAATTCTAAGCAAGGCATTATTCTACCATATTTTCCAAGATAAAGGAAGGTTATTTTTTCCTCATATGACATGTACTGATTTTCCTAACGTCATTTCTATAAACCTTCCTTTTAATTTTAAGATGAAATATTTTTAATATACTTTTTTTTGAAAATTATTTTTCACAATATTGTTTTCATTAAAATTTCAAACCACTTTTAGAAGTTTTAAAGGAATTTTTTTTCAAAATATTTTCAAGAATTATATTCATTCAATGTTATTTTCAAATAAATTGCTTGTAATTATTTTTTATGATTTAATTATAAATTTACAAAAAAAAATTCAATGAATAATTGTTTTAAAATGTTTTGAATCAGATTGTATAACTTATCAAGGAAAAATATATTTCAATGATTTCAACATTATTTATATGTATTTAAGGGAATAGTTTTTCAATATTATTTTATGTCTTATTTATTTGATTTCAAGGAATTTATAATAAATATGATTTTCAAATTGTTTTATATATTAAATTTTTTTTCAAATAAGGAAGGATATCTTCCTAAAGAAACCTTTCTGAAATTAGATTCAAAATTATTTTCCAACTAAAGTGAATTTCATGGATGCTATTTATGACTTTCTTTGAAATGATTTAAAGGATCCAATTATATTTATTCTCGAAATATGTTATGATAAATGTAATTGTATTTATAGTACCCATTTATCATTCACAGGTTTTTTGTTTATGAAATATATTTCCCTTTCATGGGTTCTACTTCAGATTTAATTATTATGAAACATGTATCTTTTTCCATTGTTTTTTATACATTTTTTTGATTCCCCCAAAATTTCATGGTTTAAGATAATATTGTTTATTTTTATTATCATGTATGTTTTATTTCATTATGAGATTTGTGGGACCTATATATCCTTCCAATGAATTTGGTAAAGATTTATATCTCATTAGACAAACTATGATGGTCATGGGAGTGTTGCTTGACTACTAAGATGCTCATGGGAGTGAAACATGACTACCAATATAGTATGAGTAGCAAACTAAAATTAATACGATGTACATGTGAGTGAAACCTTACAACTATTATGGTGTGGGTTGTGATCTTGTACTGTAGAGATGGTCATGGTATCAATGCATTTTCTCTTATAAAAATCATATTATATGATTTTTTGACTTCCGAAATTACATGTTTTATTATTATATTATTCTATCATGTATTATGTTATTTGTTTAATTATAATTAATTTATTATCATCATAAAAGTATTATTACTTGATCCTTGTTTGTGATGTTTGATATGTAGGTTATGCTCTTCTATTTTCCTGATCACTTTGTCATATCCCTATACTCATATTTAAACTCACACATCTCCCATTTTTACCCTTACTGAGATCTCACCCTTTTTATGTTCCCTTCCTTAGGTTATAAAGATATTAATTATGATTGATATGTATAATAAGTATGGTAGTCATGAAAACCTTACGAGAGATAATGTAGCTCACTTATGCTGCAATGTTCATGATTCCATGTTTTTCAAGGAAGTAGACTCTTACAGTATTTGGAAATCAGTTTTTATAATATTTTATGTATTATAAAAATGTTATGTAATAATAATTTTTGAAAAGTGTGGGTCTCTATAAAATTATTATAGTTTGTATAAGAAATGAATATTGAACACTTTTTGTTAGATTTATTTATATCAACTTGAATGAAATTTTCAAAGCACGTATATCCAGTTATAAATTGGTTTACCAAAGAAATTTTGGTTTATGTGATATTTTCATTCAAATATAATTATATTAATTTTTTGAAACCCACATTATTTAAATATGAAATAATATATGTGAACAATGTGTAAATTCATTATAATGTCTTTTTATAGTGTGTGGGGAAATGTGATGAGATTTGGTTGTCAGATGTGGACGTTGTGATGGGGAAGTAACTTTGATGTGTAGTGTTGGTAATATGGGGCGAGATGACATGATAAAGATGGAATGTTTGTGATATATATATTTTGGGATATATATATTGTATTAATGGAAGGCATTATTAATTATTAAACTAGAAATGGTAATAGGATGTCATGGAAAGTGGGTAGGAATGATTTATGAATGTTTAAATTTAAATGTGATTTGTGGAAAAAATAAAAGACACTTAAGATGAAATGGATTATTATATAAATAAACAAAATAAAAATTCAAAAATTTGGTTAATTTTAAAATGGAATGATAATTAGTGAATGTGAATATGGTTGGTGTTTTATGTTCTTAATTTAGAATAGTGAAATTAATGTGTGGTAATTATCCTAAATGAATTAAATGATAAAAAATTGGTTGTGTTAAATTTAAATTTAATATATTGTTGAATTGGAGTTATTGAAAAATATATAATTATATAAATGGTAGAAATGGTAATTGAATTGGGATTTTTTGGGCTTGTGGTTTATGGAAATATCTTGTGGTGTCTAATTTTTTAATGTGGAAGAAAATGAGGTGGAGGTAATAGGGACTTTGTGGATATGTTTTTCAATTGATTCTATTTTGGATGGAAACCCATAGTTAATGAATATGTTGGTTAAAATTAAATACTTTAACTAAAATGTCATTTCTTTACCCACTCCACTAGAATCGAGCACCAAGTTCTCACAAAAAAATGTTTCGGGGGGAGGTGGGAGCATTTTAACCAATATCCTGGCGGGGAGGATAGATAGATGACTACACCATATTCAACACTCTCTGTTATAGGATATGTTATTAGGAACGTGATGTGATACACAAGGATTTCAGTTCAGTTGTGATTGTGTATGATGATGATATGATGTGGTTTATAGTGGGGGTTTTTCATTATTGGAAGATGGAATAATATTGATGCCCTTTATTTTCATGAGACCCTTTAATTCATGTTATGGTTGTGAGGGGTGGGGGATGTGATGTGATTTCCTAGATGTTTTCATGAAATAGGTGATATGATGAAGCAAGTTCCTTCTTGTGGGATTATTTTATAGATGAGGTGAGATACCAAGGATGTACAACGTTGGGATATGAGAGAAGTAGAACAGATGGAATGTTTTGAATGGTATCATTTTTATCAATACAAAACATCTCATGTTTCTATAAATAGGTTCATTTTTTGGTGAGCATGACATGGTGAGGATTGTGTTGGATAGTTTACATGTTTATGTTGTTTTGGTTATTCTACTATATAAATGTATTGTTAATATTATATTTTCCATTATACATGAGGGTATTTATTTATGATCCAACTGAGTACTCTATATGATCACACCATGTATCTAAAAACTATTATTTAGGTTAATATGGGGACTTTAAGGATAAAACTAGACATATATATCTTGGAAATTTTGTTGTTAACATATTTATTCTAATATATTTTTGTTGATGGTGTTAGTTTTTCTTCCTATGAAATTTCATGGAATTTGGATATTAATGATTTTACGTACAATGTGTTATGGTGTAGTTCTGTAGAAGACATATTATCTCCCAGTCATGCATTTCATTATATTTATGGTAATTACTCCGATATGTGTAACCTTTTTGCACCTTTATCGCCTTTCGAAGACCTAATGACTACCGAAGGCGAGACTCGGGGGTCATTATCTCTATTTCACTATTTTAATCCTAGAATGACTATATTTGGAGGAAGGGGTTTATTAAAATATTATTCTAATGGTTTAGGTTGAGATGTCGGATGAGTTTCGTGAATGGCCCATTGAAGATTTCATGTATGGGTAGGGCAATCGTTCTTGCAGACCATCATGCATGACACAAATTTGGGTGACTGAGTGATACATGGAATTTTAGGTCCCCTATTATATGATGAAATTACTCTGAGCCTACAAAGTGATGAAGTGATCTTATACTACCTACAGGTTAAGGTCTAAGAAGAGGTATCAGTATCATGATTTGTTTCTCATGTGATTGAATAATGTGGTTTTTAGGATTTTCAGCAAATTGATAAAATAAAGTATAAAATTTTATATGTGTTCCAATGAATATGAATATGTCGTTGTTTTTAATGAACTATTAATATTTTCAAAATTATGGTTTTAATCATAAACAAAAGCGTAAAATAGTGATTAACTAGATTATTTAGTTTTGTTAATCACTCTTAATACATGAATTTGGTTTTTCCATTTCCCTTATATCAGTATTATTAGAGAGTTAATTACTTCCATTGTTAAAATACATAACATACTAACATTCCTTCCAAATGTTCAGAAAAAATTAGATGTGTTCTTAGTGTAATACATTGTGAATAAGTATTTAATTTTAGGACAACTTATAACGAATGTCATATTGAGTTTATTTAAAACTACCGTATAATAATTACTATTTTAACAACCATGAATGGGATTATTATAGATTGAATTAATGTTAATATTCCCAAAATTGATGTTAATTTTTAATTTTCAAAATCTTGTTTCTTATAATTATTATAAAATTTCCTTTCGAAATGAATTTTTCATAACATATGAAAAATTACCAATATGATTATTAATAATTTATTTTTTAAATAGAAGAATTTAAAACAAAAACATGAAATGCATTTTTTTAATGATTATGGTTCTTTAGTGTTAATGTTATCCTTTTTTGTAATATTATGTTAGGTTTAATATTATTATGACATATGTTTCTAAACATTGGAAATTGATAAGCATTGTTATTTATAACTTTTATTAATTTTAGGATTTTCCAAGAAAAAATCAACCTAAATTATAAATAACAGTTAAAATATATTTTTATGTCAGATTATTTTTGATGTTAAACCTCAAAATGCAAATTTCATGACATGTTTTTCCTTTACGACCATGATATTTTTCTTTCATGGCGTAATTTTTTTATAAGAATGGAAATTATTATTTTAAAATTTTATGAAAATTATTTTTATTCTTTTTTATAACATGTTGAAACATGAATTTGTATAACTGATTGACCTTAATATTTTTTATGATGTATTAATATTTATCATTCAAAAAAATTCCTCATATATTAATCCTCTATAATTTGTAAAATAGAGCATGCCTATTGTTGAAAACATTTTTACACAACCATAAAATTCTAAATATATGAATGTTGAATATGTGATTAGTTTTATATATTATATTTATAATATTATTTATTCATTTATTTTTCAATTTTCATTAGTAAATGAGGTGATGTAAGTTTTATTTAAAAAGAGAATGGTATAAGTTCCAAAAGAACATGATTTTACAATAATATTTTTAAAAAATATAGAATAAATTAGAATGCTGATTATACAATAAAAACCCAAATTAAAATCTATAACATTTATGTGAAGAATATACATCACACAATTATCCTACTTATTGGAATTATTGATATTCAGATTGAGATTAGAGAGAGGGAGAGCTCATACATTCTATCCATCGATCTATAATACTCTATTAGATTTGAAACACCCCATTTTTTATTTCATGAAAAATGGAAGTGGAGTCATAATCCAACCAAAAATAATTCTATTCATTGGATTTCACAATTGAGACTCTAGGAATGGTTCCATGATTTTTTTTGGTTTTAGTTATCAAACCAATCCATATGATCTAAAAAACCATGAAAATTCCCATAATGATAATTTTAGATGATACCAAATATCGAGGGGTTGTGATTCCCTTTTGAAATGTCGTTATTATTTATTTTAATCCTATTATGCATTAGAGGATTCCATAATAATTCCAAATTACCAATTAATGGCATGGAATTCTCTTCAATTTCTAATATCTATAAAATAGATAAATCAGGTATATTGTTTCAAAAAAAAATCAGTTTGAAGTACACTAGAATCCATATTAAATAAAATTAGATTATAAATTTCAAAATGAATATAAAATAGTTTTTATAGTTAATCAAAAAATTATAGAAATGGCAGATATTATGGAAAACCTACACTATTTCTATACAAAATATATTTGTATTATGTCATGATAAAGCATTATTACCTCGAAAAATCATTCTACTAGTTGCTGTCACAATAAGGATCATCATTTAAAACAATATGAGGACAACCCTGCACAAAACCAAAGAGGAGGTTCCACTAGGAAAAATATGGCTGATGTCTTCTCTATGTGGGAAACATAATCGACACCTGGAGAAGACATACACACCTAATTTATTCATGTTGGAACCCATATTTATCTGATTATGAGAAAATATCAAGATTAAGATAAATCATAAAGCCTTATACAAATCCGTATGGATGTTTTTAATCCAATAAAAATCATTATTTTAATCATAACCATCAAACTGATAATAAATAAGACCATTGAGAATGCCCTTTATATGTGGTTCCCAGAAAAGCATGTCTTCCTATGGAGAAAAGTGTAATCTCTGATGATTCCACTAATATGTTATTAAATATTATGTGGAGGAGTGTCAATGAAGTAATTAATAGAAGTATGATGATTTGAAGAAGATTCTGGATGATTAATATAAGTAAGTATAAAGGTTCCAGTCTAGATGTCCCATCATAATTTCAGAGATGAATTACCACTATCAATCCATCTAGAAAAAACCATGATATTAAAATAAGAATTATTTATTAACTGAAAACTAGTTAAGACTATATATGTATTTCATACTTATTCTAAACATTCAAAACATATACATATAAAAAATAAAAATGAAAATTAATTTCTATTAATAACTTCCATATAAATTGAGATTCAATAAATTAATTTATGTTTTTGATGCTCTTAATATAGATATAACAGCTAGTAAATCCTTTACATCCATTTTTTTCCATAATGAGTTACTATCTTTTGATTTTTTTGATACCACTCGACAAAAAAATGACAATACAAGAATTTATTTATTTAACGAGTCCCTCTGACCATTTATATATCATAAATTAGTGGACCATCTTCGAGATAATGGTTGAATTTAAAATAGAAATACATAATACTATTGAGAGTAACTTACCATTCTAGGATGTTTGTTTATTTTTAATTGTATCAAAAATTTTAAAATATCATCACACATTTGGACTCGCATAGATTAAAAAAATGATGTGTGAAGGGTATGAACCACTCTCGAATACCTATCTTCCATTGAATTCATGACTTTCTGGATGATGTGAACCACTACCTAAATTAAATGAACAATTTATCACAACTAGTGCTATTCACTAATATTCCATCACAATGAATGAGAAGTTATGTAATATTTTTAATATTCTACTAGTTCCCTTGTAATAAGATAATAATCTCATTAGTACAAAGAAAATGATAAGGGGAATATGATCCTTTAGAAGGGAAGATGGGTTTATGATTTCGTTGATCCACCAATTGAATAGGTTGATGACTAAGATAATCTCAAAAAAAATGATAATGTAGATCTAAGGGATGTTAACCCAATTTACCTCCTAGATAACACTCAAAATATCTATTGCGAGAGAAAATAATTAGCATAAAATTGTGAGGTGATCTAAAATTAGATTTTACAAGGACCATGAATGTGTTGTCAAATCCAATACTATATAAAATATTAAAAATAAATTACCAATCCACAATGTTAATGGATTTAAGGATATCATGTTTAAGATAATGTTTACCACTTTGGGTTGACATTACATAGATATTGACACACTAAGAGGGCAATTTAATATGTTCTTATATTCACCCTCCTTTAGAAAATTCAAATTGATTCCATGTAATGATCATATTTAAAATAATGAAATATATTTTTTCTATAATTATAATGATGATCTTATATATCATGTTAATAAGAGTAATAGGCCTAAAATGATGAATTTATTGGCATTCTGAATATTATGAATAAGAGTGAGAAACTAAGCATGTATCTTACTAGGAATTTTACATATTGTGAAAAATGAGGTCAATATCTTACAAACATAAACAAGTATAACATTACAATTCATTTCATTGAAGAAATGATAAAAACCACATTAGATAGGTGTGTGATTGGGATTTCGGAAAAAATGACATCCTTGATTTTATAATCTACTGGAATGATAGTGATCATAGAAATATCAATAGGATTTAAGATTTTGGGACTAACACTATAAGTAATGAATAATAATTTCCATCACCATTGAAATTTCATATTATTAAGATACTACTTTTTGGAAATGATTTTATTATAATGAATAATGGTATCTTTATATTCAAAATGTAAAATTATACTAAAATATTTTTGAGACCTTTTAATGGATTTATAAAACATTTAATTTTGGTCTCTATATTTGATCAATTTGAATTGGATGGATTATTTGTTTATAAAATATATCATTCAATGTTTATTATTTATAAAAGAAGATATAAAAATTTCATAATATATTTCTGGTGTGAAATTGATATTGGTGTTGGCCTACAGAACCTATTATGTGTGTCTTCAATAGAAGAAATTTTATTTTCCATTCTTTTAAATGTATCCATACTCCATCCCCTTGGCATTTATTTTTGGATATTCAATTTGAGAATAAAATACATAGCACCATTACCAAAATCCATGGATTACAAATTCTACATCATGAGCATATCATAATCTATTTGGGATGCCCATTCATAATTAAATAGAATATTAAGAGGATGCTTCCTGTTCATAAAAATAATAGTAACTATAATAGTATGATGATTAAAACTAATCTTAGGAAGAGTGACGGAAGAGACATAATTTAATTTTTCAAGAGATAAAATATTTGTATAAGATTTATAATAAAAATTAATAAATTTTATTGTAAAGATTCCATTTTTACAAAGTATATTTAGCAACAACCAGATTAAACTCCATAAGTTCAGTATCATTAACACTGGTCTAGAATTCCATAATAGATATGGTTTAGTGAAAACCAACATTTTTGACTGAGATAGAGGATAATTTTTTATTCCCTATGGACATCCTGAGGATAAAAAATTCGAACACTAATCTTCTTAAATTCCTCCTATAATCAGATTCTCTCAAGGTATATATTTTTGTGATAATAAAAATAAAATAAAAAAAGTAATCCATGGTCCTACACATCACAATTAATCAACTATTATTCATTGGTATTATCATGTATGTTTCAAATTGAAGAATGAAATGACTCCCACAGAGTCTTTACCAATTATGACCCACTAATAAAACTAATAAAATGATAACAAATATCATCTAAGATAGATATACCATGCGGATAATTCATCTTGATTCAAGAATTCATATAATAATGGGTTTTTTATATGAAAATATCTATGATGAGTGTTTGTTGTTTTAGAGAGGGATAATTGTTGGAAATTACAAAAAGAAGATTAATTATGAACCTAATCAATATTTGTTGTCTCCCTTCATCTTATTTCACATTTATATCTTCTTAGGAGAGTAATTTCATAATTCCTAAACCATTATAGTGGATATTATAGTATAAACATGGGAAATAATAATAGTAGAAGCTATTTCATTATTGGGTGTGTACATTCCCTAGTCAGTACTATGCATAAGGTTTTTCACTATACTAGTGTGTAATGTTGATTTATTTTTGAATATTGGAGGAGAAATAGGTAAATATGAATAGTAATAATATGTAAAAACCATTTTATCAAAATTTCATAGATTTGGAATTAGTTGCAGGACTTGATGTGGGGACCTAATATTTTGAGAACTATTTATAGAATCATATCCATATTGTGCATTCAAAATTGGATGTTGAATATTGGGTTGAACATTAGTGGAATCGGTCCCCTACAAATTAGAATGGAAAACCACTACTAAAATTCGTAAACACTTGTCCCTACAAGCTTGTTCACTCAATGCATCATTGATATAGGTTGGGGTGACCATTTTAACTATATTTTGATCACTCGAATTAGATTCAGATGGCATGATCACTACTATGAAATGAGTATTGGGGAAATGTTGGTCAAGACTGGTTAATTATGGAGAATTTCATCATTCACGATAGTCAGTTTTGAATGATCATTATTTCCATCATTGGAACAAGTTAGGGTGTCCCTTTTTACTGTAATTTCGCTACTGAGATTATTAATAGTGGTAACCACATTATATGTGAGAGGAGATTTATAGGATAAAAGACGTACCCCTATATTTTATTATTACATAATAGTTAAATAAACAATAATAGATTAAATACAGTCATTCGTAGTTAAATATCTATAATTAGAATCAATTGGAAGAACCTAATTAATATTAATTGGGAGGATCACAAATAGAGTAATGGTAGATTTCTTTCCTGAATGATCACCATTGAAAAAATTATTTGATTTACCCTTCCTAGACCAATCCACATCTTTTTATGAAGTCAAATTATTTAAATGAATGATCATTTATTTCGAGTTGACAATATTGTTGGAAACAAAATCCATAGAAAAATTTCATTCTTCAATGAATGGTGATTTATATTCATCCAATACATTTAATTTAAATTTACAATAATAAGAAATAAGATGTAAAACATCCAAAATAATGGAATTTATATTAACTTCAAAATTAATATGAACATAGAAACCTAACAAAAATGGGGAGGGTGTTTATCCATATTAATTTTCTTCCAACACTTGAGTCCAGATCAGAAAGAATTATATGATTCCCAAAAACCAAATTATGTACATAATGTCTTATCCTTATAGAGGTCATGGAATTTATATACATCAATGAATTTAAATTAATATCCCAATATAAATTCCTACATAATCTTGGTTTGAGAAAAATGATTCTGGCCATTCATGAATTGAAAATATCCTCATTGGGGTTGAAGATTATGTGAAATTAAAGTAGGTCAATCCTAAGGATTAATTACATTTTAATTCCTCAACTACGAAAAGGAATCACATTATGATCATTGTTATTCTAGGAAATATCACCATTGGACATTGTAATGAATCAATGAATATAATTCATTCATCAATACAATATTTTTCTTAAGTGAATCTGAGTTAGTAAATACAATACAACTTCTATCATCAATGTTTCAATGTGAATATGTATTTGAAGAAATTAATATATGGGATGACTCTCATAGCGCAACTACAATTGAAACCCCCATGGCTCATAGAGCCCAATTATACCTAGAACACCATATTATCTTACATTCATTCATAGAGAAGGGATCTATTTTGGAATCAAAATCAAGATCCTATTAAACCATGGAAGACCACTAGAATGGTGGAATATAGGTCACTCATGAATCACCATATTCAAAGAGATCACTCCCACCAAAATGAATCTATATAGTATATATAGACATAGATTACATAGAATATGATCAAAAGTTATGTAAAAATAATTTCATATTTAAATATTGATGTTAAATCAACATAAAAATTTTGAATATAAAATTTTTCGATCATATATTTTTATTAATATTGAGAATTCTAAATTAATTTTTCTAGTAAAGAGGTATTTCAATTGAGCATGAGAACATAACCTATAAATTTTTTAAAATAATGAATCGATTATTTTCAATGGTAACATTATGTACCTATAATTTATCATTTATGTATATCAATAATGACTCATAAGATGATGACTGCATATAGTTTTATACCATTGAAAAGACTACATGTTAGATCTATTTAAAATATTTACATTACATTTCTTTTAAAATGACATGGAAATATTGAATGTTGTTTGTGATTTCAGTATATATTGATTGATGTGTTAAACTATTGATATTACTTAATGAATATTTGTTTCTAAATAAGAATGTTATGTTTTAATTTTTTTTATCAATAATATTCATATACATTATAAATCATTACATGGTAATATAGTATAATGTTGGAGATGATATATATTTATATTGAAATCATGTAAACCTTTATTTACTATGTTTTTTGTTTTGGATATGATGATGGAATCAACTATAACCCATAAATAGGATAATAATATATTTTCGATAATAAACGAATGGGGTTTTTCTTGAAAATCATAAAGTACATGAAGGTGATCTTTCCCTATACACTTAATTTTTTATGATATAATGAATGTGATGGAATGAAATATTTTCAGATGGGTTTATATTGAATGATATTATACTATAATAATATTTTATATCCTAATGTATATAATTAGTTGGTACACTTCACTCATCATGATTCATTATATTTGGAATCATTTTATAATAGTTTTGGAATGTTTGTTCCTGTTGATGATATAATTATAATAGTGTGGTGGATGGGTTCCATTAATTTTTATAATTGATGAAGCTATATAGTTATGATGTAATTTCATGTGTTTGTTGAAGGTTTATATATGATGATAATTTTAAAACACTTTCTTCTAATGTAATTAACCTATATTAAATATAGATTAAAAAATCAATTGTAATTTTTCCATAATTGTGATCCTAATAAATGATACATTGTTAGAAATTTTGTTAAAATTATAGGTAGATGAAATATGATTATCCCTACATCATGAATTGTTTTTTATTAATATCATGTGTTAAATTTAGTTCAATAATTTATTTGTTATCTATATTTTTAATATCATATTAATGATCTTTATAAAGATGATTCTGTTTAATATAAGGTATTTGAGGGAAAAATGCAACCTTTTAGTTTAGGTCAGTTATTTTGGGTAGAATTTAAGAAATTAATGGAGAGATATGATTCTATTATTGTATTATGATTTCTATAAAAATTAACTTACTTAGATATGAAAATTTTTTAATATTAAAAGAAAATGGTTGGTTAATAATTTATGTCCTATCATGGATGAGTAATTATTTTAGTTAATATTTTGGTTGGATAAGTTGTTTATTTTCTATCAAGATGATTTTAGAAATGAAAATGTTTAATTGATTATGAAAACCATGGATGTTATCATAATGTTGTGTAATAAAATTCAATGTGACCCACATGGGAAAAATTGATTTAGTGAAAAACAATTGAAAAAAAATTAAATACATCAAATTTTAAATATGATTTTCATTTATTTAAAATGTTCTTTGAAGGATTCTTTTCAATGTTTTTTTTGAATTTTCTTGGTGAAATGATTGTCAAAATGTTTTCAATATATCCTATCGTAAAATGGAATATTATTAAATGATACCATTAATTAACAATATATAAAAAATATTTTATTGATTTCATTCAATAGCATGCTATAATGAAAATTAGATAATAACATATATATTTTCTTAAAAATATTATTAATCAATGATAAAAAAAATTTAGAATGAAATATTATATATTATTAGAATTGATGGTTATGAACATACATTTTATCACATGAGAAATAAGGATAAACCATGTATAGATTTTTATTTGGTGCAATGTCTAGGTAAACTGGATGATGTAAAAAAAATATAATTAAATTTTCTCCAATATGAAGATATATGATTTTTGGTTCTAAAAAACATAAAGTCAATAGTCCTTAAAGTGTTCTATATGTTTTTTAATTAATTTAATCATCATGGGATTGATATGATTGTTGTATAGGTTGGTAATGGATCTTTATTTAGGATTTTTTTAGAGGTTCCTCTCTTCAATGTTTATCTATAGATTTATTGTTTTCTTCCAAATATAGTGGTATCCTTGAGAGGTATGTCACAGGGTAGTTAAATTATGTCTCTTTACATATACGTTCATCTCATTTTTGTTCTAATTATAAATTACTAGAATAGTTTGAGAAATATATAATGTAAATTTCATTAATATTATTGAGCCTTATTTTACCATTACGGGGTGTATGGTTTTTTTAGGAACGATATAATACTATTTATGAACTATTTTTAAATTATATTTAAAATTATTTTGTTGTTTTTCTAAAATTTTAAATTTCATTTAATTTTTTAAAAAATTGTTTAGTTTTTTTTGGGATGGTTACAAAGATATTATAAAGAGTTTGAAATGTTTTTGTGATTTTTATACTTATAGTAAACACTTTTTTAAATTGATTATAAGACAATTCAATTGAAAATTATTATATTTAGAGAAATATTTACTCATTTCACTAAAATGTTAATTTCATAAGGGTAATTTTTTTAATGGAATGTGTAATGATAACTTCTATTTTCCATAGGATACGTAAGATAAAACCATTCATTTGAAAATGTCATATAATGTTATTCTCTTTATCCACCTTTTAGTGTCATGGTATCCAATAATTGTCATTATGCAAGTAATGATAAGATAATAACGCATGTGTTTTATAAGGGTATACCTGAATTTAAATATTCATTGTAATGTTAATATATTCATCTAATAATGGTAAAATATTATTTCATTAAGTTTCATGATGGTTTGTTGGATACCTAATGCCCTACATAATTTTATCTCCTTGATAGGCTTAGTGTACATCAAGATGATACATTTTATAGATGATTATGTTTTGAGGGTGGAGTTACGTAAGTGTGTTCCCATATGTTCGACATATGTTTTTCAAATCCTACCAATGAATAATATAGAGTTACTCTTACATGAGCCTTTATAAGGTGCAATGTAAGGGTAGAACAAGTTACCCTTTCAAAATAATTATATCTTATTCATGGGACAGATTGTTACAAATTTTTTTAATTCATTATTCATTATTTTTAGAAATGAATTTTCAAGAAATTATAAGTGTAAAATTATTGTTTTGATTTATTTTTACATTTTTAAATTATATTTAACATTTAAAAGGTATTAAATTTATCATAATTAATATTTTTTGTTTTAATGTGAATTAAATTGGAAATAAAATATGAAAATTTGACAGGTTGGTCATAATATTGGATCGATGACACCAATTAGAAAATACCTTTAAAATGGAACTCTTCCACCTGATAGAGTCGGGAAAGAACAAATACAATGACATGTGGTAAATATTATTCTTTATGATATCCCTGATCACCTAGGAAAAATTCTCTACAAAAGTGGTTTTGATGGAGTTTTCTTCAGATGCTTTGAGGGTGAAGAGACAATGACTGTCATGAAACAAGAACATGCAGCAGTCTATGGTGCCCACCAGTCTGGAAATTGGCTATCTGATCAAATTTGAAGGCTTGGATACTTTTGGCCTTCAATGATAAATGATTGTGTATATTTCAAAAAGATGTGTCATTCATTCCATGTATGTGACAACATCATTCATCAACCCCCATATTTCCTTCATACAGCTAAATACTCGTGTCCATTTTCCACATGGGGAATGGACATTGTGGGACCTTACCCTTCGGCTACATCCAAGAAGATTAAGTACATTCTTACTTCTACTGACATCTTTATAAAATGGTAAGAGGCAATACCTCTCAATGAAGTTTGTTCTAAACCATTGTTAGCTTCATCAAGTCGAACATCATTACCATATTTGGTGTTCCTCATACCATATTGATGGACAATGGAACCAACTTCTATTCATCTGAGGGAAAGAAGTTGTATCAAAAATACAAAATCAAATCCAACCATTCATCATGTTATCATGCAATAGCCAATGGCTAGATAGAAGCCTTTAATTAGACTCTTTCAAATATACTACAAACGATGGTGGAAAAAGATAAGAAATCATTCCCTGATAAACTCTTCCACGATTTATGGGCTTATCGAACCACCAGCCGCACTGCTACATGGTCAACTCCATATTAATGGTATATGGAATAGAAGCAGTCATTCCCATTGAAGTTCAATTATCCTCAGTTAGAGTAACCATTTGTGATCAGTCATCTACAGATGAACAATATTAAAATAGATTGGATGAATTGGAATGATTAGATGAAAAAAGATTGTGCAGCCTGCACAACTTAGAAGTCTATCAGAATCGAATAGAATGAGCTTTCAACAAAAAAGTTCATCTTCATTCATTCATTTAGTGAGAATTGGTATTGGTTCTCAGAACTCCAATGATACCCGGAAAGACACCTCTCATGCTGGTTCCAAAATGGGAAGGACCATATTCAATACATATGGTCTACTCCAATGAAGCATGTTCTTTAATCTCAATGGGAGGATAACTCGTCACAACTCCAACTAATGTCATATTTCTAAAGAAGTATTTTGGATAACACAAATAAATCAATCTGATCCATGAATATGACCTTAAAATATTAACACCATCATCCAACTTGACATTAAACTGTATTGTTTCCCTTTCATCCAATATGACGTTAAACTGTTCCATCATCCAACATGATGTTAAACTATATTTTCCCTAATATGTCCAAGATACATGACGCTAAACTGTATAGCACCCTTACGTCCAATATGACGTTAAACTGCGAAAAAGTTCCCAATACGTCCAACATGACATTAAACTATGTCCCCATTGTCCTCACTGCAAGACAATAAACTGCATAGCCATACGTCCTAGCTACATGATGCTAAACTATGTGGCACCCATCCTTGTTATATGATGTTAAACTATACATCCCCTCTTTTTTCCTTACTGCATGACATTATGTCACGACCCGTCCTCGGGGCCCGTGCCGTGACTACCCCAAGCCCGCCTTCCATAGGCCAGGGGCTGGCGACTAGCACCAAAGGCGTAAATCCCGATAACAGGGAAGGCATTGCCTTTATAAGTAACAACCACCACAGAGTCAGCAAGCGGAAAGTAACTACAAGTGCAGAAAAGTAAAGGGGGCCGGAAATACAAGCCCAACTGTAAAGTACAACTCGAAAGGGAAAAACAGCAGCTGGAAGAACGAAGCGGCTCCTGGGTCGTCCGCCTCGATTCCTACCTGAAGGGTAGGTACAGATGGCTCAGCTCCTGGATCGTCCACCACGGATCCTACCTGAAGGGTAGGTACAGATAGCTCCTCTACTCCACAGGTCCTGTCGTCTACTCCGGGTACGTCCGCCCAGTGGTCCACCTCCGGGTACCGACCTGCTCCGCAAGTCTCAACTGCGATCTGCGCTGTCCGTCGTCTGCAACCAACACAACGAGGTGCGGGCATAGCCCGTGCAGGGGTGAGTATAAGCTACTCAGTAGGGACCCCGAGACCCTTAAGGTCTCACCAAATCCAACATTGATATCCACAAAGTAAAGGCAGCAATCACGAAGTAACATCAGACTCTACTTAGGTATACGCCCATACATATACCTAAGTCATCAAGTAACCCATCCAAACTCAAGGATACACAAAAATCATGAAATCAACGGATAACCATCACCCAGGTATATGCCCATACATGTACCTAAGTTATCAAGCGACCCATCTCAATCATGAGGAAACACAAAGGTCAAAGGTCTCAGCTCAAACCAGGATTTCCATTATCGAAACCGTAACTGCTGAAGAGCTCCGTCTCTAGAGTGTACAGTGGTCCTGTCACGACTCCGAGGCTGCCGCTCACTAACCTAGGACTGCTGAGGTACTCCTCCTGTCGAGTACTGCGGGTTTGCGGCCAACTACCGGGCGCTCCGTCCGCTGAGGGTCTGTCGCCAAATACCGGGCGCTACCCAGATAGCCTGCTGAGGTACTCCTCCTGTCGAGTACCGCGGGTCTGCTGCCAACTACCAGGCGCTCCGTCCGCCGTGGGTCTGCCGCCAAATACCGGGCGCTCCGTCCACTGGGCTAGTCGACTCACTCCAAGTCGAGTCGGTCAAGCAGTCGTCAGGTCTCAGCCGGCTACACGGTCTCCGTACTCTGCACGCTCGTCTCCACCGTTGCGGGTCTGTCGCTACAACCAAGCGCTCACACTCCGTAGAGTATCGCGGGTCCGCCGCTACAACCAAGCGCTCCACCGCCAAGGATCTGCTGCTGCATCTAAGCGCACCACTACTGTCAAGTACCACGGGTCCGCTCCACGAGCTACTGGTCGATACTCCAAGTATCACAAGGTCCCGCGAAGAAGTGTCTCAAAGAACCGTCTCGTCACAGGGGTCTCAACGCAACAGACGGCACGTCGATCGGACGCCCGGTCTGTGAGTTATTAGCCTTTTCGTCCCAGGGGACCGGTTGGTTTCGTGAGCGAAACCAAACCCGGCCGTATCTCAACTGTACCCCGAACTCCCATAGGGTAAACTCAAAAGGACCGTTACTCAACGTAACCATCAACGCCGCTGACGGCTCGTCAAGCGGACGTCCTGTCTGAAAGATATCAGCTTTCCCGTTCCAGGGGCCCGGTTGGATTTCGAGTACAATCCAACCCGGCCATACTCCGACTGTATCCAAAACTCGGGCGGAGTATGTCAAAAGTTCCGTCTCATCAAGAGGAAGTCCACGAAACAGACGGCGCGTCAATCGGACGCCCGGTCTGTGAGTTATTAGCCTTTTCGTCTCCGGGGCCCGGTTGGTTTTTAAGGAAAAACCAACCCGACCGTACTCCACCTGCATCCAAACCTCGGGCGGAGTATGCCAAAAGATCCGATTCACTAAGAGGAACACAACGCGACTGACGGCGCGTCAATCGGACGTTCGTGGCTCAAGATATGAGCGTTTCCGCTCCGAAGGCCCGGTTGGTTTCGTGAACGAACCAACCCGGCCGAACTCAAAGTAACCCGAAACCTTGAGTGCGATATACCGAAACGACCGTCTCGATCCAAGGATCGCGTTGCCGCAGACGGTTCGTCATTCGGAGGTCCGAGGCTCAAGTTATGAGCCAAGAACCGAAGAGGGCCCGAAACGGGGGTACTGGGCCCGGGGCGACCCGGCCCGAACCCCCCCTGGGGTCGGCCGAACCGGGTCGGCCCGAACCGGGTCGGCCCGACCCGGCCCGAACCGGCTCGGCCGGGTCCGGTCCGGCCTGGGCGCGGCCCGGCCGACCGGACCGAGCCGGCTCGGCTTCGGCCGAGCGGCCGGAGGTGCTGCCGCCGCGGGTCAACCCCGCGGCTTTGAGGGAAACGCGGCCCCCGCGGGGGGCCGCCTGTCACGCGGACGCGGCCGGGCCGCCGCGTCCGTCCCGGTTCCGCGCGGCCGCGGAACCGGCCGCCGATGCCGCCGCGGCTTCAGCCGCGGCGGGCTTCCTCCACGGCGGCGCGCCGGGCGCCGCCGCCTCCGGTCGCCGGCGCCGCCGCGCCGGCGACCCGCGCCGCCGCCGCCTTCCGCGGGCCGCCGGAGATGCTCCGGTGGCCCGATTTCTTTCCCGTCTGCGCCGTTGCTCCTCCCGGGGGACGATCTTCACTGCGGAGCCAACAAATTGCCCTTGCCGCACGGTTCGTCGTCGTCCGCCAAATCCGCGCAAAAAGAGGAGATCGGCGGAGGGTTGCCGGGTCTTGTTCGTTAGACCCGCACCCTCCGCGTTAGTCGTAAATCACGGGAGGAACAATAAAACAATCAACAACAATTTTAATTGCTAAAATTGTTCGAAGATCAAGTTCTTCACTTAAAAAGAATAAGCACGGGGAAAAGAATCACAATCAAATCCCTACTTTGATGATCGTCGAGCGCGGGCGTTCTTCGCGGAAGAGATCGTCGTGGAAGAGATCGATCGTCGCGTCGTCGCGGGAAGGTGTCGCGTCGTCGCGGAAAATGGAGATCGCCGCGTCGTCGCGGAATCGCTCGTCGCGTCGCCAATCTCCGGATCAAGATCAACGGATTTAATTAGTTTAAATCCGTTGATATTGAAATTAAAAAGGGAGAAGAAAAGATCTGATTCTCTCCTTTGTTGCCGAACGAGGGTCGGCCGCGGAAGAAGAGGCGTCGCCGAAGAACGTCGCGGGTAGATCTCGTCGACGTCGCAGATCTTGGTGTGCGTCGTCGAATTCCGGTCGCCGGCGTTCTTCGCGTTCTTCGCGTTCTTCGCGTTCTTCGCGTTCTTCGCGGAGAGGGTGGAGGAACGAAGATTCTCTCAAATCCTTTCCAAGGATTTTTTATGTTGGTCTTATTTTATAAACATGCCAACACGAAACCGGTTAAGAAACGATCCATCAATTCGTTGAATTAATTCAACGAAAGAAACGACCCATTTAATTCACGAAGAAACAGTCCATTTAATTCACGAAATAAACCGCCCAATTAAATGGTCTGTTAAGAATTAAAGAAAACGCGTCGGTTGACTTTTCAGTTACTTTGACGGGTTTTCGCGGGTGCGTTACTTAGCGAAAGAAACGGCGGGGCTCGTGCGGGCCCCACCTCACAAATATCCTACCAAGGGGGTAGGATATTTCTGGATAGCATCCTATCCAGTTCAACTCAGTTCAAGCCGCCTTTAAGTGACTTCAAGTGGCTTCCAAGCAGCTTAAGTGAAATAAAATAAAGTTGTCGCACAAACTTTATTTTATTCTGACTTAAAGCCGCAAAATTTAAAAACCACGTCTGAGCAAACGCAACTCCGGAAGAGGCGTTTCTAAGCAAATACCGGCGCTGCGATTTCATCGGTGCCCTCAGAATTCGATTCCGGGCACCGGTTCAAAAGTTAGAAAAACCCGCTCGTCCGTTCACTGAACGTACCCGAGCCAAAACTTCGGCAAATGATTCCGGGCACACCGGGCCTCGGAATCAGGTGCCGTCAGAAACTGCGTTCTTGTAAAAAATCCAAAGAAAATTAAGAAAAAAAATTTCCTTGAAATTTACGGGTCTTTACATTACTCCCACCACAGGGCTTTACGTCCCCGTAAAGCTTCACCACAACCTTAGGGAAACAAAGCGGTACTGAGCACGCATCAGAGCCTTCCGATCCCATGTGCTCACCTGGAGATTCCCGTGCCGCCATCTGTTGCGCACAAGAGGAATCGATCGCCCATGTAGGACCCGCTCCTGTCGATCCTCTATCTCCACCGGGACCTCCGTATAAGACACTCATCGCCACTGTCTAGCTCCTCATGGTCGAAGATATGCGAAGGGGGTCGAGCACGTATCTCCTCAGCTGGGATACGTGGAAGACGTCGTGCACCCGGTGCAACTGAGGTGGCAGAGCCAGGCGATAAGCCACCTCGCCAACTCTGCTGAGGACCTGGAAAGGCCCGATGAAGCGGGGAGACAACTTGCCGCCTTGGCCAAAACTCTGTTTACCACGTCGAGGTGAGACCCGCAAGAAGACGTGGTCACCCTCCTCGAACTCTAGTGGCCTCCGCCTCCTGTCAGCATATGACTTCTGCCGGCTCTGAGCTGTCCTCATCCTCTCCTGGATGATCTGGACCTTCTCTGTCGTGGCCTGGACCATCACAGGTCCCACAAGAGCTGCAAGATTTCTTCTTTGCCGAAAAGAGAAATCTGGTCTCATCCCCTGGATGAACCACATTCTTTGCCTAAAACAGTCAATCCTAACATGGATGATACTAATCCATACCAAGGATGACGTCGTAAGGCCTCGACGCTACTACTAAGAGATCCAACCGTTACTCTCGCCTCCAAGGGTTGAGTCACACTGTCGGCATCAGTGTGTGGTAACTGGTCTCCTCCAGTAGATGTCTCACAAGTGAGGGTCAAGTCAACAGTCAACTGGAACCTCTTAGTAACATCACAAAAGAGGACAGGAATGAAAACATTTCAAAGGATGCGTCTTTTATTATTGCAGCTCATAATACAAGACGCTACACAAAAGCAACATCAACAAGGAACTAGAAGTACAAGAGACGTATCCACTAGTTCTGCTCCTGTCCACCTGCTCCAAGAGTTCTACTGTTGCTCAAGCATTTGTCGTCGCCTCTTTCTCGGTGGCTCCCTCAAAGCCTGCGGATCGGGAGTCGGACAGTCACGTGCCAGATGACCCTTTCCGCGACATGAGTAACACAACCTGCTCCTTGCACGGCTAGCTCCGTTCCCACTCCGGGTGCCCTGCACCACCGGTCGTAAAACCCGAGACCGTCTAACTGCTGGTCTGGTCTTTCTGGGCCTCAGCATCATCTGTCTACTGCCCACAGATGACTCGGCTTCTGATCGAGAAACACGTGGCAAAGGCAGCAGCTCCTGATCACGCTCAGGGTGTAGAGCTACTGGCACAAACTCCACCCTGAAGAAGGTCTCAAAGTCTTCCCATGCGAAGTCCATCTCATCGCAAAACTGAAACAAGTGGCTCCACCACCTACCTGCTGCTGCCTGAAGGAGGCTGGTAGCAAAGATCACCATGAAGTCTGCCGGCGTCCCCACTAGCCTGAAGACTCCCACCACGGCCTCCAGCCAATCCTCAGCCGCCTGCGGGTCCATCTCTCCCCCGAACCTGGGTGGCCTCTGGCGCTGGAACTCATGCAGTGCGCGCAAGTAGCGGGCATCGCCTACTGCTGGGGCTGGTGGCATCGGTGGCCCAACGTATGGTAGTACCGCTGGTGCCTCCGCTGGTGCCTCAACTGCAAGAGGGCCCTGTACCGAAGCCTCGTCGCTCGTCAGACTGTCAGCACGCTCATCCCTCCGGGCTCTAGCTGGTCGTCCGAGAAAAGACATCCTGAAAGAAACAACGTAACACGACCAAACGATTATACCTGGTGAGCTGACCTGGTTTGAGCTGTTTTAAGGGGGGAAACCTTTGAAAACACACACGCAATCAGTGTTTTCGCGCACAAAGTCGGAAATCAGTTGTCAGGGTCCTGGTGTATGGATACGTCGGCCGCCCGCACCAACACTGGACTCCGTGAACTGAAAACCACACTCGGTACCCTTAACACTATTGCTTCACATAGAAAGAAAAGACGATCAGAGTCTGCGGTAGAACCGACCGCCTCTGATACCAATTTGTCACGACCCGTCCTCGGGGCCCGTGCCGTGACTACCCCAAGCCCGCCTTCCATAGGCCAGGGGCTGGCGACTAGCACCAAAGGCGTAAATCCCGATAACAGGGAAGGCATTGCCTTTATAAGTAACAACCACCACAGAGTCAGCAAGCGGAAAGTAACTACAAGTGCAGAAAAGTAAAGGGGGCCGGAAATACAAGCCCAACTGTAAAGTACAACTCGAAAGGGAAAAACAGCAGCTGGAAGAACGAAGCGGCTCCTGGGTCGTCCGCCTCGATTCCTACCTGAAGGGTAGGTACAGATGGCTCAGCTCCTGGATCGTCCACCACGGATCCTACCTGAAGGGTAGGTACAGATAGCTCCTCTACTCCACAGGTCCTGTCGTCTACTCCGGGTACGTCCGCCCAGTGGTCCACCTCCGGGTACCGACCTGCTCCGCAAGTCTCAACTGCGATCTGCGCTGTCCGTCGTCTGCAACCAACACAACGAGGTGCGGGCATAGCCCGTGCAGGGGTGAGTATAAGCTACTCAGTAGGGACCCCGAGACCCTTAAGGTCTCACCAAATCCAACATTGATATCCACAAAGTAAAGGCAGCAATCACGAAGTAACATCAGACTCTACTTAGGTATACGCCCATACATATACCTAAGTCATCAAGTAACCCATCCAAACTCAAGGATACACAAAAATCATGAAATCAACGGATAACCATCACCCAGGTATATGCCCATACATGTACCTAAGTTATCAAGCGACCCATCTCAATCATGAGGAAACACAAAGGTCAAAGGTCTCAGCTCAAACCAGGATTTCCATTATCGAAACCGTAACTGCTGAAGAGCTCCGTCTCTAGAGTGTACAGTGGTCCTGTCACGACTCCGAGGCTGCCGCTCACTAACCTAGGACTGCTGAGGTACTCCTCCTGTCGAGTACTGCGGGTTTGCGGCCAACTACCGGGCGCTCCGTCCGCTGAGGGTCTGTCGCCAAATACCGGGCGCTACCCAGATAGCCTGCTGAGGTACTCCTCCTGTCGAGTACCGCGGGTCTGCTGCCAACTACCAGGCGCTCCGTCCGCCGTGGGTCTGCCGCCAAATACCGGGCGCTCCGTCCACTGGGCTAGTCGACTCACTCCAAGTCGAGTCGGTCAAGCAGTCGTCAGGTCTCAGCCGGCTACACGGTCTCCGTACTCTGCACGCTCGTCTCCACCGTTGCGGGTCTGTCGCTACAACCAAGCGCTCACACTCCGTAGAGTATCGCGGGTCCGCCGCTACAACCAAGCGCTCCACCGCCAAGGATCTGCTGCTGCATCTAAGCGCACCACTACTGTCAAGTACCACGGGTCCGCTCCACGAGCTACTGGTCGATACTCCAAGTATCACAAGGTCCCGCGAAGAAGTGTCTCAAAGAACCGTCTCGTCACAGGGGTCTCAACGCAACAGACGGCACGTCGATCGGACGCCCGGTCTGTGAGTTATTAGCCTTTTCGTCCCAGGGGACCGGTTGGTTTCGTGAGCGAAACCAAACCCGGCCGTATCTCAACTGTACCCCGAACTCCCATAGGGTAAACTCAAAAGGACCGTTACTCAACGTAACCATCAACGCCGCTGACGGCTCGTCAAGCGGACGTCCTGTCTGAAAGATATCAGCTTTCCCGTTCCAGGGGCCCGGTTGGATTTCGAGTACAATCCAACCCGGCCATACTCCGACTGTATCCAAAACTCGGGCGGAGTATGTCAAAAGTTCCGTCTCATCAAGAGGAAGTCCACGAAACAGACGGCGCGTCAATCGGACGCCCGGTCTGTGAGTTATTAGCCTTTTCGTCTCCGGGGCCCGGTTGGTTTTTAAGGAAAAACCAACCCGACCGTACTCCACCTGCATCCAAACCTCGGGCGGAGTATGCCAAAAGATCCGATTCACTAAGAGGAACACAACGCGACTGACGGCGCGTCAATCGGACGTTCGTGGCTCAAGATATGAGCGTTTCCGCTCCGAAGGCCCGGTTGGTTTCGTGAACGAACCAACCCGGCCGAACTCAAAGTAACCCGAAACCTTGAGTGCGATATACCGAAACGACCGTCTCGATCCAAGGATCGCGTTGCCGCAGACGGTTCGTCATTCGGAGGTCCGAGGCTCAAGTTATGAGCCAAGAACCGAAGAGGGCCCGAAACGGGGGTACTGGGCCCGGGGCGACCCGGCCCGAACCCCCCCTGGGGTCGGCCGAACCGGGTCGGCCCGAACCGGGTCGGCCCGACCCGGCCCGAACCGGCTCGGCCGGGTCCGGTCCGGCCTGGGCGCGGCCCGGCCGACCGGACCGAGCCGGCTCGGCTTCGGCCGAGCGGCCGGAGGTGCTGCCGCCGCGGGTCAACCCCGCGGCTTTGAGGGAAACGCGGCCCCCGCGGGGGGCCGCCTGTCACGCGGACGCGGCCGGGCCGCCGCGTCCGTCCCGGTTCCGCGCGGCCGCGGAACCGGCCGCCGATGCCGCCGCGGCTTCAGCCGCGGCGGGCTTCCTCCACGGCGGCGCGCCGGGCGCCGCCGCCTCCGGTCGCCGGCGCCGCCGCGCCGGCGACCCGCGCCGCCGCCGCCTTCCGCGGGCCGCCGGAGATGCTCCGGTGGCCCGATTTCTTTCCCGTCTGCGCCGTTGCTCCTCCCGGGGGACGATCTTCACTGCGGAGCCAACAAATTGCCCTTGCCGCACGGTTCGTCGTCGTCCGCCAAATCCGCGCAAAAAGAGGAGATCGGCGGAGGGTTGCCGGGTCTTGTTCGTTAGACCCGCACCCTCCGCGTTAGTCGTAAATCACGGGAGGAACAATAAAACAATCAACAACAATTTTAATTGCTAAAATTGTTCGAAGATCAAGTTCTTCACTTAAAAAGAATAAGCACGGGGAAAAGAATCACAATCAAATCCCTACTTTGATGATCGTCGAGCGCGGGCGTTCTTCGCGGAAGAGATCGTCGTGGAAGAGATCGATCGTCGCGTCGTCGCGGGAAGGTGTCGCGTCGTCGCGGAAAATGGAGATCGCCGCGTCGTCGCGGAATCGCTCGTCGCGTCGCCAATCTCCGGATCAAGATCAACGGATTTAATTAGTTTAAATCCGTTGATATTGAAATTAAAAAGGGAGAAGAAAAGATCTGATTCTCTCCTTTGTTGCCGAACGAGGGTCGGCCGCGGAAGAAGAGGCGTCGCCGAAGAACGTCGCGGGTAGATCTCGTCGACGTCGCAGATCTTGGTGTGCGTCGTCGAATTCCGGTCGCCGGCGTTCTTCGCGTTCTTCGCGTTCTTCGCGTTCTTCGCGTTCTTCGCGGAGAGGGTGGAGGAACGAAGATTCTCTCAAATCCTTTCCAAGGATTTTTTATGTTGGTCTTATTTTATAAACATGCCAACACGAAACCGGTTAAGAAACGATCCATCAATTCGTTGAATTAATTCAACGAAAGAAACGACCCATTTAATTCACGAAGAAACAGTCCATTTAATTCACGAAATAAACCGCCCAATTAAATGGTCTGTTAAGAATTAAAGAAAACGCGTCGGTTGACTTTTCAGTTACTTTGACGGGTTTTCGCGGGTGCGTTACTTAGCGAAAGAAACGGCGGGGCTCGTGCGGGCCCCACCTCACAAATATCCTACCAAGGGGGTAGGATATTTCTGGATAGCATCCTATCCAGTTCAACTCAGTTCAAGCCGCCTTTAAGTGACTTCAAGTGGCTTCCAAGCAGCTTAAGTGAAATAAAATAAAGTTGTCGCACAAACTTTATTTTATTCTGACTTAAAGCCGCAAAATTTAAAAACCACGTCTGAGCAAACGCAACTCCGGAAGAGGCGTTTCTAAGCAAATACCGGCGCTGCGATTTCATCGGTGCCCTCAGAATTCGATTCCGGGCACCGGTTCAAAAGTTAGAAAAACCCGCTCGTCCGTTCACTGAACGTACCCGAGCCAAAACTTCGGCAAATGATTCCGGGCACACCGGGCCTCGGAATCAGGTGCCGTCAGAAACTGCGTTCTTGTAAAAAATCCAAAGAAAATTAAGAAAAAAATTTCCTTGAAATTTACGGGTCTTTACACATTAAACTTCATAGTCCCTCCCTAAGTCCTTACTTCATGACATTAAATTGAACAATCCCCTATTCATCCAACATGACATTAAACTTTTCATTTTTAGGGTTGTTGCTACATCTTGTTTCTCACACCGAGTATGACTAATGTGAGATTAGATTAATATTCATCCATAACACCCTCTCTAGGCCGCTAACCATGTGTAAGTCCCAACACAATTTTTTTGGGTCTTTGTCCTCATGAATAACTTTATCACCAATTCATTCTTCAATCGAACTATACAGACATTAATGCTTGACTTCTAGGCTGGGTAGGTAGGCAACCACCAGAGGTTCAAGTCCAAAACCAATATATTTACATCTGTTCACCTCCATCTCATATGATGTAGATTCATGAATCCACCCCCAGAATCGATATTTTTTACATTGGATCACCATCATCCATTCTATATGACGCTAGATTATTCTCACTTTTTTCACGTATGATAATAAACTACAACATTATTTGAAAGCCTCACCTGAGAGGGAATAATTAATACATTGATCTCCAATCATGTTATATTTCAAAGACTACATGGATACATGGAAATGCCCGAACCATTAATCTTTTGTGAAACCATCATTCCACTAAAGTCCCCTTTCAACCTTCATATGTACAAACCAAATCTATATAAAGGGTATTTCAAGAACTACGTTCAGCTTGATTCCAATTCTTATGGGATATGTAGGAACATTCGAGCATCCCTCAAATCCATCCCCAATACATTGGGCCTAACCCCAAATTATTCTTTCAGTCTCTTGGATGAAAATTCCTCTTGTGAAAACATGAATGTGGTATGAAAACCCTGGTCTTCATTCACATATTGTTTATAAAACACACAAAGTGTATTCCTCATTATGGTCTGAGCTCTATGACCTTAAACTACGATCTCTTACACTCTCTTACCTCATGATTTTAATCTATATTTCATGATCTACATCTGGCTTGATTCTCATTCAATTGAGATAAGTAGTGAAGACCATCATCATAATTTAGGACCCAGCCACAACATGATTATGGTTAGCCTTTGTATCTGTATCTCTACATGCATTAAAAATGCCCATTTTGATGCGTCATACTCCTATCTTTAAAAACTTCTATATCCCCAAACCCTTTTCTTGACTTCTGGTCACAAAATGTTTGATACTTGGGAAATATTTTGTTTGACTACACAGAATGTGCCCTAAGCGGCCTTGCATAAGTAGTCTACATAACGGACCTGTCAACTGAAATATGTTATTATTTGACTATGCAGCCAATTCTCTTAGGTGGCCCTATATAATTCAACCCCCTAATGGGTTTGTTAAATAATGGTAACTTAATTCATGGGAAGAAAACCTTTTTTGCCCTCAGTTGTCTTAACAACAGTATGTATGTATCCACAGCAATATCCATCCTTAACATATTTTTTCCATTCTCTTTATCATGATCTGAAAGAATTCAAGTCTATGGTTTATATTACCATTCCTTACGTTCAGGTCAAACCATCATAGTGGTGACATTCATCCAATTTATTTACAATCTTTATGGGAAATATCCTCTCCATTTTCAAGTACCTCTCTCCATACAGCAAACTCTATGCTTTGGAAAATTTTAATCTCAATAAATATTCACTGTCTTTTTTCCAATAGATATGTAAAATTTCTAAGAGTTATTTTATCTTACTATGCATCATGTGCCGTTAGGTGGCCTTGCATAACTAGTCTACATAACAGACCTATCAGCCAAAAGATGCTATTATTTGACTACATAGCCAATTACCTTAAGTTGAACTACATAATTCAACCCCCTAATGGGTTTGTTAAATAATGGTAACTTCACTCTAAGGAAGTAGATATTCTAATTCCTCTTGGACCTTTTTCATATCATTCCTTAGATTCATAATTTTTAAGTGGTGGTTTAATTTTTCCCCCCATACTTCAATATGATAATATGTTTTCAGATAAATTATCATAGAATTGAGTCAATTTTAATCCATTCGGTCAAAGATATTTCTACATTAACCATTATCCTTTTTTATGTCTGACGTCCATGAATTTAAACTATAGATAAAAGACAAGGTAACTCTAAACAAAATCCAAGTCCAAGTTCACTAAACATACATTTTTTTATGATGTAGGTAATTTTTAGAAAATAAACAGATTCAATGTTTGTAGGGTTATTCATATTAATCATAGCGAAAATCAAACTATGCTTACTAGGCACATTGGAATAGGTAAAAATATAAAGCTGGTAACAAAAGAAGGCATGCACAAATGATTGATGATGAATGTGTTTTTCATTTGTTGCACAAGAGTTATAAAAACATCTATAGACTAGAGTCTCTTCTCTATTCCAAGAATTACAATATACTTTCAACATATGTCTTCTTTTGATTTACGGAATATCGAGCTTCATCATCAGCCACGTGAAGCTCATGCACTCGACCAGCTTCACTCTTTTCATCTTGATGGAGTTCTTTCTTTGGATCTGTAATGGATTTCATACCATTTTTTTGAACTCCTTCCAATGTTTTATTATGCTGGTCAAGTTCCCCAGTAACAGAATCTTCTTGTTGCTGAAGGTGAATCTGCTAGATAACTTTCTCCTTGATCTTATGCTTCATCTCTTTCTACATGGAAGCATGATCAGCCTTAGCTCGGGACACTACAACCTAAAATTCGCTGATATTGGCTGACAGCCTTACTCTAGTCAATTCATGATGGTACTTTTGCTTCTGCTCCCTTCTTAATATGACTTGTTTAACCACGGCATGGAACTCATGATATCCAAAACCACCGAGTCCCAACATGATGAATTTGGATGACAGTCAGGGGATCTTCGATTACATCTCTTCAAGAGGCAATTCAGATATGATCTTCCATATATTCTACCGTGCCTTGCGTCGTGATAATTGGAGCACCTTTTTTATTCTGGGTCTGACTCAGCATCACTATCACAAGGGGGAATATAATACGAGATTAATGCACTTAGTGAAGATCCATATTCTTCTCATTCCCCCCTGACCCAGGTTATTTCAATTTTTATTCCCGTTGGGGCAGAGGCTGAGGCTTCACCTCCAGATCATGCCATTGAAATTGAAGTCCTTGCATAGTCAATTAAATGTTTTTGGTTAGTTTCCAAGGATGTCAAATGTTGATTAAGTTATCTTGTAAATTAAGTAAAACCACAAATATTTTTATCTCTTTGTAGATTGCTTAGATGGAACTGCACATTTTTAACCAATCATGGTTAGAGATTTTATAAGAAGTTTTTTTAATATGATGAAGGATAAAACTCACATCCAAAATCATCAAAATTACATGGTAATTTTACATGATCTAAAAAATATTCAAAATATGATCCAAGTTCCATCATTTCATCCAATGTTATCACAGATTCTTGGTAAGTCCCACAAGTGGGAGAATTTGATACGTCTTCTTGGACAACTTCATGCTGCGGCCTCTGACCCCGGGCAGCGTCTTTACATAACATTGTGGTGACAATTGCAGTGGCCGCTAAATGTTCTGTTGAAGGTTCTTCTCTCCTTGAAGTAGCAGTAGGAGTGGTACTAGTAACAGACGCTAGATCTTCTTCCGGAGTAGCCATGCTAGCCTTAAATTGTGATTGTTCACCAGCACCCTCTTTCATTATTGGAGGAGGGTCAATCCTCTCCCTCAAAGGTGAAATTGAAGAATCCCCTGAAATCCCATGAATTATGAAAAATCTTTTCATGGATTAAAACTCATGTCTATCTGAAGGACATACCACTAATGATGAGGCATTTAGTTGTGGAATTCTTCCTTTGATGCCTTTGCTTCTTTGCATTTGTAGGAGTGTTGTCATCATCATCTCCAAATACAGGAATTAGAGAATGAAAAGTCATGTATAACTCCTCCTCCATGGATTGCTCGCCTGGAGATATCTCACCTGGCCCATGAGGACATTCATTAGCCCTGATGGTATTACCACCAGTGCTATACCATGGTGATGGAACCATAGTAGTTCTTTTCTTTTCAAGAATAATGATGAAAAAAGTAATTTCCTGGAGTAACAAATATTTAACTGGAATCAAGTTTCAAAGAAAATAAGGAAAGAGACATACATCTTCAGGAGCCATGTAATCGTGCCACTCCTCAACTTTGGAGGTGGAAATCCCCACAGTGGTTCCACGATCAATCATTTATTTCAACCGCTTAGTGACAAGAATAAAATAATTAGTGGCATATATGAGAATCACCAACTCTCTGATGTAAGACCGCACTTCATCGGGGGTATCCTCAAAACAGATATCGGTGGATGCCCGAAGATCCCATATTCCAGGGATGTGTAGCCCCTCATAAAGATCTAGCTAGGTAGTTTCAGCATCATAATATATAATCCTCCATGTCTGGACAACCACAGGTCGTAGATATTCAGTGTGTGTACCAGAAGGCTATGATGAGGGTCCTACAAACTTAGACTTCAGCTTCTTCCCAGCTTCTACAGCTACAGATAAAGGAGATGAAAATAAGACTTTTTTCTTTATAAGGTAATGATGATTGAATTCCCTAAATGAAGTAACTCACTAAGAATTAAAGAAGTGGGTCTCTTTATTCAGACAAGAGGATTATATCTGGCATGAAGCTTCCTTGCCGCATTTTGGGCCTCATTGTCCCCATCTTGGGAATATGGTGAGTTAGCTCTAGGTGCGGAACCGGGTGAATCAGATCGAGGTGTGGAAGCGTTACCTTCTAGATGAAGGGTTTCTTTCTCTACAGTTCTTTACTTTTTCCCCCACCTAATAAACCGGATGATTCAGTAACCGTTCAGGGTATGATGCTATCCAGTTTTTTTCATACCATGTAGTCAAATTACTCGCCGCTTTATCAACTGGTAGATCGAACACTTCCCCAGTCTTCTCTATAGATTTCAGCAACCAAAGTAGTTTAGAAACACCATTGGATGCTACTCTTACCTAACATGCACAAGAGGGGATACAACAGTCTTCTGCAGACACATGAATTGGCATGCAAATCATTATGGAGCACATGCCTCACATATAATCTCTCCATCAATCATGGTGGCCAGTACAAAATCTATGCAAGCCAGCATGTATGACCATAGTTCCAGGATGGCTATTCTATCATCAAAAAACTGCCCAGTTGGTGGGTTTACGTAAGGAATGAAATTGAATTCCTTGTACATGCTCAGCCTCACCTTCATTTCATAGTCGTTGAGAGCTAATGGAGAAACTCCAAAAAAATGCCTATACTGATGGCCTGAAAGAACATCCAGGAAGCTATACTCTATTCTGTACAGCATTGGTCCTGAAATGAGTGGTGATCCATCCCCAAAAAATATGAATGGTCCCATTATTCTCAAAGGAGACTTACCCATAAATACATGGAGTAATATCCTGTGAATCTTTGCCAAAATGGGGGTGGCCAACCCATCCATTTTCTTCTCAGCCAACTTGGCTTCCATAGAGAAGCTTCCTGGCATGACGCCTCCCTTCGAATCCCAGACTGGAAAAAGATTAACACCGAACCAAAAGGTAAAGAAACCTGCCAGACGGGTCTTTTTTGGGATTCTCTGATCCACTTCGTACCCGCATTTCTCAAATTCTCATGCTTCTAGGGTCGGCCAGAATGTGCTAATAGCACCCCTCTTCTCTGTTATGGGTAAAATAGTAAGACGAGTACATATTTTCCCCTTCACCTCCTTCTTTGTAAGAAACATATCCATCAACTCCTCTGAATTAATATCCTTTCTAGAATGAGTTTTGGAAGACTTTGTGTTCTTGAACGTTGAGAAAAATTTTAATAATTCCTATGCCAAAGCTAAATTCTTTTCTAAATAATGCAAAGTCTCCTTGGGGGATGAATTCATCATACATATCACCCAATATTGGAGCCCCTGAGATCTTGTAGACATCCCACAAACTGATTCCTACTTCTCTATGAGTCAGATGGAAAGAATTGGTTTCTGGGCTCTAGCGGCTGATTAGCTCTATCACAACCTGATCATTCTTGTAGACATATGTCTTCCCAGCCTAGACAGCTTCATATATTACAGCTCCTTTCAAATCCTCGACAATCTCTGCACAGGTTTCTCGCACCCGATATACCCACATCCATGTTGTCTTCACACCTCTTCTAGGATAGAAGTCCCAACTCTTCTTCCAGCCTTTGGATTGATCCATATGAGAATGTTGTAATATTGAAGGATAACAATGTGGTTGCAACTCAGGCTTGTGAGGTTTTATATCTAGGGCACAAGGGCTATGATGCATTATATAGGCTTTCTCCACCCTCTAGTATTTACAAATGATCCTTCCATTGAGATATTTTCTGATGCAAAATTGGTGTAATTTTTAAACCAACAATGTGGGATATAATTCTTTGCCTCTAAAATATTTACTTCTTGCAGATGACCATGCCCATATAGAGTCAAGTAGATGATCTGTGGAAAATTAAGATGATACTTCTTCATGTACTTGGCCAAATATAGGAGAGTGTTGTCAAAGATATCATAGTAATCATGGCCAACATTGTTAATCATATCATTAATTTTCATGCTAGCCAGTTTATCAGTCGTTCCAATTCTTCTCGGATCCATTGAATCTGCACAACGGATGAATAATTAACTCTTATATAAGTTGATTTTTTATAAAATTTGTGAGGAAAATTGAAAAAATGGCTAAGGCATTATGGCGCACAAGTCCAAATATTGGCGTGAAAGTATCCTCAGGTAGCGTAGGTATTTCCACGCATGTATCACCGCACAGGTCAAAGTACCTCTGATGAAGTGTGACATGAATAGAAGAATTGAAACCGCGGAAAATCTAGACACCTTCATGATGAGATCAACCTACACAGTGAGATCTCAGAAGAATTCAATGTCGGGTACTTTGCACGAGAATGAGGCACATATTTATAGAACAAGACACACCCCTGCACTCTGAAGCCTGTGCACCACTATCTGCACCCTCAAAACTTGTGCGCCATTTTCCCTTGGTTTTCTACTTTATCTTAGAGTCAAATCCTCCTTCCTTTCTGATCCAACTCTAAGGGGGGAAATTTTTTGACACTGCTTTCTGTCACAGAATCTAACTAATTAAAAGGGAAATACCATAAACACAAAGTGATTCATCCTTGGAAGAAACATAAAAAATCGACAATGGCATGAACATGGATTTATTTATGCTTGGGTCGTTCAAGATCCAAGAAGGTCATGCAGGTATACCTGTGCCCCACATATTGGGTGCGTAGGTGACCTGTGTGCCCTATTTAATTTTCATCTAAGGTTTTCAGTAGCCTATAAATACCTCTTGTGGGCCCCCCATTTCGGGGACGAAAAATTCCAAAAGTTAGATTTGAGCTCCTTGCGCCCTTGACTCTTCTTGAAGTCTTCTGAACACTTCTAAGGTAATTATTTTCTTAGAATGGAAGATCTAAAGAGCGGGAAAAAGGTCTAAGTTTTGAAATTCACCACCACTTGTGCGCCTAAGTGTCTAACCTTTAAGGGTATTGAGGACACATTCACACCACATTATCCCTTCAAAATAACATGTGCACCACCATTTTAGAAGCATTTAGGGATAATACTATGTGCTTGAGCCTAGTCTCACTCTAGTATTACCATATGGGTTGACCGGTGCACAATTACCCATGTGTCGCACAAGTATACATGCGCGACCAGGACTTACGCCCACCCCCCCATAACTTGAGCACCACCATTTTGGAAGCCCTTAGGAATAATACTAAGGTATTGATCCAAGCCTCGCTCAAGTATTTCCCTATGGGTTGACAGGAGTGCATGTACCCAAGTGTCGCGCATGTATACATGCGTGACCAGGACCTGCGCGCCCCCCACAGGACCTGTGCGTCTACCTATTTTTGGGTGTCCCTCATGTCTATTAATCACTTATCTTCAAATCCACCTCTACTATTCAAGATTTAGCCTTCAAAACCCTATTTCTAGTCATTAATGGTATGGTTCCTTTGTTGGCTTCCTTATCGGAATGCAATACTATGGAAGATCTCTTAAAACCTAGTGATTTACATATCTTTACGTCACCAAGGTTAGAGATTCCATACATTCATCCTCATACTTTAGGATGAGGTTATCTTAAACTTGTTCATCCTTTTTAGGAGTATGCCCCATGTCCCCTAATTTGGGCATCCTCCTTAGGAATAAGACTCAAAACCTAAATCTCCTTAAACTATGGGCATCCTCATTAAGATTAAGCCCCAAGTTCCCAATTCCCTTAACCTAGGCCTCCTTCTCAGGAGTATACCCTAGTTCTCAAGTCCCATTAACCTAGGCCTCCTTCTCAGGAGTAATCCCCTATTCTCATGTCCCTTTAACATGGCCCTCCTTCTTAGGAGTAAGCCCCAGTTCTCAAGTCCCTTTAACCTGGGCCTCCTTCTCAGGAATAATCCCCATTCATAATTTCTCTTAACAAGTCGTAACTTCTTTTGATTTGGGATTCCTTCTCAGGAATAAAACCCAATCAAAAGTCCCCTCATAATTTAGGCATCTTTCTAAAGAGTAAGCCACAAGTTAGAGTATCCAAACCTCCATGAATCATCTATACTTTTATGGACCCTGTTCTCGGGCTTCTTCTCTGATGTAAGTCTCAATATTTATATATTTGGACAGTCATGTATTCATAAGCCCCACATCATTACTTATGATTTCATCTTTCATGGCATAATCACCAGGTATTACTGATACCTCTTGTTTCTCAGACCGAACATGACTCACGTGAGCTTAGAGTGTAAATGTAATTATAATATCTCTCTTTGAGCCATTAATCATAAATAAACCTTAGAATTATATCGCGAACCGTGTGGGCTTTGATCTCATCCTTAAAAGTGGAGTACGTAGGATGCCTTTCAAAGGTTCAAGCCTATTACTCATTAATCTCATCTCTCTCATATGATGTTAAACTATATAATACTTTCAGAACTACGTGGGTTCTGATTCATTTTCTAAAAAAGGATACGTAGGTAGCCCTTCCGAGGGTACGATCCCAACTCTGAAATAATCCATGTCCGTCTGAATGAAAATAAAATTCACGTGCCCCCCCTGAGTGGATTTAAAACCAGTATGGTTATCATAATGACCAAGAGATCACTATACAATGTATTGAAGGTCACCATTGACTAAGAATCTCTAACAAATACAGATTATTCTCTATCGATGAAGAACCTAAAATACATATAAAAGATTATCTAAATCTGATACATATTAATCATTGATTTTCAGATCAAAAGGAAATCTCATTTTCATACTTGGTAATGTAATAAGGATTCACAAACATAACATAAATCTATAAAGAGGGTCCTGGATTAGACAATAATTCCCCCCAAAAAGGTGTGATGAGTCCGACCTCCCATCCTCTCGAACATTGAAATTTTTTAAACCACATCGGTCCACAACAAGTGAGCACCTACCATTAGAAAGTAGGTCCAAATGGAAATAGAATCATTGGGTGTTTCGGTTTCTATGAATAAACACATTAGAAACTGATTGGAATGTTTGAACCTTAAAAAGAAAAAGTGATCCCCATTTCCAGAGGAAACAATGTCACTAAAACATCATTCCTTTATATCATTAACGGTTCGGAAAAATTACAACCTAACGCTAAATAACGTCCATTTCCCTTTTGAATAACCTAATATGAAAGGCCAATCTCATAACGACATAAATACATTTCTACATTATTGGCACATTTTCGGATAAAAATTAAGAAATATTTCTTTAATAAAAAACTATAATACTTCATATGAAAATATTAGCAAAAATCTACGTTAAAAATCACATTCTAATTATATAAACATGAATTGTAAAAAATAATCAACACAAATTCAATTTTTTTATACTTATGTCCATTATTTCACATTTTGAATCACTATTTCTCTTATATCATCATTAAAATAAATTGTATCATTGTATTATTATATATTCAATCAATTACAAAGCATTATTCATTTGATTTATCAATTGAAAACATTAACACATTATAGGGAAATATGTTTTCTTACGAAATATGTATATTGAATACTGGTTCCATAATTTATATTTATTAAACTAATTTAACACATATTCATTATCATGAAATATTATCAATCTTCGACCCAATACATAAATTAAATGAAAGGTTAACTCACAAGTATTAATTTAAAATATAATAATTTAGTGTACCCAAAAATTATTACATGAGGAACATTAATCATAAATACACCCATGATCAACCATATAGATTTTGTTCACATTGTTTCAAATTCTCTAAATATTTATGAAACACCATTCATTTGAAAATACCACTATAGAGAAAGATAAATATATTTAACAAATTTCCATTGGAAAAATGAATCCACGACTAAATATATCAAATTTAATAATAATTTCCAAGAAATAATTCCTAGTAATTACACTTTCTTTCCGACTGTTCATATTATAATCATTCATGAAAACCATTTATAATGGAATGAGTCATGAAATAAACAATTATTAAATTTATTCCTCTCTAATATAACACATCATTGTTGTTGTATATTACAACTCAAATAATCATAGTACCTTTTTAAAAAAGCATTATATATAATACAGATTAACTATGAAAAACAATTAATGTGTATATTCCACCAACATATGAAATAGTAGAAAATATAATATACACTATATTGAAGGTAAAATTATAACCCAGTGGTAATCAATACATCTAAATATTAAAATTCATGATAAATTTCATTTGAAAATAATTAAATTACAATTTTATCATTAATAACTGGAAATCTATGAAAATTTAGAAAATTATTTTCTTTGAAGTATATGATATCTATAATATACAACCAATTTTAATCCCCCGATGTAAAATTACATAATATCTATGATTGTTTAAAAAAATTGGATACTTAATATAGAATCATAAAAAATTATATGTTGATGTATAAAAGTCATTACAATTTTTTCATTAAATACATGATAAAAAGAAATTCATAAAACTTAATTACATTTTGTCACTAACTGAGTTCATTTATTTTATATCAATGTCTCATATTGGTCATGAAATATTCCAAAAAATTCATTTTTTGTTTTTCCAACATACCCATTTTTTTAATCTATACAACGATATATGTAATTTTCAATGATTTTCCATGTCCACTACAATAATAAATTAGTTATTGTAATCTATTATGATAGTAGATAGTTTGAAAACTCATTAAAACACCTCTATGATATTATTATTTAAATTGATATTTTACAATCTGACACCCATTAGAGAATATAATAAATTTCACTTCTTCTCCTTAAATGTAAAAACATTATCCTTTTGTTATCATCATTAACATAACTGTTAAAAGAATAAAAGTTCAATGATTTCACTCTATATAAATTAATTAATTTGGGAAACCATTTATTTTTTAGTCCCTAGAAATTCTTGAAAATGTATAAAAAAATATAGCAGGAAAATCATTGACTACATTTCATGGAGTAACATTTATGTCAATTAAAAAATAAACCAATTCATCACGTTTAAAAGTATCTATATTTATTTACAAAAGGATTCCTATTTTTCATATCATTTTTTATACTTCAGCTTATTTTATCTATCGAATATAACAATAAGATGACTTACCCTATATAAATGAATAATAAGAACAATATAACTGGATTGAGTATATAGAATCATATCAAATGGTTTAGAATACTTATTAATGCTTTAGTAATCACACACAATTTCATGATGATCAATAAGATTATCTAGGATTTCGTACAAGATATCATATAATAGAGGTTCCATAACAAAAGTGAAAATGGAAATTTTGTTGTTAGAATGATAGTCTTACTATTTCTCCTAAATATTATTTTACTAAATTGTAACGCCCCGACCCCAGTTACCTAGAGTCGGTGAATTATTACATAAAATTGGCATGATCATAAGAAATATAAAATCTAGAATGACCGATTGGTTTAGTAGCCTTGGAAACACTATATATATTCATAATGTTTTACATTAAATCATAAAGTGAAAAACTACTACAACAACATATTATATCCATAGTCCACACTATTATCCCCTCATAATAACCCTGCAGGTCATTCATAATTTACTTCTTCACATCCTGGGAAAAATAAAACATAGAAAAGGGGTGAGCTCAGATTCCCAGTATGGATAACAATATAGCAGAAACATTCATAAATAAAAATAAACATTTAAGGTAGTGTATAACTAAAACAAAAGCCTTTTAAACTTGAACATCAACATAGCATGGAAAAAGTAAAATGAAATAATTCCATTTACCTATTCACATGGATATTCTACTAATCGAATAATCACATTCAATATCAATAACCACTTTCATAATGATGGAATGCATAATACCAGACTATCATAACCACATAGCCAAGGCCTCGTGCTAAGACTACAAATAAGATTTTAGCAAGGCCTTGTGCCAAGACACTAGTTTGTCTCATGAGACCTACCGACGCATCGAGGAGCTATAGTGCGCTCCACCCATTACATATTAAGTCCAATGCATTCCCATATGAAAAGGTTTAAACATAACATCAACATTCGTATTAAAACTAGCATATGAAATGTCAATACTTTCTTCATAAACCATAAATGGTATAAAAATAACACATCCACAGTAAAAAAATATCACAATACCTTCAATATAATAAAAACATTTTGTATCATAATAAATCAACTTCAAATAAGCTTAAAATCCAACAAGGATGTTGACATAGATGAAATCAAAACCATTTTTGAGGAATTTCTCTTTTCTCGAAATCATTTAAAAGTCACCCATTTATAAAGGAAGTAATTTATAAGAGATTTTTGAATCAAAGTGTCCCATACCACTTTTAAACTTTTGAAAAGAAATTTCATTTCAAAACATTCATGTCCATATAAATAAATCCTTATAATCATTTGGAAAACAAGGATATTAATTAAAAATATTTATAAAGATTAAACTTTAAAACATTTAAAATTATGATTTTGATAAAGAGTACCTTTCATAAATTCTTAAAATATTCATTTTGAAATCATTTAAAAGTCACATAATTATAAAATGAAAAATTTACATTGAAAATATCCTTCTATGCTTTTAAGGGTTGCTTTGACGATTTTATAACGGCGGTAAATAGCCGCACCCATCGTATAAGTTAAAAAAACATTTTTACCTTAAATTTGTCAAAAGGTAAAAAGTGCCTTGTTTGGAAAACGACAGAAATATTCCTTTAAAAACACATAAGGGTATAAATGAATTTAACTCATATTATTTTTAAATAGTAAAAATGTTTTTAAATACATTTCGAAGAAACATGGATGTGGATGATAAAGACATCCCAGTAGATAATTGCGTATAAACAACCTCGGATAATGAAGAGATTGTGAAATAAACCCTTACCTTGTACTTCTCCTTGGTTGGGGTAGGTTATCCTCCTATATAATAGTGAAATAATTGTTATTAAATTATACAAGAATCATATATATTCATATGATATTATATATGATCTTTTAACATTGCTTTGTTAATAATATCATAGTATTATCGTCGTTTCGAGTGTTAATTTACTCATTTTCTTTTATATGTTTTGTTACATAAGACATGTTTTTCATGGATAGGTTGTATATTATTCATATAAAGAATGATATCAAGTCCTTAAACATTATTTTTAAATCATAAAATGATAATTATACTTGAATGGATACGATGGAGAATGAATCTCATCACGTTCGTGGAGACGGTAGTCTGTACGTACGCATGAGCGACAATATCATTATTTTGATATTAAAATAATATATAAATGGATGTTATATCATATATACAGAATCATTAACATGTTAAAAATATTATTTACATGAGTTACACATCATTATTATACCCATCCAAATAATAATATATTGATTAACAATTACAGCAACGACGTGGAGACGGTAAGCCGTACGTACGCACATATAGTAACATATTATTAAATGGGTGGATAGAATACTGAATATGGTTGTACCATATTTATAATAAAATCCCAGTATATATATGATACTGGAGTTATTATTTTATAATGGTAATAACAAAGGAAGAAGAAGTGGAAGAAGAAAAGAACTTGGAAAAGGGTGGTGAAATCATTACCTCTTCTTCGTGTTCTACTTTTTGATTTGATCAAAAGGGATCCTTAGGTTGGCTTTATGATCAAACTATGGAATCTAGGTTGTAGTGAGGGATGTTGGGAGAGTATTTGGGTAGATTTTGGCCGAACAAAAGGGCTTTGAAGGTGTGAGTTAATGAGAAGGGAGAGTGCCCTTTTATAAGAGGGGTGAGGGGAACCTTTGGAAAAGCTAGAAATATTAATTTATAATAAATTCATATTCGGTTTCTAAGGGATCCAAAGTGTATTATTTAAATTTTAAGGTGGGGATGGGTCGAAAACCACTCAACCAATATAATTTAGACAGGTTTGGTTACTTATATTAAAAATATCTTTAAGTATTAACTCTATGTTAATTAGTTTCACTTTTTCAATGTCTCTTTGTATTTTTATATTATATGGTTAATAAACTTACTATATACATTCAAGTGACACCCTAGTGGTCCATTAATGATATAAATATCATGATATAAGTATATTGTCCGTAAATTAGATTTTTATAAATTTAATATCAATTAATAATATAATATTTGTTTTAAAAACTCTTTTATGTCAATTCTGACACTATTCAATAGTTGATTTTTTTGAAACTCATAAAAGAATGATTAATTCGAATAAAAGTTAATTAAATCAATCCTAATATGTCATATTATCCTAGAAAATTATTTTAATTCATAATAAGTCTTGTATTATATTTATTTGGGTATTTATAATATCAATTATTTTAAATTTTTACTATTATAGTAATTACTGCATCATCATTGTGTCATAAATAAACTAAATTATGTAATCTATAAAAACTATAAATAAAATATAATTATATAGGAAATACTTTTATCTTTCTAATGAATATTTATAGTCGAACATCCAACATATATAACACTATGTAAAAATTGGTTTTCTAAAAGATATATGATTGTGTCATTTTTGTATTCATGTTAACTTAATTAAACTTAAGTGTCCCTATCACCTACAAGTGGCTCCATAGGGTCCCAAAATAGACCCAAAGATTCCTATGGTCGAAAATATATCAACCAATAATCCTAGGAAACGTTTTAGGGTAATTTAGTATTATTATAATATTATTTGTTAACCCTTATTTACCGGATTTACCCTTAACCATGGTAAATAAAATATTTACCGAAATAATTATTCAAAATGTCTAAAAATAAAAGTTACCTATTTAAACAATTTGAACATCTTGATTGAAAATATGGAATCCTTTTTTCCAAATTCAAAACACAGAAGTGGAAGAAATTAATTTAAAATTAATTCCCGTTGTTAAAACAAAAAGCGTGTTTTTAAGAGATAATAACTATAAAAAGATTGACACTTGTTTATGTCCGGTTTAATTGTAAAGTTATGTCCAATGACCAACATTATATTAAATGGTAAAAATATATTCTAAATATACTTTAAAACCACTCAAATTCATAATTTATCACTATTAATTATTTTGATTAAAAAAGTTGTTTTTAATAAAAATTTAGTAATTTTCACTATATATCAAAATATTAAAGTTATCCGAAAAGTATCGAAATTTCACCCTAGGATAATTTTGATATTAAGAATCCAAAAATAAAGTCCATTTTGAGAGATATAATTTATAAAATTTGAAATAGTAGGTATTACTATTCATAACGGCTAGTTTGGTAAGTCATGGTGCGCTTTAACTCGGTGTTGCATGTAGTGCAAGTTATTGAATTATTTTGAAGAAATAACACACTATGAAATCTTGGGGTGTTACATTCCCCCCTCCTTCAATAAATTGTGTCCTCACAATTTGAAATTGTTCTTAGAAAATAAAAGGTTGAAAATAAAAAAATATATCTTTGTGGGAAAACCCACATCGGAAATTGGGTTACTAAAATTTAGTCTTAATATGGGGAAAAGTGAAATGAAAGGGTCACCAACCAATTATGATCTAAAATAGGTGAACATTGGTGGAAATTAGAGACATATAATTGGATAAAAAACGTGAATATTTATAGGTAGTGATTGAGGTCATCAATCATAAACAAGTGTAAAATTGAAGTCCTTAAATTCATCAATCTACGATGATTTGAAATACAATCGGTTCAACAAAACATAGTGTATTAGGATAAAACATTTGTGGTTTTAGGATTCCTTAAATAAAGTATAAGAATTTATTTCTTCATAGAATAACAGAAAAAGAAAAATATATTCTTGACAAGTATAGTTCCATCCTTTAACTAATTTCTACCATAGACTCATCTTTCACTATAAAAGATAATAGAACTTAAAAATAATATTCTATTTATCCTATTCATATAGGGTTAAAAAATGAATTTATAATTCATCTAGAAGAACCATTAAAAAATGACATTATTTCATACAGGACATCACGTGGGTCAGTGGTAGGTGATACACCATTGTCGCCCTTTGGTTGTGGGTTCAAGTCTCCCGGCCCTGTCGGACACGACGGGTTGCCACCCGACCTCCGGGTTGTCCTATTATGGAAATCCAAAATAATCCAAACTACAAATATCCAAAATACTTCAGTCCAAAATTTATATGTAAGGTAAACACAATAACGATCATTTTTTCTGTGTAATAAAATGTAAACACCTTCATCATGTATTCTTTTAAAACACTGTAACATCCTGAATTACAATAAAACCTTATTGATTACATTCATGATCCCTCATTCCTTAAAGAATACAAGATATACTCCTTCAATCCAAAAATGTTTTAAACCCCAAAAATGATGGAATATACAAATCATTAATCAGTTTCAAGGTAGTCAATAATATCCAATATAATTTATCCAAATCAATCATGTATTATTCCAAAATCACTACCTCGGTATCAGAACTATATTATGGTTTATCATTCTCTCAACCATATATTTTCCAAAAATTTATCCTCCTATTGAGTCACTTATCTTTGTTCCACACAATCTGAAGACTTTAATGAAATTGTACTATAGTACAATCCTTATATACTCCATAATTATTATAACAAGTACATTGTTGATAAAACACTCAAATGACATAATCAACATAGGAACATTAATCATTCCTCTTCATCTGTGGTAGTATCATAACATGATTATTATCCAATAGCATCATTTTCGGCATTGTCTGATGACTGGGAAATAGGTTCGCGTAGTGTCCAAACTCCTTGCAAATGAAGAATTGTACATTTGAAAGCATTTTCTTACCCTTGCAGTCACATACTTTGTGCCCTTTTCCCCCACAGTTATAACAAACTCACATTCCTTTCAGGCATGTTCCAGGGTGTTTCTTCCCACAGTTATCACATATGGGAAAATTCTTCTTTTCCCTCTTCCCTTTATCCATCTTTCTGTCTTCCATCATTTTCTTATATTGCTTCCCTTCAAAGCTATAGGACTCAGTAAAATCTTTACTTATCTTATCAACACGTGATATTATTTATTCATATGATGATAATACATGGGAGACTATTTCTCTTATAAATTCTGGCTTAAGACCATGAATGATATGATCCTTCTTTCTCTTCGGATCATGTGCATTACTGGAGTTCTCATTCCTTCTACTGGGTGCCATTTCTAAACAATGGAATACACTAGATTAGTTTATGAATAACAATACCTAATCCCAAACATGTAAGACACATAACATAAATTAAATAGTTTATGGATATAATCCATAATCATAAAAAAATTTCCTTTGAGGAAGTATATACTCATAAACCCCTCATAATGGTTTGTAAATAAAATGATAATTATCCTAATCATATCCCCCGGGAGTGTTGTAACCAAGAGTGCAGCAAGGACCGTTGTCGTGCGCCAGTTCCCGTTCGAGTCTAGCTCAAAGCGGTGTTTTCAGGTTTTACCCCTAGGTACATCTGTGCCAGATCCGCCTCTACCTGCTCGTATCCATACAGGGATGTATTGCTCGAAAAACTCACAAAATCTCTACAATACCAAAATTCTAGGAAGTTCTTCTATACTAATCCTCAAAGTTCATCTTAGGTCAACGTGATGTAATCAGATTTTATCTATATCTAGCTTCTAATGTTTATACTAAACTTCCTCTGATACCAACTGTAACGCCCCGACCCTAGTTACCTAGAGTCGGTGAATTATTACATAACATTGGCATGATCACAAAAAAGATAAAATCTCGAAAGACCGATTGGTTTAGTAGATTTGGAAGCACTAGATATATTCATAATGTTTTACATTACATCATAAAGTGAAAAACTACTACAACAACATATTGTCTCCATAGTCCACACTATTATCCCTTCATAATAACCTTGCAGGTCATTCATAATTTACTTATTCACTTCCTGGGAAAAATAAAACATAGAAAAGGGGTGAGCTCAGATTCCCAGTAAGGATAACAATATAGAATAAACTTTCATAAATAAGAATAAACATTTAAGGCAGTGTATAACTAAAACGAAAGCCTTTAAATCCTGAACTTCAATATAGTATGGCAAAAGTAAAATGAAATAATGCCATTTACTTATTCGCATGGATATTCTACTAATCGAATAATCACATGAAATATCAATAACCACTTTCATAATGACAGAATGCATAATTTCAGACTATCATAACAACATAGCCATGGCCTCGTGCCAAGACTACAAATAAGATTTTTCCAAGGCCTTTTGCCAAGACACTAGTTTGTCTCATGAGACCTACCGATGCATCGAGGAGCTATAGCAGGATGCACCCATCACATATTAAGTCCAATGCATTCCAATATGAAAAGGTTTAAACATAACATAAACATTCGTATTAAAACTAGCATACGAAATGTCAATACTTTCTTCATAAACCATGAATGGTATAAAAATAACACATCCACAGTAAAAAAATATCACAAAACCTTCAATAGAATAAAAAAGTTTTGTATCATAATAAATCAACTTCAAATAAGCTTAAAATCCAACAAGTATGTTGACATAGATTAAATCAAAACCATTTGAGAGGAATATCTCTATTCTCGAAATCATTGAAAAGTCACCCATTTATAAAGGAAGTAATTTAAAAGAGATTTTTGAATCAAAGTGTCCCATACCACATTGAACCTTTTGAAAATAAATTTCATTTAAAAACAATCATGTCCATTTATATAAATCCTTAAAATCATTTTGAAAACAAGGATATTAATTAAAAATATTTAGAAAGATAAATCTTTAAAACATTTAAAATTCTGATTTTGATAAAGAGTACCTTTCATAAATTCTTAAAATATTCATTTTGAAATCATTTAAAAGTCACATAATTATAAAATAAAACATTTACTTTGAAAATATCCTTCTAATCTTGGATGGGAAGCCTTGACGATTTTATAATGGAGATAAATAGCCGCACCCGCCGTATAAGTTAAAAAACATTCTTACCTTAAATTTGTCGAAAGGTAAAAAGTGAATTGTTTGGAAAACGATGGAAAGATTAATTTAAAATCACATAAGGGTATAAATTACTTTAACCCATATTCTTTTTAAATAGTAAAAATGTTTTTAAATACATTTTGAAAAAACATGGATGTGGATGATAAAGAAATCCCAGTAGATAATTGCATATAAACAATCTCGGATAATGAAGAGATTGTGAAATAAACCCTTACCTTGTACTATTCCTTGGATGGGGTATGTTAACCTCCTATATAATAGTGAAATAATTGTTATTATATTATACAAGAATCATATATATTCATATGATATTATATATGATCTTTTAACATTGCTTTGTTAATAATATCTTAGTATTATCGTCGTTTCAGGTGTTAACTTACTCGTTTTCTTTTATATGTTTTGTTACAGAAGACATGTTTTTCATGGATAGGTTTTATATTATTCATATATATAATTATATCATGTCCTTAAACATTATTTTTAAATCATCAAATGATAATTATACTTGAATGGATACGATGGAGAATGAATCTCATCGCGTTCGTGGAGACGGTAGTCCGTACGTACGCACGAGCGACAATATCATTATTTTGATATTAAAATAATATATAAATGGATGGTGTATCATATATACAGAATCATTAACATGTTAAATTTATTATTTACATGAGTTACACATAATTAATATACCCATCCATATAATAATATATTGAATAACAATTACACCACGACGTGGAGACGGTAAGCCGTACATACGCACATATGGTTACATGTTATTCAAAGGGTGGATAGAATAATGAATTTGGTTGTACAATATTTATAATAACATCAAAGTATATATATGATACTGGAGTTATTATTTTATAATGGTAATAACAAAGGAAGAATAAGTGGAAGAAGAAATGAACTTGGAAAAGGGTGGTGAAATCATTACCTCTTCTTCGTGTTCTTCCTTTTGATTTGATAAAAAGGGATCCGTAGGTTGGATTTCTGATCAAACTAAGGCCTCTAGGTTGTATTGAGTGAATTTTGGAGAGTATTTGGAAGATTGTTTCCGAACGAAAAGGCTTTTAAGGTGTGAGATAATGAGAAGGGAGAGTGCCTTTTTATAAGAGGGGTGAGGTGCACCTTTGGAAAAGCTAGAAATATTAATTTATAATCAATTCATATTCGGTTGCTAATGGGTCCAAAGTGGATTATTAAAATTTTAAGGTAGGTATGGGTCGAAAAACACTCAACCAATAGAATTTATAAAGTTTTGGGTACTTATATTAACCTTATCTTTAAGTATTAACACTAAGTTAATTAGTTTCACTTTTACAATGTCTCTTTGTATTTTTATATTATATGGATAATAAACTTACTATATACATCCAAGATACCCCCTACAGGTCCATTAATGATATATATATCTTGATATAAGTATATTGGACGAACCTTATATTTTTAGGAATTTAATATCAATTAATAATATAATATTGGTTTTAAAAACTTTTTTATGTCAATTTTGACACTATTCAATAGTTGATTTTTGGGAAACTCATAACAGAATGATTACATCGATGAAAGTTAATTAAATCAACCCTAATATTTCATATTATCCTATAAAATTATTGTAATTCATAAAAAGTCTTAAATTATATTTATTTGGGTATTTATAATATCAATTATTTTAACTTTTCACTATTATGGTAATTACTGCATCATCGTTGGGTCATAAATAAATTAAATTATGTAATCTATAAAAATTATAAATAAAATATCATTATGTATGAAATCTTGTTTTATTTCTAATGAATATTTATAGTCGAAAATCCAACAAATATAACCCTATGTAAAATCTGTTTTTCTAAAAGATATATGCTTGTGTCATTTTTGTATTCATTTTAACTTAATTAAAATAAAGTGTCCCTATCACCTCCATGTGGCTCCATGGGGTCCCAAAATCAACCCAAATATGCCTATGGTCGAACATGTATCAACCAATAAGTCTGGTACACGTTTTAGGGTAATTTAGTATTATTATAATATTTTTTGATAACCCTTATTTACCGGATTTACCCTTAACCATTGTAAATAAAATATTTACCGAAGTAATTATTCAAAATGTCTAAAAATAAAAGTTACCGATTTACACAATTTGAACATCCTGATTGAAAATATGGAATCCATTTTTCCAAATTCAAAACACAGAAGTGGAAGAAATTAATTTAAAATTCATTCCCGTTGTTAAAACAAAAAGCCTGTTTTTAAGAGATGATAACTATCAAAAGATTGACAGTTGTTTATGTCTGGTTTAAATGTAAAATTATGTCCAATGACCAACATTATATTAAATGGTAAGAATATATTCTAAATATACTTTAAAACCACTCAAATTCATAACTTATCAATATTAATTATTTTGATTAAAAAAGTTGTTTCTAATTAAAATTTAGTAATTTTCACTATTCATCAAAATATTAAAGTTATCCGAAAAGTACCGAAATTTAACACTAGGATAATTTTGATATTAAGAATACAAAAATGAATTCCATTTTGAGAGATAGAATTTATAAAATTTCAAAAAGTATGTATTACTATTCATAACGGCTAGTTTGGTAAGTCATGGTGCGCTTTAACTCGGTGTTGCGTGTAGGGCAAGTTATTGAATTATTTTGAAGAAATAACAAACTATGAAATCTTGGGATGTTACATAAATAATTTTAATATAATAAAAATTTTCATGGGGTTATAGCATATGAATTTAATTTTCACTATTTTTTGGGGTTGGAGATACACCTTAGAAAATATATAAAAGATGAATTTAATTCAATTCCATATATCATGAGACGTGTTTCCCAAGTGAAGTAAAACCCTAAAATAACGTATTTTTATATCTTATTAATATGGATACTATAAATACCTACATATATACATTTTTGAGGCCTCAAACTTCACATAACTAATTATAGTTGTTTTATGAACTCACATAGATGAGATTCCAAAAAATATTCATTGGCATTTATGAAGGGAATGACCATGTACATAATAGTTGGAACTATACTACATCCTAAATTGAAAATTTATTTGTTCAGAATACATGTAATCGCATTTTACCGATATCCAAATCAAATCATGTTGGGGCCTTAATAGTTCCACTTCCATATAGAGACTGTAACAACCCAATGTTTTTCAATGAAAATTACTTTCTCATAATTATGTCATAAAATCACATGAAAACTCAACATAATGAACTATTAAGTGATAACTGACCTCTATACATATGTTTGCAACTTCTGTATTTGGAATTTTGAAAATATGGCATTCATGATTGTAATCAGTAAGTTATTTGGATTCTGATAAGGAAAACATAATTTTTGGTGAATAGTAACCAACCCTAATGAATAGTAACATACACTTATGAATAGTGACATACCCTAATGAATAGTAACATCACCTATGATCGTATAAAAATAATATTCATGTTTGAAGTACAATATACCAGTATTTTAGAATATGTTAATGAATGATTTAAAACTGGGTTTCATACTAAATTGTTATTTTAATTAAATAATAAAATAATAATATTTGGAAAATTATTTTTGAAAAATGGTATCTATTTTTGGATTATACATGTATAGAAATGGTAAGGGTGTTATTTTGGGATTTTTCTGAAATACTTGAATTATTGTTAAATAGTAAAATAAGATAAATTACAATAAATGATAAATACTGCATCATAGGTGATGTATGGCTGATGTAAGATGATAATCTCGAACCATCCTTGATTATTTGTGTATATTTGATGATAATTCTCAAATATTCATAGTTTTTTCCTTAAATAAGAAACTAATACATAAAATAATGTGGAAAACCTCCCCTCCATCACTATAAATACCCCCTCACCGTACCCCTTTCCTAGACACCTCTCAAACCTTGTGCCAAGCCCAAATTCTACCCAAGTATCATACAAAGCTCATTCCCGACGTCCTATGCCTTCAAGTCTTCCCAAAAAATCCAAAATTAAATTCCTTAAGAGGAATCTTAAAGAGGGGAGATCAAAGGTTAAGGATCCCCTTTAATTTTCAATTGTTTTGTTTTCAATTTCCTTCTATTCTTATACACTCTTCCCCTTCACATACCCAACAGGAATGAGATCTCCATAATATCATATATTCTAGATGATAATCATATTTATGGGAAAAATTCAAGCATCATTCTTCTCCTCCTCTCGCTCACGTTCTAAAATTAAAACATCATCCGTGATCGACATCATGGATAATGTGTTTTCAATTTCTTTTATCATCTTTGTTTCTGGTCATGAAACAATTTATGTTATGGTTAAACCTGATTATATATATATATATATATATATCCTATTTATGGTTCTAGTATCCTTATACACTTATGATATCAATTAATAATACAAAACAAGTTAATTATGGGTAAAATCGCTAAAATTAATTCAAGTGTTTATCATTAATGTCTTATGCCATGGTTCTCTTTTAATCCAATATAACCAAATGAATATTGTAAACATGTAAAATTTTGGATGCTCACAAATTCTATATAATATCTATTCTATATGTACACTTTCATATTACTTTTTATCTGAACCTAAATACAAGTGAACTGATCATTAAAACCAAGGAAACAAACGAGCACGAACCATGAAATTGAACCTTATAATTAATCAAAATCGGTATAAATGAATATCAAAAGGATATACTAAATATTTTAAATGAATATAAGGTTCTGGAAATATTTATTAATAAACATAATTTGACTATTCAGATCATTAATATCAGGTGGAAAACACCAACAGACTAAAGGTAAGGGATCCTCCCCTTTTTACTCTTAATCAAGATTTTTCTCTATGATTTTCATTTTTGTGTAATACCATGTTATGAGTTACATTTATAAACTATCCCCATACAGCCGTAATGCTATATATGTTATGATAAACCACTTATATCTCTCATCAATACCTCTTAGTTATGCATGATACCATGCCAATATACCATGATAGATTCTACCCGAACATCCTTTATTCCTTCAGGTTACTCTATCGTTCTTTCTGTTTTTGACTTTTCATTCATGTATAACTTCAACATTCTATTTATAATCTCTGATATCATGTTTTAAGATCCATATCTCATTCTCTTTCAGAGATATATACGCTTTTAAGTGACACTCACATCGATACTTCCCAATAACCACACTCATTTTAAAGGAACTTCCCGAACTTTTACCCAATTTCAAGTGCACTCAATCTTCTGTTTTAAGAATCCATTATATTTGTAAATTCGGTATTTTTATTATGAAAACATTCTTCGTTCAATTTTGGTTTTATATAAAATAATGGCTTCTCTACTATTTTAAAAGCTCTATAGTATTTTCCTTAAAACTGTTCAAAAATGATTTAATGATAATGTTTCTAAAATACATTTATCATATGTTTTCACTTATGTTTGACACCACATAACATGTTAAATGCCTATTTTCCCCTATTTACTTCCATGTATTCCTAATTCATTCCTTATATGGACACTTTCAGGATACGCCCATTGGTTATGATTGATGTCTGGATTGTGGTACCCAATTCTTTTCATGGGTACTCTTATGTTTGCGTATGGCTGAATATGTATGATTGTATATGTGGTAAGAATATTTATATGGCAAGGATATTCGTGAATATTTGGACATGGTTGCGCCCAGATAGCGCTCCAATGAATTGGGTATGGTTAAGTCACATGAGATGCGATGTGAAATGGGATTGGCGGTTATCCATGACCCGTACTGAAATGGGAAACGGGATAGGCCGTCAGCCTTGACCCGTATTAAATAAATTCTTTCTGATTCTGCCACATTTATATGATTCCATGTTTATATGATCCCATGATTATATGAACTGATTTTATATGTTTCATTCTTTGGATATCATTATTTCATGTCTCCTAACTCATGTGTTTGAGATGTATCCTTATGTTCTTTCCCTTACTAGGCTTTTTAGCTCATCACTTTTTTCATGTGATCCTGAGGCTACCCTATGCAGATGTAAGGGCTCATAGGATGTTAGGAGATCGTTATGGAGATTAAATATAGAAGTTTTTTTAGCCCAATGTTTTTTTCTATATGTACCTAGTATTCCAAGACACTAGACGTAATGATCCTTGGCTTGTACTCTGATGATGAATTATGATTAAAATCATGAAATGTTATATATTAAAGGGTTAGGTTTCTATAGTTGGTATCAGAGGATAGTACAGTTATTTTTTGAGATTAGGAATAGAGAACCATAGTGATAACCTTAAGGATGTGACTATGTATAAGAAACATTCCTAAAATTTGGTTAGTATAGAGTAAGTGGTTTATTAATAAAATATATCACTACCTGGATACGAGCAGGTAGAGGCAGCTCTGGCACAGATGTATCTAGGGGTAAATCCTGAAAACACCGATCTGAGATAGACTTGAACGAGAACTAGTACACCACAATGGGTCTTGCCATACTCTTGTTTACGACACTCCCAGGGGATATGCTTTGGTATATTCACAAGCATAGTACAACCCATTATTAAGGGACAAAAAGAGTCCCATAAGAATATAAGATAAAAATTAGATTGAGGATAACCTAGATATGATCCTAAGGAATCACAAGTCAGAATATATTCTGTCTTTATATGTTCATACTTGTATATTAAAATTTTATTTTTATGATCAATAGCTAAATATTAAAGACCTCTAATTATACGTTTTTTTCTTAGTTAATGTCGGGAAATAGAAGAACACGTTCCAACAACTAATTTGATAGGAAATGTGAATATTGCCCTAACGATGTGCCTAATATGACTGGAGCTGTTGCTCAAAACATCATGACAATACTTTCTCAGTTGGGTCGAGTTATAAATAATAACTCGAATCAGGCGGAACTCCCTCATCCTCCAAGGAAAGAGAAAGTTGTTGTAGAATCCTTCATGCTACAAAGGCCACCCATGTTTAGTGGGTATTATGATTCCCTCCTCATAGAACAATTGATTAACTCCATTGAAAATATTTTCTCTGTTTTGTTGTGCACGGAAGAAGAGAAGGTTGTACTAGCGGTCTATCGTTTTGATGGGGAAGCTGATCAGTGGTGGACACTAATCAAGAATACAATGTCCCAAGAGGAAATTGATTCCATGGATTGGGAGTAATTTAAGAGGATGATTTTCAACAAATATTTTCCTCGAACCCTTTTTCTAAAGATGGAAAGAGAATTCCTCATACTCAGGTAGAAGGATGATGAGTCCATCGGGGCGTATGAAGAAAACATTACACAACATGAAAGGTTTGCATCTAGATTTTTCATGAACACTGATATCAAGGTGGATCTCTTATTTAGCAGACTAAAATCGAGTCTATGAAAATTGTAAGAAATTTGAAACTTTTATAGTTAGGAAGATGTTGTCTGTTGTTCCCTCAAGGTGGAAATGGAGATTGGAGACTCTCAGTGGTCTCATGGGCCTAGTGAAAGGAATCAGAAAATGGAGAACAACATGGGTGGTTCATCAAAAAAATCCAATGATGGAATGAATCCTCACTTTCCCCTATGAAAAAACTGTCAGAAGAAGAATCCTTCTGACCGTCTCAAGGGAACCAAGAATTGCATCAAATGTAGAGAGTTTGGAAATCTGGCCAAGAACATCCGAATGGATATTAAATATCCCAATAATATTGAAGAATGGAGGATGGTTCAGAACAACACTCAGCCTATAGTGCAGTGTTTCAAATGAAAGGATTTTGGCCATTATGCGAACAATTTCCCTAAGACAAGGGTTGTCGGAGGCAATCAAAAACAACCTCCAAGGAAACAAGGAAGGGCTTATGATATCACTACTACTATGGTGGAGTCAGAAAATGTTTTGGTGACAGGTATGCTAGTGATTCATTCAATAATAGTATACGTACTATTTGATTCTGGTTCTACGCATTCTTTCATATCTTGCATGTTTAGTAGAATTATTCAAACCCCACCTCAGAATTTGGAGGAAATGTTATCTGTGAAAACAAAAAATGGGGATATCACTGAATCCATGGTTTATAAATCCTCCCCAGTTAATGTTTGTAGATTGAAAAATCCATAAAATATCATCATACTTCCTTTAGTGGAGTTTGAAGCAATCAGGGGAATGGATTGGCTATCTTCGTAAAAATCCAACATCAACTGTCGGGAGAGGGAAATCACATTTTACATCCCAAAGAATCCTCAGATTCATTACAAATGTAAGGAGGAACATGATTCTCCTTTAGATTCTTCATCTCATGTCTGGATATTGTTGCCTTATAAGAAACCATATCTAGATCAAATGAACGAGACAAAGGAGAGAATCACACTCGAAGACATGCCCATCGTGAGGGATTACACCAACATATTCCCTGAAGAGTTATCTGGTCTTCCTCTAGACTAAGAGGTTGAGTTTTTTATTGAACTTATCTCCGGATCTCTGCCTATCTCAAAGATACCTTATAGAATGGCCACCGTAGAGCTGGAAGAGCTGAAGAAGCAGTTACAAGATAATATGGGGAAATGATTTATAAGCCCGGGTGCTTCACCGTGGGGTTATCTAGTCCTCTTATTCAAGATGAAGGATTGATCAATGCACCTTTGCATTGATTATCAAGAGCTCAATAAAATCATGATTAAGAACAAGTATCCCCTTATGTGGATAGAAGACTTGTTTGATCGACTTTCTAGGGCCAGTTATTTTTCTATGGTGGACCTTAGGTTAGGATATCACCAACTACAGGTGAAGAAGGAACATATACCCCAGAGTACCTTTCGAACAATGTATGGAAAATATGAGATCACAGTGATGCCCTTCATACTCACTAATGCTCCAGAAAGTTTCATGGATTTAATGAAACGAGTCATTAGAGATTACATTGACAAATTTGTGGTAGTCTGAATTGATGATATTCTGATATAATCCAAGAGCAAGGAGGAACATGAGGAGCATTTAGAAACTGTGTTAAATACATTGTGATGATAGAAGTTGTATCACATGTACAATAAATGTGAGTTCTAGATGGAAGGAGAATCATTCTTGGGGCATGTTATCCCTAGAAAAGGGATATCTGTGGACCCTTCCAAGACACAAAAAATTAAAGAGAGGATCTGGACAACATTTTTAACAGAGATACGTAACTTTTTAGTTCTATCAGGGTATTATCTATGATTCATGAAGAACATTTCTAGATTGTAAAACAAAATGACAAAGCTGAAACGGAAGGGGGTAATGTTTGTCTGGACCGAAGAATATGAGGTAAGCTTCAAAGATCTAAAGGGAAGGCTGATCACTACACCTGTAATCACATTACCAAAAATTGGAGAAATTTTTGTGATATGGAGTGATGCTTCAAAGAAAGGCTTGGGTTGTGTACTCATTCATAATTATAAAGTGATAGCCTATGCCTCATGGTAGTTGATGATCAATGAGAAGAACTACACGACGCATGATCTAAAGCTGGAGGACATGATGTATTCCTTAAAAATATGGTGGCACTACCATTATGGTGAGAATTCTGATATATACACCGACAACAAGAGCCTAAAGAATATATTCACACAAAAGGAGCTCAACATGCGTCAAAGGAGATTGTTAGAACTAATCAAGGATGACGATTTCTCTATTCACTGTCATCCTTGAAAGGAGAACAAGTTAGCTGATGCTCTAAGAATAAAATAACCTGCTACTCTATCCATGTTACGGATTGAGATAGTCCCTATCATCATGGATATGCAAAGGATGGAATGGGAAATCATAAGGATAGGGGATACATCCTACCTTTCCCAAATGATTATGCAACCATCCATCCAAGAGAAGATTAAGAAAGCACAAAGGGATGATATGGAGTTACAAAAGAAGTTCGATGTAGTAAAGGAACTGAAGCTGCAAGAGTTCCATATCAACGATAATGGTGCTATTTGGTTTGGAACACAACTTTATGTGCCTTAATCACCTGCGATAATGAAATAGGTATTGTACAATGCACATAGCTCAACATTTTCTATCAATCCTGGATTTACCAAGATGTATCGTTATCTCCGTGAACATTTATGGAGGGACAACATGAATAATGAGATTGTGGAATATATATCAAGGATCTTGGTATGTTAGCAAGTTAAAGCAGAGAGTCAAATGTCCAAAGGGGTGATGCAACCATTGCCTATACCATGTGGAAATGGGATAATGTCACAATGGACTTTATCATGGGTATCCCAAATACATTGAAGGGAAATAATGTGATATGGGTTGTGGTCGACCGACTCACCAAGAGCACACATTTTATTTCTATTCGGGAAGACCTCTCGTTTGAACTACTTGAAAAAATGAATGTGAATGATTTGGTGAGACTATATGGAATTCCACTCTCAATTGTCTCTGATCATGATCTAAGGTCCGCATCTAAATTCTAGGAGAGTTTTCAACATGCTTTGGGTACTAAATTAAATTTCAGCACAACCTATCACCCCCAAACTCATGGCCAATCTGAAAGGACTATTCAATTGCTTGAAGATTTTCTAAGTGAATGCTCTCTAGAATTCAAAGGTGAATGGTATCAACATCTTCTATTGGTTGAGTTCTTATACAACAATAGCTTCCACTTGAGTATTCATATTGTGCCATATATTCTCTGTATGGAAAGCGATGTATATCTCCAACCTGTTAAGATGAAGTTGGATAATGAAAGCTACATGGACCTGATATTGTGAAAGAGATTAGAGAGAATGTCCAAGTCATCCGGAAAAACATCAAAGCATCTAAGAGTCAGCAAAAGTGGTTTGTTGACAACCGTCTAAGGGACTCGGGGTTCGACTTTGGGGATAAATTATTCCTTCGAATATCACAATGGAAGAGAGTCATGGGATTGGGGATGAAAGGGAAGCTAAGCCCAAGGTACATTGGCCCCTTTGAGATCGTTGAAAGTATTGGAGAAGTGGCCTACTGACTAGAACTCCCACCTAACCTATCTCAAGTACACAATGTATTCCTTAAATCCCTCTAGAAAAATTATATACCAGACCCCTCACATGTACTCAATCCAGAGTAGGTACCATTGGAGAACGATCATTATTATGAGGAACACCCAGTAAATATCGTAGATCTTAGAGATAGAGTTCTACGAAATAAGACAATGCAGCTACTCACAGGGTTATGGAGAAACCCAGAGGTTAAAGAAGCAACATGGGAACCAGAATAGGTGATGATGCAAAGTTACCTTCTTCTGTTCTAATGTGGGATGTAAAAATTTCGACGGCAAAATTTCATATGGAGGGATGAATGTAACGGCCCAAGGTTTATAAATGAAATTTAAATTCTCATAATTATGTCATAAAATCACATGAAAACTCATCAAAATTAACTACAATTTACTATGTTACCTTGATACATAAGTTCTACACTTTTGTGTTTGGAATTTCAAAAATCTGGCATACACGGTTGTAATCAGTAAGTTATTTGGAGTATGATAAGAAAAACTTAAATTTTGTTGAATATTAACCTACCCTAATGAATAATAAAATAACCTTATGAATATTGATATACCCTAATGAATAGTAACATCACATATGATAGTATAAAAATAATATTCATGTTTAAAGTGCAATATAGCAGTATTTTAGAATTAGTTAATGAATGTTTTAAAAGTGGTTTTCATACTAAATTGTTTTTTAATTTAATATTAAAATAATAACATTTAGAAATTTATTTTTGACAAAATGGACTTCATTTTTGGATTCTACATGAAAAAAATTGGTTTGGGTGAATTTTTGGGATTTTTCTGTAATACTCGAATTTTTTATGAATATTAAAATATGATAAATTAAAATAAATGCTAAATACTACATCATAGGTGATTTATGGCTGATGTAAGATGATAATATCGAATCATACTTTATTATTTTAGTATATTTGATGATTATTCTCAATTAATCATTGTTTTGGCCTTAAGTAGTAAACTAATACTTAAATTAATGGGAAAAAACCTCCGCTCCCTCACTATAAATACCCCCTCTCCTTACCTCTATCCAACACACCTCTCAAGCCTTGTTCCTAGCCCAAATTCAGCCCAAGTACCCTCCCAAGCTCCTTACCCACGTCCACGTCCTGGTGGTCTTACCAAAAGGCAAAAATCAAAGGCATTAAGAGGAATATCAAAGAGGGGAGATCAAAGGGTAAGGATCTCCTTTCATTTTCAAGTGTTTTGCTTTCAATTTCCTTCTTTTCTTATACCCTCTTCCCCTTCACTTACCCAAAAGTCAGGAGAGATCCAGAGTCTCATATATTATGGATGGTAATCATGTTTATAGAAAAAATTCATGCATCATGCTTCTTCTCATCTCCCTCACATTCTAAAATTAAAACATCGTCTGTGATCAACATCATGGATAATGTGTTTTCAATTTCTTTTATCATCGTTGTTTCTGGTCATGAAACCATTTATGTTATGGGTGAACCAGATTATTATATATAAATATATAACCTATCTATGGTTCTGGAATCCTTATACAATAATGATATCAAACAATAATACAAAATAAGTTAATTATGGGTAAAATCGCAAAAATTAATTCAAGCATTTATCATTAATGCCTTATGTCATGTTTCTCTTTCACTCCAATATAACCAAATGAATTTTTTAACCATGTAACATTTTGGATACTCACCAATTCTATATAACATCAATTATGTATGACCACTTTCATCTAACTTCTTATCCGAACCTAAATACAAGTGATCTAATCATTAAAACCAAGGAAACAAACGGACCCAAACCATGAAATTGAAATTTATAATCAATAGAAATGGGTAAAAATGAACTTAAAAATTATATTCTAAAAATTTTACATGTATATAAGGTTCTGTAACTCTTGATTAATAAACCTAATTTTACTATTCAGGTCATCAATATCATGTGGATAACTCCAACAGACTTAAGGTAAGGGATCCTCCCCTTTTTACTCTTAATCAAGTTTGTTCTCTATGATAGGCCTTTTTTTGTAATACCATGTGATGGGGTACATTTATACACCATCCCCATACTTCCTTAATGTATTATATGTTATTAGAAACCCCTTATCTCTCTCATTAATATCTCTTGGTTATACATTATACCAAGCCAATAAATCATGATGGATTCTACCCGAACTTCCTTTATTCCTTCGGGTTGCTCTAACTTTCTTTTTATTTTTGTTTTTTCATTTAGGTAGAACTTAAACATTCTGTTTATATGCTCTAATATCATGTTCTATTATCCATCTCTCATTCTCACTCAGGGATATACATTCTTTTAAGTGAATCTCTCATTGATACTTCCCAATAAGCACACTCGGTTTAAAGGAACTTCACAAACTTTTACCCAATTTCAAGTGCACTCTATATTCTGTTTTAATGAACCATTATCTTTGTAAATTCTGTAATTTTATTATGAATAACTTCCTGGTTAAATTCTGGTTTTATATAGAATAATGTCTTCTCTACTATTTTAAAAGCTCAAAAGTATTTTCCTTAAAACTGCACAAAAATGTTTTAATTCTAATGTTTCTAAAATACATTTCGCATATGTTGTCACTTATGTATGACACCACATACCATGTTATATGCCTATTTACCCTATTAATGTCCATTTATTTCTAATTATTTCTTTATATGGATACTTTAATAATACACTGATTTGTTATGATTGATGTCTTGATTGTGGTACCCAATTATTTTCATGGGTATCCTTATGTTTGTGTATGGTTGAATATGTATGATTGTATATGTGGTAAGAATATTTATGTGGCAAGGATATTCAAGAATATTTTGAGATGGGTGTTCCCAAATAGTGCTCCAATGCATTGGTTAAGGTTAAGACTAATGAGATACGATGTGAAACAGGATTGGCGGTTAGACTTGACCCATACTAAAATGGGAAACTAGATTAATGGTTATCCTTGACTCATACTAAAGAAATGAATTATGATTCTGCCACATTTATATGATTCCATGTTTATTTGAAACCATTCTTATATCAAATGATTTTATAAGTTTCATGATTTTGATATCAAATTGTCTTGTCTCCTAACTCATGTGTTTGAGATGTATCCTTATATTCTTTACCTTACATGGATTTTTAGCTCGTCCCTTTTACCAAGTAATCCCCAGGGTAACCTATGAAGATGTAAGGGCTCAAAAAAAGTTAGGAGGTCGTTATGGAGATTAAATAAAGAAGTGTTTTTAGCCCCATGTTTTGTGTTATATGTACCTTGTCTTCCAAGACACTAGAATTAAAGATAATTGGCATGTACTCTGATGATGAATTATGATTAAAATCAGGTAATGTTATATGTAAAGGGCTCAGGTCACTATAGAGACAATCCACAATAGGTAATTTCATATTTTATTACCTCTATTCAAAAAAAAAATGGAAAATTTATGTTCTTAAAACATATTGAATGGATAGATATTGGAATAAATTTGGAGAAACATGTAATGGAACTCAAATAATTTTTATGTATGGGTAAAACATTATGTGAATATCAATAGTCCAATAATTTTGATGGAATTGAAAACCAAAATTAAGCCTTAATATAAATGTACATGCCATCAATATTTCTTATTCATTTATTTGTTGACTGGAAATATGGGGATGAAACAAGAGACCAATGAAATATTATGAATATAAGTCTAAATAATAACATATGTTATTATTAGTGAAATAAAATTTTAGTTGATTCCCTGACTCATGTGATTTATCAACATCCCAATTCCTCTGATGATAATAGTTTGTGAGAATAATTATTTATTTAATTACATTCTATCACTGTTCCAAAATAATCTCTGGATATTCAAAAAAATTCTTATCCTTTCCAAATTACGAGTCTCGCAATATAATTGTTTGAAATATATCTAGTTAAAACCTATAAAGAAAAAAGATGTGGAAAATATTGAATCATTTTCAACCACATTTTTTGAAACATCATAAATGCTATCTCGATATATTTTACTATTTATTAAAAATAAACCATAAATCAAGGGGAAAAATCATTCCCTCATTTCAAAATTTATTTCATTCATTGGGTAGATAAAAATTTGAAAATATTATCTTTAACATAAAACACCAATAGTATTCTTCTCCGATCAGCATTGTATATTTCTATAAATTGAGTTGAACTCATGGTATTCAAAAATAATTTCCCATGTTTTGTAATATCAGTTAATATATATCGTACAACAATATCGATCCCTCCTAAATAACTCAATACAATAGTGCATTAAAATATTTCCCATACAAATATTAAAAAGGTTCCCTAATTTTTATTAGACTGAAGGGATATAATATCATATAATAAAAAGTAATAAATGTAATGTGAAAACCCAAAAAACAAAAAAAAATTAATTCAAAAAAAAATATTGAAGAATATCACAGATTAAAAAATTATAAAGCACTATAGTCTTAATTAAAATTTTTCAACCTCATGGTTGAAAATTATTATACTGTAGAAATTCATAATTGGTTTGGTTACATTGAATATAGTACACATAATAAATTTATATGGTAGAACTATCTAGTCTCTTATTTTGGTTCTCATGTGATGTAATGGTTAACATTTTATTGTATCATGAATGGTAGGGGAATCCCATTTGAAGGGTCTCAATGATTTCATAGTTAATGTTTACCATGATCTTGATCATGTCTCTATGGATCTTGATTATGTGTTGAATATAACTATATACCATAATTATATAATTCATTATGCGTCACGAACTAACCAGGGTCAACCCTAAACTAGTCACCCGAGACGGTCCACGACATGTCCCAATGGGTGTTCCCTGTCTCCATGGGAAAACAACTATTTTCGGGCATACACACTTAATCATTGAGAAATATTTGGCACATGAACGGAATATAAATACATAAACAAAACAAACGATAGCAAAATAACCAAGTAGTGGAATGAAGAAAACACCTACCTGAATGTGAATTCCTAGTTAACTACCCCCACATAGAACCAAGCCTCGTCTATCATTGAGCAGTAGAACGGGGAACCTGCATAAGAAACTGAACTAGAAACTACAAAGATAAACAAGGGTGATCACTGAAATTCTCTGTACGAAACAACACAAATTCCATCCCATTCATTCCACAAAAATTTCCATTTTTACCAGTTTGAAACATATTTATAAAAAATAGATTTCTATATATACCTTGAATGTTAACAATAATAATAAACATGCTATATTTTCCTCATATTATAAAACAAGGCACAAAATGGAAAACATGGAATTGTTCATTCTTTGACAAACCACCAGTTAGAGAAACTTTTAAAACAAAAAAATATTCATAGTCCAATAAATAAAAATCCAAACAAGGTACAAAGAAAATTTGATATAAACATTGAGGGAAACAACACTATTCATACTCATAATGGGGAAACATGGCAGATCCTTGGAACATGGAGAGAGATTTGAACATACTATACATGTGACTCATCTTAAAGGCATGCCCTACTCAATGACATCATAACTCCCTAACACCCGACCATCGCCTGACCTAGCCTAGTCGTGGGGCCTAATCTGTAGTAATAAAAACAAAACATCCCCCTGTTATGGCGCACTATCACGACATACCCTAACTAGTGAAGAAATCAATCTTGGTAAACATCATTTCTAGGATAGATTCTTATGTATATTTCACAAAGGGTTGTTCTGTGAAATTTAAAAAACAATCCACATATATTGTCACGACCCGTATTCACCAAGATGAGAGAAGGGATAACAAATTTCCATACCTTTCCTTCATCAAGTTGAATGAGAGATAATGACCCCTGAGACCCACCTTCAATAGGTCCTGGAGTGGCGACTATCACCAAGGGTATAGAATCACACACAACATGGAAGGCATTACCTCTTTTTATTCATTAGGACCGGGAGATAAGATAGTAAATCCAAACAACACCCAAAACTAGGGGTAAAAGTAAATCCACAGACAACCATTCCCATATGCATGTTACAAAAATTCAATTCCACAATGTACAAGGATACTACAATGGTAAAGTACCAAAGAAACGAAAAAACAACAACTGCAACTGTCCGAACGTCCGAGCTAGTACGACCCTGCACGATCCCAGAAGTCCTCTTGGAAACCTGAAAGCTATTTTATATATGTAGGATGATCATACAAGTATACTCAGTAGGGAAAACCGACGACTCTCTTGCACAAGTGGGGAGGAATTCTAATGCCCTATGAGAAAAGAGATAACCAAAGCACCTAGCAAGGAAAACTATCCACTGGAGCCTCACCAAGCACACTCTCCAAATAATTCAAGTAAAGTAATGTATAGACATAACACATTGATGTTTGGGTACCCCGCACTACTTTCCCACTGGTTATCGAAGACATCCTACACATCGAACCAGTCCTGCCGTTATCACTCCAATCCCACTGCCACACCCCGCTCGCACACACCTGGGCCACAACCACACATCCTGCCCGTAAACACCTGGGCCACAATCACCACCCTGCCCGCAAACACCTAGACCTCAATCACTATCCCTCCCACAAAACACTGGGCCACAACAACTACATCCACGCCCGAAGGCACCTGGGCCTCATCAAGACGATTCTTGGGAAACAACCGGCACGCAAACACCTGGCCCCACCACCACAACATCCATTCCCAAAGAATCCCGGGATAAAATGGACCTCAAGACATCACATCCTACCCGAAGAGTCTTGGTCTATTCGGGGAAGGGATCAGAAAAGGTGCTAATAACCATCCACTCATATGACTGTTGGGAAAAAACCCTCCCCCATGGAATGGGGGAGTTTGGAACTAAGTTCTCAATGTTGGTGGGGTGCGAATAAGAAACATAAGAACTACAATTATAAGTATAGGTAACAGGAACTCATCCCCACCTAGTGTCTCCAATGCCAAACTAATCACAAACACCATTGAAGATGCTAAATTTCCCGGGAGGAAGGATGATCCTGGGTTGGGTGGTGAGGATCCCATTGTCCATTCCGATCTCTTTTATCTCTGTACGAAGCGCTGATCTGAGAAATTGGAAATGGTTGTCTCGGGTTCTAAGGTTTATACAAACAAAGGGATTTCCTTTGCTGAAGCTCTTGCAGGGTCTTCTCATCCTGAGGGAACTCATGTCAAGCCTCCAATGGTTAAGAGGATTGGAGAGGGTACGATCATGATCACTGCAGACCTTGAGGCTGTCAAGCAGCGATGGGAGGTTTGCAAATTTTCTGTTCTTGGTCGCATCTCTTATGAGAAGGGCACCAAGCCTTGGTCTTATTTTGATCTCAAAAGGAGAATTTCAGCTTGTTGTAATTTATCTTTCTGGTGATTATTTCCAATTAGAATGGGTTTCTTTCACAATATTCTACAGAAATAGGATGACCTGAATTGAGTCTGGAGTTTTGGATCTCTCAATCTGAAACTGTGTCTCTTTCGTCCCTCTGAATGGGATCCACATTTTAATCCATTTACACAGAAGTAATCAATTTCCCAGGTATGGACTAAGGTTCATGGACTTCCATGGATTTATTGGCATCCATATGTTTTGAATGATATTGCTTCTGGAATAGGTATCCATCAAAAATTGATCAAAGAACTATAAATGGTGATCTTGGATTCTTTTGCAGAGTTCTGATCGAAATTGATATGGAATCTCTGCATCCTGAACGTGTTCTACTAGATGTGAATGATCACTTTCATAAAATATTCTTAGAATATGAAAACCTGCCTAAGTATTGTGAGAATTGTAGGATGTTTGGTCACCACATTGATCAGTGTCGTATTGTTCAAAGGACTACAAGGCCAGCATTAAGTAAGAATTTCTGGAAGGATTCTCCTAGCAAGAAATCTGCTTCTATTAAATATGTCAAAAAAGGCTCTGATAGTGTCAAGTGTGTTGATTTGGAATAGGTTGCTGGACCTAGTAAAGACTGGGCTGATATGGAGGAAGAGGAGGAGAAATTGGCTCCTGATGACTCTAATCAATTACTTGATGATAGCAGGGACCAACTAGAGCAACATGAATTCTCGAATGACATTTTTTGCACTGTTTTAACTCTTCAATATGAGGATCTCACTCTGGATCTGATCAACTCAATAATCATTGAGGTTTTGGACACTTGTCAATCTGAGCTAGAAAATATTCTCCCTTATCAGATTATGGACTCTTCTCTAACAAAAATTGGATTCATTTTAGCTAATGGTATCATTGTTTCAGACGATCATTCTGAGAGCAAGAGGGGCGGCTCATTTCTGCCTGAGTAGACTTCCATACTAGAGCTGGATGCTTCTCTTATGTCCAAAATCAATTTCAAGAAGGATTATTCCCAATCCTTTACTGAAATGCTTTTGGAAATCAATCCTGGAGGGGTTTCATAGAATACTATCAACAATGCTGAATTTACTCCAGAAAAATATGCTTCTATGGATGTTCCTCAGGACACTGCATTAAGAAGATCCCATAGAATTGAAGAGTTTCATAATCAGCAGAAAAAGGGGTTCAACCCCACTCAAAGTCTCTAATGAAGATCCTATTTTGGAACTGCCAGGGCATAGCCATCTCTGGCACATTGAGTTCTCTTTGGCTTCTTGTGTCCAAACACAATTCTAATGTCATTGGATTTGCTGAACCTAAGAAAAAGGATACCAGTTCTGTCTCAATCTTTTATAAGTTTGGAAACTCTTTTTTTAATTTTGTACATGATGATCATCATGATCGGCTTTTAATCTTGGTGCATAGCAGGGTTGTCAATCATACTCTTGTTGAAGTACATGAGCAAATTATTACTTGTAAATTCAATATCCGACCCCAAAATTTCTACTGCTCAATGGTTTATGCTTCAAACAATTATCTGGTCAGAAGGGATCTTTTGCAGCAAATCTCTAATCTGTCACAAATCATTGATGAATCTTGGCTGATTACCTGAGATTTTAATTCTACTCTCCATGCTGATGAAATGCTAGGAAACTCCTCTTCTTTTTCTGCTATGGATGAACTTCGTTTCTATGTGGAAAATTCTAACCTGATTGAGGTCAATCTGCTTGGGGCCATGTATACCTTGTATAGAAAGAATCTTAATGGCATGAGGGCTAGTAGAATTGATCGTGCCTTTGTTAATGATAATGTACATGATTTTTGGAAAACCATATCTTGTGTGAATCCTGCCAAACATAACTCTGATCATCATCCTATCATGTGTTACTTTATTGGAAAAGTTAAGAAGCGACCTCTTCCCTTCAGGTTCAATAATTCTTGGACGACCCTTCCTGAATGTTCCACCTTGGTTAATGATTCTTGGAGTATTGGGGAAAGCAATCATCCATTATCTTGTGTTTTCAATCTTTGCTCTCTCAAAATTAAAATAAAGCATTGGAGAAAAATCAAATTCATCCTTATTGACCAGGAAATTGACTCTCTTGAGAACACACTGCATGGCATTCAACAAGATATGACCTGTACTGCTTTTTCTTGCATGGATGGACAGGAAGATGAGATCTCTTCTAATCTGAAAAATATGCTTAATCTCAAAGAGAATATTCAAAAGGAAATTTATAAGGTTAAGTGTCTTATAGATGGTGATAGAAACTCTATGTTTTTTAATGCCTTACAAAGATGTAAAAAGGTTAGCAGGCCTCGGTCTCTCCTCAAGGATGGGGATGTTATTCTTGATGAAAATCGAAATCCCTCGAATCATTTTGTCTCCTTTTTTATGAACCTTTTCAATGGACCTAAACGAAATGGTGATTTCCTGGATGGTATTATACCTAATCTTGTTACTGTTGAGGATAACTCAATGCTGATCAGAATACCCTCTGATATTGAAATAAGGAATGTTGTCCTTGGTCTCAAAAAAAGACAGCTCTCCTGGGCCTGATGGATTCACCACTCACTTCTTTCAATTTTATTGGGATATCATTCAGAAGGATGTTTGCAGATTGGTCAAGCACTTCTTTACTGATGGCTCACAAATTCATGGAATCAATGCACAATTCATTGCCTTAATTCCAAAGGTGGACAATTCTAGTGACATCAGTCAATTCAGACCTGTTGCCCTGATCAATACCATACAGAAAATTCTCACAAAAATCTTGGCTAACAGGCTTGCTAGCATCTCTGATAAAGTCATATCCTGGAATCAGTTTGGGTATGTCAAAGGCAGAAGAATTCAAGATTGTATTTTGAATGCATCAAAATGTGTTAATATTCTTCAAAAACCTACTAGAGGAGGAAGCATTTCTCTCAAATTGGATATTAGAAAATCTTTTGACACTATTGAATGGGACTTCATTGGTAACGTTATGCATAAATTTGGGTTTCACCCGATCATTATACAGTGGTCTTATACTTTGATTAGCTCAGCCTATATCTCCTTCCTAAGAAATGGATCACCAGAAGGATATTTTAAGTGCTCTAGAGGAGTGAGGCAAGGGGATCCATTGTCTGCCATTATCTTTGCCATCAAAGAAGATTACCTTAGCCGATTGATTACTTATAATGTTGACAAAGGACTTCTAAAAGTTCTTCAAGGAAACTGAGGCATCTATGCCCCCTCCCATCTTCTCTTTGCAGATGATATTATTATTTTTACTCAGGGAGACAAAAGAAACATTCAGTATCTTAAATCCACCCTCCATCACTATGAGCTTGTCTCTGATCAAGAGGTTAGCTGGAATAAATCTTTCATTTTCTTTGGGAAAAGTATCTCAGATTCCAGGATGCATTGTATGATTCAGAGTCTGGGCATAAGATAGGGTTCTATCCCCTTCACATATCTTGGGGTTCCAATGTTCTTGGGAAGACCATGCTCCATATACATTAATGATGTTGTTAGTCCGATTAGAAGAACTCTCTCTAATTGGATGGGTAAAACTCTATACATGGCTGGAAGAATTTGCTTGGTTAAACATGTGATCATTTCCAAACTTGTTTACTCTTTTATGGTGTACTCGTGACCTTCTTCTATAATAAAAACTCTCAATTCCCTTATGAGGAATTTTTTTGGAGTGGTAGAATTCTTGAAAGGAATATTATAATTGCTCCATGGAAAAAGTGTTGTCTACCCCTCTCAATGGGGGGGGGGGCTTGGAATTAAAAGCATTGAGATTTTTAATCATTCCCTTCAGGTCCAATTTATTTGGAGGCTTATTAAAGGAAAATCAGGATCTCTTGATTTTCTTAGGGCTAGATTCCTCACCATAATGGTTGCTGGAAGGTTTGCATATATTCAATCCTCAGTTTGGCCTCGGTTGAGAATTTTTTTTTTAAAGATTAATAAACACTCTTTCTGGTTGGTGACTGCCTCCTCCAATCTGAAATTTTGGAGGGATAACTGGACAGGTACTCCATTTATTGATTCTATTGATGCTGATTCTACTAATGTTGATTTAGATGCTTCTATTCAAGATCAGATTGTGCAGAATGGTAACTTGCCTGCCCATATTGCTCAAATTGTTAATTCTTATGATTTCATTAACTCTGAGGACATCATGGTTTGGGAACCAAGTACAAATGGAATGCTTGAATCTAAAGGATTTTACAATCATTCAATACAGGTCAACACATTCAATGCTGTTCAGAAATTCAAAAGATGGTTTCAGCCCTCTCGGTTTACTCTTCTTTGGAGACTTCACCTGCAAAATCTATTAGTGGACAGGAATCTTCAGAAGGTCGGTATCTCTCTTTGCTCTAGATGTGATTTATGCCATAAACATAGAGACGACTTGGATCACATGTTCCTCTCCTATGAAACTAATGCTTCACTCTGGATCATTATATTTGATCTCTTTGGCATCTCAATATCACAAAACAACATCATTGCAGATTTTCTGCACTTAATTTCAGCAGTACAGTGTTCCAAGAAAATTCGTGCTCTATTTCTTGTTTCTTGTGCTGAAACTTTTCACACTATAAGGACAGGCAGAAACAAAAGTAGACATGAAAATTCCACATTTAATCACAATTTTTCCCTTTCAAATATTCTCTCAGCGACTCGATATTCATATCAGTTCCACACTGAACAATGTCATAATTCCATCACAGACAATGCTATCTTGAGGAGGCTTCATCTGTCAGGTAATTTTCCTAAACCCATGGGTACTATGGAAATTTTCTGGACTCCTCCCTTTGCAGGTTGGATCAAATGTAACCTGGATGGTGCTTCTAAAGGCAAATCTGGACCTGCTGGATATGGTATTGTCTTCCGTGATCACAAAAGTGATTTAATTGATGGATTCTATGGTCCTTGAGGTCATTCTACTACCATTGAAGCTGAAATGATGGAATTAATTAAAGTAGTGGAGTTTTTCCATCAAATAAATTGGAATGATCTCTGGTTTGAAAGTGATTCTTCAACTATTGTCCATGCTGTTCGGAAAAATCAGATCCATCTTGCCTGGAATCTTACATCGAAATGGGTCAAATATCATGATACTCTTGCTTCAAAGAACTTCATCATCACACATGTTTACCGTGAAGCCAACTCTCCTGCTGATAAACTTGCAAATCATGGTATTTCTGAAGACTCGGGTTTTCATTTGACCACTATTGATGTGGAGCTGCTCTATATTCTTACTAGAGACAAATGTAAAATCCCCTCATTCAGACTCATGTGATTTTTTTTCTTAATTGAAGCTTTAATGATTTCATTTCTAAAAAAAACCAACCATTGTTACTATTCATTAATAAAAGAAAGGCACAACACTCATGTCCAAGTCAGAACTCATTCACAAAACCAACCCCTGATTTTACACATTCATGGTTTCATGTTCATGTGATCCCATTTAAGTAAATCCTACACTACTGGGAAACTAACAGGCATATCCACTAGCGAGAGAAAGAGAAACCGCCAAAAAACAATTTAAGAATTCACACCAGGTTCTCCTGTAAAGTCACAACAACAAAGGGATCAGTGAGATCCCTCAAAGTACTGGAACCAAACCAAGCCTCAAGAGAATGCCCCACACAACTTTAGATTCACATCTAACAACCGTGACACAACAGAGGATACAATCCTCACCCACATGACCCCATAATCCCTGAGAAAAATTAATAGACATGCCACCAAGACATAACAAGGAAGTTCCCTTACTCAAGAAAATCATTCACAATGTTTTCCTCTTTATATTTGGTTAACCAATGTGATCACACAAGGATTTTTGTTCACTAGAAATTCATTTAATCGGCCGAGTTTATGTAATTATACAAATTCCCATGTTGGATTCATCCAATTACCATAGAAGACAAGGGATCATTAGTGCACAAGGAAAGAACACCAATAGACATGATTTTCAGTGAGCATAGCCCATAAAGTTCACAACAAAGATAAATTATAAAAGAGTATAGCAGAATTGTCAAACACACCTGATCATTCTTTTACATTCTATTTACTATCTATGTTAAGGTTTTTTTAATCAAATCTCATTGTAACAGTAGCGTATCCACCCCGAATGATACACAGTAAGGATTGATGAAGCAAAATCCCAACATGGATGATCAAGGAATGATGTTCTTCTCCACGTTCCAAGAACAAGGGATGCACAACTTGTAGGGGATGAATGTCGAGGACTCCAAGGGTGAGCAGAAAGTCTTCGGCACATGCACACCAATTTCTTCAGGAAGGGGAACTCCAAACACACAAGGAATAAAAGAAAGGAAGATAGGAAGAAGAAGAAGAAATTCCCATGTGATATAAGGATAAGATCCGGTTTTCACGGGATATGGATATTTGAATGGTAATAAATAAGGATCATGGTTTCACCACACAGTTGAGTGGTTACACACGACTGAATTAATTTTCATTTAATAACACTCATCAGGAAAAGGTGGTTACAACTGTCACTTTAATGGATTTTATATAAACATAGAGTAACGTTACATGGACAAACAACTGGGTCCTTTGAGGGTCTCCTCACTCTTAGGAATTTAAATATTGATTATGGGGCTAAAAATGGCCTTGAACCACTTCCCAAAAGGTAAAATGTGTTTAAAAGTGGTGTTATGGGAAAAGTTGTAGAGGAAAAACTCAACAAGGCTATGTGACACTGATCGGTCGCCCCGATCAGGGACACACCAATCGATCGCACCGATCAGCGACAGACCAATCGATTGCACACCGAAATGATTCCCTAACACCGAGGGTCCTCCCTTAGGATCCAAAATTGGGAAAAGGGATGGTCCATGAGTGTCTGGGCCATTACATCAGATATCTCTCAAACTATTCTCACCCTCGAGAATCAAAACCAGACCCGATGGAAAGAGGGGGTCCGAACAACCACCCTGAAAGATACCTCTCAGGACTAAACCACTCCGAAATATAGGAACACCCCCCTTAATCAACCATGAAACATTAAAGGGTCAAACTGTCCATTCATATGGGTTAGGGAGTTTCATCCTCCATGTAATGATACTATCCGCTTTGGGCGGAACTGACTCACCCACACGGGATTAATTGCATCCACCATAATGCAACTTGATTAGAGATCGAGTCTTACACTCCCCGCAGTCAAGACTTATCACATGCACCTAGAGAATAAGAAAAATCAGACATTATATAGTTAAAATGGTAAAGTGTTACATCAAAAAAAGTAAAAACAAAATAGAACAAAACTCAAAACAGCTCCGGGTACTGGGCATGCATCTGCCTCTTCCGTTCCCACGTACATTCCTTGAGCCCTCCATGCCTCCACAACACATGAACCAAAGGAATGGTCCATCCACGGAGCACCTTTTTTTCATGATCCTCATCCCTCACTGGTCTTTCTACTAAAGTCATGTTTTCCTCAATATCCAGCTTTCCCCAATCGAGGATGTGTGAAACATGTGTAGATACCTTTGGAGTTGTGACACATGGAAGATGTCATGTATTCTCTGTAGCAGCGGTGGTAGCTCTAGCTGATAAGACACTTCTCCCACTAACCACATCACTTTAAATGGTTGGATGAACCTTGGAGAGAGCATACTCCCCATGCCAAACCTCCGCTGCCCACGCAGTGGGGAGACCATCATGAATATGTGGTCCCCAGCCTCAAACTCCAAGGGTATCCACCTATTATCAGAATATGAATTCTTCCAGCCTTGATCCACCTTCATCCACTCCCGTATAAGATGAAACTTATCCTTCGTGCTCTGCACCACTTCTGGTCCAAGAACACATGTTTCCCCAACCTCGGTCCAGCACACGAGTGAGCGACATGGCCTTCCCTACAAGGCTTCGAACGGAGCCATGCCAATGGTAGAGTGATAGCTATTAATGTAAGAAAACACTGCCAGAGGCATGTGTCACTCCCATGACCCCCTAAAATCCATAATACATGACCGTATAATGTCCTCCACTATCTGGATGGTGCGCTCGGTCTGTCCATCTGTCTGGGGGTTGAATGAAGTTCCAAGACGTAGCTGGGTGCCAAAATCATGCTTCAATCCTCCCCAGAATTGTGAGGTAAACCGTGCATCCCTATCTGAGACTATAGACATCAGAACTCCATTAAATTGCACCACCTCATCCATGTAACTCTGTGCTAAGGCATGCACTTCAACTGACTCCTTGATAGCCAGAAAGTGTGTCGATTTCATCAATCTGTTCACCACCACCCAGATAGCGTCGCAGCCACCTTTGACTTTGGGTAGCCCTGTGACGAAATCCATCGAGATGTCATCCCACTTCCACTCTTGGACATCTAAAGGTTGTAACAGACCATAGGGAACATGTTGTTCATCCTTCACCTACTGACACATGAGACACTTTTCTACGAACTCTTCCAACTCCCTCTTTACCCCGGGGCACCAAAATTGACTCCTCAAACCCTCGTACATCTTGAAAACTCCCAGGTGCACTACTAGGGGTGAGTTGTGGAACTCACCAAGAACCCTATCGCACATCACCTCTAGAACAAGCAACTTCCCTCAGAAAAGAATCTGATTTTGACCATCCTTCATGCACCCTTCCGGAGCATCGCCATGGTTAACCCGGTCACACATCACTATCACTCTCTATGTCTCCCCACTGAGACTCCTCCACCTTCCATAGTAGAGAAGACTATAATATCATCTTATATAGGTAACCTCTACCACCATCCATCCTCGCATCCAGGTGTAGGGAATCCAAATCCTTCATCGCCTTCCAAGCATATGCCGACACTCGAACGACATCCTTCTACGACTTCATACTCAAGGAATCTGCCACCACATTCCCTTTTCCTAAGGCGTAGGAAATCTCGAAGTTGTAGTCCTGAAAGAACTCTATCCACCATCACTACCGTAATTTTAGGTCACGCTGGGAGAAGACATATTTCAAGATTTTTTGACCTGTGAAGACCATGAAGCTCTCCCCGATGAGGTAATGCTGCCAGAGCTTTAGTGAGAAAACGACCGCCGCAAGCTCCAGATCACGAGACAAATAATTTTTCTCATGGGGGAATATCTATATAAACCCATAAGAGATCACCACTTGTTGTTGCATCATCAAACACCCAAGGCTTTATCATGAAGCATCCCAAAACACCTCATATGCTGCCACTTATTCTGGCAATCTCAGCACTGGGGAACTTACCAACTTATCATTCAGATAGATGATGGCTGCTTTGCACTTGATGTAAGGGATTTTGTGTCATAAAATCTTCAATAAAAATTTTCCTTTTTAATGTAGCACAGTGGTGACCATAGGGTTGTCTCTCGAGGAGGTTGCAGTTCGAGTTACAAAACAGTCACTTTTGTTATTAATATTTTTGCAGAAACTAATTGGGATTTGATTAACAATTTGAAAATAAAATTTTAATTAAATACCTAAGTGAAATAATTTTAATGGAATGATAATTTGTGTTTTAAATCAAGAATAAAAATAGCAGTCGCAGACAAGCATCATCCTCTCGGACACTCCCCTCTTCCTTGAATATAAAAATTATCTCTTAATTTAAATTCCTAAATATACCCCCAAGGGCCCCCAGGTGTACACTCAAATGTGAAAAAGCATCATATTAAAACTTAAATATGATTGTGGTCCCAACTATATAAGTGACTCAATTACTTAAAGACCTCCATGTAATTGAACCTAATTGAATTCGCTAGGCTCAATGGGAAAACCTCACCAATGAATTTTAAATAACGAAATCAATTGATCTACTTTATAGATGGAACAAAAATCAAAAAAAAATCATTGAAAATATAGTTATGAAATAAATCAACCAGATTCTTTATAAAATATTGGTTCAATAGAAATTAAAAAAGAGATTACACATTAAAATCAAAACATGGAAGAGAGTGTTCGTCAGGTGTCCCAGTCCGCAACCACTTGCCACTTAGCCTTCCATCACTTGAGAAGCCTTCATCTTATCTATTGAATCTTAAAAGGTTGTCATATTCATAAGGATCTCAATCTCAACCTTTCCCTTTGCTCCCTAAAGCCAACTCCCTTTGGGATGGATGGTGTGGTAATGAATGTAATGAGATTTAGAGGTAGGAGCTCCTCTCCATTTATAGGAAGATTTCTTCATCAAACTGTTGACGCATTTTAGACCCATGAATTGGCCAATTCACACGTGGAACTCTTCATTAATATTGTTCATAAAGGTGTTTTCCATCGACCCTGCATATTTTAGATTCATAGGACGCGTATTGAAGGAGTTAAGATTTCTGTATTGTAAATCGCTTTCTCTAGACGAAACATCATGGAAGCATCCTTCAAAACTCTATCCCTCAATGGCCATAATAAAGGATTAAAAACGACTTCAAAATAATTTTTTTGACGCATCTAGGGGTCCTATTTAATATTCAAGTAGAAGCGAATCATTTGGAGGTGTTTAGCCCGAATTATGCTTCCATTACTATGGTGGGGTCCATTCAGTCCACCAGAACAAATTGTCAACTTAATTGATTTTTTTGGGCATCCAGATGCATGCATATTTTCCAATTCCTGATGAAAAAAATTATGGAAATAAATTAAGTGTTCAATAAAAATTCGAATCACACAATTTTGAAATGTATTTTATGAGAAATGAACAAAATACCCCTGTTATAAAAATCTGTTACAAATCCAGAATTATGCAATTTAAACTTTTTATCCCAAAACACACTCTAAATCTAAAACTATTACAAATAAGATCAAATTGGAAAATTGGTGAGGTTTAAATCATTTAAATAGAAATTAAAAAAAGAGGAAATATTAGCTCTATCAATTCCCCCACACTAGGCACTTGGACTCATGGACAGGTGAGCACGAAATGAAGAAAAATAAAACACATACCAATGGAGTTTACCAATTTAACACAAAGAATTAAAAAGATATCATGTCTTATTAAAGAGAAATATTTAAAATTCTAAATTCAAATCATTCAGTCCATTTCCACTTATTTTGACTTCGCATGGACAATACACACCTACCTCACATTCATTTTCTCTCAGCACACAATATAGATTTGCAACAAGGATTTTCTCATCCAACTCATGCAAGAATTACTATTGGCTTGATAAATTTCTACATCTCCACCATATGTGAGCCATGAACAACTGATTATCATGAGTACTTTACAAATTTTTTCTATGGCATGGGGTTGGTAGGATTCAAATCTGAAAAATTCTGTGGCTGAATAAGGAGGGTTTGGCTCTTTTTGAAGAAGCAATGCATGATTCTAATTTTTACTCAAGTATGGTCTCCTCCATATTATACTAAAAAATAATCATCTCTGATCTTCTGTTTTCCACCCCATTCCATCAATATTTCAGTAGCAAATATGACCTTTTTTTTGAAAGCTCCATATTGGGCACAACTTATTTCCATTGCGAGCTCCAGACAGGCACAACTCCATTTCATTTATGAGCTCCAGATAGGCACAACTCCATTTCATTTGAGAGCTCCTGATAGGCACAGCTCTCAGAAAAATATATTCCAGCATCACAAATATGCCTTCAATTTTTAAATGTTCTCCCAAATCAACCCAAAATGAGAAAGTATATCATGAGTCATCTTCCACCCCACACTTATGTTCAACTAGATCATGCATTTATACTTCCAGAGAAGGTTGGAAAGGGAAATTTGGCTTGTAATGTGGCTAACCTAACAGGCTATACATAGATACTAAGGGCTCAAGAAAGATCAAATGTTCAAGGAAGGCTGAAATAAAAAGGATAATCCTAAAAAGGAGGATCCAATATTCAAACAAATGCCTCAATCATTTTAATCACAAGTATCTCAACCCTCACGTTTTGATAGAAATAAATCAAGTTCTAGTTTAAACAAACATGAATTGTTTCTCTCATGAAAGAGGTGAATGTCAAGAAGATGTAAAAATGGGTCCAGAGGCCTCACAGGAATGAGAATTTCAATCACAGTTTCAATGATAAGTGCCATGTGATTTAAAAATCAGTGGTCATTTCAGGAATTTTCCAAATTTTTGAACATGATACAATGTCATTTTCAGAATTCATTTATATTCAGTTTCAAAGGATCATGTGGTTTACTCCTTGGCATGAGTTTCAAATGAAATTGAATAAATTAGAAAATATTTTTTTATTTGAAAAAGAAACACGAAAAAAATGGAACGAAATTTTTAAGAAAAAAAATTTCAAATAGAAGTTCGTAAAAACCTAATCAACTAGAATTGTGTCCCCCACACTTATTCTATGCAATGTCTTCATTGTCTAGTTTATTTAGAAATAAATTCAGGAAATTAAAGACATAGAAGAAATAAATTATAAGGAATGACACAACTTGGCATCAATTATATTCTGCATCAGGAAGTTGAATCTCCTCCCCTAGAGGATCTTGAACATTTTCTCAAAATAGCTTCACCCTATGACCATTGATAGTGAATGATGTCTCTTTGTCTGTATCACTAATTTGTATTACACCAAAAGGAAAAACAAGAGTAACAATGAACGGGCCAAACCATTTGGAATGAAATTTACCTTGGAAGAGATTCAAATTGGAATTGAACAATAGAACTTTGTCTCCCTCCTTGAAGTTTTTATTGAGAATCCTCCCATCATGAAAGGCTTTTCTTCTCTCTTTCTATAACCTGAAGATTTTGTATATATTATTTCTGATCTCCTCCAACTACTGAAAACAATATTTTCTTTCTCCCACTGCAGAATATAGGTTCATTATACATGTATTTACAGCAGAAAAGGATTTGTGTTCTAAATAAACTGGTAGATGAAAATATTTTCCATAGACAAATCTAAATGGTGACATTCCAATGGTGGGTTTTTAAAGCCGTTTTGGGGGCCCAAAGAGCATCATCGAGTCTCAAACTCCAATCCTTTCTATTTGGGTTCACTTTTTTCTAGGATTTGTTTGACCCCCCTATTAGACAAATCAACCATTCCATTTGTTTGAGAATGATAGGGAATATAGACCCTATTATTAACACTATTTATCTTCAAAAGATTTTCCAAATTCCTATTAAAAAAATGGGTACCATGATCTGTAATTAGAAACTTTGGAAATATAAACCATGAAAACATATTTCCTTTCAAACATTTTGGACACAATTTTTGCATCATCAGTTCAGGTGGGGATAGCCTCTACCCACTTGGTCACATAATCAACATCCAACAAGATATAGAGATATACAAATTATTTAGGAAAAGGTCCCATGAAATTTATTCCCCATACATCAAAAACATCACAAAACAAAAGTGAGTTTTGTGGAATCTCATTCCACTTGGAAATTTTTACTTGGAATTGACAAATTTTAAAGGTTCTGCAGAATTCGATAGAATCTATAAAAATGGTAGGCCAATACAGTCTAGAATAAAGAACTTTTCTTGCTGTTCTCTATGGTCCAAGGTTTCCTCCATAGTTTAATGTGTGGCAGAAATGTAGGATGGATTGAAATTCAGAGTTCGTATTGCATCGTTGAAACATTTGATCACTACCAATGTGCCATAAATAAGGATCATCCCAAATGTATTTATTTGAATCACTGTCAATTTTATCAATTTGATTTTTTGAAAACTAGTGGTGATGTTTATCAGAAGACAAATAGTTTACAAGATTAGAAAACCATGGTATTTCACTTTGAGCAGCAAATAAATCCTTATCTGGAAAGGTATCCTTAATTGGGGAACAAATCTGATATTTTCTATTCTCAATAGATGGTATCCTACTCAAATGATCAGAAACAAGGTTCTAACATTCTTTCTTATCTTTTATTTCAACATCAAACTCCTATAAAATCAAAATCCATCTCAGAAGTTTTGGTTTTGCATCATCGTTCTTCATCAAGAATCTGATTGCAGAATGATTAGTAAAAACAATCACCTTGGAGTCCAGCCAATAACTTCTAAAATTGTCTAGAGCAAATACAATAGCAAAATGTTCTTTCTCAGTTGTTGTGTAGTTTGATTGGTCTTGATCAAGAGTTCGAGAGGCATATGCAATCACATGAGATTTCTTTTCTTTCTGTTGACTCAATATTGCCGCATGAGAAAATTCAGATGCATCTGTCATTATTTCCAAGGGAATGTCCCATTTTCGAGGTTGAATAATGGGAGGGGTTATCAAAAAAAATATCAGCTCATGAAACGAATTTATGAAATTGTCATCAAAGACAAATGGTACATCTTTTTGGAGTAATATTGACAATAGAAGTCCAATTGTACTGAAATCTTTAATTAATCTCTTATAACCTCCAGCACGGCCAAGGAAGGATCTCACATATCTCACAGTTTTTGGGCATGGTAATGAAGAAATGACCTCAACTTTGGATTGATCATCTTGAATTAAATCACAGGACACAACAGGTTCAAGAACGATCCCTTTAGCAACCATAAAATGGAATTTTTCATAATTTAGAACAAGGTACTTTTCAATGCATGTTTTAAGGACACGTTCCATTATTTTCAAACAACATTCAAATGATGATCCATATATACTAAAGTCATACATAAAGACTTACATGCAAGCTTTCTTAAAATTTAGAGAAAAAGCTTATCATACACCTTTGAGAAGTTCCCGGGGCATTACATAAACCGAAGGGCATCCTTCTGTATGCAAAAGTTACAAATGGTCATGTGAAGGTGGTTTTCTCTTGATCCTAAGGTAAAATGTGAATCTGAAAATATCGAGAGAATCTATCCAGAAAATAGTAGTGGGTTTTCCCTGCTATTCTTTCAAGGACTTGATCAAATAATGGTAACGGGATGTGGTCTTTCCTTGTAACCAAATTGAGTTTCCTGTAATCAATGCACATTCTCCAATTATTTGGAAGCCATATCGGGACAAGATCACCAAATTAATTCCTTGAGATTGTAAATCCACTTTTTTTATGAACAACATGGACTGTACTTACCCATTGACTATCAGATATGGGAAAAATAAATACAGCAACCAGCAAGGTGGTGAGTTATTTCTTCAAAACCTCCAGAGGTTTTGGGTTCAGTATTCTTTGAAATTTTCTTACCAGTCTAGTGTTCCCCTCCAGTAAAATTCTGTTCATGGAAACCGAGGGGCTGATTCCTGTTAGATCAGAGAGAGTCCATCCTATGGATTCCTTGTGGGACTTTATAACTTCCATCAATTGGTTTTCCTGTAATTCTGACAAATCTTTTGAGATGATTAGATGGAATTGTTCATTATGACCTAAGAAGGCATACTTGAGGTTATCTGGAAGGGGTTTCAATTTTACCATAGGTGGGTTGGTTTCATTGATAACTGGAAACTCTTGAGAAGTAAGATTGTTTAGTGATGCTCCATGTTCATTATGGTGATCTTTTTCAATGATCTCAAGACTTGTTTCATGTGATAAATTGGAAACCTCTCATGGAATACCACTAACAGATTCAATGGTTTCTAGAAATCCATCTTCATCATTGCTTAGATATCCAGTCTCAACATCCCAATACTCTTCATAGTCTCCAATTTCATCCTAATTTTTAGTTGATTCAGTATCATACAAATTTCCCTCTTTTTCCACATCAGTCGGTATTTCATCACAGAAAATATCAGGTAACATGCCAGAGTAAAACCAATCAATCATGTTTACATGGGGAGTTGAATGATCCTCAACTGGGTGTTTTATTGAATGAAAAATATTGAAATTAACAACATCTCTTCCAAATTCTAGTGAATTTTATCGATTATGAACATTGATGATCACTTTCGCCAATTTTAGAAATATCCTCTCTAGGAGGAGGGGAGCATGTGTGATGAACCAATCATCTTCCATATCCAAAACATAGAAGTCAACAAAAAATATCATGTCTCTCACTTGAACAAGAACATCCTCTATAACTCTAGTAGGTTTGGTGGTACTTCGGTTTGCAAGTTGAATGATAATCCCAGAGGGTTTCAAGTCTCTAACCTGAAGAGATGAATAGACATAATGTGGCATGACATTGAGGGAGGCCCCTAGATCAAGAATCACATCTTTGAATTCACTTTTCCAAATTGTACAAGGAATGGTAAATGTCTTAGTGTATTTACACTTGATAATAAGGGCATGTTCAATCATCGATGAAACATTCCTTCCTAATTTTACTTTTTCACCTCCTTTGAACTTTCTCTTGTTGGTACACATGTCTTTCAGAAACATAGAATACCTAGGAATTTTTTTCATAGCATAGAGCAATGGAATATTGACTTGGACTTTCTTGAATGTTTCCAAGACCTCCTTATCCAATTATTTTTCAGCAATTAACTTTGGTGGTGGTTCACACCTTTAAAAAGGCAGTGGAGGTTTGAATGGTTCGGGGGTATTCTAAGTATGTTTTGGAGGAATATAAAATCCAGAAATCATCATCCATTTATTCTTTGTTCTTTCAAACAAGATTACCTCTATTTATTTTTAGTTTCTATCAACTTCAGATTTTTCAACATTTTTATCAAGGGTAGGATTTTCATCAACAGTGTCAACAGCAGGCTTGATGTTCTCAATTTGTGGGTTGTTCAATTTTATTCCACTCCTAATTCAATTTCAATCACATTTTCCTTCCCATTATTCCTTGGATTTAGTTGTAGATCTGAGGGTAAAACACCACTCATTTGATTTGTTATGCAATCAATACCTGAGGCAATTTGACCCATTTGAGTCATCAAGGTATTCATTTTGTTATCATGTTATTTTGAATATTCTTTTAGTTCCCTCATTTCCTCTTGTTGTTTCCTCATTGCTTATTCTAGGTTCCTATCAATGTTTTGAGTGGGAGGGGTAGGGTGAAAATTGCTTCCAGAATGAGCATTGGCATGGTCATTGAAATATATTGGTTGAGAATTACTTGACTGTCCTTGGAAGAATCCTCTCAGTTGTTCAGGTTGAAGAAATATTTCATTTGATTTGTTGTTCAATCCTTGATTAAAATTTTGGTTGTTTTGAAATGGACTTTACTGGTTTGATTAAAATTTTCTTCTAGGAAAAAGTGCATTGCAGTTCTCAGAAGGATCTTGCATTTGCGGGCATTGGTCACTAAAATTTTCATTCAAAGATCAAATCCCACAGTAGACATGTTGTTGGAAAGCCGCTTCAGTTTTGGGTTGGGTTGGTGGGGTGTAAGACAACATTATTGACCTTACCATGGTGGTATGATCAGATAGTTGACTTGCAATTGTGTTGTTTTCGGGAATAGTATAAGGGAATTATTGTGTAGCATTGACATGAAGAAGGCCTCTGGGTCCAAATTGTTGGGAATTTTTAGCCATGTTTGCAATTAGAATCCTAGTGGCAGCTAGTGTCTTACAACTAAAGCTCCTCCTACGACAGAATCGTTCATACTTCTATCAGTGAGACACAATCTTTCATAAAATTATTGAATGAGAAGTTGGTCCCTGATTTGATGATGGGGGAAACTAAAACAAAGATGTTTGAAAATTTCTCAGTATTCGTGAAGTGTTTATCCTTGTGTCTGCCTAATTCCACAAATCTCTTTTCGACTGGAGGCAGTTCTAGATATAGGGAAAAAAATTTCACGGAATTTTTTTTTAATTCATTCCAATTTCTAATAAAGTTTGAGTGAGAATAGAAAATCCAATCCTTAGCAACTCCATCTAGAGAAAAAGGAAACAACCTCAGATTCATTTTATCGTCATCGACTCCATGAGGTTTCATGTTGAGACACATGTAACTAAATTCTTGGAGATGTTTTTGTGGGTCTTCACAAGGAATCCCATTAAATTTGGGAAGTTGGTGGATAAAACCGGACTTGATTTAAAATCTAGCTGTGGCATTAGAGTACACTACAGGATTCTCGTGATTTCTGTCATAGGAAAAATCCACTTCTTTCAAAGTTCTATTTTCAGCCATTTGGATATCAGTTTCAACTATGTCCCTCCAAGGTGTATTGGTAGAAGATTCACAACATTCATCTTGGGGATTAGTACCTCTAACCCTAGTGTGAAAAGTTCTATCAATTTCAGAATCTAAAGGTAACAAGTTCGGTTCAAAAGATCGGGTCATGCCAAAAAAATAATTAAAATAAAATCAACACTATAATCCTCCCCGGAAAAATCTCCAGTTGATGTAATGGATTTTGTGTCATAAAAACCTCAATCAATATTTTCCCTTTTAATGTAGCACAGTGGTGACCACATGGTTGTCTCTCGAGGAGGTTGCAGTTCGAGTTTCCAAACTGTCACTTTTGTTATTTATTTTTTTGTAGAAATGAAAATGGGGATTTGATTATCATTTTGAGAATAAAATTTTAATTAAATAATAAATTGAAATAATTTTAATGGAATGATAATGTGGGTTTTAAATCAAGATTAAAAATAGCAGTGTCAGACAACCTTCACCCTCTCGGACACTCCCCTCTTCCTTGTATATAAAAAATATCTCTTAATTTAAATTCCTAAATGTACCCCCAAGGACCCCCGGGTGTACACTCAAATTTGAAAAGACTTAATATATAATACTTCAATATGATTGTGGTCCCACCTATAAAAGTGACTCAATTACTTAAAGACCTCCATGTAATTTAACTTAATTGAAATCTCTATGCACAATGGCAAAACCACACCAATGAATTTTAAATAACAAAATCAATTGTTCTAATTTATAGGTGGAACAATGATAAAAAAAATTAAAAATATATTTAAGAACGAAAACTCTCAGATTCATTAAAAAATATACGATCAAGATAAATTCAAAAGAGATTAAACATTAAAATCAAATCTCAGAAGAGAGTGTTCGTCAGGTGTCACCATCCGCAACCACTTGCCGCTTAACCTTCCGTCACATGAGAAGCCTTCATAATATCTATTGAATCTTCATAGGTTTTCATATTCTTTAGGATCTCAATATCCACCTTCCCCTTTGCTCTCTCAAGCCAACTCCTATTGTGATGGATGCTGTGGTAATGAATGGAATGTGATTTAGATGTAGGAGCTCCTCTCCTTTTATAGGTAGATTTCATCATCAACAAGTTGTCACACTTTAGACCCATTAGTTGGCCGATTCAGTCATGTAACTCTTCATAAATATTTTCCATAAATGTTTTTACCTCCACCCTACACATTTTAGATTCATTGGACGCTTATTAATGGAGTTATGAGTTTTGTATTGTAAATCTCTTTCTCTGGTTGAAACATCCTGGAATCTTCCTTCAAAAATCTATTCCTCAATGGCCATCATAAAGGATTCAAAACAACTTCAAATTAATTATGTTGATGCATCTGGGGGTCCCCATTAATATTCAAGTGGAATCGAAACATTTTTAGGATTTACGCTGAATTATGTTTCCATTACTATGGTGGGGTCCAAGCAGTCCGCCCGAAAATATTGTCAACTTCATTTATTTTTTTGGGCATCCAAATGCATGAATTTTTCCTGATCCTGATGATAAAGATGTTGGAAATAAAATAAGGGTTCAATCAAAATTCTAATCACAAAATTTTGCAATGTTTTTTATGAGAAATGACCAAAATACCATTGTTATAAAAATATGTTAAAAATCCAGATTTATGCAATTTAAAATTTTTATCCCAAAACACACTATAAATCTAAAATTGTTAAAAATAATATCAAATTGGTAAATTAGTGACATTTAAGACATTTAAATAGACATTAAAAATTTTGGAAATATTAGCTCTATCAGCACTGCCCATTCCACACGAAATCTTGGCCCTTCTTGGTCAATGTCGTCAATGGTGTTGCAACTCAGGAGAAGTTGGGCATGAACCTCCGATAGTAACCTGCCGGTCGAAGGAAACTATGAACCTTTGAAACGTTATTGGGTGCTTCCCAAGAAACAAATTCCTTGACCTTCGATGGTACCACCACTTGTCCCTACATAGACACCATGTTCCCACGGAAGTGCATTTCTCACATCTAGAACTTTCACTTGGACAACATCCCATAGAGTTGGTGGAGGTGGAGGACCTCTAAACCCATTCTCATGTGCTAAGAATTATCCTCCTCTGATCTTGAGTAAATCAGGATGTTGTCAATGAAAATGACTACGAACCGATCTAGGTATTCCTGAAAGACGGAGTTCATCAGACCCATGAACACAGCTGGAGAATTCGTAATGTTGAAAGGCATGAACACAAACTCAAGGTGCCCATATACGCATCTGAAGGCAGTCTTCGAGATGTCACCCTCATTCACCCTCAGTTGATGATATCCTGACCACTGTTCAATCTTGGAGAAACACTCTTCCCCTTTTAACTAGTCTAAAAGATCGACTATCATCGGGAGAGGGTAAAGGTTCGTGACTGTAACCTAATTCAGTCTCTGGTAGTCTATGAACTGCCTGAGACCACCATCATCCTTCTTTGTGAATAAGACTAGATCACCCCATGATGACGCACTTGGTAGAACAAAACCCTTATTCATCAGATCATCAATCTGAATTCACAACTCCCATAACTTATAAGGTGCCATCCGGTAAGGAGCCATTGAAATCGGACGGGCACCAGGTTGTAGGCCTATCCCAAACTCAACATCACGTCGAGGGGGTAGAGTCTTCACCTCCTCTGGGTAGACGTCTATAAACTCACTTATGATCCATGGGACTTCAACCATTTCAACATCCACTGACTCCACTGATAGTTCAAATAACAAGGAAAGGAGGGGCTCCTCTCTCCTGATTCATTACTGGCAACCCCGCTCACCGATGAAAGTCACACGTCAGCCGCCCAAATCTGAAAACACAACCCTTCCTCGAAAGCAGTCAATTTCGGCATAAACATAGAACAACAATTCAATGCCAAGGATGACATCTTAGGGTTGTATCTACAATATTAGAAGTTACTTGAAAGACTGATGTGGCCTTATAATTAGTCTACACCCTCGACAGACATAAAACAAGTCGGTCTGACCTACGACTGGTGAACTCAGCACCAGGGGCACTGGAAGTCTATCAGTGTCTAAACCTAGAGAACGAGATAGACAAGGTGAAACAAAGGAGTGTGATGTTCCTGTATAGAACAAGGCATAGACAAGAGTACAAAAGAAGCTGATCGTACCTCAAACGACATCTAGACCTCCTAGAACTGGTGCCTCTGTGGCATGCAACTGTCCATGCCAAGCTACCCTGCCTTTCGGTTGTCGGCCGCCTCCCCGACCATGCCCTGGTAGAGGTCCTTGAGTGGAACCCTGGGGTCAGCCTCCTCCTACAACATCTTCCTTGGGAGGAGCAGGATCTTGTTGTCCCTACTATTGATGTTGAAAGGGTCTAGCTGGAAGCAGCTGCTGGTGAGGAGGGCACTGAACTTTCCAATCCTCTCTGAACTGCACTTTGTTCGGGCACTAATTTTGAAGGTTCCCATGGATTCCACAGACGAAGAATCTCAGTCTTGGGCCTGAAAGGAATGTGTGAGGGCTAAGAAATCGAAAATGGAATTGCTGAGGACTGGTTCCTATTGGTCAAAACCTAGAGGGTCCTGATGCTGGAGGACTACTACTGATAGCCTTCCCCTTTGACGATTTTAACTGAATTCCCTCTCGCGATACAACTCCCAACGTGTGCATACTTTCTACCACTTCAACATTCTTCTGGACCTCCATGGACGTTAGTAGGGTGAAGAGAGTAACAACATACTGGAGAGAAGGTCAAAGTGCCTCCTCCAAATGTCTCGCCCGAGACTCCTCATCCGAAAAGCGGTCAGGAGCAAAGCAATGGAGATCCTTGAACATGATCCCCATCTACCTCACTGACATACCGCCCTACTAGAGGGAGAATAGTTCCTTCCTCTTCTCAGCCTTCATCGTGGAAGAGAGGAATTCCACCCAGAACACCTTCTCAAACTCATTCTACGTATCCTTATCCTCTCTCTTCTACCCAAGATAAATCTTCCACCACTGACACGCTGCTCCACACATCTGTCTTATAGCCAAAGGAACCCAGTACTCCTTCGGAGCTCTGATCAAGTTGAATTCTATCACTAGTTCCTCTAGCCAGCTCTCTGTCTCCATCTCTGAGATCCTACCCACGTACATCTCAAGGGTCTGCCGCTGAATGGTACGAAGAATACTCTACCACTGATCGTCCTCCTCCTCTCGGTCAGCCCTATCTCGATCAGCCAAGTCAACCTCCTAGACCTCGATCGCTCGCCCTACTCGTGGTCGCCTCCCAGGTTCCATAGCTGCAAGGTAAACAAGTAATGCCTAATACCAAGTAGTGTAGAATATTGTTATTAAATTTTTATTAGACCTATTATTCATTTTAAATCCACAAATACCCATGAAACACAAGAACACAAGTCATTATGATGCATGTACCTTCCCTATGGTCTCTACCCTGCAATCAATGTAGCCTTACATGGTCGTTCGGTAGGCCAAGAGTCCTTTCATCAAAACACGGGGGGCCCTACAATCCCATGTCATAGCTGTCCTTTCCTGGCCTATTTCATTCCCATAGATCGCCCAACACTATTTCCCTACCATCCAATGAAATCGTCAATGTGACTAACTCCAGACTCTATCCTATCTCTCAACCTCTTCCTTTGATACCATTCTGTCATGACATGCCTTCACCAAGATGAGTGAAGGGACAATAGATTTCCATACCCTTCCTTCTTCATGTTGATGGAGAGATAATGACCCCCCCCCCCCCCCGATGCCCTCCTTTAATAGGTCCTGGAAAGGCGACTGGCACCAAGGGTATAGAATCACACACAAGATGGAAGGCATTAACCTTTTTCTTTCATTTTGGTCGGGAGATAAGATAGTAAATCCCAACAACACCCTAAAATGGAGGTAAATGTAAAGCCAAAGAAAACCATACCCATTTGAATGTTACAAAAAGTAATTTCCACAATGTACAAGGAGACTAAAAAGGTAAAGTACCAAAGAAAAGGAAAAACAGTAACTGAAATTGTCCCAATGTCTGAGCTAGTATGACCCTGCATGATCCCTGAAGTCCTCATATAAACCTGAAAGCATATTTATATATGTAGGGTGGGCATACAATTGTAATCAGTAGGGAAAACCAAAGACTCTCATGCACAAGTGGGGAGGCATTCTAATTCCCTGTGAGAAAAGAGATATCCAAAGCACCTAGAAAGGAAAACTATCCACCCAACCCTCACCCAGGCACACTCCCCATATAACGCAAGTCAAGTAACGAATAGAAATAACACATCGATGATTGGGTACCCTGCACCACTTTCTTACTAGTTATTGAAGACATCCTACGCATCGAACCAATCCCGCCATTCTCTCCACAATCCCACTACCACGCCCCGCCAGCACACACCTAGGCCACAACAACACATCCCGCCCGCAAACACATGGGCCACAATCAAAATCCCACCCACAAACACCTAGGCCACAATCACCATCCCGCCCGAAAACACCTGGGCCACAACAACTACTGCCACGCCCGAAGACACCTTGGACTCATCCCGAAGATTCTTGGGAAACAACCCGCCCTCACGCACCTGGGCCAACCACCACAACTACCCTGCCCAAAGAATCTTGGGATAAAATGGAACTCAGGCCTTCATAGCCTACCTGAAGAGTCTTGGGCTATTCGAGAAAGGGAGCAGAAAAGGAGTTAATAACTAGCCACTCATAGGAGTGTTGGGAAAACACCATCCCTCATTGAATGGGAGTGTTTGGAACTAAGTGATCAACATGGGTGGGAGTGAATAAGAAACATAAGAACTACAACTATAAGTATAGGTTACATGCAATTATCCCCACCTGGGGTCTCCAAATCCTACCTATGCACAATCACCCTTATTACTATTAATTCATAAAATAAAGGCACGACACTCATGGCCAAGTCACAACTCATTCCAAAAACCAACTCCCCATTAAACCCATTATTATTTTCAAGTTCAAGTGATCCCATTTACGTAAATCCTACAATACTGGGCAACTAACAAGCCTAATCACATGCTAGAGAAAAAGAAACCGCCAATCTACAATTTAATCATTCATACCTGGTTCTCTTGTAATGTCACAATAAAAAAGGGATCAGTGAAATCCATCAAAGTACTGGAACCAAACCATGTCTCGAGATACAGCCCCACCCTGCTTCAGATTCACGACCAACAACCGTTCCACAACAGAGGACCCCATCCTCACCCACGTCACCCCATAAGCATTGAGCAGAACGAATAGACATGCCACCAAGACATAACAAGGAAGTTCCCAGACTCAAGTACATCATTCACTATGTTTTCCTCTTTATTATTGGTCAACCGGGATGATCACAGAAGGATTTTTTTTTCACTGGACATTCATTTAATCTTCCAAGTTTACATAATTAACCAAATTCTTTTGTTGGAGTCATTCAATTACCACAGAAGACAAGGGTTCATTAGTGTTCAAGGAAATACCACCAATGGCCAGGATTTTCAGTGAGCATAGCCCATACAGTTTACAACATATAGATATTATAAAAGATTACAGTAGAATTGTCAAACTCTCCCCATAATTATTTAACGGTCTTCTTGTTATCATAGTTAAGGTTTGGTTTCATCCATGATCATAGAAACAGTAGCGTACCCACCCCGAATGATACACAGCAATGAAAGATGAAGGAAAATCACTACATGGATGATCAAGGATTGAAGTTCTTTTCCACGTTCCATGAACGGGGGATGCGCGACTTGTAGGGGAGGAATGTTAGGGACTACAAGGGTGAGCATATAGGCTTCAACACAGGCGCACCACTTTCTTCAGGAAGGGGAACTCCAAACACACCAGGAAGAAAGGAGAGGAAAAGAGGAAGAAGAAGAAGAAATTCCCCTTCGATATAAGGATGAGATCCGGTTGTCATGGGATATGGATGTATGAACTTCTTTAATGTCGGATCGTGGATTCGCCACGCGGTTGAGTGGTTACACATGACTGAATTAATTTTTATTTAATAACTCTCATTTAGAAAAGTTGGTAACATCTGTGATTTTAAATAATTTTATATAAATAGAGGGGAACGTTACACAGACAGAAAACTGGGTCTGTTGAGGGTCTCCTCACACTTAGGAATTCAAATATTTACTATGGGGATAAAAATGGCCTTGAAAAACTTCCCAAAAGGTAAAAACAGTTTAAAATTGGAGTTACAGGAAATGTTTCAGAATAAAATCTCAATAAGGCTATGTGACACCGATTGGTCGCACCAATCGGCGACACACCGATCAGTTTCGTTGATCGGTCGCACACCGAAATGACGCCCTTACACCGAGGTTCCAACCTTAGGATCTAGAATTTGGCAAAGGGAAGGGCCATGAGAGTCTAATCCATTACATATATATACATATATCACCACACACAAATCGCATTGACCTACACACCACAACCCCCTTAAAGTTAGTCTTGTGCCTTAAAAATAAATTACTCATAGGAGGACCCATACCGAGTACCCACCCAACTCATAGTTAACCGACTAGGCTGGAGACTCAACCATCGAGGGGTTTTCCAGAAAAACATTTCAAAATTCATAATGGGACCTTAATATCATGACCTTTATGCATTTTCTGAAAATAGTTAGGAACCATTTTCCAAAAACACTACCAAACATCATCTTTTTACCAATGTGGCCAATCTAGCCTTGATGCTTTTTCATAAAAGATGTTCACATAGTATTTTACATCACCCAACCTACCTTCTCTGTAGAGACCCAAAGATTGAATTACATATACATTAACTTAATTTTTTTTGAATAATTAATACATGATAATAACATATTCCCAAAGACCATATTATTTTAGTGTCTTTGGACACTCATAACATAATCGTCTAATCATGGTGAAAGATCTTCAACATCTCCCATAAAGATCATCCCATTTGGGTTTCTTACCTAAAAACATTCTTTATAACCTGGGGAATCGAAAACATAAATGGTGGTGATCTAAAATGCTCAGTAAGGGTAAACATAGAGAACATAAAACAATCCCTAAACATTTGAACGTAATAACATGAACATAAAACTTTAAAATCATGAGTAATGACATAAATCTTGGCAGTGCATAAGGCATAGATCAAAAAAGAACCTTAATAATGATAAAATAGCATGGGAAATAAAACATGTAATTGTGGAAAACCATTAATCACATGATATTATTTCCATATTTTCCAAGGCATTGCTTCCAATACCATCATAGTGGACAAAGTCCCTTACTAAATCAAGTTCACTCCTCATTCCAGTCCGGTATCCCTGAACTGGATTAACTTGTCGTTCCAGCCATGTCTATCTCATGAGATATAAATCTTTACCCAATGAATTTTAGGGAGAAATAATTCCCACCAATCTCATAATGAAATCAATCTTACATGTGCCACAAAATAAACATAATTCTTTTATCATAACCCAATGAATAAAATGAGGTTCATAAACATAATCCCATCCTAATGTAATCCTTATAAAAGAAATGGATATCATTTCATCATAATAATAATCCAACCATGTAAATAATGGAGACATTATACTGGAAACATAATCATACCTAATAATGTCATCTTAGATGGAATATAGTTTTGACAAAATCCTTGAAAATAATTTTTTAGTAAAACATCTTTTCTTCTTCAAAATGATTTTCTTTTCACAACATTCAATATAAGTTTAAAAGAAAGGTATTTTTTTGAAAATAATCATGAAATATTTTATAGGAAGCTTCATGAAAATTAGGTATTATGAAATCTTAAAAATCCATTCATGCCGTATAAGTTAAAATAACATTCACTATGTACTTTTTCCAGAAAAGTCAAAAAGTTCCTCTTAGGGTAAACCAAAGAAAGATTCCTTTCATAACACAATGTTAAAGTCAAATAGAGTTAAACATGACATTAAAAATACATGGAATAATATTAATCTCTTTATGAATGACATTTTTATGGGCATGGATGGAAAATATAACCCTAGTAAATACTTACGAATAAAAAATCTCATATAAGAACAATATTGGAATAATTACCCCTTACCTTCGGTCCAATTTCTTCCACAGGTGTCTAAAACTCCTGTATTGTGGTTATAAATTTATTATTTCGTTGTTACAAAACAATAATAAAATTTATGATATCATATATGATTCTATTATGACGTTATATTACCGGTTCTTTTGTCAACTCCATGTTAAAGCAACATTTTGGGTAAAATCGTTTCATTTATCACACGTGTTTGGACTTGTTGTTCTTGATATTATCCATTATATCCTGATTTACTTAATTCCATAATGTAAAACATGAATTATATATAACATATATATTAATCATATAAATATATATGGTAGATCATATGACAACCCTGCTTTTTATTACAACTTAAGCATGCTTTATTACATAAAACTTCACTTGATACAACAAAGAAGATCGAGAGGTTTAGTGTATTTGGGGCTTAGGATCATTACATAAAAACTTTAAACTTGAAATACAACATCCTTATTGAAAACATCCTTTACATGACCACTACATTCCTTCGTACTTAGCATTGCATGGGATAACCTGAGAACATGCATAAGAAAAGGGTGAGCTATAAAGCCCAGTAAGGGAGTACACAATGAATAACATGAGGAGTACAATACATGTTAGGCAATAGTCATAACAATAGAGCATAAGAGAGACATTAACATAAAGGCATGATAAATCATGATAATCATAACTTGGAAATGTGGCAACAACACTTAACATTGAATTAGCATGAGCCAAGGCTCATTGCACATGGAGCATGAGTAAACCCTCATTCCACATGAAGCACGAGTAAACCCTCGTTGCACTTGAATTATCATGAGTCAACACTCATTGCACATGACGTATCATGATAATATACTTTACCCAATGCATTGGAGCGCTATAAAGGGCGCACCCTTCTTAAACATTTCATTTCATGCATAAGTGTGCCACATGGATCATAAAACATGAATTCATAAAACATAATCATTTCTTCCACGATAAAGGAATGTGGAATTCATACATGAAACTTTATAATCAATATGTAAATGTGCATAAAGGTGAATACCCTTGATGGAGAAATGGGCATGGTATTCACTACACAAAGACATAGGCTTAGAAAATCGGTGCGATTTCGGCAGCGTAACGGCGTGACATAAGAATTCATAAAAAAAAGTTGATGAGAGAGAAAGGGGATCCTCATCATATTTACATGAAATGGACAGTAAGGAGATCATATATATACATGTCCCAACAATAGAAAAGGAATTTAGATTCATGATACAAAAGTATTGCTTGAATATAAAAGAGGAGAAAAAGGTTCCTTTCGGAATTTCGGCATAGTAACGGGTGTACATGGGAGGCATTTAATGAGAGAGAAAGGGGTTCTCCCATAATTCAAATAATAAGAGGGCAGTATGGGGGAGGTGCGAAACCATACCCCAACATTCATAAATGAAATTAAAATGGCAATACAACTTAAAGAAAATTGACAAAAATGAGAAAGGAAGAAAAACCCTTACTTGGAAGTGTGCTTCCAAAGGCTAGAGAGAGGCTTTTGAGAGGCTTCTTGGGAGCTTGGGGCACCTTGAGAGGATTCCATAGAGAGTAGGGCAGAGGTTGGACGAACTTCAAGGGCTTTGAGTGAGGAGGAAGTGGGAGCTTGGGTGGGTTTATATAGGAAAGGTGAGAGAATTCTTTATTATTTAGGTTTGGGACCCCTTATATTAAAATAATCCAAACCACAAACCATCCCATGGTATTTGCCCATGGTTTCTGGAAAAGGAAAGAGGAAAACAATATTTTAAAAGTCCAAGGTCCGAACTTATTAAAAAAATTAGGGTTGCTTATGTGGAGGTGAGTCACACTCCCATGGAAATTAATTTAAAAAGGCAAAGTGTTGAATAAGTCTTGAGGGCTCCATTAATGCTTTGAAAAGTGAGTCAAACAAACCCAAAACCTCATTATTTTAATAATAAAACATATATTGGCCGAACATAAGGATTATGGTATTTTATTACATCACCATTGGGTCATTATGATGTCATAAAACACATTATATATTTAAATGGTATTTAATTTTTACCCAAAAATTTGACTGTCTCAGAAAATTATGAAAAATTCACCATTGGATAATTTCGACGTCCTGATTCCAAAAATAATATTTATTTTATCTAAATAATTTTCTAAATATGTGAATTTTCACTTTTAAAATAAAAAACGACATTTATAAAAAAATTCACGGGTTTTGACAGAAATGGCTTTCAAACCATAATAAAAATTTTAATTGCATTCATAAAATTATAAGATCATTTATATTTAATAAAAATTAATTTAATATTAATAATAATATTTTAATAAAATATTATTTAATTCATAAATATTTTAATTTAATAAAATATAATTCTTAATTAAATAATAACTAAAAACATCATTTGTACTTTAAAAACTAATTACAATGCATCAAAAATGACTAGAAATTATATTCATTATTATATACAAAAATAATGTACATGAACATGGTGCTACTTATTTGTTACATAACCCCTTAAAATAGCCGCATAAGACCTAAGGGTAAGGTGTGCGATTGTGACAGACTCTTGGGGTTGCTCGGATAACATCGCTCGAGTGGTAATCTCTATCAACTTCCATTTTTCCCGTAGACGATCACGTTCGAGCTTGACTTGATGAAGCACAGCTTGGGCTTGGTCAAGGGAAAAGCCCAAAGACGCCACCTCCTTTCCGAGCTCCGTCAAATGGGCTTCGTAAGGGGAAATTCTACTGGATGAGGCCATCGCTTCCTTTGTCTGAGTAGAAAATTGGTTCGTTAAAGCCTTATATTTAATCTACCCAGATGATCACTGTTCAACGGCAATAAAAGTAACGGTCACAAATATTAACGTTAAACTAAAGAAGTTGACATCTTATAAAAACATAAATAAACATTTAACTGGATCAAGAGGGATTTTCCATTAATGAAATTTTGGGTCGTTACAACATTCCCCCCTTAAGAAATTTCGCCCTTGAAATTTTCCTTTTCCCACACTAAAACAAATGTGGGTAACTTAGCTTTATCATATCCTCCGACTCCCAAGTTGCTTCTTCAAACTTGTGGTTTCTCCACAACACCTTGACGAGGGGCATTGTCTTATTTCATAGAACTTTTTCTCTACGATCTAAGATCTTCACTGGTTGCTCCTCATAAGAAAGATCGTCTTCTAATTGTACCACCTCGGAAGAGAGTACATGTGAAGGGTCTGGTATGTACTTCCTTAAGAGGGATACATGGAAGACATCATGCACCTTGGCCATAGTAGGTGGAAGTGCTAGTCGATAGGCCACAGCCCCAACACGATCAATAATCTCGAAGGGGCCGATGTACCTTGCACTTAACTTCCCTTTCATTCCAAACCTCATGACCTTCTTCCACGGAGATATGCGTAAAAACATCATGTCTCCGACTTTAAACTCAAGGTCTCGTCGACGATTATCTGCATAACTCTTCTGTCGGCTTTGGGCTGCCTTGATATGCTGCTGAATGGTTTTCACCTTCTCCACCATTTCTTCGACCATTTCTGTTCCAAGCAGCTTACGTTCACCGACCTCATCCCAACATGCCGGTGTTCTACACCTTTTCCCATAAAGGGCTTCATATGGTGCCATTTGGATGCTCGAGTGGAAACTATTATTATAAGAGAACTCAACTAGAGGAATATGTTGATCCCATCCTCCTTTAAAGTCCATTGAGCACGCTCTCAACATATACTCATGTGTTTGGATAGTCCGCTCAGATTGGCCATCAGTTTGAGGATGATAGGCCGTACTGAAGATCAGTTCAGTATTCAGAGCATGTTGAAGACTCTTCCAAAACGTAGAGGTAAATCTTGGATCTCGGTCAGACACAATAGATAGTGGTACTCCATGCAACCGTACCACTTCCCTGATATATATCCGTGCCAGTTGATCCAAAGAGAAATCCTCTCGAATAGCAATGAAGTGTGCAGTCTTTGTAAGACGATCCACAATAACCCAGATTGCATTGTTGCTTTTGGATGTCCTTGGAAGTCCAGTGACGAAGTCCATGGTGATGTTCTCCCATTTCCATTCTGGTATGGGAAATGGTTGCATCATCCCCTTAGACTTCTGCCTCTCTGCCTTCACTTGCTGACACACCAGGCACTTTGATGTATATTCAGCGATCTCCTTCTTCATATTATCCCACCAAAAGTTTTCTCGGAGATCTCGATACATCTTTGTGCTCCCTGGGTGAATAGAGAAATTTGAACTATGTGCATCATCCAAAAGATCCTTCTTCAGATCCGAACTTGATGGAACACATAGTCTTTTCCCAAACCGCACAATTCCTTCTTTATTAACATTAAACTCTGAGGATTTTCCCTTTTTGATAGCTTCCACTTTTTCTTCGATTCTCGCATCATCCTTTTGAGCATCCTTTAACCTTTCCAAAATAGATGGTTGAGCAATCATTTGTGAAAGGATTGATGATGTTCCCTTCTTTATGATTCCCACGTCCATCTTCATCAAGTCTAAGAAGATTGGATCCTTCTCAATTCTCATCATTGATAATATTGCTGGATCCTTTCTACTTAGGGCATCCGCCACCTTGTTCGCCTTCCCAGGGTGGTACTTTATTGAACAGTCATAATCCTTTATGAGCTCTATCCATCTTCTCTGGCGCATATTAAGCTCTTTCTGTGTGAATATATATTTAAGACTCTTGTGGTCAGTATATATCTCACATTTCTCTCCATAGAGATAATGCCGCCATATTTTCAAGGCAAAGATTACCGCCGCCAACTCCAGATCATGAGTTGGATAGTTTCGCTCATGGATTTTCAACTGTCTTGAGGCATAGGATATCACTTTATCATTCTGCATCAGCACACATCCTAAGCCCTTCTTCGAAGCATCACTGAATACCACAAAAAGCTCCCCACTTGTGGGTAAAGTGAGCACAAGTGCAGTGATAAGCCTCCTTTTCAACTCCTTGAAGCTTTCTTCGCATTCATCACTCCAAGCAAACTTTACTCCCTTTCGAGTTAGCTTGGTAAGAGGGTTGGAAAATCGTGAGAAGTTTCTCACAAATCGTCGATAATATCCAGCTAACCCCAAGAAGCTACGGATATCAGTTACCGATGTTGGCCTCGGCCATCCCTCAATTGCATCTGTTTTGGAGGGGTCCACATATATCCCACTGCTTGTGATGACATGGCCCAAGAATGAAACCTCCTTCAACCAGAACTCACACTTGCTGTACTTGGCATAGAGCTTCTACTTTCACAAAGTCTCCAGTACAGTTCTTAAATGCTCCTCATGGTCCTCCTTGGTTTTGGAGTATATTAGAATATCATCTATAAAGACTACCACAAATTTATCTAGGTAATCTCTAAAGACTCTATTCATCAAGTACATGAATATTGCTGGAGCATTGGTGAGTCCAAAAGGAATTACTATGAATTCATAGTGCCCGTACCTTGTACGAAAAGCAGTCTTGGGGATATCTTCCTTCTTCACCCTTACTTGATAATATCCCGACCGCAAGTCGACCTTGGAGAAGTATTGTGCTCCACGCAGCTGATCAAACAATTCATCGATTCTTGGGAGAGGATACTTGTTCTTTATCGTGATTTTGTTAAGTTCACGATAATCGATGCAAAGCCGCATTGACCCATCCTTCTTCTTGACGAAGAGGACTGGTGCACCCCATGGTGATGCACTTGGGCGTATAAACCCTTTATCCAGATTCTCCTGTAGTTGTTTCTTCAGTTCTTCAAGCTCAACCACAGCCATTCTATATGGAGTCTTGGATATTGGTAGCGCCCCAGGTATAAGTTCAATTGAGAACTCAACATCTCTTCTTGGAGGAAGACCAGGAAGTTCCTCGGGAAATACTTCAGCGAATTCCCTCACAATAGGCATTTTTTTCAAGGTTGGTTTCTTCCTTGGACTCAATCATCTGAGCCAGATATGCGTGCTCATAAGGCAGTAATATCCATGCTTGAGATGATGGAGCTAAAGGAGATTCATCTTCCTCCTGACACTTGTAAAGAATCGGGGGTCGATTCTCCATATGGAGTGTGATTTCCCTCTCCCGACAATTTATGTTGGCTCTATATAAGGAAATCCAATCCATGCCAAAAATTGCATCAAATTCCACCAAAGGGAGTATGACGAGGTTCGCCGGGAAATTCAATCCACATATTATAACAGGGGAGGACTTATACTCATGGGATGCAATGATTGCCCCATTTTCCGTACTCACCGACATCTTTACTTCCATGGTTTTTGGTGGTGCAGGGATTGTTCTACTAAACTTTTGAGATATAAAGGAATGCGTAGAACCTGAATCAAAAAGTACGTTCGCTATTCTTGAATAAATAACTAGCGTACCTGTCACCACTTCGTTGTCGGGGTTCACTTCGGCAGAAGTGATGGCAAAAGCTCTTCCTTGCTGTCTTGGAGGTTGTTGATTGCCTCCGATAACCCTTGGATTAGGGCACTGATTCGCAAAATGACCCGGTTCTTTGCATTTGAAGCATTGAACAACACGTTGAGGTTCAAACGGAGCATTCCTCCCCTCCGTCACAGCTGCGGGTCCTTCTTGCTGACAGTTAACAGCTAGGTTCCCTTCTCTTCCACACTTAAAGCATTTTCTTGTCCCCCTAAGGCAATTTCCAGGGTGCTTCTTTCCACAATTTTGGCAAGTGGGGTGCTGGAATTTCTTAGCGCCGTTGGATTTATCCATCGGACCACCAGCATTGAAGTCCACCTTCCGCTTCTTGTCCCCATGATACCCCTGTGATTCTTCGATCTCCATTTCAACCTTGAGGTCACATCGGACAATTTCCTCATAGCTGTCGAAGTCACGGATCGCTAATGCTTTCCGCAAGCTAGGCTTCAGCCCACCAAAGAAGCGGTCAACCTTGCATTCGGGGGTAACGACAAAGCCGGAAGCGTATCGTGCAAGCCTTGTGAAGTTTGCCTTGTACGCTCCCACAGATTCCTCATCTTTCTGCTTGAGGGAAAGGAAGTCCCTTTCCATCTTAAGACGGAGGGTGCGTGGAAAATATTTATCGAAAAACATCTTCCGGAATACCTTCCATTCCAAAGCCTCGATCTCCTCATCAGGCTTCGTATTTTTGATCAAAGTCCACCATTGATCAGCTTCACCCTCCATACGATAAGCCGCCAGGAGAACCTTCTCTTTTTCAGAGCATTGTAGGATGGATAATATCTTTTCAATGGAGTTGATCCATTGTTCAGCAATCGTGGGATCGGATGATCCACTAAAAGTAGGAGGCCTTTGTCTCATGAAGCTTTCAATAGCAACTTGTTCTTTCTTAGGGGGGGTTGAACGTTCCTCTTGACCAGTGTTTCTATTCAAAACTTTAGTTAGCTGAGAGAGAAGCGTGACAAAGTTCGCGATTTCCGCTCCCATTGGATTGGGCATCTCATTGGTACAATCATCACACTGATCTTCACAACGGTTGTTAGCCCGAGTTCTCCTATTACCGGCCATTGGCTGGAATAAAAGGAAAGTTAGGGGTAACACATAGAGGGTAATCCAAAGACAAAAGTTGATGACTTATAAATAAACTTTAATCTCTTTAACTCATGAGTCTATAGGATTCAATCCAGGCTTTTCATGATCTTCCTTCTAAAATATATTCTTAGGGGCATTTTTCCTTTAATAAGGGTTCATACTAAGATTGTGAATTCATCAAAACATATCCCCCGGGAGTGTCGTAACCAAGAGTGCAGCAAGGCCCGTTGTCGTGCACCAGTTCCCGTTCGAGTCTAGCTCAAAGCGGTGTTTTCGGGTTTTACCCCTAGGATACATCTATGCCAGAGCCGCCTCTTCCTGATCGTATCCAGACAGGGATATATTTGTTTGATAAACCACTTAATTAGTATTTACCAAAACATAGGGATGTTTTTATTATGCTTAGTCATGTATCTAAGGCTTTACTAGGGTTTCCTAATCCCAAAAATAACTAAACCTCCCTCTGATACCAACTATGACAATCCTGCTTTTTATTACAACTTAAGCATGCTTTATTACATAAAACTTCACTTGATACAACAAAGAAGATCGAGAGGTTTAGTGTCTTTGGGGCTTAGGATCATTACTTAAAAACTTTAAACTTGAAATACAACATCCTTATTGAAAACTTCCTTTACATGACCACTACATTCCTTCGTACTTAGCATTGCATTGGATAACCTGAGGACATGCATAAGAAAAGGGTGAGCTATAAAGCCCAGTAAGGGAGTACACAATGAATAACATGAGGAGTACAACACATGTTAGGCAATAGTCATAACAATAGAGCATAAGAGAGACATGAACATAAAGGCATGATAAAGCATGATAATCATAACATGGAAATGTGGAAACAACACTTAACATTGAATTAGCATGAGCCAAGGCTCATTGCACATGGAGCATGAGTAAACCCTCATTGCACATGAAGCACGAGTAAACCCTCGTTGCACTTGAATTAGCATGAGTCAACACTCATTGCACATGACGTATCATGATACTATACTTTACCCAATGCATTGGAGCGCTATAAAGGGCGCACCCTTCTTAAACATTTCATTTCATGCATAAGTGTGCCACATGGATCATAAAACATGGATTCATAAAACATAATCATTTCTTCCACGATAAAGTAATGTTGAATTCATACATGAAACTTTATAATCAATATGTAACTGTGTATAAAGGTGAATACCCTTGATGGAGAAATGGGCATGGTATTCACTACACAAAGACATAGGCTTAGAAAATCGGTGCGATTTCGGCAGCGTAACGGCGTGACATAAGAATTCATAAAAAAAAAGTTGATGAGAGAGAAAGGGGTTCCTCATCATATTTACATGTAATGGACAGTAAGGAGATCATATATATACATGTCCCAACAATAGAAAAGGAATTTAGATTCATGATACAAAAGTATTGCTTGAATATAAAAGAGGAGAAAAAGGTTCCTTTCGGAATTTCGGCATAGTAACGGGTGTACATGGGAGGTATTTAATGAGAGAGAAAGGGGTTCTCCCATCATTCAAATAATAAGAGGGCAGTATGGGGGAGGTGCGAAACCATACCCCAACATTCATAAATGAAATTAAAAGGGCAATACAACTTAAAGAAAATTGACAAAAATGAGAAAGGAAGAAAAACCCTTACTTGGAAGTGTGCTTCCAAAGGCTAGAGAGAGGCTTGTGAGAGGCTTCTTGGGAGCTTGGGGCACCTTGAGAGGATTCCATAGAGAGTAGGGCAGAGGTTGGACGAACTTCAAGGGCTTTGTGTGAGGAGGGAGTGGGATCTTGGGTGGGTTTATATAGGAAAGGTGAGAGAATTCTTTATTATTTAGGTTTGGGACCCCTTATATTAAAATAATCCAAACCACAAACCATCCCATGGTATTTGCCCATGGTTTCTGGAAAAGGAAAGTAGAAAACAATATTTTACAAGTCCAAGGTCCGAACTTATTAAAAAAAATTAGGGTTGCTTATGTGGAGGTGAGTCACACTCCCATGGAAATTAATTTAAAAAGGCAAAGTGTTGAATAAGTCTTGAGGGCTCCATTAATGCTTTGAAAAGTGAGTCAAACAAACCCAAAACCTCATTATTTTAATGATAAAACATATATTGACCGAACATAAGGATTATGGTATTTTATTACATCACCATTGGGTCATTATGATGTCATAAAACACATTATATATTTAAATGGTATTTAATTTTTACCCAAAAATTTGACTGTCTCAGAAAATTATGAAAAATTCACCGTTGGATAATTTCGACGTCCTGATTCCAAAAATAATATTTATTTTATCTAAATAATTTTCTAAATATGTGAATTTTCACTTTTAAAATAAAAACCGACATTTATAAAAAAATTCACGGGTTTTGACAGAAATGGCTTTCAAACCTTAATAAAAATTTTAATTGCATTCATAAAATTATAAGATCATTTATATTTAATAAAAATTAATTTAATATTAATAATAATATTTTATTAAAATATTATTTAATTCAAAAATATTTTAATTTAATAAAATATAATTCTTAATTAAATAATAACTAAAAACATCATTTGTACTTTAAAAACTAATTACAATGCATCAAAAATGACTAGAAATTATATTCATTATTATATACAAAAATAATGTACATGAACATGGTGCTACTTATTTGTTACATAACCCCTTAAAATAGCCGCATAAGACCTAAGGGTAAGGTGTGCGATGGTGACAGACTCTTGGGGTTGCTCGGATAACATCGCTCGAGTGGTAATCTCTATCAACTTCCATTTTTCCCGTAGACGATCACGTTCGAGCTTGACTTGATGAAGCTCAGCTTGGGCTTGGTCAATGGCAAAGCCCAAAGACGCCACCTCCTTTCCGAGCTCCGACAAATGGGCTTCGTAAGGGGCAATTCTACTGGATGAGGCCATCGCTTCCTTTGTCTGAGTAGAAAATTGGTTCGTTAAAGCCTTATATTTAAACTACCCAGATGATCACTGTTCAACGGCTATAAAAGTAACGGTCACAAATCTTAACGTTAAACTAAAGAACTTGACATCTTATAAAAACATAAAGAAACATTTAACTGGATCAAGATGGATTTTCCATTAATGAAATTTTGGGTCGTTTCAGAT